>OU343218.1:175996371-176085515 GCA_910596185.1 Chrysanthemum makinoi
TTGTTTTGATTGATGACAAACATGTAACTTGTAATACATAACGAAAATGTACAAGTTACTTGTAATCACACTTTGTCTCAACATACATTCAACACCTCTCGATGTCTAAGTCCTCAGATGTGACATAAACACGTTCGCATATGTTTGTTATGTGGCATTATGATCAAACCCATTAACAAATCATTTAGAATGTTTAAAATACGCTTAGAGTCACTAAGTATTTTAATAGGTTAACCATTCTATTTCGAACCTCATTTTACATTTTGCATTCACAAGTATTTCATACAAATACTAAAGTTTACTTACAATTGACAAAATATATTTTATTTTGACAAGCACTTTACAAAAGGTAACTAGACATTTTATTAACTAGTTACATAATACATTTTACAAGTTTACCTTGATAAACTTTTAATCTAAAAATGGAAATACATGTTACATCATGTCATGCATCATCTTTGAATCCTTGGAAGATCACTTGAATATTTTGGTTAGATTGACACACAATATATCAAATGTGATCTTAGTAAGATTTGGTAATATCTTGGAAAGATTTGAAGAAAGATATTTTAGATTTTATGTCGCACCCACTAACCAAATTGTAAAGGGACGAACCCTTTAAAGGGCTCCTTGGTCCGTGGACGCCCCGACCACTTTTGGCTATAAATAGAAGCCCATTGTTTTCCCATTTCTTCACCACTTCAAATCACATCTTTTCCACCTTCTTGCATACATTTAGATCAATCATTAACAATGTAATAACATACATTAAACACCCTAATGATCATGATCATAATGCTTCTAACATTCATCTTTGTTGTAAGCATACTCTTTGATCAACCAAGGAAAGTTTGGAGATTTAGCCATCCCCACTTACCACAAGTTGAAGATCTATCACAAGAAGTTTAGGGAACTTGTGATCTTCATCATGAAGGCTTCCTATCAATGGAAGTTCATTTAGAAGTAGTTATTCATATCCATTAGACATTTGTGTCATGGATCATTAGTGTAAACATCATTGCATCATAACAACACTTTCACCAAACTAGATTAGATGGTTTATGTGTTTGTGCCATAAAACACAAGGTTTATTATGTTGGGCCATAAAACATATTGGGAGTGGTTGTACCCTTGTAAAAGAACTCGACATCTAGCTTAGTGTCGGAAATATTGTATAGGCGACGTTAGGTTGGTTCTACTTCGAACTAGAACCCGGTATTTAGCTTTGTACCGAAAAAGTGTGTTTAATTTATTGTAAGGTTTTCTCCCCGAGAAGGGAGCTTGTTGATTTAGTGAAGTAACTCTCGAGTTGGGTACTCGGGGAGTGGAGTAGGGCCGAAAGGAGATCCGTGACCGAACCACTATAAATCCTCGTGTTCGGTTTGCACTTTCCTTTCTTTATCTCTTTACTTTTATACTTGCACTATACTATTGTTTGTGATGTGGTTTGATGTTCATGATTGTGTGACAACTTGGTTTACCATACTTTATATTAGTCACAAACAATAATTGGTACTTTCATATTATAACAAGCTTCATATGCGATTTGATACTAAAGATCTAAAGTTTTTAAACGGTAACATTCACCCCCCACGCTTCCACAATTGGTATCAGAGCCATGTAGCTCTTATTTTCAAAACAAATGGTTTTTAAAATAGAGTACGATCCATGTATCAAATTACCATTGAAGCGAAAAATAATATGAAAAATGTTTTGCTTGTTATACTTAGAAATTTTGTTGTTAAATGTAACTTTGTATACAAGCTTGAATGTTTTCTTGAAAAATAAAATAAAAGTTTGTTGAAAGAACTAGTAAGTATTGTATTGTGTGCTTATAGAAAATTTACGAAGAAATATGATTTTAAAGGAGTGTTTGGGATAACTATAAATCTAGTTGAAAAATCACCTCCGTAAATGTTTAAGATAAGTTACATAAGTAGATATGTTGTTAAATATATGTATTATATGTTTACTATGAAATCTAGTAAGTCACACACGTTTTCTCTATGTCAAATACTAGTTTTGGTGAATCTGTCTCAGAGGACCACGGCACCAAATCTTATAAAGGGCGTATCCCTTTATTTGGTTCCGTGGAATCCGTGTGTACAAGATGCGCTGGGCAACTTCAAAAATCATAACTAATTAACCGTAAGTCCGTACGAGTCGAGCCACCTATCATTTTAAAAGGAATTGAGTCTACTTTCATTTAAAAATACTCTCATAGCCTGAGTCTAATTTTAAATAAGTGAAATATACCAAATACTACAGTATGTCTAAAATATTGAGTTTCTCTTTAACATAAAAACTCAAATTTTTGAATCAAGCAATTTAAGTTGGTATTCTTAGAATTTTGATACAACTTCCTAAATAATTTGGTAATATGTTTAAAGGAAACTAATCAAGCTTGGTATACATCGTCATATTTAAACGCAAAATGACTAAAAGTGTCTTTCTTGTTATGCTATGCTAAATGACCACTTGTTTATGTTGTTTGCATATATGTTGCTTGCTTACTTTTCAAATTGTTGTTTACACTTGTTTGTTTGCATAATATAAGTGTCAATCTTGCCATGTTATTTATTCGCTTGTTTGACGATTTCTTGTTTATGCACAATAGGTTATTTGATAGATTTTGTGCACTAAGTTGGAAAATTGTTTTACCATCGCTTGTAGAATTAGATCACTTCATTTGCATAGGTTATACTAACATCTCGCATAACTTATGAAATGTCATAACTCACTTAGCAATAAGTACTAAGTAAATTAGTCAAGTACTTTGAAAAATGAAGGTTTTAAGAGAGTGTTTGGTACAAGGACCAAAACAATGTTGTATGATGTAATTTATATGTTTTCACTTCGTAGGATGATAAACTAACTTAAAACATTGATGTATGCTAACCGTTTCATGCAGGGGGATAACACACTGGTGTTATCAAATTTTACCCATTTTCACTTATATGTGAAAATCGTTAGCCCTTGGTCAAAGTCTATGCTCCACTATGTTTGTATATGTGTTATTGACTTTTCCTAACTAGAAATGATTAATGTCACATATTTTAAGCAAAAATTGGGTTTCGAAAACTCCCGACACCTAAAAAATGGGTCTGTGAAGTTTTCTGGTGTCCACGGATTAGACGGCACAAAAAATTTGGTACCGCTCGTTATGCATTTTGGTACCGCCGTTCCATGTAAGCGGACCAGCGGCACACAAATTAAGGGTTCCGCTGTAAGAAAATTGGTGCCGTGGATTCTACTGTGTAAGTTGTTTAATTTTACTAAATCTCGCAATCTAGATTACCAAATTTTGTTTCTAGGATAGTTGTTAATGCATATCTTTCATACCTCACTCAACACATCCTCAATGAATTAACTTAGGATGTTTGACATGATCTTAGACACTTCCATCTCATTAGAAACTACTATCTTTGTATGAATTAACATCAAGTGCATGAATCCTTAGTTCCATAAATCGACACATTCAGTATGGTCATTTTCACACCTTCATCTACTTTTCCTTGCTTAGCATTTCTCAAAGCAAAGTCAAAATGACTAAATCTTTAACCTCAAATAAGACACTTAAGAAAACCACTAGGATTAGCATTCGATCTTGTTGCTACATTAACTTGAACTCTTCATCCTTAGACTCATTACCTCTCAACATCTCATCACCCATTCAAGATGTGAACTTTCTAAACTTAAGTACTCCAACTCCACCACCAAAATCACCCACCATTATGACTACTTCACAACCATCCAAAAACACCTTCACTACCAAAGTCTCCAAAGCTTGTCTCTATCAAACTTTGTGCAACACCACTAACATCTCCTCACCCGCTATGGATGACTTAGATGACTTACCGAGACTAACAAATCTGGACTCATTATTTGCAAAGATATCATACACAAGTCTATCATATGACTATAGATATTGTTTTGTATCTACATGTATTGCCTCACTTGGTTAACATGAAAATAATGTGTCATCCTTCAAGACGATAAGTATTTACATAGAGTCATAACTCACACGTATGTTAAAGACATACTATCAAGTCTTGTTATACTTGAGTTCAATCTAAGCTTTATAATCTCAACAAATTAGGATTGACAACTTAAGTATTTCATCCGAAATATTCAAGTATATGCGACTTACGATTGTAGTCATTAAAAGTCATATCCGAAAAATCAACACCCAAGTATTTTAACAACACATGTTGAAACACTTATCCAAAACAAACAACCCATTGTGCCACTTATCCCTCTTGACACCTACTATCCCTCTTCCATCTTTTGGCACCATTAAGAGTATTGCTCATGATCTTCCAAGAGCATCCTTTAAATCAAACGTCCCCTTTCAAGGTGAACCTATACCTCTACCCCTAAGCTTCATAGACATAACCAAAGCTTCAAGCACTTCACCCACTAGTTGTAGCAACCAATGAACCATAAGAATTAGTATCCGTACTTTTATGTTCAACATCTATGGACAATCAACCTAAGTATTCACATAGCACAACAAACCCCTACATCACCACATCCTTTTTAGACACACTAGAAAACCTACCACCTAGATCAACCAATCCACCATCCTTACCATCATTTGAATTTGTTAAGTGTATTGCTCAAAAAGTCCTTGTGTCCAACACTTGTCGAATCAAATGCACGCTTGAACAAACTCAAACATTCCTTCCCACATATAAGGACTTAGATAATTCATTATGGCTAGAACCTCAACTATCAAATAAGCATGGTGCTCTTGGTAATTGTTGTCAATTTCCACTAGGTATAAGTAGTACTACCTTCACAAATTATCAAAGTATTAGTAATAATTTGTCATTAAACTTCGCATAAATTTCGTTAAACCTCAAATCAACATTTTAACAACATATGTTAAAATGCAATCTCAAAGCCAACATCATACACCCCAAGCAACAATGACTCTTGAGGAGTATACATAAGAAACTCGAGTGAATTCCTCTTGTCATCATCTAGTGAATATAATCTTGAGACCAAGTTTATTTAGATGGGACTATCCAATTCAAACACTTTGGCTTCATATCTTCATTTAGGAAAACATGATGTTTTGAAAACATTATGCCTAAGAAATCATGCTAAGTATTCATCTTATTAAAAGGATATTGTATATCCTATGCATCATTCTCTCCTCATGACATATATGGTTTGTGTTACAAGAGATTTCATTACACCTCATTGGCTAAATGATCTTGAAACGAACATCCAAAAGTTCTATGAACTAGCATATCCAATTCATCTTGTCATACTTATTTTCATAAGCATGATAACTTTATCCAATGCGATAATCTCATTTGTTGAAAGATACTATTTGTATTCATTTCCTTTCAAGCGTACATCATAACCTAACCTTGCTCAAACCTTGTGCACATCCAAGGTTAAACTACACATCTCTAGAACATACACATGATCTATTGAAGTTAGTAACCTTATTTAGATTCTTGTCAAATAAAGTTCCAAAGAACTTTCTTGAGAACATTCTTAATTTAACATATTCCATTCCCTAGTCTTAGATAATCAATCACTTTTAAAGTATACACTTCAACATAAAAGATGTCATCCATTAGATCATACAATTAGCTTTGTAATTTGAACAAATCTTAGATTCTTAACACAAGATTAAAACACATTGTTTATCAAACACACCATTGTTAAAATTCATGTGTATAACATGACGTCTTCATCACTTTAGTTATATTGCATATTAGTTAAGTCACATTAAGCCAAGTATTGGTAAACTATCATCTTTTATGCACTTTAATATGCAAAAGTAGGAGTTCCCATCTTTCTAACATGAGAATGACTACCGGAGAACCTATTGCACTAGAAACTCAATTTGACCTAACGGTTGAATTGCTTCCTGGAGAGAAGTTGGGTATGTGGAATCACCCGTTAAAATGGTCGTGTTTAGCCTTAATTGAGCACCGCTAGTAATAGTCTCATATTCATTCTCCAACTTGAAAATCTGTATTCCTATACTTGCCTAAAGTAAGTGTTAAAACATTGATAGTTTGCCTCGCCTTAGGAATACTAATCAAACAAGTAGTATATATGACTTTTTCTTTAAAACCACTTGCATTGCACTTACATGTGTTGATTACATGTTCTTGTTTGATACGATAAGTTGATTTGACATTATCTTAGTGTTTGATAACTAGTCAAATGTATAAACCTTAGTAAAACCACTTGCATTGCACTTACATATGTTGATTACATGTTCTTGTTTGATACGATAGTTGATTTGACATTATCTTAGTGTTTGATAACTAGTCAAATGTGTAAACCTTAGTACGGTTTTTATAATGCTTGTTTCCTTGTTTCATGCTACTAAACGCTAAAACCTAAACTTTATTTGCATGATACTTACTTTTGAATTATCCTTAGCATGATTAACATGTTGCTTATGAACTCATAATATGTCATTTTGATATGTGATAATTTTGATATGATATATTTGTGTTTGAAAGCTATTAGTTGGCATTCATTATATCTATGTGTAGTATGATCTAAATGATACATGCTCCAAATTGTTATGTCTTAAACATGGCTTGCATGACTCTTTCATCTTGTTTCTTTTGCTTCTTGTCACATAATTTGTTTGCTACGTGTGCACATATAATATGTCAAAGTGCTTTTGGTATGACAAACTTTTAGAAGCCTTTTTATCTTACAAATTAATCACATAGATTGTTGTGTTAATTTATAATCCAAGTATGCTTAAATGTCTAAGTCTAACGACAAAACAATCTCAAAATGAAATGTCTTGAATAAAGTTGTATTCTTGCATAATATGATTGTCTTGATGCTATCTTGTATGGTGATTTCTTGTCTACTTAAGTGCAATGTGTTGTTCTTGCTTATATAATATGTTATCATTTGATTTCTATCATGTTAACATCTTTTGTCACTAACAAATTTGTTTTGTGGGTTGATAACAAATTATTTGTTATCTCAATTGGTTTTAACTTTTATATGCTCATTTTGCATAATCCCCTTTATTGCTACGTAGATTAGTACTATGCTTTATGGGACCCCTACACTTGCATATAGTTTAAAAGCATATAGAATTAAGTTCTAGCGGGTTGGCTTTGCATTTTTGTCTTTCACCCGACCTCTTTCCAAATCTCAATTTAAGCTTCCGCTTTCCAAAATCATCTCCATCATTATTTAGTTATAACAATACTCTAATCCTCTTCACTTCCTATTAGGAAACCACATGCCTCATCATACGATCATCTCGTATTAATCGAGAAGAAGTACGTGACTTTAAGGATGAAGTTCATTGTATGCTAACCATCATCCATAAACACATTACTAAGCTCACTCTTTCGTTAACCCGAATAACCTCCTAAACACTTTGTTGTCATTCCTTATTTGATACATTGCACATTATGTTAAATATCCACCAATTAAGGGGAGAGAAATCCATTCACATAATTGTCTTTTGTCAAAATTTATGTCTCTTAGACTCTAAAATACCAACACATAGGTAAACACCACTTAGCTAAAACCGTTCATGAAACCACAACTAGTTCAACCTTTTTAACCTTATATCACAAGTTTGCACCAATACCTCATCAAGTGGAAAACACATCATGTGTTTTACAAACTTCTTCATCTCCACAATCAACGAATCTAGGATTTTCCTTAAAACTAGCACCTTACAACTTCACTATCTAGAACACCATCATAGGATCTTATCCTTTTCTCGCTTGACATATATCATGCATGTCATTGTTAGTGCAAACAATATATTAATCAAAATAGCCATTTCCAACACGTTGGTCCATCCAACTCTCACTTATATGATGTCATTCTCATCCTCATATAGGTACTCATTATTATTATTAGTATTTTCCATATTGTCTTCACTTCTTTTCAAAGTGATAATCATCCATGTCGGTCAAAACCATGCTAATACTACCTTTCCCATTGTCACCTAAGAATAGGTCATTTTATAATTGTGTCAATCAATGAACGAATTTATCTTCATGTTATCACTTTTATATATTCTTAGATAGAACACATTATTGATTACTCTTGGGTTGAAGCATATGAGAACTTGCTTAAAACAATAGGTTGTTATAAATCATTCAAATCATAACCCTTATGCATCATTGAAATGCAATGTCCATTCATATTAGCTTTGGTCACTTGACATGACGAAAGGATTGCATGAGTCCATATTTTTATATTTGCTATACATACGAGTTTCTAACTCCTTAATAGCTTCCTACCTAATCACCACCACCTTCCATCACCACTTTCACTAATCATCACCACCATTGATTAGCGAAAACTTACTTTTGTAAATCTCGAGTCATCTATCATCACCACATGAATCCTACTAGTAAACCGACACCAACACTAGCACCACTAGTGGCACACCCGGTGGAAGACTTCATATCTTCTTTCTAGGAACTATTTTGTAGGCTTTTATCATATTATATTCTCACTTTTCTTATGATTGTAATTAGAGACTACACTTCATGAGATCTTTGATTATATCATTTATCACATATATACATCTTATTTTCTTTGTGAAAAAGATGAAATATATTGCACTAATGTTTTTCATTGTAGGTTCATCACCATATACACTCGATTGTATATAACTTACTCATCTAAGGATGAAGTTTGCATCAATTATTTTTCTTATTTTAGGTGCTTCTTGACATCCTAGAACAAGGAGGAATATCCTTTAAGCACTCATATTGCATCGTCTATACACTTGGTTGTATATGACATATTTGTCTAAAGACAAAGCTTCTATTATACTAATATTTATTTTGAAGGTTCATCTTGACACACTAGAGCAAGGGGAGCTCCGCCAAGAATTTCTGAATGCATCTTATACACACTTTGTGTATATCACTTACTTGTCCAATGACGAATATAGTTTTGCACTAATAATTGTTTTGTAGGTTTTTAATCATACCCTGACACCTCAAACAAGGGGAGCAACCGTCAAGGGGGAGCATGCACGCATTTAGCATCATTCTCACTTTTCAACAAGTATTTGTGCTTCGATAAAAAGTGGAGAAAATAGGCTAACATTACTATGGATTTTCCTTTTCATATATTTCATAATTTTTGTTGCATAAAACTAACCTTGATGTAGGTTAAGCTTCTTTATTTGATCCATGGATCCGCTACCAAACAAGGGACGGATTGAAGTGGACGATTTAACTTCACTAGGGATGATGCAAGCTCGCCTTTTGGGGAGAAATTAAGTTAAACTCCAAGGACACGCCCTTTTTGTTTCGACCAAAGGGGGAGAAGAGTGTAAACGGAGAAGGTAATGTAAAGGTAGTAAGGATACAAGTAACCTTTTACATTTTACTTTCTATTACATTTACATATCTTTGTCATCATCAAAAATGGGGAGATTGTTAGTGCATAATATTATATTTAATCTATACAGCCTCGTTTGTTTTGATTGATGACAAACATGTAACTTGTAATACATAACGTGAAATGTACAAGTTACTTGTAATCACACTTTGTCTCAACATACATTCAACACCTCTCAATGTCTCAAGTCCTCGTATGTTACAACACAGGTTTGTACATGTTTGTTATGTGGCATTATGATCAAACCCATTAACAAATCATTTAGAATGTTTAAAATACGCTTAGAGTCACTAAGTATTTTAATAGATTAACCATTCTATTTAACCTATTTTACATTTTGCATTCACAAGTATTTCATCAAATAGTTTACTTACATTGACATATATATTTTGACAAGCATTTCAAAAGGTAACTAGACATTTTATTAACTAGTTACATAATACATTTTACAAGTTTACCTTGATAAACTTTTTAATCTAAAATGGAAATACATGTTACATCATGTCATGCATCATCTTTGAAATCCTTGGAAGATCACTTGAATATTTTGGTTAGATTGACACACAATATATCAAATGTGATCTTAGTAAGATTTGGTAATATCTTGGAAAGATTTGAAGAAAGATTCTTTAGATTTTATGTCAGCACCCACCACAAAATTGTATAAAGGGCGGAACCCTTTAAAGGGCTCCTTGGTCCGTGGACGCTCCTCACCACTTTTGGCTATAAATAGAAGCCCATTGTTTTCCCATTTCTTCACCACTTCAAATCACATCTTTTCCACCTTCTTGCATACATTTAGATCAATCATTAACAATGTAATAACATACATTAAACACCCTAATGATCATGATCATAATGCTTATAACATTCATCTTTGTAAGTACATACTTTGATCAACCAAGGAAAGTTTGGAGATTTAGCCATCCCCACTTACCACAAGTTGAAGATCTATCACAAGAAGTTTAAGGAACTTGTGATCTTCATCATGAAGGCTTCCTATCAATGGAAGTTCATTTAGAAGTAGTTATTCATATCCATTAGACATTTGTGTCATGGATCATTAGTGTAAACATCATTGCATCATAACAACACTTTCACCAAACTAGATTAGATGGTTTATGTGTTTGTGCCATAAAACACAAGGTTTATTATGTTGGGCCATAAAACATATTGGGAGTGGTTGTACCCTTGTAAAAGAACTCGACATCTAGCTTAGTGTCGGAAATATTGTATAGGCGACGTTAGGTTGGTTCTATCTCGAACTAGAACCCATTTGCTTTGTACCGGAAAAAGTGTAAGCGACGATTGTAAGGTTTTCTCCGCCGAGAAGGGAGCTTGTTGATTTAAGTGAAGTAACTCTCGAAAGGTACTCGAGGAGTGGAGTAGGGCGGAAAGGAGATCCGTGACCGAACCACTATAAATCCCGTGTTCGGTTTGCACTTTCCTTTCTTTATCTCTTTACTTTTATACTTGCACTATACTATTGTTTGTGATGTGGTTTGATGTTCATGATTGTGTGACAACTTGGTTTACCATACTTTATATTAGTCACAAACAATAATTGGTACTTTCATATTATAACAAGCTTCATTAGCGATTTGATACTAAAGATCTAAAGTTTTTAAACGGTAACGTATTCACCCCCCTCTACGTTTCCACAGTTTTAACTACAACATTATTTTTTAAGGCCCATTCAAAACCTTGTGTTGTGTTTGATGGTCTATGAATGGCCCATAATATTCTTTTCTAAAAGCACATCCAAAAGCCTCGTTACATGTTTTTTACATTCCTAAAAGTAATCTTGATTTGTGTTAGAAAGTATGTTGTTCTATTTGAAAAAAAAAATCAAAAAAACATGAAGGCACAAGAAAACTGATGTTATGCCAAAGAGGGTGTTTTGGTGCCATATGAAAACTGATGCCATGGGCAAAAAGTGCTGAGGTGAATACCCACTTTTTCCATGGCACCACCCTATAGCACCACATTCTACCTAGTGCTCTAAAAGTGTGTAATCATGCATGTAAGGCTAAGCACAATGGGTGGTGAGCCATCACCATCACCACAAGCCATCACACACCACCCTTACTATGTGGGTCTCATGCCACGCACGACGAAAGGAAAAAAAGAGAAGAAGAGGTAGGGCCGGTCACCTCTTGGCTATTGTGTATTTTAGGCCCATTATGCTCATAATTTATTTATTTGACGCATGCATCACAGGCACAAGTATTTTCATGGTATTAATGTTTATGTATCAAGTATGTTTCTATTGGTGATGAGAGGAGTTGTGACCATTGTGGGTGAAAGATGAGGAGAGTGCTGATTGTTGAATGGTGATGTAGGGGTTGAAGGTGAGTTGAAGGTGACCAGTGTGTCCAGTCTAAATGATATTACAAAAAGATATTTCGAAGTGATTGTTCAAACCATATTTTGTTTACAAAAATCGTGTTTTGGTTAACTTAACCTACTTAAAACCACAAAAAATACACTTATCGAGGAGATAAAATTGTTTTCACATTCTTCGATTAGCAATAAAAATAATTTATTACTAAAGGGTTTCTGTCCCAATGGTACCTCTTGTTGCGTGAGAAGCTCCCTAACCAAATGGTTGTAGGTCCAAGTCGCATGAGATTGTATGTGGTGTGTATACTGTAAGATGGTTAATTGTCGTTCTAAAAAAACAAAAAAAGGATAATATTGTGTTGCAATAACTTTTTATGATGTCTTTTCTAACTTCTTGCAAATTTTTGATATATTTTACCGTTCAAAACAAAATAGGTAAATCAAACAAAATAAGAGTTAGAAGTTAAAATTTTGTTTCCTACCACATGGAGGGAGGAAAAGTGAGAAGTGTGTAGGTCCTTTCGGACTAGTTGGAACAACGTCCTTCGAGTATCTACGCAAGAGAAAGCATGTGTTAGCTTCGTCTTGGGTGTGACCCCAAGACCAAGTTTTGGCGTGAGAATAAGTATTGACAGTAGGTCCAAAAGTGTAGCAATAAATATGAGAGTAAATGCGTGTGTGTATTAGGTTTGCATTGAATGTGCTTGGGGTAGTTGTACTACCCCAAAAGCACCCTACCTATTACATCGAGAAAGAGCTAGCCGATCTACACCTAGCCTATATATGTTAGGCAGGCCAAGTCACTTGGGGACAAGATCACGAATATTCCGGATATCGGGCGCAGTATAGTTTATGGCATGGACAACTGGTTAAAAGGATCCTCAGGATAAAAGTGGCGGTCCTTATGCTTTTGTCATTCGTCACATCGCTCCTATGTCCTCCCACACATGAAGAATCATCCAGCTCGCACGCACGTCCTGGGAACGCACGCCAACATTTATACCATGCTTCGTTCATGTTCGCATTACCTAACCCGAAGTCTACTCACAAACCTTTATTACACAGGCCCTTTGGTGTCATATGTCAATTTTATCCATTGATTGCTCAAATAGAATTTGAGCATACTTTGCTCCGAAAATGATTGGATAAATAAGTTCATATAGTAAGGCAGACACTGATAAAACATGCATTGCTGATTATACATTCATGTAACATATGCTAATTAAGTTTTGATATCGTCAATGAATTGACATGACGATATCCACTTAAAATCAAGACGCTTTGGGATACCTACCAATATCCAGCACACCTATATAAGTTGTGATCCATGGGATACACTGATATTTTTTTAACAAACTTATTGTGTTTCATTGTTTTAGCAATCGAGTTCAGTGAGAGGTTAACCTACTTTGCAATATCATCAAATCTCATCACGTACCTAACGAAAGTGATGCATCAAGACCTCACAACTGCAGCCAAGACTGTTAATTGTTGGGCAGGAGTTACAACTGTCATGCCTTTGCTTGGTGGTTTTATCGCTGATTCCTATACTGGTAGATTCATAATGATCTTGCTTTCCTCGATCATCTATCTCATGGTAACTACGGAATACTAATATATACCACTACTTGAGGATACACTACTTATCCCAAACTTCACGTTTGCTTCACATTCCAAGTTTTATTTATTAAGTTTAACTTATGTTTGTGAATGCAGGGTTTAGGGATTCTAACAATGTCTCAGTTCATACCAGCCTTGAAGCCATGTGGAGACAGTAAGGGGACTTGCGTAAATCCAACAAAGCTTCATGAACTGGCCTTCTTTATAGGAATCTACTTCCTTTCTATAGGAACCGGCGGCCATAAACCATCACTAGAAAGCTTTGGAGCAGACCAGTTTGATGATAACCATTTAGAAGAACGAAAGAAAAAAATGTCGTTTTTCAACTGGTGGAATGCAGCATTGTGTTGTGGTCTTGTTCTAGGAGTAACGGTGTTGGTTTATGTGGAAGATAACAGTGGTTGGGGAATTGCAAACCTCATTCTTACTGTTACCATGTTCATAGCCATCATTATATTCTATCTGGGAAAACCGTTTTTCTTTGTGGGGTAAATTATGTGCCCCAAGGCAGCCCGCTAACACCAATATTGCAGGTTTTGTTGCCATGAGAAAGAGAAACCTACCTTATCCTTCGAGTCATGATTCGTTCTATGAACCTGAAAATCCTCAAAGAGGACCGCTACTGTGGCATACTGATAAGCTCTCAATTTCTAACAAAGCGTGTGTTGTTGAAAATAATGAGATAGCAGAAGGGAAGAAGCCGTCACCTTGGAAACTAACAACAGTGACAAAAGTTGAAGAAACAAAACTAATAGTAAACATTGTTCCTATATGGTTAGCTTCTTTACTATATGGGGTATTAATGGCAATAAGGTTCAACTTTCTTTGTAAAGCAAAGCAGCACAATGGACAGAAAGATTGGTGTAAAGTTTCGTGGATCCCACCGCAAGTATTCAAGCTTTTTGCCTTAGGATGCTTTTTCCTGCCACAATCTATGACAGAATCATAACCCGATACTAAGGAGAAAGAGGGAAATGAAAGAGGTATTTCAATCCTCAAAAGAGTCGGATTGGGATGTTTTATCTATTCTATGTATGATATGGGCAGCATTGGTTGAGAAAAAGAGGTTATCAACTGCAGAGAAAGAGAAAAGCAAGGTTCTTTCGATGAGCGCGTTTTGGTTAGCTCCACAGTACTTGCTTTTGGGAATAGGAGATGCGTTTGCGCTTGTGGGGCTGCAGGAATTTTTCTATGACCAAGTGCCTGACTCGATGAGAAGCATAGGCATAGCTTTGTACTTAAGTGTGATTGGAATTGGAAGCTTCTTCACCAGTTTCTTGATAATCGTCGTAAACCAGGTTACTAAACAAACTGGGAAGCCTTGGATCGGGAAGGATCTAAATAGCAGTCGGTTAGACAAGTTCTACTGGCTGTTGGCAGCTATATTTGGGTTAAATTTTTGCTTTTTTGTCCTAGTGGCGAAGAGGTACTCTTACAAGCAGAAAAAGTAGCTCTAACTACTAAGTAACAAATGGTTAGTGGAGTAGATTGTAAGGGATAAATACCGACTTTTATAGACGTTTAGTAATGAAGTGATGCTTGTTTAAATCTGGCTACGATATATTAATACCGTTATAGCTAGTGAAAAGACGATTATTATAGATGAACTGATGCGAATGATTTATCTGTTCAATTATTTCAACTTATTGTTATGTGATTTTAAATCCACATATGCCATCGTATCTTTTGTGATTTGTGTTTAATAGATATTTGAGGTGTTTGTTACTGTTTTAAAGCGATTTGAAAATTTATTAACTGAAGCACAATGATGATTACCAAAACTAGCCAAAGACCCTGCAAGCAAATACGCTATAGTCCTAACTAAAACATAAAGCTGAACTCGACAAAAACCCAACATAAGCGTGGTATGATACTGGCTAAAAAGAGATGAAGATTGAAACAGAAATCCTTAAAGAGGAAGCAACTACCGAAGGCCATTAGCCCGTTATCCATTGTGTGTTAGAAGTGTTCATTACATTTCGAACAGTCAATACGAAAAGTCAGATAAGTAGCTAAATCTGTACTTATTCCCATTCTGTACTCTAAAAGGTGATCATAACAGAGAGAAAATAAACATGCATCATGTAGGAGCTCATTTGCTCTCCTAGCTTTACAAGTTTACAACTTATTTGCTTCACTTTTGAATAGCAAATTACTTAACAAGTAAGCATATACTATCTATTTTAACCAAGTCATAAGTTATTCGCAAAAAACGTGAATGCCAAGCAAAAGAAAGAAAGAAAAAGGAACGTTTAAACCAAGAAGTGTTATAATTACCTTTATGTTTAATGGTGTAGTTTCCTTTCAGTTCATAACCATAATTATCTTCTATTTGGGAAAAACCCTTTTACAGGTACCAAGTTCCCCAAGGCAGCTCGTTTACACCTGTATTACAAGTTATTGTTGCAGCCATTATGAAGAGAAACCTACCTTATCCTTCAAGTCCAGATTCATTCTATGAACCAGGAAGTCCTCAAAGAAGACTGCTATATCATACTGATAGCCTCAAATTTCTTGACAAAGCGTGTATTGTCAAAGATAATGAGATAACTGAAGGAAATAAACCATCTCCTTGGAAACTTACAACAGTGACCAGAGTTGAAGAAACAAAACTAATAGTAAACGTGATTCCCAATTTCCCATATGGTTCAACTTCTTTACTATTTGGTGTATGCATTGCCCAAGGTTCAACTTTCTTTGTAAAGCAAAGCATCACAATGGACAGAATTGTGGGTAGAAACTTCGAGATCACATCTGCAAGTATTCATGCAATTTCAGCCTTTGGTATGTTGACATGTGTAATATGCTATGATAGGCTCGTAACTACAATACTAAGGAGAATAACAGGAAAAGAAAGAGGTATTTCAATTCTCCAAAGAGTCGGGATAGGGATGTTCCTTCCCATTGTAGTTATGATCGTGGCGACATTAGTTGAGAATCAGAGGTTAATAGTAGCAGAAAAAGAGGAAAACAAGTTTCTTTCGATGAGTGTGTACTGGTTAGCTCCACAGTACTTGATTATGGGTATAGCAGACGGATTTACGCTTGTGGGGTTGCAGGAGTTTTTCTATGATCAAGTACCCGAATCAATGAGAAGCATAGGGATAGCTCTGTATTTAAGTGTGATGGGTGTTGGAAGCTTCTTAAGCAGTTTCTTAAGCAGTTTCTTGATTACTGTTGTAAACGAAGCAAGTGGAAAAATTGGGACACGTTGGTTCGGAAGGGATTTAAATAATAGTCGGTTAGATAAGTTCTACTGGCTGTTGGCAGTTATGAATGGGTTGAATTTTGGCATTTACCTCCTACTGGCGCAGACGTACTCTTATAAGAATGTATAAAAAAATGTTTTCATAACTAGCAAGCGATAAATGATTTGTAAGTACTGACAAACCAAATTTTGTGTCATATTAATAACATCAAAATCATGACCCAACAATTCTGAGTTCAATCGATATCCATGTAATAATGGTCCAGGTTGTCTGAACAAAAAACAAGATTTTGGGTGCTTAGGCTACTAAATTTACCAAGCTAAATATATACAAATTCGTTTTAAGTACCTGTAGAAATAGCTAACAAAAAGGAATATTTGGTTCTTCCATGTCCATATTCTTCGGCAGTTGAAGCCTCCAAGGGACTGTCTTCAAATATGCAATACAAGAAGAAAGAGAAGAAACATTCCCTCGGTTCCAAAACCTAACATTCTACCCTGAGATACATGAACATGAAGAAGATTAGTGGATTTAAACCATTCATGATTGGTTAGGCCTCAATCATAACAGGATCTATTATCAAACAGTAGCTGCAGGAAGCGAATAATCAAACATTATATTTACATGTTTAGTTGTTCACAGCAACAACCAATGTTGCTAGAGTCTTATTAGATCTCGTGAATTTCAGTAGCACAAATGACATTAACAAGACCAGGTTATTATCATATGAAATTAACCAGACTGGAATTGATAAGACAGGGTCAAAATCGTCATAATATACGAAGTATAAAAAGACCAATTTGTTACACTCAGTTTCCTGTTAGGTGAAAAAACTATGTGTACCAAAATGACGTCTCCCTTTTCAAATTTACAAGCTTAAAAATGTGAAATTTTTTTATGCACAATTATCAACCTAACTATGTTTAAAGATCACAATTATCTTTGTAAACATCCTTTACTTTCCTAAGTTCGGCAAAGAGAAGTGTGTGAAAATCACAAATTTGTTGAACTTAGTCCATAAACTACATATGATAATTTACCATGAAAAGGACCCATTTGTGTAACTGAATTTCATAAAAATAATCAAGAACCGACTCTGCGCATTTGAGATGGAGAAAAGACTGCATCAGTCTCCTTTTTCACGTCATGTATAGATGGTGACAGAAATGCATGCGGGTTCCCTTTGGTCTAAGAACAAACGAGTGCCGGACGTACATTATAGATAACAAAAACTAATGCATGAAGACCTTTATGATGACAATTTAAGATCAAAATGTATTCCAAACAAACAAGGCAATACAAAACAACGCATTTCTTTTTCTGTGAAGACCTATAGAAACACACAACTATGTTTATTTTGTATGTGGCAAGTTCTGGATTTATTTCATTATTAGGGCAAGAAGGAT
This sequence comes from Chrysanthemum makinoi, assembly GCA_910596185.1. NCBI lineage: Eukaryota > Viridiplantae > Streptophyta > Magnoliopsida > Asterales > Asteraceae > Chrysanthemum > Chrysanthemum makinoi. The sequence goes on from OU343218.1 coordinate 176,014,334, forward strand.
TCAATCCTTTAACTTCTAAGATGCTACCACCACAGAGCAATACAGATATCATTCAAAGCTATACAAGCGTACTAGGTTTAACATAAAAAGAACTGCATGTATATTGTGAATATCTTTAACTTGTATATCACAAAAAGAGTCATCTCATAACTTCAGTAAAAATAATAGCAAGACTGATCTGAATCTGACCTTGGAAGCTAGCCAGTCAAATAACATGCCCGTTATATATTCGTGGACATTAACGGCTTATTTTTCTTATCAACTGGTTTCAGAATTTGGAAAGAACACATCAGATTTTCATTGACGCTCATCATTGCACCAGCATTATCAAATTCACCACAGTAATTTGGGGCCGAGAATATAGTTACAAGTTGTCTGTCAGCAAAGAATTCATAGCCATCTTCCACAACCTGCCAACCAGAACATAATCTCCAGTTAGCAGAATAACATACAAACGAAATACTGTATCATATTTACAAACACTGAAAGAGAGTGAGTAATAACCTGATGAGCACGACACACAAGGTCAATATCATGCTTTGTTAAAAACTCGGAAACCTTATCAGCACCAAAAGTGAAAGAAACCCCTCGATCATTCATCCCCCATCCTTTAACATCTTTGCTAGGATCAGACCATAGTAAATCACAAAGTAAACCCGTATCAGGGATAGCAGTAGGACGAGGTAAATTTCTAATTTGATTAAAGTCGGTAAGATCGGGGGAGAGGCCACCATGCATACACAGTATCTTGTCATCAACAAGAGCAGCAACAGGTAGACAATTGAAACAATCAGTAAAGGTTTTCCACAGCTTCACATTGAATCTGCGTTTACATTCATCATAAAACCCGTATATTCTGTTTATGGAAGCACATTCATGGTTTCCTCTGAGAAGAAAAAAGTTCTCTGGATATTTGACTTTATAAGCAAGCAAGAGGCATATTGTTTCCAAACTTTGCTTCCCACGATCCACATAATCCCCGAGAAAGAGATAGTTGGCTTGAGGAGGAAATCCACCGTATTCAAAAAGCCTTAAAAGGTCAGTGTATTGTCCATGAATGTCACCTAAGACCACAAGTAAATCAGGAGTTTGAGGAGAGTGAGCATTAGATATGACAAGTATTAAAAAGTAATAAATCAATGAAACATTCAACGCAATCCAATTGTATATAACATTATTCAAAGCAAAAACAGTTGATTTCTCCAAATTAAAGGTCTAAAGCTAACATAATAACACATTAACATGTATTTATAATATAAGGAACACATTATGAAACAAAAGACGAGTGGGCATTATGTCAATTCTAAGGCTTTGGTAGTTAACCATTGTATGAATAAGCAAACGTCTAGCATACTGAGAAGCATCAAGCATGTGACAAACATGTATCTCTTTAATACTAAGGGGTCAAGTTAACACTACCCGTAGTCCTCACTGAAATTTTACCCACCGTCGACCACTAATCTCCACATCACGCCCCCTCCCTCTCATTTACATTTACATACACACAACACAAAGCCACACGTTTTGAATGAAAAAAATGCGTGAAAGGAGGGAGGTGTAACCCCTCACGCGCGGCTCATGTCAGCCCTCACGTGACTATGGACAGCCTAATAATAACTAGAACAATCAATACAATGCTAAAACAATTGCAATAAGTTGAAGTGACTGCCTTCTTCGCAAATGCTAGTTAGTTACATCTCTTAAAATGTTTTCTACCATTTTCGCTGTTTTCTAGTACAAAAGTGTCACAAGGCACCATCCATACAATACACATTTCAATTAATAATGACACAAACAACAATAATTAAAGACAAAAAATGAAAATAACGAGAATACCACAAATCTTGATAGGGGCTTGGAGTTCAAGAAGATTAGGTTGATTAATAAAGATATCACGAGAAGCAACACATAGCTGTTTTATTTCACCCTCATTTAACTGAACCAACTGTTTCCCCCCTGATTTATTACTATTCGATCGCACTTGGATTAATCGTTCAATTAGATTGTCGACTGCTGTTGGGTCCATTGTTTGAAAAGGGGGAGGAAGTTGTGTTGTTATTCAAGTCAGAGAGAAATAGATGATGACGATGATGATTACTATTTAGGTGGTGTTTGGTATCTTATTTTATGGGTTGTTTATTAGGAAAGTGAATAGTCGTCACAAATATTGTCCAAACACTCTCTAATAGTGACCGGGAAGACTCGGCAGTTTCTCTCTCGTCAATAAAATAAAACAACCGACTTCATTATCTAAATATATCTCATATAAAGAAATTAAACAACTCAGACTACCAACTTCACAACTTTGACATAGTCAAGATCGAGTTCTCTTCTTTTAGTTTCTACGATGCGTCGTCCCAGGGTCTGCCTAATAGCTTGAACGCGTCTTCGAAGGTCATACAACGCGTGTTTGGAGCCTTATTACCACTAGTCTAATTGTGTTTTTATTATTTGTTCGTGTTTCTATTTGTGTGTATTTTTAGGTTGAGTGTGGAAAGAGGTTTCGGAGGCTTATAAGGGTTTTAATATTTAAAATGAGTTAGTTTATAAATTAAGTCTTGTTTGTCACACAAGCTTGTAAAAGCTTTTATAAGATATAAGCTCAAGCCGATTGAAACGGGTTTAGAAAAATTGGGCAAGACTTATAGTTACTCAAATTACTTCAATTATTTTCAAAATATAACAGATTAACACGCAAAAGCTTTCAATATATATGTGTGTATATATAAATTTAATTTGATATATTTATATGTGATTTTAAAATTATGAGTTTCGGCAACAACTAATAAACCAAACAAATTATAAAAATATAAATTCCGGCTTTCAGTTTATCATATAAGCTCTAGCTCATTTTGTCAAATATACTCTTACTTTTCGATGTACAAGTATACAAAATTGTTATCATGAGTGTTTGGACTAGGTTCTTTTTTAGGCTTGTGAGCTCATTTGCTCACATGAGCTGATTAGTTTATCAATCTATAAGTCCAATTTGATTTCTTAGTAACCCCGAGAACAACAAACATGTAATTTTTTTGAAAAAACAAATGGGTGCACAAGCCTGAAAATTAGCCCAACCAAACATTTTTTTAAACCTGAGTTTCCGACTTTACATTGTGAGCCGACTAATCCTATGGTGATTACTTTTTTAAATAACCCGGAGTCGGCGCATGTGAACCTCCGTAGTCGCAAGAGGATTAATTTTCTCCCCGTTGAATTCGAACCATTAACCTCCTTTTTAGAAGGCTGATATTTTTACCGCTGGATCGTTACACATCCTTAATAATTAAGAAAAACAGGTTTAGCTTTTAGTTACAACTAGAAGTTCCAATTATCCTTATAATTTTCTAAATATATCTGAAGCATAGAATGTTTGATTGATAACCTTTTAGCTCAAATGTAAAAATCAGTTATGAAAATCCAGTTTTTTATTTTGTCTTAATTTTTCTTTTAAAGCAACAATTTTAACTATCTCACAACATTTACATTACAAATCTATTTTATCTACTATGATCTTTGTTACCTTAAATCTTTATCAATCGTAAGCAAAGTACGACAACTAAATTAGCATGGGTACATTAGATAGTGAATTATTTTTGCATCCGTAACAAGGATTCTGGACACGATGTTATAAAACATGTGTTTGTGAATAGACAATGCAAACGTTGTTAATGTTTTAAACTTTTAATCATAATCATCAAGGATCCGAATATGTAAGTCTGAGAAAGAAAAAGGAACATTGTGAGGTCACAAGCACATGAGAGTGGGGGTTTTATGCCCATTGCCCACCATGGACACAACCTAAAAGATGTTTGCTTTTAAGAATCCACTCTTGGACAATGCTCAACTTTATCAATATTCGAGTATTTTTGTTAAGGGTTATATGGTATAAACACCACTGACACACTATTTAGTAAATTTTTATTTTTTTAATAATAAAATAATTTTGACAATTGGAGAACCAAGACAAAGTTCTGAAAATTTTTACAGTTGCCTTTTACAATGGTCCCCACACATATACAATCCATCTTTCTTCCTCATTTCATTTTTTATTAAAACTGAAAACCATCACAAAGTGTAAACCACCCTTATCAACAAACCACCATTTATGTTCAAAAACACAAACAACCCACCATTTAAGTTTAACCATGATTACCAATATCCGGCAAAACGACCACCGTTGACATCGCCAAAATCACCACCACTGCACCTCAGGCCACCGTTGACATCGCCACCACTGCGCCTCCGACCACCGTTGGCAAAACGAACACCGTTGACGTCGCTGCCACCTCAAGACAAACCACCACAGCCGCCACTCCGGTCAAAGCACAACCTTTGGTCAGTTAAGAAATTGTCAAATTACGATATCAGTGGAGCTTTGACGTGTGTTTAACAACAGCAGAAGCACAACTTTGATGGCTAAAATTTGACTGTGATGTCTTCTAATATACTTGCTGCTGCTACTTCCATTTTCATAAAATATAAAATAAAAAAATCACTTTTTAAAGCTATAAATACGTAGTACCTCAGAACTGAAAGTTGTGACAGAAAAAACAAAATACATCAAAAGTTAAAAGTTAAAATAGCGCAGTGGTGTTTGATCACTAAAAAAATGGTGTGGCAACCCATAAAGCCTTTGTTAATTGAAAACATTTTTTTTTTATTGGTAGCATGGTCATGGACATATTCTTGATTAACCAATTGTTCAAAAGTTTCTTTCAAACCTCGAGAAACAAATTTTAAAAATAATAATAATAATAATTAAAAAAAAAAAAAAAGATAACAAATTAAAGCGTATTTTCGTTTCAGAAATAAATAAGCTTATAGCTCCTTAAGGCCGTAAGTTCAAATGATAACATAGATAGTAAACATAACTCATTAATCAATTATAATCTATAAGGTTTATATTTTTATGAATCAATTAGTGCTAGAGGTCTACGATTCTCTAGTAGATGTCTCAAGTTCAAATTTTACGGGCCGCAACTTTGAGGCCAGCCTTCGAGCCTCTATTATCTCAGCGCAAATATTTTTGTTGGGCCGGAAAAAAAGAAGGCTTTTGGTGAAATAAGTCATGGGTTTAATACCAACTCTTTCGGTTTTCAGGAAACAACTGAACATTGCTTGAGGCTGGTCCTTTGAGAATGGTCACTCAACACCAGAAAATGTACGAAGTTGAGGTTTCTCCACCGATTTAAACATTTTGAAAAATTAACGCTAAAAACTTTAAGTTTATGTGAAATTCAAGAAACATATAGAAGCTAAATATAAGTTTACGATTATTTCAACATGATGACAACATATATACTCGTAAACTAATATAAAACTAATAAATAATACATTTGAGCTCAAGATATAATAACGCAGGGGAGGGCGTTAAGCCAACGTTGCCGATGTTACCACACCGTGCCTAACACAAATCGAACGCTGTTGGGTGTTGCGTTGATACACAAACGCACATTGATGGGAGAAAAAATAAATAGGCTTGTGTTTATTTTGTGATTTTGGTGTGTGTGTGTGTGTTTTCCTTGAGGAAGAAGACGGCTAAGAAGTTTGCTCAAGGTAAACACTAACAAGGTGTCTGGTATCCCACTTTGGCATGAGATTTGAAATAAAAAGAACAAAAGACCATGATTGGTTCAAAAACCAGGTCTACAAAATAGCCACCAAACCTCGATGACCCCACCATTTTACAATCCGGACACACTACCCTAGTTTTGCAATTTTAGTTTGTACTTTTCTAAAACTTGTGGGCCTCTTTTTAATTCCAGCATCTCATTTTAATTTATAACTTATTTTTTAGGGTCATTTGCATATATATCCTTCCAAAGATGCAAAATTGCATATATATCATTTGCATGCATAAAAATCATTGTACTATGTGCATAAAAAACTTGTAAGAAGGATATATATGGAATTATTCACCTTTGGAGGGATATATATGCAATTCCCCCTATTTTATAATAATAAATTTGATTTTTTATTTTTAATAAAATTTTAAAATAATAATATTATACCATTTATATATTTTCTCTTTCCTACTTTTTTTTTTCAAAAACTTAAACCAAATTCAAATCCAAAACCAAATCCGAATCCAAATCCAAATCCCTTAACAAACCAAACGGACCAAGTAGTACTTGAACATATTTTGTGACTTTTGGCTTTAACTGGCCCATTATTTTAACCTATTAACTGACTCATTATTTTCTTATATATGTTGAATTTTGGCCTATAATTGTATTTTTTATTTTATTTATATATTTTTTTTATTTAATTTGTATTTTTATTTAGGGCCCGTTTGATTAGGGTGTATGGGTATGAGTCTATTACTTTGAAAATCATTAATGTTGTTTGGTTGGTTATGGAGCCCACCACAATGGAATGAGAATACCCAAATGTAAAGGTTTCCTCATATATTATGTGTGGGTGGTTTCTTCATACCCTCCATTATCATAATATCATTCCATTTTATACCAACACCCATACCCATTGTGATTCATAGCGACAAACCAAACGAACCCTTAATGAATGAAAATTGTTGTGTTTGAAAAAATGAAAAAATAAATAAATATGGTGAGTCTCAAAAGAATGATGTTAATAGTGTTATGAATAAGATAGGTGTTTTTGAGTATTGATGTAATAAATGAAGATTTGAAGTTAATACAATCAAGCATAAATAGATACATAAATATATAAAAGAATTGTCTAACCAGTGCCTTGAGGGCATTGATTAAGGTAAATTTATTAAGCACTATATTTTTTTTTTATATTACAAATTGTATCTTATACACATTAATTAAACTTACAAATTATCATAATTAAATCTGATTTGTAATTTAATAAACTAAAACTTTCTTTTTTTAAAGCATCTTAAACCTCGTCCTAAGAGCACCTGTTAGATAAACCCAAATATAAAATATTAGGATGACAGCCAAAAAGAAGGGTAGACTTTCCATTAGAATTAATTCCAACATAACTAAACGAGTAGATCCTAGCTTTTTTGTGAGCATAAAATCCCGTAAGATCGTCCAAAACCAAAAAGTGATCCACAAACGTAAGCGTCCTAGCATCGTTTCTGAACCACTTTCAACAAAAGTGAGTTATCTCATTTATTTTTTTATTTTTATTTCATCTAAACCGTAAACAATAAGCCGATATTTAACTATATTAACCATGAGATAAGTGGGTAAGAATCGCTAAAACGTCTTCTCTGGATGTAATAAGTTACTCCAACATAACATGAGGCACTCTTTTGGAGTTAGACTAGGTGGAATAGTGGCCGCAAATATGACTGTTAACTCAACATCGCATAAATTTTTTTTCTGCATCCAACATTACCACTAGCATAGTGTAACAGAATAATCAACGTCACCACCAGCTTCTATTTTTTTTCATTTTCTTTTCTTTTATATACTAAAATTATAATTTAATGAATTTAAAAAACATTTGATTTATAATTAAAATAAAATAAAAACATTTCACTAAAATTAAAATATAATGAATTACAAATTATTGTGCATTTCTTCGACGTCAAATGAGTTCCACTAAATCAACTCTAAGGTTTAGAAGAGTTTCTTTGTTTACTAAATCGCTAATAACTTGTAACGTTGTTTCATGTGTTCGTACGAGACCATCCTCACGATGTCACTCCTCTTGATAAAAGTGAGATGTCGGTACGGAGTTGCGTCAACTATGGATGAGATTGCCTTCTTTTTGTCTTTTCGAATCATATTATGTAATATGATGAGTGTGTACATCATAGTAGTTTTTTCCGTAAGTCCATCGGTAGTACGGGATTTTTTGTTATAGCTCACTTTTTTAGCACGCCAAAGTCAAAGTGCCAAACGCTCATTCCACATCTTTATTTGTTGTTTTATGTGCTTCTCTATACCTTATTTGCTTCGTATCATGCACACCTGACTGTGAAATCGACTTAACAAGAACAGACCAGTCCGGAGAGATCCCTTTGGTAAGAAAATATCCTAATTTATAAGTCACGTCGTAGCCACAAAAGGAACCTTTGGTGTTATCTCTTCTTTGAGATCGTTGAACAAAGAGGATTGACGTATAATGTTGACATCGTTGTTCGCCCCTATAATACCAAACAACGCATGCCAAATCTATAAGTCTTGTGAGTCAGATGCTTCCAATAAATTACTAAATCACCTCTACAATATTGAGCAAGTATGCATTTGGGCAACTATGTCACATCCTCAAATCGCAGCGGAAGATAGCGGGGCATGACTTTCATGGAACAAAGTCATAAGTCATATTGAACGACCTATATATGTGTCATTTAAAAATACGCGTTTGATTACATTAATAAAGTTTTAACAAAAGGACAAGGTTTCAAGAGTTCACATCATAAATAAAAGAAGATTTTAGTTCACAACCAAACGTTAAAAGCAATGCAAAAAAATCTTTGAAATGATGAGACCTCAAAATGTGACTCTAGAAACGATGCTCGAGATACAATCCATGTAAATGCGTTTAAGGACCTGAGAAATACATGCTAAAATGGGTCAACATAAAGTTGTGAGTTCATAGGTTTAACGTTAAGTAAAAAGTAGCATGGACCCCATGATTTACTTTTGTAATACATACAATATCATGAAAGGTATTACTATTGCACGAAGCTCATGATACCGAAGCCTTAACGATTATGTTTGTTGCCTCAGTAGGTGTTACTTACTGAGAACACCTAGAGTTCCTCAAATGAAATGCGTCCGTTTGACAATCTGGTCAAGTAAGATCTTTTAGGAAAACCCTAGCAATGCACCACCAAAACCCTAGAAATTTGAGAAGTTATATCACCTATATAAACTTGTGTTAAGGTTTTATAAAGTTTTACAAGTAAGATCTTTTAGGAAATGAGTAAAACATGAACTTTTCTTATAAAACCCGAAAGATAGATTCTGCCAAAAAACTTAACCTGACTTTGGAAGGCCATAACTTCCTCATTTCTTATTAAATTTTAGAAATTCTGATTCTAGAAGTTAGGTCTATGTTTTACCAGGAAAACCCATATAATTACATTTCTTGATTCAAAGATTGACCTAAACTGTTGTTACAAAACACATGTTCCAACATCTATGCATGTTGGACACTTGTTTGCATAAATTAGTTTTGGGATACCAAACCACCTCCACAATTCAAAATTCTTAGCTTAAAATCTTCCCAAGACATTAAGGTTTCTTGTGGTTGAAAGAAATTTACCAAAAGGGTTTAGTATCATAGTTAAAACTCATTCACTAGTCACCCAAATGTTTGGGTAGAAACCCATAGTTTTGTAGTTTTGCATCAATGTTTAAATTTACTTTTAACACAACAAATCTAATAGGGTGAAATGAAATAATGCATGACATGTTAAACAAGAGTAAAATGAATTTCACGGGATACTTACACGTAATGATGATAAGTATAATGGTCGTGAAGTGCACTTATATCAACCTAAAAGCTTAGAAAACCTTAGCAATACACCACCAAAACCATAGAATTCCTTAGAAATCCTTAGTAAACCTTTAACCCTTGATGTATACCCTTCAAATCAGATAAGATATAAGGGATTTTGAGTGTGTTTTGTGTGGGTAACTATGGAGCTCAATATATTGTAAATGTTGGGGAAAGGTAAAAAGAGGCTTTCAAGTTATGCATGTTCTTGTATCACTATTATAGAAAAAGCAACATTGGTAGGGGAGGAAGGCATTGAGACATGGGTTGGGATGGAGTCAAGAGAGGGAAGAAAGTTGCCTTGTTTGGTGGCTTTGTGCTTATTATGGTTAGGGTAGTATGGGGGATACAGGTGGGAAAGCGGATGTTAGACAACCCTTAAAGGGGTGGCCGATTTTGGCTAATAAAAAAGGGGAGGGTAAATGAATTTTTTGAAAAGATATAAGTATTTAAGGTATAAGTAAAGGTGGTGAGGGGTATTGGGTATGTTGTGCATGCATGCACGCAAAAATGAGAGACCTACGTATAGTCCATAAAACCGAATGCATATGATCACCTAAAACGATTATGAGACTGTCAATATACTTGCTTAGTGTAGACTAAACCTTACACTGTGTTTTCTAGTTAAATATTGGAAAGAAGGTAAAGAGTATGGAAAGGTAGTAAAAATAATTTATGTTCTCGAGATATTTTGAGAGGGAAAGCAAAATAGAGGGGAGTGAATGTGGAGGGAAATATGTAGGTTTTTAGACTCATTTTCTTCCGCCTAATTTTGGACAGTGTAGTGAGGAAAGGAAAGAGTCATTCTATAAATTTCTCCACATGGACCAAATTCACCTTATCTTCCCCTAAAACACTCACTGTTCTTTTATCACTATCTAATCCCTAATTTCTTCCACAAAGATCATCTCCATCCCACACCCATTATCTCCAGGTTAGACACAAGTTCCCATTTTGTTTATATCTTTTCTAGTAACTAATATTTGTTTTCTTAAGTTTAAAAGGGCAATCATGCAATTATCAAACATGAAAAAAACCTTTATGATCTTTGATCAAGGAAATCAAATAGTAGGTGTGAATTGCTTTGATATTTATTTGTACTCTAATTTTATATTTGTGTTTCCTTTTCCATGTTCTAAACAATTAATTTTCTAATAGATACTGTTAATACAAATATCGTCATTAAACGTTATTTATATTTTATGATCTTTACCTAAGTTTTGTTAACGACAAAAGTAAATTTAATTTTTATAAAGCTTAAAGCTTGTAAAGTTTAATAGATATTAAAACAAGCTTTTTATCAAATAATATCTTCATCACTCAAGCATTTACATGTTAATTAATCATATTGTTAATATGCTTCTAAACCATAATGTATGTTAACATTTTTAGATCAAGCATGTTTTGGTTTCTTAAAAACAAAAACATTACATATGCATTTACATTTAACATATTTCTAAAAATAGAAAAACAAAACATGACATCATGTAGTGCATCATTGAAATCTCTAGAAGATTTCACTAGATATTTTGTGTAGATTTAGATTCTACATATCTTACACAATCTTGGATAGATATGGCTGACTTTGGAAAGATTTTGGTGATCTTGCTGTCAGACCCCGACGGCACCAAATTAATACACGGGCGGAAACCCTTTTAAGGGATCCGTGGTCCGTGGTGCCTGCTGATCATTTTGGCTATAAATAGCAAAGCCAAACCAAGTTGTTTCTCATCCTTTTCAAGCATATTCACTTACATTCCTTCTCTCTAACATTTCTAACTCAGTTTCATATCATTATAGTGATCCTCTTTTGTAGCAAAGAAGATCAAGGCATATTCAAGCTTCAACAAATAGTTGGAAGTCTTGTTTGTTTGTTGTTGTATGATCTAGTGTTGATTCATACATCATTGTTGTACCAAACCATCATAATCTTGTGAGTGCGAGTGGTTAGTATTTTAGTCCTTAAAATACATTGTGTGTGGGAGTGGTTGTACCCTTGAAAAGAACTCGACTTCTAGCTTAGTGTCGGAAATAGTGTGTAAGCGAAGTGTAAATGTTTCTCCGCCAGTGAAAGGAGCTTGTTGACTAGTGAAGTTAAACTCTTGAGTGTGAGACTCGGGGTGTGGAGTAGGGCAAGGCAAAAGAGTCCTTGTAGACCGAACCACTATAAACAACTTGTCGTCATTTGATTGTTTCTTTCCTTATTTACTCTTTATATATATTTCTTGCATATTGATTATCATTCACTAATATATCTAAGATCAATATCAACAAAGAGGATAGAATGTTTGCACTACGGACCGTAGTGAATTTGTCAAAGTAACAAAGAAAACCAATGATAATGTTAAAATAAAACCTGCTATTACATTAGGGGTAGGACTTGCTAGAAATGAATTTAGATCTAAAACTATTCAACAACGGTCTAAAACACCTATTGCCAAACGCCCTTTTCCCAAGAGCAGCCACAACATACAACCCAACTATCAACATACCGGTTGGAATCAAAACTTCCCTAGACCATATCAAACTCCTAATTACATGCCATGGAACCCTTACCCATCATTTCCATATATGAACCAAGTAAATGATATGTTTAACCCAAACGGACCCATGAGATATTGGGGATCAAACGCTTGAGTTATTTGTGTCATAGGTATGCTTGAAAGTTGGATTAGAACTTGATGAATGATTCAAAGATAGTGGATGCTCACGACACATGACGATACGTGCACGCTATAAATCAACCACATGAACCTCAAGGAAAATGACTACCTCATCCGCTCGAAGTTATTGGTGAATCTTCCAGATCAGTCTCTACATGTATACTTTTAGGAAGAATGCATTGATGTTGCGAAATCATTTGTTCCGATTCATTCAGTGGGTCAATGTACATCCGATTGTATGTTTATTCACGTGTTGGGCATTTGACACAAGTTGATCACTTCGGAGTTAATCATTTATCACTAATTTAAGATTGAAGTTGACTTTCACAAAGGCGTGTTCTTATTTGATAACTTGCTCGGGCTTAAGAATTTGAGTTGAAGACTTGGTTTATCTAGTTACCAGCAGTCAGGGTGGATGGTTGAAGACCTGGTTAACTATCACTATTAGGAGTTACGTTGTTTTACTCAGTGTCACACGCAGATGACAGTGTGGATGATCGCAAGAGGTGTTAATGTCTCATACTTTGATTGAGTAGTGAGGACTTAAGAGATTTGCTTGGAGCATAAATTCTCGACACCGTTCTTCCAAAATTAGTGCAAGATTAAGATACAAAGGCGGGGACTTCTACTTCAGTTTCAATTTTGGTATATTGGGTTTGCTTCTTCAGTGGTCACTTCAAATTGTCTACATATGGGTTGATAAAGATAGTCAGAGAGAGTTTTTGTAGCAGTTTATTCTCACAGGATTCATTTGAGCTAATTTTTGTTCTTCTCTTTTTCAAGAATATTTGGTATGTATAATGTGTTGCTGATTCTGAGGTATCAAAACCAACAAGGGGGAAGGAGACACACATCTAAATACACAACGAGTACACGTGATGAACTTAATACTTCTTTTCTATTGAAGTAATCCCGGGAAAGCAAATGTCATAACCGCAGAGAAACTCAGTGTCTAACTCGTAGCATTTGGTGTGTCATTCCAACTATTTGGGGGAATGATGCATTACTCCAACCATTTGGGGGGAAGTGGTCTCTGGAGACTTTTGGTTTGTGTTACTTCAGCTTTCAGTTGGATGAATTATGAGAAGAATATTTGGAGCGTGAGATGATATTGCTTATCGACATCTTCTATATAATTTATGGTAGTGCTTCCGGCTATTGCTTCATGTACACAATGTAATGATGATTCCGATGTGATCGCAACCATCAGGGGAGAGATATGTGTACATCGGGGGACGTACAACATGATCATGTGATCGGGCTTAATCATTTATTCTGGGTTTGATAAACGCAAAGATGATCCATGTTATCTTGTTACTTCGGTTTTCTCGTCTTCTTCGGGGTGTTGATCGTCATTCAATGAGACTGTTTGCTTCACTTCTTCTTCTTGAGGGAAATTGTCTTTTTTCGAGGATTTTCGGTTTGGGGGGAAGCTGCCAAAGATTCACTTTTAGAAGGCTCAAGTTCTTGCGACGATTCAAGAGCCTCGAATGCTTTAGTGGTGAAAGTTTAAGAGATGATGACTTCTATCTTCTACAGCGTGTTGCTCGATATCCTTATCTCGGTACTCGTATCATCATATTCTTAAACTATATCATCTACTCTATCACTGTAAATATTTATCAAAAACAAAATTACAAAAATATAAAACCAGCAAAAAGAAAATAGAAAAATATAAAACCAACAAAAAGCCATAAAAATCAGAAAAAAAAATTTGAAAAATACCAAAAATATTGTATTTCTAAGACATGTCTTCTGGTATCGATAACATCTACGGTCTTAGAAATGTCATTCAATAATGGCACGGGACCATAGATGAAGTTCGAGCAGGAGGTGTAAATATTCTTTTCCAAAACATGTCTATAAATATGGCTTGCAGTTACTTCAGACTGTGACCCGTGCTTAAACCATGGTTTGCTATTATTTCAGATAGCAACCCGTTCTTCAAGAAAGGAAAGTGCTACGCTAAACCAATTTTCAAATATTTCGTGCACTTATGCTAAAAACAAATGAGGAAAGTATGTCGAAGGACTGTTGTTCCTACACAAATGTTTTTCCTTCTAAGTGATAACATCAAATAGTCCTGAATATTAAGTGTCAATTTCCCCCGATAATGCTCGCTATTTATATCATTTATATGGATTTACGCTTGTTTTCCATTGTTTTCCACTTTCAGGTAAATTACGAGCATTGGAGCTAAAGAGACGCGGAAATGGATACTTTACTAAAGATTTATCATAGTATGCCTATTTTGAAGAAGTTACGGCGTAACTCATCTCTCACATTACGCCGTAACTATTGCGTGACCCCGAAGTCCAACTTATCAAGAGGTTACGGCGTAACTCTTCCCAAAGGTTACGACGTAACTCCATTAGGTCAAAAGAGGTTCCACGCCGCTGATACTTATGCCGTAACTACTGCATCACTTACGACGTAACCGAGTTTATTGAAGACTACGGCGTAACCACTTATGAGGTTACACCGTAACTAGCAGATCTAGTGCATTTACGAGGAAATAGAAGGTTACGGCGTAACTCCTCTATTGGTTACGCCGTATCCCAGACCTGGCCTATAAATACCCCACGAATTCCCGCATTTCAAAGCATCCCATTCCACACACAATACTCTGAGAACGTGGGAAAAAGCTCAAGCAGGTCTAGGGGAGCATACAGAGCTGTTTCCAAGGGAGAAGTCACACCATTACGATAAGCTTTAGCGTTTATTATTTATTTTACTTTCAATTCATGTATTTCGTACCTTTGAATATTGAATTGATTTGCATAATTAATATGAGCGGCTAAGCACCCTTTGGTGCTATCCTAGTTATGATTCCTTAATTGTTTTGTTTGCGTTTACCTTTACTTCCGTACAATTATTTCTAAGTGTATGCATGCATAGTTCTTTGGTAGTCACCCTTGGTTTGGTAGTTTTGAATGGCGATAGAGGCCAATTGCCTAGGAGATATGACCAACTGACCCTAGGTGAGCGGACTGAGACGGGAAGGGTAAGATATAACCAACTGACGACCCTTTCTACTTGTGCGATTTGACCAACTGGTCACCTATCGTTTGGATGAACTTAAGAATTGGGGGGTGTAGTGTCTAAGTTCCTAACGGCCGGGCACTCACTATTTAGAATCTAGCATGTAGCGGTACTTAATGCCTCGACTTAGGGACCGGGAACAATGTAGAACTTATGACGGTGCGCCTGATTTCTCCTGTCGTTCCATCTTTGCTGATAGGTTAGGGTGAATTAACCAAATGATGTCCTCTCGAATTTGACCCCACCTGAAGTAATTGGAAGTAGGTAGACGTAGACATAACTAGCTAGGAGGATTAACTAGGTTAGCACCACTACTCCTCTATTGATTTCCCTTTACCATTTATTTTCTGTTATTTTATATTCTGCATTAGTAGTTTAATTAATTAAATCCCTATCAAAACCATTATTATTCTGTGACAATTAGACTTAGTAATAATCCGACACACATAGCTCTTGGCACGACCTCGGCTTTACCATTTACTACACTACACACGACCGGGTACACTGCCCGTTAGTGCATTAGGGTAGACCATAGGTATAGCGAGACACTATAAATATTAAGACCTGGTCAGTAAAACCTGCATCACTAAGATTCTTTAGAAAAATATTTGTTGTTTCAAAATGGTAGAAAATGAGTTGCTTAAAAATCAATCAGAATCATTGTTTTCATAAATTTGCAAAACTCAATCAATGACTTCAGTGCTTTTAATACTTTTTATGAAATGAGTCATTGATTGAGGGGGAGAATGTTTTTCAAATTTACATCATCTAACGGGCTTTCTTAATCTTCCTACGTGCTTATCTGAAAAATATAATTGCCTATGTTGAAGGACTAGGTTTCTAGGATGTGATTGTTAGGATTAGATGTTTATAGATTGATGAACACATTATTCCCATGCCTTTTATGATCTGTTTGATATGTTGAATTGACTTTTATTAGTCGATTGCTGTTTGGGTGATGTCGACCACCATATATCTGATTGTGTTCACTAACGTATGCAGGTATATTGGTATATAAGAATGTTCCCGATCCGGATCCCACAATAGAAGATGATTGGATGCCGAAAGGAAAGGGTAACTATTTCTTGGGTCGACAAATGAAGAAACGGAGCTTAATTTGACCTCTATGGAGAGTTGGCATGAAAAAATGCAACGTAAGAGGTCTCACTGCTTCAGCAGACGGTTTTCTTCCTGTCTTACTGCAACAACAACAAAAGCGGCTCAACCACCTAACGTATCTTTGTTCAGGACAAGTAGTGAATGATACCATTTTTTTTAAAAACAAATTTGAAAATATTGTTTTGAAAATGGAAAATATTGTTTTGAAAATAAATTGGACTTAATTTTGAAAATCACCGGACTTCATGATGCTGTTATGCTTAGGGTCTTCCCAATGACTCTCACTGGAGCAGCTAGAAGATGTATCGAAAGATTGCCCGCCAGGGCAGTTAACACCTGGACGCTACTAAAGAAACACTTTATTCAAATATATTGCCCGCCATCAAAGATTTCTAATCAACTTTTGGAGATCCATAACTTCAAACAAGAAGACGACGAAACTCTGTATCAAGCTTGGGACAGATACAACGATCTTATTTATAAGTGTCCTACCAATGATCTTAATAACCAGCAGAAGGTCAATATTTTCTTCAAAGGAATAAATGTAACTACAAGATAGATGCTGGACTATCAAGGACCTATCCCGAACATGACTCCTACTACTGCAATTGAAGCCATTCAAAAAATGGTAGACCATTCTCAAAAATGGCACGACGGTGGAAGTAAAAGAAACCAAGGCGGAAGCCTCGACGGAATTGCAGCAATCGCTAGTAAAATTGAAAGTCTCAGTCGAGATATCTGAAGGTCGAGAAACCGCTCATGCCATCCAAGTGGGTTGTGAAAGCGTGGAGGAGGACATCTTTACGAAGAATTGTCCTCATATGGACGAAGAGGATATTGAAGAAGCTAAGTATGGAGAAAATCGACCATTTTACGGTGATAATCGAAATAGTAATGGTTATCGTGGAAATTACAACCGTGGGCCTTATGGAGAAAGAAAGCCCGGTCTTGAAGAAACAATTAATAAATTTCTGGAAAATTCAGCCCAAAGGCAAAGGGGCAGGATGGCGGTTGAAGGAATTCCGGAAAACACCGGAAATATTTCCAAACACGACTCAACTCGAAAAACCTTGAATCCATGGTGATAAAGCTCGCTGAAAAGTAAGGAGAAATAACGATAAACCTGAAGGATCTAAACCAGCTATGGAATGTAAGGTAATTTTTTATGATAATAACTCAAAGGTTCAGTCAATGATACGAATTTAGGGGCGATTTCATCACAGATCGAGTTACACCGTAACATGCCTAATGAGTTACGGCGTAACTTTTGTTTGACAGCGACAACGGGTTGAGAAGAATCTGAGGAAAGAGACTCTAATGAATTACGCCGTAACCAAGAAACTCGATTCTGCGTAAGCGGGATACATAGGCGGAAAAATTCCTCGACATGGGCGAGTCAGAAAAAGTCGAGGAACTCTCCCTTGAAGATGAAGAAGAACCACTTATCACTCACTGGTGTACTCCTGTCGTCATCACTAATGTAGAAACCACAAGGGCATGGCCTACATGCAGCCCCTTCCATGAGTATTGCAATGGAGGAGACAATGAAAGAAAGGAAGAATGGACGTGCCCTCATGAGCGTGAAAGACATAGTATTAAATTCGGTAATTTGGCCTTTAAAGATTGGTACGCAATTCAATTTGGGGATGCCAAGATCAATCCCAATCTTCTTAGGAAGCTAAAAATTGATTACGCGGAACACATTCAGAAAAAGGAAGAGAATAATAAAGATATACTCTGCACGGATGAGCACTTAAGAGAAACTGACAACAAGAAACTACGCTGATCCATTGGTGCGAAAAAGTAAAATCCCCTGGGGAAATTTTATGAGCGTCATGCAACCCGTACGACAATATGTGTAATGGGGGAAGCAACTCTGGAAGATTAGGAAAAGATGAATTCTTTTGGTCCTCAACCAATGATGAGGAGAAAACAAGTTTACCTTGGCTGGAAAATTTAGGATTCGATAGTTGGGTAAAAATTAAGTATGGATATGTGGACACATTAACCAAAGAGAAAATTTGGAAGGTGTTATTACAAATAAGCCGTAAAAATGTTTATTTATATTTTACGATCTAATGTTTTGTCGATAACAAACGTAAAATCATTTTAACGAAACAAATAAAATACGTAAATGGTTTGAACTAATAGTTTCTAACATATTCACATTTTCACATAAAACACTAAAACAAGTATAAGTGATTTTATGATTTAATATTACATATGTACAACAACTAGTGTTTACATATTTGGGTAAAATATACACATAACTAGTATGTAGTATATTGGGTAATATAAATGGGTAGAAACTTAAGTATCATAACCCATTGGGCAAATACATTGAATGTAGTTGGGTACAACCCAAAGCCCATGACCCATGGAGCTTGACCCATAACCCACTGCATGACATCATGCTTATATCATACATGGATAATATCCATAACCCATGGATCAACCCATACCCAAGTGACCAAGTGCATTGCACTCAAAAGATACATTGTATCTAGCTAAAGATCCATGGTTCAACCCATGACCCATGACCCATGGCCCATAACCAAAATACCCATGGGTAAAAGGGAGCGTCCCACAGATCCCTAGCTTAACACTAGACGGATCCCTTGTGGAAGGGATTCGTGGGATCCGGGGAACAGTAGACTTTTTCTTCTATAAATAGTGAGCCATTTCTTCATTGTTTCTTATTCCTTACTAACACACTTTCTCCCTGAGTTAAAAACTCACTAACCTCAGATCCAAGAGATCTATGTTTGTAGTTTTGTTTTTGTGTGATCTTCTAGGTTCCTCTTAAAGGCAAGATCACCACCTTTGAAGTCGAGCAAGCTCAAGTCCATGAGTTGCCATGCTTCCTCATCATCAAGGCTACTGAAGTCTTCTTGTTGATGATTCCTTTCTTTCTTCAAAGAAGTGTAGTGTTGAAGACATTAGTGAAAGATGTCTCAAGTGTCAAGACGAAGATATTAGTGAAGGGTATTTATCGTCTACATTATAAGCACTTGTGGTAAGTGCTTAAAAGTCAAGACTAGAAGCATTAGTGAAAGGTGCTTAGAAGTCAAGACACAAGACATTAGTGAAGGGGTGTCTTGTAGATCTAGTCAAAGGCATTAGTGAAAGGTGCCTTAGATGTACATTCGATATGGTGTGTTTCGATGTACTAGATAGACTAGTATTGGATCCAAGGATATTGATATCCTTGATGATGTTGTAAAGGAGTAGATCTCCTTTGGGATTAGTCGTTGGTGTAGTATGGTAGTAGTTCCTCCATTGCAATGGAACTAGGTGCTTAGCCTAGTACCTAATAAAGGGAGGCGACGTTGTGTAGGTGTGGTTCACCTTAAAGTGAAAGAACCCGGTGGTTAGCCTAGCACCGAAAAAAGGTAGGCGACGTTGTTAAGGCTTCTCCGCCATAAGGAGATTGGTGTAGTGTTTACGAACTCTCGAGTAGGTGACTCGGGGAGTGGAGTAGGGCAAGGAAGGTGACCTTGTAGCCGAACCACTATAAATACCCGCGTTGTGGTTTTGTGCTTCTTACTCTTATCTTTTCATTACTTACCTTTATATGCTTGTTTATCAACATCCAACACACACATCCAAATAGATTGACATAAGTCGATCTAAATAGATTAAAATGAAGTTTTAATTGATAAAACTATTCAACCCCCCCCCCCCCTTCTAGTTTTCCACAATTGGTATCAGAGCTTCGTTACCAAGTTTCTTGAAGTATATTGTACTTTAAAAACTTGATACGATCCATGGTTAATTGAAAACTACAAAGACGGATTTTCATAAAAACAAACACAATGTCTTTTAAAAGTATATGTTTGGATGTTGATTTGATAACAACATTTTTTTTCTTGTTTATTTACTTTTTTATTTAATTGCACTAATCTTCTTTGTCATGTTGATTAGTCAAAGCTCATACCCACCAAGCTATAGGAATCGCTTGGTAACAAGAATACCTTCCTTAAGAAGGTATCTTAAATGCAAAGGAGCGGGAATCGTCTAAGTGACATTTGTTGTGTCATTTGTAAAGACATTCCTAAGTGCGCTAGAGGTATGTTTTTCTTTTTATTTCGCTTGATAATTAAATATGCCTATTTAGGTATTTATATGATTATCTTTTGTGCATATACATGTATTACATGAAGCTTCATTAGGAAGCCTTTTTCTTTTTCTCACATACGTGTCACTCTTTCGTCTAAAGTCGCGGTATATAAAACTTGTGTTTTATTTCTTTTAATTCCATAATAAAACAAATCACAAATTTCAAAAATTCCTCCTTCCCTATTTATAATTCGTCCGTCAATCACTCCATCAAATCCTCACTTTTTAAAATCTTCCAATTTCAAAAATTTCCTTTCATTCAAAACTTCATCTTCCTCTCCATTTCATCTCAAACAAAACCAAGAAGGATCGTCTTCAATATGGTTTACATCGCCCTCGTGCTCATCGCCTTAACACTCATCGCACTTGTGTTCCCTATGATGAAGTTCACATACGGAGACATTTACTTTGTGTTGTTAATCTACATTGGGGTTATATACCCAATCCTTTGTATCATCCTTAGCATTGAAATGAAATATTACTAATAACCTAGTTATCTAGGCTATTATTATGTGCTTGTTGTTTCTTTTGATTTATATGTTCTATTGTATTTCGTGATACATTAGAAGTCATGTATGCATGCTAAAAGAAAATGTAGGATAAAACACATACCGTGGTATAAAATTGTAAAACCTATATTTTCATCAAATCTGCTTCTGTAACTACAGATCTACGGATCCCAGAAGATACACTAGCCGGATCCCTTTTGTAAAGGAACCGTGGGATCCGTCCTACTGGAGAACAATTTTTCATGCAAATCAAAAACCACTTTTCTTCTAAAAGTAATACTCCACTTACTGCAACAACAACAAAAGCGGCTCAACCACCTAACGTATCTTTGTTCAGGACAAGTAGTGAATGATACAATTTTTTTTAAAAACAATTTTGAAAATATTGTTTTGAAAATGGAAAATATTGTTTTGAAAATAAATTGGACTTAATTTTGAAAATCACCGGACTTCATTTTATCAAAACTTAAGTCACTCAATCATCGACTACGGTCATCGATTGAGGGGGAGAGTGATTTAAAATAAAATATTTTCAAACGTTATTTCTTCATAAAAGTCTGGTTTGTACAAAAACAAAGTGGTGATCTAAAGATTTAATATTATGTCATGGTATGATTTTCTTTAAAACTCAAAGATCTTACAAAATGAAATTTTTTCTGTTCTTGTTTGGTTGTGAAATTGGTTTATTTTACTTAAAGATCTCTTAAAAACTATCTTACCTGACACTAACAATCTTTAATGTCTATAATTTGTCCTTATCTATCATTTTTCAAAATTAAATTTTGCCACGTCTTTCCCCAAAATTTTCTAAATGATTTAAATCAATCGAGATCCAAAATCTCAATTGATTTGAAAATTTTCATCGGGGGAGAGATCGTGATTTAAATCCCAAATCCGTTTTAAAGGGTGATTGTTCCAAAAGCACTCATTCCTTCATGTGACAAACGATTTTGAAATACATAATGCACATGATTGTGGAGGAGCATTTAACCATAAACCAGAAGAGTATTTAAACCTGGCCACATTTTCTCCCATGTTTTCTAAACCTTATTAAATCACTTGGGATCCAAAATCTCATAGGGTTTGATATTTTTGATCGGGAGAGAATTTGTGATTTAATAATGAAATTTGATAAATGATGATCGATTTGATTCAAAAGTGCATATTGCTCTCCCATATGTGCTAAACTCTTTCCCGTATTCTCGAAGCACATATTGAAGGGGAGCATTTCAAAAGAAAATAAACTTTCAAGGTACAAATATTTCTATGTTTCAACATAAAGTACCTTGATTGATTTTCTAAATGGTTTCTTAGTGGCTTTTGTAATCGTGGATATACTTCAAAAAAACTCTTACCTCTATGTGATAAAATGATTTCAAATATCCTATGCACATACTGAGGGGGAGAATTTACCAAGAAAATCAAATGGCTTTTTCTATGAAAATTGTGATCAAGAAATTATTTCAAATAACTCTTGCCTCCATGTGCTAAACAATTTAAAGATCATATGCACATGTTGAGGGGGAGCATTTCTAAATGATCAAAACTATTAAGGTACAAAATGCTTTGATATTATATCTCAAGTACCTTAATTGATTTTCCAAATGATTTTTCAAGTGGTTTCATGAAGGAAAGAACAATACCAAAAGAC
Organism: Chrysanthemum makinoi; assembly: GCA_910596185.1. Classification (NCBI taxonomy): domain Eukaryota; kingdom Viridiplantae; phylum Streptophyta; class Magnoliopsida; order Asterales; family Asteraceae; genus Chrysanthemum; species Chrysanthemum makinoi. Next base: position 176,036,881 of record OU343218.1, read on the forward strand.
CGACCAATTTACTTTATGTATGGAGATATAAGGATGGTTAGGTTAGGTATTCGTTCCCACGATCCCGCCAGAGCCGGAGGGATCACTAGATAGTGTAGAGTCCTTAGGTATGATGAAAAAAGGAGAAAAGTGAGAAATGGGAAGAGTGCGGACTGAGATAGAGCTAGAACTGGAATAAACCCAACAAGGTTCTAGTAATGAAGTCTCGGTAAGCACTGAAGGGGTTGAAGAAAGTAAAAGAATTGAATGTGAAAAATGGTGAAAAGAAATAGCCCTCCATTAATTCAACCTTAGGGCAGAAACCGGGTTCTATACATATGCTACTAGTGGTTACTAATGTAACACTGGTATTAAAGACAAGACGTCATGGACCCAGTGACGCACTGCACTCAACTTCCCAAGCTACTCAAGTTCCTCTTAAAAGGGCTTGTTTCATTCTCACGGGGAACCTACATAATCTATCGACTTTCTCTTAGAGATTGTTGATATTGAAGAAGGAGATCCTCTCCCTAGTCTCCGGCATAGGAACCAAATGTGCAAAATTGAGTCTAGAGCGAAGAGATCATCCACAATATCTCATTAGGATACAAAATTAATGAAGACTTACTATTTCACACAATGTGGAGAGTAAGAATATATTAAGAGTCCTACGCATTATCCTTGTGGTATTGCCAGAACATCCGAGTGATATGTAAAAATATTCACGATGAAGATGGAAATCCTTCTAGAGCCAACATCAAACAAGCTCTTGGTAGGTGACATGTGAGATCTTTTCTAAAGATCAAGCTTGTGACAACTGGATAGAAACGATGGGGCGATTCATTCTTGAATCAACCTTGGTCCAGGAAATGAATTGACGAATACTTTTGGAAAAACCGTTCGATGTGTAAATCTTCTTTTCTCTAGCACATCGAATGTGTATTCATTTTCAAACTCAAAAAGTATCTCTGATTGAAAAAAAATACTTTTGGAAAAACCGTTCGATGTGTAATTTTTTTCTTTTCTCTAGCACATCGAATGTGTATTCTTTTCAAATACAAAAAGTATTTTTGATTGAAAATTGATCTTTCTTATAAAACCTTCGTCGTATTGCAAAACTCTTTCTTTTAAGCAATACGCGATTGTTTTCAAATCAATTTTTCATCAATCAGTGAATCTCAATTTGCTGGTTCACTCACTCCGTGTAGTCTTCTTTGAGACGTTCGGTTTGAGAACAGCTAGAACAGCTGCGAAACCCTGTCAAGGAGATTCTTCCGAATTCTACCTGATCACAGGCAGTACTTGTACTGATCAACGGGGAACCGTGGGCCGTGTACCTCAATTCAACGAAAGTGATCAAAGACACTTTTGTGTGTTTTATTGCTAACTGTTGTTTACAGGTACATTCGGATGGTTGCAACTGATCAGAATTGAGAAGTCAATCCAAAGCCTCATGCTCACAGCATGCACACTTAATTGAAGAAATCATGTCTTGTGCATATCTACAAAACCTGGCTCTGATATTTTTATACTATGTTTCTGCTACGCTGCTGCAAATATCATGAGCCAGTAAAGCTTCTGCTACTCTGATAAAAAGATGTCATGAACCAAAAAGTGTGAGCATGTCGGTCCAAAAGTCACAACATCACATGAAGGCAACACAACAAAGGGTGATCCAGAGATTTACTGTGGCTGATGATCTCAATGAAAGCTCGAAGATCATCAAAGATGTGGATAAGTTAAAGACCTCCACTTAAAGTACAAAATAATCGGACTATGAAGTGTCACTACTAATGCACAAAGATTGCGGAACTTGAAGAATTGAAGTCTACGAGCTCAGAACTAAAGACAAAGATAGAATGCTAGGATGCAAAATGTATTTCATGGGTGACCTCCCTTAGGGGGAGATTGTTAGGAATTGGAAATTCCATGTTATAGTGTATGTCACCCCAATTATGGTCTAGCATAAGTTAGCTCATAGACATGTCGTTTATTTACGTTATTTAGTTAGTTATTTAGTTATTAGTTTAGTTTAGTGTAACACCGTGGAGGAAGGACGGGTCTTTACCCACTGTATGCCTGATCCACAGCCCGTCAGGAGGGCGTATTATGTAAAACTATAAATACCCTCTACCTCCCAAGGTAGAGGGTTGGACCTTTAATTCTAATCTAACCTTTTCTCTTTTGTTTACTTTCTCTCTCTAGAAAGGATCCCATCTTCCACTTTCTCTCTCTAAACTCATATTGTACGCCCCATATTTGTGATTGTTTGTGTGTTTGTGAAATCCAATATGTTACACGGACCGCCCACATTACCGAAAGGACCCGAGTGATGGTCCATGAGCTTCAAGATGAAATGAGGTTCATCCTCAATCACATCCTAGAGCGCATCAATGCTCTTGCTCATCCACTACCTCAATAGGAGGTTCCTAGTCTATTTTTTAAGTATTTTTATTTTTCTAGGATTTTCTTTGTAGTTTTTTTTATTTTTCTAGGATTATTTTTAGGATTTCATTCATGTACTAACACTTCATTGTGTTCCCTTTTCATAATTTTCATATCATGAAAGTTTTTAACAAATGAATGGTGTTTCCTATATTGTTGTTGATTGTTACATGGTGATTGGAAATGCTTGTGATGATGCTTATTACTAACATTTTTTTGTAGCTTTTTCACAATCCATGTATCTTTCTCTTGGCGCCCAATTTAAGGGGAGCATTGGCCAAGGGGGAGATAATGGCTCGGGATCATTACATATTCCGCCTCGCATCTTCTTTTTGTTGAGACAAAAATAGGGAGAAATATTATAGAACTTGGACTTTGACTTTCTATAAAAGTCAACTGCATACTTTGACTTTCTGAAAAGTCAACATCACACTTTGACTAATGAAGACTTTGACTTTTAAAATAAAGTCAACTGCATACTTTGACTTTCTAAAAAGTCAACATCATGTCTAAATTGGACATACTTGTATTATCATCTTTATCTAAATCTTTCAAGTTCTAAAATTAATTTCATATTTTTATAACTCCTGTACAAACTTTACATCTTTTATAAAAATAAAATTTATGTTTTGTCCTCAACAAAAAGGGGGAGATTGTTAATACAAATATCGTCATTAAACGTTATTTATATTTTATGATCTTTACCTAAGTTTTGTTAACGACAAAAAGTAAATTTAATTTTTATAAAGCTTAAAGCTTGTCAAGTTTAATAGATATTAAAAACAAGCTTTTTATCAAATAATATCTTCATCACTCAAGCATTTACATGTTAATTAATCATATTGTTAATATGCCTCTAAACCATAATGTATGTTAATATTTTTAGATCAAGCATGTTTTGGTTTCTTAAAAACAAAAACATTACATATGCATTTACATTTAACATATTTCTAAAAATAAAAAAACAACACATGACATCATGTAGTGCATCATTGAAATCTCTAGAAGATTTCACTAGATATTTTGTGTAGATTTAGACTCTACATATCTTACACAATCTTGGATAGATATGGTTGACTTTGGTAATCTTACTGTCAGACCCCAGCGGCACCAAATTAATACACGGGCGGAACCCTTTTAAGGGATCTGTGGTCCGTGGTGCCTGCTGATCATTTTGGCTATAAATAGCAAAGCCAAACCAAGTTGTTTCTCATCCCTTTCTAGCATATTCACATACATTCCTTCTCTCTAACATTTCTAACTCAGTTTCATATCATTAGGGTGATCCTCTTTTGTAGCAAAGAAGATCAAGGCATATTCAAGCTTCAACAAATAGTTGGAAGCCTTGTTTGTTTGTTGTTGTATGATCTAGTGTTGATTTATACATCATTGTTGTACCAAACCATCATAATCTTGTGAATGTGAGTGGTTAGTATTTTAGTCCTTAAAATACATTGTGTGTGGGAGTGGTTGTACCCTTGAAAAGAACTCGACATCTAGCTTAGTGTCGGAAATAGTGTGTAGGCGAAGTGTAAAGGTTTCTCCGCCGGTGAAAGGAGCTTGTTGACTAGTGAAGTTAAACTCTCGAGTGTGAGACTCGGGGAGTGGAGTAGGGCAAGGAAAAAGAGTCCTTGTAGACCGAACCACTATAAACAACTTGTCGTGATTTGATTGTTTCTTTCCTTATTTACTCTTTATATATATTTCTTGCATATTGATTATCATTCACTAACATATCTAAGATCAATATCAATTGATCTTTCAATAAGTTTCAAAACAAAGTTTTTAATCGGTAAATTATTCAACCCCCCTTCTAGTTTTCCACAGATACGTAGGTGTTTGCTAGTGTGATTTACATATATTGGGATGTTTACTTCGTAGGATTAATCTATGAATTAGTATATGTGTTTGTAGATTTTGATAATGACAAAAAATGCAAACAATGATAACACTATTAAGAGGGGATCAACGTTTTGGACCCCTCAAATGGATGACACATTTATAAAATGTATGATCAAAGAACATGACAAAGGTAATAGGAGTGGAGGAACATTCTCACCTCAAACATATAAAAATATGGTTTCCAAATTCAATGAAAATCTCAAATTGAATTTAACCAAAAACAATTTAAAGAATGGTTTAAGAGCTATAAAAGAAAAGTTTTCAACTTGCTATGATGTCTTTTGTGGAACTTCATTGGGTGGATTTTCTTAGAACCCAATATCTGAATTAATTGAAGTGGATTTTATTAGACGTTTTTAAATAGGCAAACCCCGATGCTTCAACGTGGAAAACGAAAACAGTTTCAAATTATGATGAACTTTATATGTTATTTTCTAAAGATAGGGATTCTGGTGTTACGTCTGAAACGGCTAAAAAAGGGAGAAAACGAATGAACAACAATGAGGATACGGTTGAAATAATTGATCCAGCACCACAAAAAATGCACCATAATTCTATCCACTACAACAAACACAACCACAACCATAACCACCACCACTACAAACTGATCAAGCACCACAAAAAACCCGCAAAGAAAAAAATTCAAAGAAAAGACAAAAGATCTGCCATAAAACAACCACCACCACCACCAAAAATCCTAAAAATATAGTCACTCGTTGGACGCCCAAAAAGGAAGAGTTATTAGCCACGTGTTATGTTGCGGTTTTCGAGGATAGCCAAGTTAGAAATGACCAAGATGAGCAATGTTTTTAGGGAAATATTCTTTATGAGTTCAACTCATCTTCTCACCATAAACGTACCAAGGACAGGATTACGGGGAAGTGGGTAGTGTTGAACGGTAATTGCCAAAAGTTCAACGGTATCTGCAAACACTTAAGACGTTTGAGTATAAGTGGTGAAAACGAGGTTGATCTTTTGAACCCGAGTAGGAGTGCATTTAAGGGTGAGACAAAAAGAAGAGGGTTTACTCAAGACAGAATATTGGAAATCTTGAGAAAACACCCCTAGTGGGATGCGGCCGAACCTGTTGATCCGGTTAATGTCACGGGACATACCGAGCTGTTTGGAGATAATCTGAGACCACGTACTCCCGACAAACAACGTGCAACCAAAAATACAAAATCGGAGACCACGTCGGGCACAATGAGGAGTAACTCACAAGATTTTGGGGAGTCTTTACAAAATGAATTTAGACTCAAATGGGAGGCCGCTCATGATATGTACGCGGTGAGTAAAGCGAAGGATGCCACAATAACGAAGTTGGAAGAAATGACATTTCTCAGCACTAGCATCGCAGGGTTACCGGAGAAGGATTCCTTCATCATTAACATGCAAAAAGAAGAAATCCGAGCAATATATAGAATGATCCAAAATTAGTTATCTACGTTAATTATTTTAATTTTCGTATTTTTTTAATCTTTGTATTGTAATTCGTATTTTTATTTTAATAAATGAAAAATTAGTTGATTTGAAAGAAATGGAAAAAATAATAATAAATACCGGTGGGTCTTAAAAGTGGAGTTCTGGCTTAAGTTATTGAAGAGAGTATTTTTGGGTGTGTGAGTAAGAGGTATATGAAAATCAAAAAAGTTATAGTGGCGTTGATGTGACGTTTTGACCGGTGCTCTAATAATTACTAAATCATGAAAATTAAGTTTATGATTTATAGTTTGCAAAACAGTTTCATCACTTTTTGATATTTGAAAAAATTGTCAACCTTCCAAAATTAAACTCTTAACATTTTTTTGTGATAACTCTTTTTCTTCATTCGCAACTATGAAAAAAGTTCTATACGGAACAACATTTATCTAAAGAATAAATAACAAGATCTCAACCATCCATCCCCCTTCAATCCAACGGTTTAGATTAATTTGCATTTTAAAATGAAATTATACTGAGGGGCATTTTAGTTATTTCACACTTTTTACTAACACACACTTGTTCCCCAAACACACACATACACACTCGTTCTCTCAGTTCCCCAATCACCACCACAAAACCCCCAAACCACCCAAAACCACCACTAAACCTTAATTGTGAAAAAACATTCAATTAATTGGACATACGAGACGAAATAGCTCTATCTAAAGACGATTCATTGGCCAAATCGGATTCATCTATAGTTTCTGATCAAAGTTAGCTTTTAAATGAAGATTATGGTGTATTTTTAGCTTATTTTGTTCTATTAGTCAGTAGATGTTGCTTCATTGCTTATTTTATTGCTTATTCTTTATTATTGTTGATTAGTTATATGAATCGGTATAGTGAAGTTGTGATGGAATGAGTTTTTGGATTAGCTTATTTTTAGCCAGTAGATTGAATATTTTGTGAAGGATTCGCTTATTATTTTGCTTATTGGAATAAGTAGATTGAAGTGTGCGATTTTGTGAATTTGTACTTTGATGGAGTCATGAAGATAGAGTTAGTTATTGTTAATTTCATCTATTAAATTTTGTGTCACAAGTCTTGTTTAGTTAGTCCATTGTCAATTGGAGGAAAAAAAAATAGTGAACCTGGTCACTTTGGCACGTAGGCTATGTATATCAGAGCTTTGTACTTTGATGTTTGTTGTTGTGTTAGCGTTCATTGATGTTTGATACATTGATGGCATGATATTGCTAGGTTAGGATATGCTGATTTATTTGTGACGATTTTGAGTTTATTTTTTGAACATAGTTTGTGATTTTTGGGAAATATTGGTTCTAATTTTTAGCTTAGGGTTGTTATACTAATTTGAATATATTGTGTATGAATCAAACTTGTTTTTGTTATTGCTAGTTAACGAGAATGTTAGTTAGCAAGAATGTTATTGCTAGTAAACATATAACTTGATTCTTGTGATTAATGTTGAGTCCCATGTGATTTATTCTGAATCCCATGAGATTCATACTGAATCTCATGGGCTTCTTAATAATTCTTTATCATATAACTAATGTTTTTTTTAATGTTTTTTCATGTTAGGTGTTGTTAGTGGTTCTCCTAGGAAGAAGTGGGTTACATTGACAAATGTGCGTCAGTCAGGGGTCATCAAAACTACCAATAAAGTTTTGAACCTGACGTCGTTGAATCAGTTTAATCCTAATGAGAAGTTGGCAACTGATGTTGTTCAGGAGAAGAAGGTACCTGCGAAGGCAATTGTTGTTGAAAAAGAGAAGAAGGTGCTAGAGAAGGCAGTTGTTGAAAAGAAGAAGGTGCCGGAGAAGGCACTGATTGTTGAAAAGGAGAAGAAGGTGCCTGAAAAGGCACCGGTTGTTGAAAAGAAGAAGGTGCCGAAGAAGACACTGGTTGTTGAAAAGGAGAAGAAGGTTTCGAATGTTGTTACTGATATGGCAAATGAGAAGGCGCCTGATGTTGTTAAAGATAAGGCTACTTGTGTTGTTACCTATAAATCAACGAGTAAGGGTGATCTTACGAAGGGTAAGCCACATGTTAAGGTGCCTACTGTTGTTAATGAGAAGCCACAGGTTAAGGTGCCGACTGTTTTAAAGGATGAGTCGCTAGTTTTTTTAAAGGATAAGGCTATTAAGGATAAGTCATATAAGGTTGAGATTCCGGTTAAGGATAAGTCGCCGGTTACCAAGGATAAGCCAAAGGATAAGTCGTCTAAGGTTGAGATTCCGGTTAAGGATAAGTCGTCGGTTACCAAGGATAAGCCAAAGGATAAGTCGTCTAAGATTGAGAGAAAGTTTTCGACTTTGAAGTCCAAGGATAAGCCACAAGTTGAGACCAAGACGAACGCGCAAGAGATGAATTCTGTTGAAGTACTCCGGCAGAAGTTAAACCGAAGCGAAAAAGAGTTTTATCAAAAGTAGATGAGAGTAAAAAAAACTGAAGGTCAAGCTGCAAAAAGGTGTAGTTTCTTATAAAGTTGTCTTTTTATTCTATAATCTATCTTTTGGACCCCATGAGATTTCATATGGAATCCCATGGGATTTCATATGGAATCGCATGAAATTTCATATTGAATCCCATGAGATTTCATATTGACTCCTATGGGATTTTATCATGGGATTTCATATGATCAGTTTATTGATATTATGTCTTTTTTAATGTAGATGCCGATGAATTTGAAGATACTGAAATTGATCTTAAGAAAAAGAATTTGAAGAGTAAGGGTATGTTGAAGAGAAGAGGGATAATTCAGGTTCTGATTCTTTATCTGCTGAGCAACTTACGATGAATAAGGGTTTTATAAAGAAACTTATGAAGAATCTGTTGAATAATTCATTTATTAAGGAAGAATTTGTTGAAGAGACTGTATCAGAGTCGAAGAAGAAAGGTAAGAAGAAAGAAAAGCATTTGACACCTGAAGAAGAGGCACATGAAAAGTATCTTTCTAAATTTCCAATTCTTCATGTAAGGACAACACCTATTTCTCTTTTTTCTGCCATCCGTGACTCAAAGGTTAATATGGAGAAGTTTCTGGCAGAGATAGGATTTAGTTCACTATACAATGTTTCCGTAGACCGCATTCCATCAAAGATGGGAAGGTATGTGGTTTTAAAGTTTAATGAAGTAACTTACGAGTTGAATTTGGATAATGGCAAGTCAATCAAGGCTACTCCTTCCAAAACTCATGATATGTTAGGTGTTATTATTGGTGGTTCTTCTCTTTTTTCTTTAGAATCCAGATCAGTTGATGATGAGTTTGTGAAGGATTGGGTTAATTAGTTTTTCCCTGAATCAGTTAAGGAAATCCAAGTGAATGATATTGCCTCCAAATTGATTCAGTCTCAGCAAGTCGATTTCTAATTTAAAGTAAACTTTCTTACACTTACAAACATTATGGGCATGGTTGATGGGTTGAAGGGACAGATTTGTTTGGATGTTGTTTTACGGCTTTGTGAAGAAACTAAAATTAGTGATATTGATTGGTGTGACTACATTCATAGCTGCCTTAAACACAGTAAACTCCCGACAACTCTATCTAATCAATACACTGGTCCATATACCTTCCTCATTGTAAGTTTCTAAATTAAACGAAAATTTTAAATTTTTTTCATGTTTGTTTGATGTTTAAACATGTTTGTGTGATTGATTTGTTGTAACTTTCTTTATAATTTTTTGTTTTTTGTTTTTTGTTTTTCAGTTTTTGTATTTAGATTAAACAAAGTTCGATAGGATTTTTGTTGTTCGCACATGTGTGTCTATCAGAAGCTGGTCTTCATACATAATGTCACAAAGACAGGAACTGGAACTTAAATTAGAAGTGATGGGTTTGCTAGAACTTCAAGGAGAATGGACTGAATTTGAGGTTCAAGAGGCTGAAGGTTTTATTTGTGGTGGTTCTTTTGAAACTTCTTTAAAGAGGTTCGTTTAATTTTTGTTTCTTGTTTTTCATTTATTTTTATTTAATCACATCTAATTATTTTAGAATCCCATGGGGTCATGTTTAGAATCTCATGTGATTTTGACAAAATCCCATGGGATTCACAATGAATCGCATGGGATCATATTTAGAATCTCATAGGATTTTGACAAAATCCCATGGGATTCACAATGAATCCCTTGTAATCATGTTCAGAATCTCATGAGATTTTGACAAAATCCCATGGGATTCACAATGAATCCCTTGTAATCAAGTATCTTTTATGTCTATTACAATGTGCTTTATTATGACTATTACAATGTGATTTACTCCAGCAAAGTTAGATGTGATTTGTAATGAAAGAGTTGCTCTTGAAGGTTATTTGAGGAAAGCTATTTCAGATTACCCTTGTGATGTAAAGCTCCTTGAGCTACATGAAAAGTATGCTCAAATTTTCAAGCAACAAATGCCATTAAATGATGAAGATGTGTGTAGGAGGTAATGGAAATAATGGGGATGATTATGATGGTAATGGGGAGGATGACGATGATGAGGGTAATGGGGATGATGATGACGACGATGATCAGGATATGAATGATATGGTAACTTTAGAAGATTTTGGCAACAAACCATTTGGTGGTGATCCAGATGCCAAGAAGCGAGATGATTCAACTGTGGTTGATGCATCTGAAAAAAAGAAGATGATGCAGTTCCTGAGAAGTAAGTTGATCCATCTAATAAAGAAACATGTGAAGAAGAAGAGTATGAGATCACCAGCACACCTGAGTCTTTAACGCAATGGTTAGATAATAATACAAATTTGGTTGATGAGGTGATTGAATGTATAGATGCTGAGCACTCATATGTAATATTCTTGCATAATAATGCTCTCTTTCTTTTTCCTAGATTTTATTTCTTTTTAATTAAATATTTTTATTTTATTCAGCTTGACTCGCTCAATGAAGGTTTGGAGGGAATGAATGTTGTGAATCCAGGTCCCACTACTCCTAAAAAAATGGCTACTCGTGCTTCAAATGTAAGTCCCAGTCCTGAAAAGCGTTTGGTGAAACCGTCTTCCTACATGTTATCTCCATATATGAACAAGAAGACAAAGGTTGTACCCAAAATTACAAGGCTGGAGTTTATTCTTGGAAATAGTTTGTTTGCGATGCAAGGCGACAAGATGTAAGTTTACATATGTACTTTTTATATAAGTTTCATAGTTAATAAAAATTCATTCATCTGATTCAATGTGAAGGGAATCCTATGGGATTCATAATGAATCCCATGGGATTTGTAGTGAATCCCATGTGATTAGCAGTGAATCCCATGGTATTTGCAGTGAATCCCATGGTATTTGTAGTTAATCCCATGTGTATCATACATAGTCCCATGTGATTCTTAAATGATTTGATTTTCTTTTCTTTTTAACTCATATAGTGAAAGATTTTTCGAAACACATTCTAAGGAGTTCATGGTGTATTCAGTGCGTTTGAATAAAGAAACATTAGCACCCGGTTTGTGGATCGATGCTAATGTAGTCGACTGTTAGAGTGCAATTCTTAATTATAAGGAGCGATTTAAAGAACATGGTTCTCCATCATGGCACTTTTTTCCTGACCAGATGTATTGAAAGTATTTATTTTTTATTTGCTTACTAAAATCCTTATTTGCTTAATAAACTGCTTATCTGACTTACCAAACACCCCCAAAGTAATACAAATCATAACATCATCTTGTAAATTGCATATACAGATAGAATATATGTTTAATTGAACCTTGGGGCTTCCGAGGATGATAAATTTGAAAGTTTTGAAAAAGAATTTTTAGCTCAGTTTAAAATAATGTTGGTGGCTTAGCTCTCAATGGCATTGACTTTTTTTTTTCTTTTTTTATAAATTTTTGTTTGTGTTTTTACTTTTCAGTCATTTTTATTATGTTATTTGTTTTGTTAAAATAGGCTTTCTTTCCAATTCGCAATTCTGGCCATTTTTATGTCGTCGTCTTCAGCCTTACTAATGCAATATCAATCACGATACTAGATAACAACGATTCTGGAGCAACGTATGATTCAAAGTATAAATAAGCCTGTGAACTTCTTGTAAGTATTTACTTTTCTATTTGTAAAGTGATTCATAAATAATCCCATGGGATTCATACAGAATCCCATGTGATTCTTTGATGAATCCTTTATAATTTTTACAGAATCCCATGAGATTCATTATGAATCACATGGGATTCATACACAATCACATGAGATTTTGGATGAATCCCTTGTGATTCATACATATTCCCATGTTAATCTCATGTTATTTATGTTGAATCCCAATTGACATTTCCCCAGAATTCTAGTAATTTATGCTCTTTTTTTAATAATTTTATAGAAAAAGTTATTTTCCCGTCATCTGAAGCTGTATGGTCACAAAAAACATGCTATTATTCTTAAAGTCAAACCAAGAATCCCAAAGCTTAAGTGGAGGACTAAGAAAAATTTCCGTGATTGCGATATTTTCACTAAGTTACATTTGGAATGTTACACCGGTGAAGCTGCTACGAAATGGGATTGTGGGCTGGTTGCCGAGTCAGGAGGGTAGTCCGACATGTTGAGGCGATTGAGATTCAAGTTTCCTACAAATATATTGTTACATGAGCTTAATGAGCATGGCGGGTAAGATGTTTGAATTAGTAAAGGAGTTTGATAAACTTCCTGCTCAAAAAAAGATGACTATAATTGTTGAAGCAGTTAGGAATAAGGACCCATGTGAGCACATCTAAGCATTCAAGAAGATCGTCTTTTGAGAATGGTAGAAAAGTTTATAACTAGTCTTTTGAAAACATGTAAATGATAGAAATTTTTTTAATTGTTCAGTTAGTTGTTATGATAGATCAGTTTGTCCAAGGTAGATCATTTTACTGGTCAAGTAACTATTGTGTAGTTTCTCTAAAATCTGTCTTTTTATGATTTTACTTGTCAAGTATCTTTATGTGATTTATACAGAATCCCATGGGATTCTCTATGATCCATGTCTTTTAATAATTTTACTTATCGAGTATCTTTATGTGAGTTATATATAATCCTATGGGATTCATAATGAATCCCATGTGATTCATCCATGATCCCATGGGATTCTCAATGATCTCTTGTGATCCATACAGATTACCCATGTGATCAAGTTATTGAAACAAAATATAAGTAACAAACAAAAATTAAACTAGAAATATTTGAAACAGAAATAAATTTTCTTTGCAAATCATCTAAATATTCAATCATCTAAATATTTAAGTAAAGAAGAATAAGAACTAACAAAAAACAAGAATATAAGTAACTTAAGTTTGTTCAAACATCAATTGGTTTCGCCTTGCGTTTGGATTCATCGGACAAGTTGTTTTCGTATGCAAGTTGGTATTCTCTCCACAATGGCCACAAGGCTTCATTTGTTTCTTTTTAACTTGAAGTTCTTTTTCTCTTTCACTCTTTCGCCTTTCATTGCATTCTGCTTCTGTAATATTCCCTTTGTTTCTTGCCTTTGTTGGATTGTTAACTATTTTTTTCTCAGGATTAGAAATAGCAAAATGTTCACTAATCACATCTCCTGTATTTCTTGGAGGATTTGGCACCTCGGCCTCCACTTCTGTTTTCAATGTCTTTAACTTTTCTGCAAAAGCACTCATCTTCACTACATCTTTGCTCAACCGAAAAAAACATTCATCCACCATAAACGTTGCATCATTTGTAAATCTTTAAATTTCTTCATTTATTTCCCCATATCTATTTCTTTTCCTTCTCAATTCAGGTGGTATTATATCCCTTTTCCAACGCCTCAAAATATATTGTTTTGGAATGACGGTCATATCACAATTCTTGAAAACACATAATATGTGTCGGCATAGAAAACCAAATCAGACAAAATGTCTGCAACTACATACCATCGATCCATCTTCTATATTACGCAGGATCTGTTTAAAACACAAGAATTTTTGGACAATCCCATGGGATTCATAAATAATCCCATGGGATTCAGAATGAATCCCATGGAATTCATATACGAATCCCTTGGGATTATTTGATTAATCCCGTGTGATATTATAGTAGTTTATACCAACAAGTAACATACCTTATAGTCTACAAATGTTTCTGTTGCTACTTTTTCGCCTTCCTCTGCTTGTTCTTTTGTAAGTTCCGTATTAAGGTTTCTATAAGTTGCCGCATTTTTTTCTCTAACCATGACAATCTCACAACATTATTCTATTTTTAAATCCTGTATCGTACAAGTCCAGCATGCTTCATTTATTTCCGTTTGAACAAGCAGAAATATTGTCCTAGTATACACTCTTGCCGTATGACGTTCAATTGCTAACTTTGTTTCACATTTTGGAGCCGCGTCTAGTGTTTTAAAGTCCAAATGTTCTTGCCTATAACATTGTCTTTCCATTGCTAATTCATAGGACATCATGAAACTAACTAGCGTTGCTCCTGGGCTTTTGAAACTTTTGAAGGACGAGTTTTCACTCTCAGACCTTGATGTTGTTCTTATCAATCCAAACAAAGGCGAATCGATAAAATAAGCTAGAATCCACATTTCTCATAGTTTAAACATTTTGGTCATCCATTTGTGGTTTTGCAAACCAAAATCTTCAATCAACTTAGCCCATTTCTCTACAAATTCTAACGGTTCCATGAACATATTCCAAACGATCTTGTTTAAATGCTTCTTGAAATTAGTTTCATTGTATATTTCTTTACAAATCTGTTTTTGATAAATAGAGTTTTAGAAGCTTGTTTTCATAATAAATAACTTGATATACATATGTAAATCACATTGGATTTATAGATGAATCCCATGTGATTCAGAGATGAATCCCACGAGATTCAGAGATGAATCCCATGTGATTCAGATAAAAACATTCGATAAATTACCGTTGCTAGAATCTTTTGGTGAATATGCCACATGTAAAGTCTATGTTTCAATATAGTGAAAACGGCTTCAATGGCTCTCTTCTCCATCTTGATATGTTACCACCATCATTGGTTCTTTAGAAAAAGCAGTCTTGAATGCCTTTATTAGCCATGTGTATGATTCAGTGTCTTCTTTTAAAAGCATTTCTGAACCAAGTGTGACATACTTTCTGTGATTATCGATACCAATGAATGGTACAAACACCATGTTGTACCTAAAAATAATATAAGCTTTATTGACAGAATCTCGTGTGATTACATACATAATCCTATGTGATTTATACTTTATGTGATTTATACAGAATCCCATGGGATTCATCCCTGATCCCATGAGATTGATAAGGCTTTAAAACGTACGCTTTTAGGGGGTCATTTAAGCCTTAAATCGACCACTTTTATATTCGTTACTGCTTAATTTCATTCCTTTTCACTTTGAGGAAAACTAGAAGGGGGGGGGGTTGAATAGTTTTACCAATTTAAAACTTCCTTTTAAATATTTAGATCGACTTATGTCAATCTATTTGGTTGTTTATGTTAGACGTTGATAGATATATATATAAACGTGTAATGAAAGATAAGGAGTAAGAAGCACATCACCACGACACAAGTATTTATAGTGGTTCGGCTACAAGGACACCTTCCTTGCCCTACTCCACTCCCCGAGTCACCTACTCGAGAGTTCGTAAACACTACACCAACTCCTTATGGCGGAGAAGCCTTCACAACGTCGCTTAATCTTTTTCCGGTACAAAGCTAAATACCGAGTTCCTTCACGCCAAGGCGAACCACACCTAACACAATGTCGCCTACCCTTTTTACGGTGCTAGGCTAACCACCGAGTTCTTTCACACCAAGGAGAACTAATCCTATCACAACGTCGCCTACCCTTTATTAGGTACTAGGCTAAGCACCTAGTTCCATTACTATGGAGGAACTACTACGCTTCACAATACAACACCTAATATCAAGGAGATCCACTCCTTGTTACAACACCATCAAGGATATCACCATCCTTGGAAATAAACAAATACTTATATGTATAACGATGCACCTCATCGATTATACGACCTAGGCATTCTTCGCAAATGCCACTTGATTTGATCTTTAGGCATCCTTCACTAATGCCTTTGACACAACTCTTGGCACCCTTCACTAATGCCTTCGTCTTGACACCTTTAGCATTCTTCACTAATGCTTTGACACGGACGATAAGCACCTTTCACTAATGCTTTCATCTTGACACTTTCGGCATCCTTCACTAATGCCTTCAACCCAACATCTATGGAGAAAGAAAGAACTATCAACAAGAGAACCTTAGTTGTCTTGATGATGACGAAGCATGGCAACTCATGGACTTGAGCTTGCTCGTCTTCAAGAAGTGGTGATCTCGCCTTTAAGAGGAACCTAGAGAATCACACAAAAATAAAAGACAAACTACATAGATCACTTGGATATGAGGTTAGAGAGGTATAATACTTGGAGAAAGTATGTGTGTAAAGTTGTAAGTAGAAAGGAAGAAATGGCTCTCTATTTATAGAGGAAATTTTCTACTGTTCTTTGGATCCCACGGATCTCTTCCACAAGGGATCCGGCTAGCACAAAGCTAGGGATCCGTGGGATGCTCCTCTTTGCCCATGGGTATTTTTGGTTATGGGTTGATCCATGGTTTTCTTTCTAGATACAATGTATCTCAAGGATACAATGAACTTGGTTAAGTGGTATATATAAAACCATGGGTTATGGGTCAATACCATTTGCTAGTTTTTACCCATTTAGTATATACTTGTTTTTACCCATTTTAGTATATACTTGTTTTTACCTATTTTAGTATACTTAGTTTAAGTATATGCTAACCCAATATGTAAACACTAGTTGTTGTACATATGTATCATAAACTCACTTATACTTGTTTTAGTGTTTTATGTGAAAACGTAAGTGTGTTAGGAAACTATTGACTCAAACTATTTACGTATTCTATTAGTTTCGTTAAAATGATTTTACGTTTGTTATCGACAAAACATTAGAAGATCGTAAAATATAAATAAACGTTTTTACGGCTTATTTGTATTAACAATCTCCCCCTTTTTGTTGATCACAAAACATAAAATTATTTTAAGAAAAACTAAAATTCGTAGCAAATTTGAATTAGTAGTTTTTACTTTCTTCTCCCCCTTTTTGTCGAAACAAAAAGTGTTAAAAGTAACCAACACAATTTTTATAAGAAAAATATATAAAAATGTAATGATATTGAAAGTAACCAACACAATTTTTATAAGTAAACTTTATTTTAAAATAAACTTTAAAATAAACTTTATTTTAATATTTATATCTTTAATTTTGCCATTTATTTTTAATTACTTTAATATAGTCTTAATTTCAAAGTAAGTTATAATAATATTAATCTTTATATTGTGTTTATATCAAAACCTTTTTAAAGGTTGGTGTTTAATTTTGACAATCTTTAATATATTATTGTGTTTATCTTGTGTTATATATAGACTTATTCATGGCCACTTTTAACACTTTCAATATCAATGTTATATATAGAATTATAAAGGATAATTTGAATTAGAAAATTAAATTCTTGGCCACTTAGAGGATTAAGCATGATCTTAAGGTTTTGATCAGCTCTAGGAGGATAATAAATGAATGCCAAAAGTGGTTAGAGAACCAAAAGGTGACTTAGAATTGAATATGGAAGCTGATTGAGGCTTTCTGCAGCTACGGATCCCTCTCAGCAGGGATCCGTCTGGTTAAAGACCAGGGATCCGGCTGTCAGACAGGTTTTTAGGTGAAATGATTATACTTTTGTAAGGTTTATTATCAATGGATTTTGAGGTTTTGATTTAATTTTGAAGTTTTTAGCTGTTGGATATCTCAAATCCTCAACCATAATAAGTGATGGTTCTTAATGATGGTTTTGGGCAAGAAAATTGACTTTGAATAGTCTAACTATGTGTTTGACAAGGATACCATTTAATTTGATATGGAGAAATGGTGGTAACAAGCCCTAGAACTCAGATAATGACCTAAGAAGAATTTACTAAAATCTAAAAAAAATGGGAAACTATTTTTGAGCCTAATTTTGAGTCAAAGATGATTAAGATCAATTTGCTAAAATTGAAGGATAGACCAAACTAAGTTCTATCAGACGTGATAGATAATGTGTGAGTGTTGGAGCGGAATTATGGTGAGTTTTGACGAGTTGATAAATAAAAAACATTTCGAAATATATCCAAGGTAAGCCATGGATGAGAGTGAGGTCTTCAACCATTTGAGGAAGACTTAGTTGGTTCTAGTATCTTATGTTTGACTCGTGTGAGGTGTTCTAGTAGACTATTTTGATGTGAGCAAATCTGTATTGCTTATCAGATGCCACGGATCCCGCGGTTCCCTTCTGGGAGGGATCCGGCTAGTTCAAATGCTGGGATCCGCCTACTGCAGATCAGAGAGCTTTCAGCAAATGTGCAACTTTGCACTTTATAGTAAATGCTTCTCCTAGTTGTTTCTATGGGGACTAAATACAAGAACACAACTAATATAATGTATATCAAAGTAGGAAGAGCTAAAATTCTTAGAATGAGTGACGACGACCACTAAAGGGGTCGTAAAATCTCATTTTCCAAATACCTAAGTTAGAATTGTTTAGTGCCAAGATATGGCGATACCTACATACTACGAGCCTAGTTTAAAGTGTTACAAACCATTTTTTGAGATTGTTCATCACACAATTGAGTCCTAAGACCTTACCTCTCTTCTCCTCCCCATCACGTCTTCACCCGTCCTGCACTCTATCTCTTTTTCTTCAAGAAGTTGGCAAAGCACTTGAAGATTCCCTTAGTTTGTTGCCATTCGGGTGATGCACCAGGAACATCCGGCAATTGGTTGATATACTCCAAGGGGTCGATTTCAGTATTTCCGAGTGGGTTGCTACTTCCTTCACCTTCTCTTGGTCTCTCCCTTTCTTCCGAGGAATTCGTGGGTGGGTGAGGCCTCTTGCCATCTACCATAAACCTCGTGGTTCTTCCCTCGGTCAATGGTACCATAACCTTGTTGTAAAAGCTATGGTCATAGGTTTGTGGAGAAGGATCTAATGCAAAGATGAATTTAGCAAGACGGGTTAGGAGCATTGCATACGGGAGCACCATTTTGTCCATGCTTTTTACACTTGCCATTCTCTTGATCATGTAGTAGGCAATGTTAAAGCGAGTCTCGGTCACTAGACAATAGATCATGAAGCTTAGACATGCGTTGGGGTGATCCTTGTTTCCTACTAGACACACCACATTCTCCCTTATCACATCTTCCCATTTTCTATACAACGCGTACATCTCCGAGAGCTCCATTTGGAAAGTGTCCATATAGATTACTTTCGACTTCCTAGTAACCCTTGATGGAGATGCTCTTGGCATAAACACGGCGTCCCTTACCGTGGTTGCTTCCGGGATTGTCGCGTGATAAATTTCGTGATGATCAACCATAGAGTGTATCTCCTCCATCGACCATTCATTAGAATACATGCAAACCCCGTCATATGGAACCCCTATTATTCTTCCAAACTCCTCAAGTGAAAGAGTGTACTCATGTCCATTTATAGTGAGTTCAATTGAGATGGGCCCATCATCATTTCTAATTATACCCATTGTCTTGTAGAACTCAAGCACAAAGACCGGGAAAATTTGCTCGTTTATATCCAATAAACAATCAAACCCAATAGTTCCAAATACTTCCCTCATGTCGGTATTTGCAAGAAATGAAGGATCAAAAACTCTACCTTCATGAAAGAGTCTCATTTCAAGCAACTTAAAAGCTTTCCTATCGTCCGGACTTAATCCATTTTTCCTATGGTACATGGGTATGTAGTGAGCGGTGTCTTGGTAATCTTGTTGCTTGTTGCTAGGCATGATGTTCCTAAACAATACAACCACAATGTGGTGTTAATTGTGAATAGTAACCTAGAGGGTTTGATCACAATTTTGCTCTCATCATCTTTGTTGAGTTCAAGAAATGTGTTTAATTTGTATTAACAATGTTAATTATTTGATTTAGATTATCTTAGAAAACAATGTGGTGACAAATCATGATAAACCCATTTGAACCCAACTCTTAAAGATGAAGAAATTGTAATCTTAGAAATCAAGGAATTAAATTAACAATATAGTGAAGATTGTACTTACACAAGTGATTGTTAAACTTGAGAGGAATGATCAAATTGCTCCTATGAACAGTACCAGAGTTCTTGTTCGTGAGTCTTTGAGGTGAGTATAATTGTGGAACATCCATAGTGATCATTCTTTAGCTTATATTGTCTTCTGTTGCACGGATCCCGCGGATCCCTCTCATTTGCGATCCGGCTAGTATAAACGAAGGGATCCGGCATGACAGCAAAAATCAGCTCAAACATTCCTTGATAACTTTGGTTTGGGAGTTTTAAAACGCCTAGTGTTTTGATGTTAAGGCTCTAAAACTTGTGGTTTGAGGTTTTGAAGATTTAATACTATTCCTATTAGACGAGGTTCTCTTTTTAAGAATTAGTCATAATTCTTGGGAAGCTTTTCAAACATTATAATAAAATCCCATTTTATCATAATATAAGAAGTTTCACATGGATATTTATTGACATAGATGAAGTGTCAATAAATCCTTTGTGATGAATAATGATTGAGGTTATCGAATAACCAAGATATCATTATTACGAGTTGGTAATGTAGTCTATACAAATTAGTCGAAGAATACTATTTTGATGACTATAATATGGATAACTACTTGAACAATTTACTAATAAATCATGCAACTAAGATTTTAATAATAAAAATAAAAGTAAGTAATTAACGATCATACCTTTGCTAAATATTCTTTTTAAAAAAAGAAATATTTAGATGTTTTGTGATCTTCTTGGAATCTCCTGATTTATGTTGTGAGAATGACAACACTAAACATTCTTTTTACGAAAAGAAATATTTAGATACATTCTTCATGATCTTCTTGGTAACTCCAAATCCAAGTATGGATAATGCTTTAAAAAAAATGTTAGAGCATTCTATCATTGTCCAACAATAAACAATATAGTGATTTTTAAAATATGACAAAAAGAATCATTCTTTGTAGTTTTCAAACATGCATGGATCGTATCAAGTTTTTAAAGTACAACATACTCTAAGAAACTTGGTAACGAAGCTCGGATACCAATTGAGGAAAACTAGAAGGGGGGGTTGAATAGTTTTACCAATTTAAAACTTCCTTTTAAATATTTAGATCGACTTATGTCAATCTATTTGGTTGTTTATGTTGGACGTTGATAAATAGATATATAAACGTGTAATGAAAGATAAGGAGTAAGAAGAACATCACCACGACACAAGTATTTATAGTGGTTCGGCTACAAGAACACCTTCCTTGCCCTACTCCACTCCCCGAGTCACCTACTCGAGAGTTCGTAAACAATACACCAACTCCTTATGGCGTAGAAGACTTCACAACGTCGCTTAATCTTTTTCCGGTACAAAGCTAAATACCGAGTTCCTTCACACCAAGGCGAACCACACCTAACACAACGTCGCCTACCCCTTTATACGGTGCTAGGCTAACCACCGAGTTCTTTCACACTAAGGAGAACTAATCCTATCACAACTTCGCCTACCCTTTATTAGGTACTAGGCTAAGCACCTAGTTCCATTACTATAGAGGACCTACTACCCTTCACAACACAACACCTAATATTAAGGAGATCCACTCCTTGTTACAACACCATCAAGGATATCACCATCCTTAGAAATAAACAAATACTTATATGTATAACGATGCACCTCATCGATTATAAGACCTAGGTATTCTTCGCAAATGCCACTTGATTTGATCTTTAGGCATCCTTCACTAATTCCTTTGACACAACGCTTGGCACCCTTCACTAATGCCTTCGTCTTGACACCTTTAGCATTCTTCACTAATGCTTTGACACGGACGATAAGCACCTTTCACTAATGCTTTCATCTTGACACTTTCGGCATCCTTCACTAATGCCTTCAACCCAAAATCTATGGAGAAAGAAATAACTATCAACAAGAGAACCTTAGTTGTCTTGATGATGACGAAGCATGGCAACTCATGGACTTGAGCTTGCTCGTCTTCAAGAAGTGGTGATCTCGCCTTTAAGAGGAACCTAGAGAATCACACAAAAACAAAAGACAAACTACATAGATCACTTGGATATGAGGTTAGAGAGGTATAATACTTGGGGAAAGTATGTGTGTAAAGTTGTAAGTAGAAATGAAGAAATGGCTCTCTATTTATAGAGGAAATTTTCTACTGTTCCCCGGATCCCACGGATCCCTTCCACAAGGGATCCGGCTAGCACAAAGCTAGGGATCCATGGGACGCTCCTCTTTGCCCATGGGTATTTTTGGTTATGGGTCATGGGTCATGGGTTATGGGTTGATCCATGGTTTTCTTTCTAGATACAATGTATCTCAAGGATACAATGAACTTGGTTAAGTGGTATATATAAAACCATGGGTTATGGGTCAATACCATTTGCTAGTTTTTACCCATTTAGTATATACTTGTTTTTACCCATTTTAGTATATACTTGTTTTTACCCATTTTAGTATACTTAGTTTAAGTATATGCTAACCCAATATGTAAGCACTAGTTGTTGTACATATGTATCATAAAATCACTTATACTTGTTTTAGTGTTTTATGTGAAAACGTAAGTGTGTTAGGAAACTATTGACTCAAACTATTTACGTATTCTATTTGTTTCGTTAAAATGATTTTACGTTTGTTATCGACAAAACATTAGAAGATCGTAAAATATAAATAAACGTTTTTACGGCTTATTTGTATTAACACACTTTTTAGGTCTCTTGGAAGCAAAATACTGGAATGAAGCATTTTTGGATGAAAAGGAGCAAATACATGAAGAAAATGGCAAAGTCCAGATCGATGCCACTCATAGCTGATCAACAGTACCTGTCGGCGTCCCAATTAAAGGGTGACGCTGTCCCTCTATGATGACTTGATAAAAACATGCACGCGACGGCTCAGTGGAAACTTTGGTCACACAACCTGACGGCGTCACGCTATAAAAAGGAGGGCGTCACTCACAGTTTTCATCTCAGACGGCCCAGATCTAGAATCAAGATGAAGTCCCCAACTCAAGACCGATTGCGTCACAACTCTAAGGTGACGCCGTCCCATCGATTACTTGGCTCAGACGAAACCCTAATGACGGTGAGCTGACGGCGTCCCATGCAAAAGGTGACGCCGTCGCATTTGTAAATCTAAATATAGATTTTGATTTTTCTGCATTTAGAGAGGCAGACTTTTTGAGAAAAAACCCTAAATCGTTCGTAGTCCGAATTGGACAGTATCTTAGGGTCCCATACCCTATTTTACACATCGAGATAAGTATTTTAATCCAAAGTAACATTATGTCTATCCCTTATTCGATTGATTGTTTGTATGCTTGCTTGTTTACCATGTCTAGCTAAATTTCTTGTGTGTTTGCTTAGATCTATGAAACCTAGTTATTGATTATTGTTAGGTTGTTTCTTATCTTAATTGTAAATTGGCTTAGGAGTGCAACTAGGCATCATTCGTTGTATTTAATGCTTGAGTATGCTTTATTAATGTGTGGCTTATGGATGAAATAGCTTAGGCTTGCCGACTTCGTATGTCATAAACGAGAGATAACCTCAAAGAACTAGGGACTACGCATACCCTACCACCTTAGGAATACAACGCGTTAAGATAAGGTGTGACAATTCAACCGACCAATAAAAGATAACTAGGGAGTAATAGTATCTAGGTAAACATATTTTTAATCATCATACGAGCACACTTCAATTAGACATAAGACTACCCATAGTAACTAGATAATTAGATAAATTAGATAATTAGATAAGTAGAAGTAATCGGTAGAAGTACCACCCCCAAACCAATTGCCCCGAGATATTTACCTTAGCTTTCTAAAAAACCAATAAAAAGATAAAAAAGAATCATCCTCAACCCCCACCTTCTCGCATACATTTCTTACTAGCATTCCTATTCCCCTAGATAACGATATCAGTCCCCGAGGCTTACCCAATACTACACTACAACGATTAGGTTCACTACCTAGGAGGTTGAAAAACTTGCTCGACGAAAAGAAAGTTTCCTTTGACCCCGAACGCGCTCCGTACGCGCATCAAGTTTTTGGCGCCGCTGCCGGGGAATAGAATAGCTAGTTAGATCTCTATCTCGTTTAGGTTCCCTTGCTTGATTCCTATTTTTGGAATCGCTCATAACTCGTAAATGGAACGACATTGACGGGATTACTATTTCTATCTTTGTTACCTCAAACACATGGGCTTGTTATGTCAATTACCCATAGATGTATGTGTTTGGGTATATAAACCCCTCCATACTTCCATGGAGGGGTGAGATCTCTTTGTGTAAACTTCTCCTTCCTTATTAATAAAACACATAGTTCTCTCCCTTCTCTCTAGTCTCTCTCTCTAACATGATGGAGATGTTCTTCCATCTTCCCCGACCTCCCGATTCACCAAATCATCCATATATTCGATCCTAACATTGGTATCAAGAGCCAGGTCGGTTTTTTTTGTTATGGTTGATCTTTGGTGATATTTTTCTTGTCAAAATACTTGTTTTAAAAAGTCTGTATTAACCTTTTAACCGTTCACAAAATTTTTTTGTCAACAGATTTTTTTACAAAGTTTATTGTATCAGTTTTTTTGCCTAAAAAGTCCTATCTTTTCAACATATCTGGTTGGTACAAGTTATGGATTTTTTATGCCTTTAAACTTTCTCGTGAAATATTCGTGGTCAGGTCAAATGGTCATATCCAGGGTAAAAGTAGGTCAAAAGAGTGGTCGTTTACACCGTTTTTCTGGGTTTATATGAAGATGGACGGAAAAGTGGTCAGAAATGTCGCCGGAAAAAGTCAACTAATGGTCAAAACCCTATTTTTACGCATAAGGAGGCGGCGATATTTACGCATAACTGTGAAGTTATGCGTAAGAACAGTTAAGCGTAAGGTGTTTACACATAAGCCTATGCTTACGCATAAGCTTTACGCGTAAGACCAATTTTACGCATAAGCTTTGGGCTTTACGCATAAGGGTGTATAAGGCAGATAAGTTACGCGTAAGATCTACAGAAATAAGATGAAGATGATTAGACCTTTGACCACAAACCCAATACTACTACTCTCATTGACTTCAGTTAAACATCATTAGTCAAGATCTGAAAACAAAATCATAACTATTGACTGATGTATAAACAACAGCCCTCGACCAAGTCCAAATCCAACAACATACCTATGCTTATCACATCTCATCAATACCCTTACTATCACCCTTCTATCTCTTTCACACAAGACGAACAAAAAAAAAAAAAACGAATCAAACTATCTCAAAATTATTTTCGTGTTAATTATTGAAATATCAAGACCATCAAGGGTCTAAACATACGAAATAATTTCATCATCGATATGTAAACTATTCGAAATTAAAGAAAGAACAAAACCTTATGGTTTCATCCTATTCTTTCTTTCGGTATGACACAAATGACGACAACAAATCAAACCCACCTGAGACCCACAAAAAGATCTTGAAGCCTCAATGATGATTTCTTGATTCCGTGTGAGCAGTAGTAAATGACAACATCTAGTATAGTTGAGTTTGTTTTCGTGTTTGGTTGTGTTTAATCTCTAATGGCAGAGATGATATGAGATGAAGATTTTGATTGATTGTTGAGTTTGGTGTGAGATGAGAGAGGCAAGTTTGGTGGTAGGTGGATGTTGTGTTTAGATCTAATGATGTAAAGAAAAACCTTTTAGGGTAATCTTATGACTTATCTCACCGGTTAAGTAGTATGTTGGATCAGGTTTTATCACTTGTTAAGTGGATTAGATGGCCCGTGTTATAATGTCTAGACCGGGTATGTGTGTTGGACTGTTATGCTCACTTGGGCCGAGTTGTCTCTATCCGGGTTTAATGGGCCTCATTTGCTGGATAAGACGTTGGATTGCTTAATAATTGGGTTGACATGGTATATCATTTGGTATATCTTATGATTGCTGATATGTTACATTGTCGTTCAAAATTTTTCATCCGAATTGTTTTTGGATATAAATTTTTAATGATGATTGTTGACAAAGTATGGTATTTTGGTTCACGAAAATTTTCACGGGGATACATTTTTGACAAGATTGGGAAACCATTATCAAAGTTCACTTAAACCGTTAATGAAGGCTAGTTTTGAGCATGTAACCGTAAGATGTGACTACGGCGAGAATTCTTTATTATTTATTTGAAGTTGAAGTGGAATATCACGGGTGCGTGTACTTAGTATCTGAAGATATCAGGGGTTGGTTGGATGCATGATTCTTCGAGATCCTTGTTCAAGCTTTAGCCGTTTCGAATGACAAAGACTTGAGTTATCTAGTTGAACCTGATGTAAGGAGTTACGTTGTTGTGCTCACAGCTTATAACTATCACTTTTAAGGAGTTACGTTGTTGTGCTCAAGTGTCACACTAAGGTGTGGATAATTTGAGAAACTTTAAGTTTACCTTTTTTTTTTCGATGGAGTTAAGAAAAAGGGTTCTTCGTCTGACAAAAGTGCAAGTTTAAGTCACAAGTTCGGGTTATTCTACTTCAGTCTCAAGTTCGTCATATTGGGTTTTCTCCATTAGTAGTCACTACAAAAGCCTCGAGAATGATAATGGGTCGGTAAAGAGTTAGGTGAGAAGAGTATACACGAGTAGAGAAGTTTTATCGGCTGATTCTCACAAGATATTTATGGTACTTCACACTTGTTCGATTAATTGAACATACATGGTTTCGATGTCTCCAATTTCATCATCAACATACGTGGTGTATGATTCTGATTCATTGAAAACATCGGGGGGGAAGAGAGTATAGGTGTTCCTTGCTTCTTTGATGTTTTTGGATTTTTTTTGAAAACCCGTTTCCCTTCATGAATTTCTTCAATCATGGGGAAGAAATGAGACGATCTATGGTGAAAATTTCTCAAGTTGGTGTAATCGTCTCACTTTCACAGAGTTATCGTGTGTGAAGTTACCTAAATATGATGTTGTGATGCCTCACACACGGTCATTTTATCGAGTAATTGCAGATTCATTTGGTAACTATTATTCCGATAGACCGCAACATTCAAGGGGAAGTCGTTTCATTTCGTCTTTCGTGGTTTGTTTGGTGTGAAGCATCTATATATGTGAGAAGATCTTGTTGATTTCTTGCATGTTACCCCCGAACGGATTTTCCATAACAAGTCGATTTACCTTGTGTGGTTTTTGCTCATCTACAAATTCCGCTGCGTCTTTAACGTCAAAAGTTAGAGGAAATGTTCACTACATCAAAGTTTCGAATCTGCTAAAGACGGTTGTCAGTTTGGGGGAAGCTGATTCAGAAACTTCGCCAAAAAGTGTACGGAGAAGGCTGCTAAAGACATGCGGCATGAATTGGGGAAGTTAATCCAATTTATGCATATTACATCATTTGCCTACAAGTGAAGAAACGGTTCTCAAGTCAAGGTACCAGAAGAAGAAAAAGAGCGTAACCTTTCATCATCCTGGCTATGAAGACCTTTCTTTATTTGTTTTCTATATTTGTATTAAATGTTGTAAGTAATCCCTTATGTCGTCCCATTGGGGGAAGATTGTTGGAATCGCTCCTAACTCGTAAATGGAATGACATTGACGGGATTAATATTTCTATCTTTGTTACCTCAAACACATGGGCTTGTTATGTCAATTACCCATAGATGTATGTGTTTGGGTATATAAACCCCTCCATACTTCCATGGAGGGGTGAGATCTCTTTGTGTAAACTTCACCTTCCTTATTAATAAAACACATAGTTCTCTCCCTTCTCTCTAGTCTCTCTCTCTAACATGATGGAGATGTTCTTCCATCTTCCCCGACATCCCGATTCACGAAATCATCCATATATTCGATCCTAACACCTATCAAGTAAGATTTTTTCTTATTTTCGTTAGCTTCCTTGTAGTATATCCCCCTTCTTCGTGTTTTTGTTCGTAAATCTCATCACTCACGATGATTCGCATCTTTCGCCGGAGAAACTTTACACTACCCGCTCCAAATCCCGCAATGGAAAACGTAATCCCACAAAACCTTTCACCTGTTCACCACTTTGGAAATCACCTAGGGCATAATAAAATAAATTGGCAACATAATAGTCCTTTTTACAATTCAGATTCCGATGAGGAATTTGATGACGGAGAGGCAATCGACAACGGGGAGGTCATCAATGAAGTTAGGCTTGAGATAGAAGAAGACCCCTCCCAATGTTTTGACCCTAGGTGTAGAATTGAGGTTGATGGCCCCTTCAACGTGCAATTCCCTTGTAAAATAGGATTTGAAAAATTTGATGCTTTTACTTGCATTCATTCCTACCTTTAAACTTAATCTCAAGGAATTTATATAATAAAAGTAAGGTGAATGAGTTAGCCTATCAAGGGGACAATGTTGTTGATGCGGTCACTCACTTGCATGTGTTTGTTGGAAGTTTTGCCTATTTGGTTGAATTCATGGTCTTAGAAAATTTAGGAGAATTCATTGATGGAAGCCTTACACAAGTGATATTTGGAACATCCTTTAAGAGAATGACTAAGTTGAATGAACATATGGTTGATGGTTTAGTCACATTCTCTAGTGATGTTGAGGATTTTGTCTATCAAATGCCCCGTACGCACCCTAGGTTTAAACACAAAGATATAGAGGCATGTAATCGGATGGCTCCCATTTCGATACTTAGTGAAAGGGACAAACAACGGGGACTTAAACATACTTATGAAAAGAATGAAAGGTACTATAAAAAATGCCTAGAATTAGGAGATGATTACAAAAAAGATGAGAAAACACTATAGTGGCTTAGGTATGGGCACGTGAGCGTGCATGAGACAAAGTAGGAGCACGACTTCGAGTCTAGCTACAAGAATCATAAATAAAGAAAAGCGCTTCGTGGGAGGCAACCCATGCTTAATTGTTTGCTTGTTGTGTGTCTTATATCTTTTTCATTGTTGTTTATTCTCATGTTAGACTTTGTGAAAATGCTTTATTTTATCTTTAACCTCGTTTTAATTACATATAAAGGTATTTTACAAAAAGATAAGTGTAGGGAAGATCACATACGTTTTCGAAGAACATGAACATGAGAATTACAATTAGTGAATTTGATATATATATATATGTGTGTGTTTGTTAGAGTCAAATGCTTGTATCGAGTCATAATGGATGTTTTGCAGGAATGTTTCCCGGTTTTAAAGATGTAATTTTTTCAGAATTTTTCCAGAAAAACGCAGCAAACCAGTTTCTGTCAGGACAACCTAACGGAGTCAGGATTAAATCCTGACAACGTCAGGTTAAGCAGAAACAGCTTATCCATTTTTATTCGATTTCTGTGCTACTTATAAATTTTTGGAAGTTCATAGGTCTTAATTTTCCAGAAAAACTGCAAACATCCATTCCACAAGCATTATATCATACTCGCTTTCTAGTGTAGTTGTGTCATATATAGTTTTACCGTCGATTTTACGTGAAGGTTTCGTTTGCTTTCTTAAGTGTGCAGGTTGTATTTGGCAAGAAGAAGAAACACAAAATTGGATGAAGCTTATTACTTATGCATTCTTCTTGAAAACGAATTTAACCGCAACTTCACACGGATCCTACCGAGCTAATCAGGGGAGTACTAGTTTCTTTTCCTTACTTACATTCCTTTATCATACTTTGATACTTTCGAGGGACATTGGGGACAATTTTCAGTTTAAGTGTAGGGAGAGAGAATAAAACGGGAACTTAGAAACTATTCACTCACTTGATTATTTGTCTTGTCCTTGGTAATTTGTGTAATAAACTATGAGAAATATTTGTTAGGGCAATTTTAGCAAAAAATTTAATTTTTTTATGACATGTACGAGCTAAAATTTAGTCTTAATAAAGCGTCTCATGGATAGGAGTTATATGACTAGCACAAAAACCGTTTACCACTCAAATTCCACCCCAAAAATGTAAGGTTCGCCCATAGATATTTAGGAATAAAAGCATTCAC
Source organism: Chrysanthemum makinoi (assembly GCA_910596185.1). Classification (NCBI taxonomy): domain Eukaryota; kingdom Viridiplantae; phylum Streptophyta; class Magnoliopsida; order Asterales; family Asteraceae; genus Chrysanthemum; species Chrysanthemum makinoi. The sequence goes on from OU343218.1 coordinate 176,066,624, forward strand.
CTTTGATGCTTAGAGAGTGTACTGGCAGTATAATAGATTCTAAAACTTGTTTTGTGATGCATTCCGAGATCGCTAGTGAGACTACACTTGTGTAGTTAGGAATAAATAAATGAAAAGAGGCATTAGTGTTAATACAAATAAGCCGTAAAAACGTTTATTTATATTTTACGATCTTCTAATGTTTTGTCGATAACAAACGTAAAATCATTTTAACGAAACAAATAAAATACGTAAATGGTTTGAGCCAATAGTTTACTAACACACTTACTTTTTCACATAAAACACTAAACAAGTAAAAGTGATTTTATGTTTTAGTAATACATATGTACAACAACTAGTGTTTACATATTGGGTAGATATATACATAATTAGTATGTATTATAATGGGTAATATAATGGGTAGAAGTTTAAGTATTTGACCCATTGACTAAATACATTGAATGCAGTTGGGTATAACCCAAAGTCCATGACCCATACCCTTGGGGCATAACCCATAACCCATTGCATGACATCATGCATAAGTCATATATGGATATTATCCACGACCCATGGTTTTAACCCATGACCCATGAACTAGATTCATTTCATCTTGTAGATACATTATATCTACTTGGATACCCATGGTCCAAAGTCTAGGACCCATGACCCATGACCTAAAACCCATGGGTAACGGGGTGCGTCCCACGGATCCCCAGGATTACACTGGACGGATCCCTCAAGTGATGGATCCGTGGAACAGTAGCACTTTTTCCTCTATAAATAGTGAGCCATTTCTTCATTGTAACTCACCCCTTTCACATATATTTTCTCTTTGAGTTTTAAACTCTCTAACAACTGATCCAAGTGATCTTTGTATATAGCTTTGTTTTTTTGTGTGATTCTCTAGGTTCCTCTTAAGGCGAGATCACCACCTTTTGAAGTCGAGCAAGCTCAAGTCCTTGAGTTGCCATGCTTCGTCATCATCAATACTACTAAGGTTCTCTTGTTGATAGTTCTCTTCTTTCTCATTAGAAGTGTAGTGTCGAAGACATAAGTGAAAGATGTCTAAAGGGTCAAGACGAAGACATTAGTGAAAGGTGTCGAACGTCCGTATTGAAAGCACTTGTGAAGGGTGCTTAGAAGTCAAGGCTAAAGGCATTTGTGAAGGGTGTCTAGAAGTCAAGTCACAAGGCATTAGTGAAGGGTGCCTAGAGGTCATGTCAAAGGCATTAGAGAAAGGTGCCTAAGGTGTACATTCGATATGGTATGTTCGATGTACAAGATAGACTTGTATTGGGTCAAAGGATATTGATATACTTGTTGATGTTGCCATAAGGAGTGATCTCCTTAGGGTTAGAAGTTGTGTAGTGTTGGGTAGTAGTTCCTCCATTGTAATGGAACTCGGTATCTAGCGTAGTATCGGATAAAAGGTAGGCGACGTTTTGATAGGTTTGGTTCTACCTCGTGGAAGAACCCGGTATCTACCCTTGTACCGGATAAAGAGTAGGCAACGTTGTGAAGGCTTCTCCGCCACAAGGAGTTGGTGTTGTGTAGTGATTACAAACTCTCGAGTAGGTGACTCGGGGAGTGGAGTAGGGCAAGGAAGGTGTCCTTGTAGCCGAACCACTATAGATACTCGCGTTGTGGTTTTGTGCTTTTTACTCTTTATCTTTTTATTACGTATTTATATACCTACATGCTTGTCTATCAACATCCAACACTCATGTTTAAATAGATTGACATAAGTCTATCTAAATAGTTTAAAACCAAGTTTTAATCGGTAAAACTATTCAACCCCCCCTTCTAGTTTTCCACAATTGGTATCAGAGCTTCGTTACCAAGTTTCTTAAAGTATGTTGTACTTTAAAGACTTGATACGATCCATGTTTAATTGAAAACTACAAAGAAGGTCTTTTACAAAAACAAACACCATGTTTTTAAAACACTTTTGTAGGATGTTGATTAGATGACAACATTTTTTTTTCTTACTAAATTGCACTAACCTTCCTTGTCATGTTTCTTAGTTAAAGCTCATACCTATCAAGCCATAGGAATTGCTTGGTAACAAGAATACCTTCCTTAAGAAGGTATCTTAAACACGAAGGAACCAGAGTTGTCCACTGACATTTGTTTTGTCATTAGTAAAGACACTCCTAAGTGCATTAGAGGTATGATTTCCTACTTATCTCTAAATAACATTAGCTTAAATAATAAGTATGCTTACATAGGAATTTATATGATTATCTTTTCACATACTCATATATTACACGTAGCGTCGTTAGGAAACTTTTCGTGCATGCGTGTTACTCTTTCGTCTAAAGTCTAGGTTTATAAAATTTATGTATTATTTCACTTAATCCCAAAATCAAATCTTTTTAATAATAAAACAAAACACAAATCTCAAAAATTCCTCCTTCCCCATAAATATCCCCTCCGATCGTTCACTCCACCAAACCCTTAATTTTCAAATCTTCCACTTTCAAAAATTACCTCTCATTCAAAACTTCATCTTCCTTCTCATCTCATCTCATCTCAAACCGAAACCAAGAAAGATCTTCATCATCATGGTTTACATCACCTTCGTACTCATCGTCTTGACACTCATCGCTCTTGTGTTCCCCATGATTAAGTTTTCTTATGGAGACATGTACTTTGTGTTGTTAATCTACATTGGTGTTATATACCCAATCCTTTGTATCATTCTTAGCATTGAAATGAAATATTACTAATGTTCTAGTTTATTTTAATGTGTTTGTCATTTCTTTAACTTAATATCTTTTGTACTTTTGGTCTTGAGATACGTTAGAAATCGATAATGCATGCTAAATGTAAATGTTGGCTAATATACATATCTTGGTATAAAACTGTAAGATGCAAAAACCTATGTTTTTATCAAAACCCTTTTTCGTTCTGAGATCCACGGATCCCTGTAGTTCTACTAGCCGGATCCCTCATGGAAGGGTACCGTGAGAACCGTCATTCTGGAAGACAGTTTCGCATGCAATATAAAAACTGCTTTCATCCTAAAAAGAAATACTCCACTAGATTGTTAAAATACTAAGTGAGTTAATTGTAATTTTTAATAAATATCTAGTAAACAAAAACATTAGGTGATCATCCTTTGTGCTTTAACGAACCTCATCATTTTCCTTTCACTTCCATAGGTCTCATCATGTCTCATGAGTATGATTTCGACTTTTCACTCACTTATGTTTACATTCCTAACATCTCTCTTCAGCCCAACACACCTGGCAATCATGTCTGTGGGTTTAATAATCTCGAAACTCATCACTTCCATGAAGGACGTATTGTCGACACTCCTCTACAATACGAAGAAGGTATCAATACCTCTTTCCGAACCATAGGACTGAAATGTCTTCTCAGAATTAACGAGAAAATATATCCGAGGTTTGTATTGGAATTCTTCTGTCAAGTCAAACTCGTTCGTAACAAGGGTCGATCTCTATCTTTTTGGTTTTGGATCAAAAACCAAAAGTTTGTTTTAACCCTTGAGCAATTTGCTCACATTCTCCGAATTCCAAATCATGGACAATTTGCCTTCACTGAAGATTGGTCTCTTGATTCTCTCTTCAACTATCGTGAAGAAAATAGTCCATATTGTTCACACATACCTTCCCCTCATGTAACACCCTAACTTTTTCAGTATTGATTTATTATATAATAAGATGCTTCTCAGTTCACTTTTTCATGTTTATTAATCACTATTAGCTAGAAGGACCTCCTATGAAAACTAGTCATAAGGGGATAAGGACCTTCCATGTAATTATTTTACTGCCAAGGACTAGTTTTGCCTAAAAGTGAAACTTGGAATAAATTAGATATAAGACTTAGATAAGTCTGAAAGTTATCAGGACTTCATATCTATCTGTTTCCCTTCTCTGCTTCACATGAGTCATACAAACCACAAGAACAAATTCTAGGGTTTCGATTGTAATTTGATTTTTATCAAGTTCAAGTGAAGAAATTGCTATATTATGGCTTTGAGGTCCGAATTCTAGCCTACTCCTAATCCAATTCGAGGTTAGCCGAGGACGGTTACGGGAGCTCATGATAGTAACGTATATAAGATTAGAAACGGGACTACAAGAGCCTGTTAGATATACAATATGTGTTATGGTACTTACGTGCATGTTTTGTTATATGGTTATGAATTACTCTTGTGTTACAAGTTTATGATAAGTGAGCACATAATCATGTTAAAGTATATATCATGAGTAGAAATGGATCTCGCGATATGAGATTATATATGAAATAACTTAGACGGGTCAAAACAGCCCGTAACGACCCGTGTGGTCTTAGTAACATGTTTTTAGCATAAATGATGTATCATTGCTCATTTAACGGATCTTTAGTCGCTTGTTAAAGGTGTCACATATTTCGTGATACTTATATCTAAGTTTTATTGTATGTTTATGTGTTCTACTCGTGTTATGAATTTATATTGCTTATTATGAGTTTAATAAATCTAACGATATAAGTGTATATGTGAAATAAAGTAAACGGGTCAAAACAACCCGTTATGACCCATGTGGTCCTAGTAGAGTGATTTTAGCCAATATTGTCTATTTTCACTTGTATAGCGTCATTAGAGGACGATATGTGCTATTATGTGATCGTATACAGTTGTTCCAGACAAAGTTGGAACTTAGACCTCCTTAGTGGAGAATTGAGCCTCAGAATAGTAGAAGTTCCAAAAACGGAACTCAGACATCCTAAGTGGATGATTAGTATGTTTATATGGCTCGTCAGTTATGAAAAGCACAACTAGATATGGAAAGTCTCAAAAACGGGACTTGACATCCTAAGTGGACGACTAGAGCATATAAGATACTAAATTGAGCCAAATACGGGTTCACTAGGTCCTAAGCGGACAACTAGTATATTTAAGGCAAGCATGATGCCTTCTAGCATTATGATGAGGTATCTAGCCCCTAAGTGCATGTTACGATGCAAGAATATATTCCCGTGGGGAATTAACGGTGTTATAATCATCAAGATAGCTATGCGGGGGAACGTTATTATGAAGCAACATCTAGTAACGTTGACATGTTTAATTTAGCCTTATATATGTTATCTCACTAAGCTTTATGCTTATGTTACTTCATTTATATTTTTCTTATAGGTTATACCAAGTTTAACGCATAAGGTCGCGGTTTAGCCACCGGTGGAGCTCATGGGTAATTGAGCTTATCCTAAACCCTCCCTAATACCACGAAACACCTAGGACAAATGTTTTAATATCATGTTTTGTTTAAATGCAGAATTAACGAAGTTTATAACTAATTATGTCATGTTTACAAGTTAAAAGGGGTGTTTGGCATTATGCCATTTTTACCCGTTTTGACTTCATACGGGTTCAAATGTGATTACCATCCTTATGTAGAGTTAGCGTTATGCCCAAAAATGTTTTGTTCAGGTTTTGTCATGTTTATGTCGTGGAAAGTGATTTTCCGAAAAATATGAAATGTGTAGAAAATTTGGTGCATAAATGAGCAGGTCATGGGGCCATACGGCCGTATGGTATGTGTTCAAACGACCGTATGCTCTAAAAAGTGTTTTTGGCAGAATATGTATAAATACCATACAGCCGTATGCTATTTTTGCATACAGCCGTATGCTATTTTAGCATACAGCCGTATGCTCCAAAAAAAAAAAACAACAACTTAGTACGGGCGTTTCACCTCTAGACTTGACTCGCATGTTATGCAAACCTCATCCCTATTACTTGTAGAAACCATGGATCCAGACTCAACTAGGGTATGAGTAACATTGATTGATTGAATGCACAGCGAAATAATAATAACAATCATCATTACTGTAGAAAACTAGAAGGGAGGTTGAATAGTTTACCAATTAAAACTTTGTTTTGAAACTTATTGAAAAGATCAATTGATATTGATCTTAGATATGTTAATGAAATATGCAAGCAATATGTAAAGAGTAATTAAGGAGGGAAATGATCAAACCACAACAAGTTGTTTATAGTGGTTCGGTCTACAAGGATCTTTTTCCTTGCCCACTACTCACTCCCCGAGTCACACTCGAGAGTTTAACTTCACTAGTTAACAAGTTCCTTTCACCGGCGGAGAAAACCTTTACACAAACACACTATTTCGATACTAAGCTAGATGTCGAGTTCTTTCCAATGGTACAACTACTCCCACACACAATGTATTTTGAGGACTAAAATACTAACCACTCACACTCATAAGATTATGATGGTTTAATATAACAATGAAGTATGAATCAACACTAGATCATACAACACTAAACAAACAAGACTTCCAACTTCTCGTTGAAGCTTGAATGTGACTTGATCTTCTTTGCTACAAAGAGATCACTAATATGATATGAAACTGAGTTAGAAAGGTTAGAGAGAAGATATGTAAGAGAGTATGATAGGAAAGAATGAAAAACTAATTGGTTTGGCTTTGCTATTTTTAGCCAAAATGGACGAGGGAGCGTCCACGGACCACGGAACCCTCAAAAGGTTCCTGTGTACCATTTTGGTATGCGTGGAGTCTGACAGACAAGATATCAAAAATCTTTGCTAAAGTCAACTATATCTAAGTGAGATTGTGCAAGATATGAAGAGTACAAATCCACACAAAATATCTAATGAAATCTTCCAATGATTTCCATGATGCAACACATGATGTCATATGTTATATTTCTATATTTAGAAATATGCAAGTACTTAAGTAGTGTTTGGTTTTAAGAACCTAACACATTCTAAAACTACTATCATACATAATGATTAGAGTCATATCAAGATGTCACTAATCATAAATGTAAATGCTTGAATGATGAATATATTGTTTGAAAAAGCTTGTTTTAATATCTATTAAACTTGACAAGCTTTAAGCTTTTATACAAATTAAATTTACTTTTGTCGTTAACAAAACTTAGGTAAAGATCAGAAATATAAATAACGTTTAATGACGATATTTGTATTAACAATCTCCCCCTTTTTGTTGAGGACAAAATATAAATTTTATTTTTATAAATGATACAAAGTTTGTGCAAGAGTTATAAAAATATTAGTTTTAGAACTTGAAAAAATAATGTAAAGTGTTATGATGTTTGACTTTTTTTTTGAAAGTCAAAGTATTCACTAGTTGATGCATGATGTTGACTTTTTGAACGCCAAGTATGCGGTTGACTTTTTCAGAAAAGTCAAGTATTACCAATGATGTATCTGATTGACTTTTTGAAGTCAATGTATCGCAGTTGACTTTGAAAAGTCAAATATAAACAAGTTCTATATTTTCTCCCCTTTTTGTCTCAACAAAAGTAAATAGGAATGTAATGAGCCCGAGCCATTCTCTGATCAAAGCAAATTGGGTGCTTAATGGGAAGATACATGGATTGTGAAAATAAAAGCTACAAAAAATGTTAGTAATAATGATCATTCATAATCATTTCAAACACTATTTAAAGCACCAACAATATAATAAAAAAAACCATTCATTAGTTAAAATTTTCATGAATAAAGATCATGAAATGGGAACACAATGATGTGTTTTAGTACAAAAAAGAAAATAATCCTAAGAAAAGAAGAACTAGAAATGCTAAACTATGACCATCCTAATGAGATGGTGGATGAGAAGAAGCGTTGGCTCAAAGGATTGAGGATGAACCTCATTTCTTCTTGAAAATCAAGGACCATAACCCGTGTACTTTCAATGGTTTGGGCGTTTTGCTCACAAGTTGAACAACCATGCCTAGGGGGGTAGTATGTTTGGGGAGTTTGTGGTGGTGGAATGGTAGATGTGTTGGTGTTGGTGGAAATGTTTGGGGTGGTCATGATGGATGCAAGCAAAGCATTTTGCATTTGCATTGTCTCACTCAAGTGAGAATCCACCATGCCTTTGAATTGGTGGAGGTTGTGGAGTTCCGCTTGAATCTCCTCTCTAGTGGGATTGGCATCCCACATGCACTCCTCAATGTCCTCAAGATGAGGGTACATTGATGTGGGGAGTGAATGATCCCATACAAGGACCATGAATGTCTTTGTGAATGGGGTGGAAGAGAAGAGGTTTAGGCCCTAATGGGCGTTTGGGTCAAAAGATGACCGAGGTGACTCATGAGAAATCCGCTCAATTGTGCCAAAGGATGGCAATGGTGGTGGATGATTTGGCCTAGGAGGTAAGTCATCCAAGTCCTCCAAGAAAGGATTTGGTGAAGTTGGTGGAGTGGAATATAACTCCATAGGAATGAGACTTGAGACCTTGGTGAAGGTGTGAGGGTGTTTTGGATGTTTGGATAGGTCTTTGAGGGTGGTGAAGTTGGTGTTTTTGTTGGTGGTGGAGTGGTGATTACAATGTGTGATTGAGTAGGTGTGGAAGGTAGGCTTGTATCATCTCGGATGGGAGATGAGATTGTGAGTGGAGATGTTGGGAATTATGTGAAGTATGAATTATGCATGTTTCTGTGAAAGGATTCTAGAGTGTATGGATTAGAAGACATAATTCTGAGAAGCTATATAGTACCCTAGTTTGTTTTAGGAAATAGTTATTCGTTTTCTATAGTTAGTTAGGATATGCATGAGCTTTATTAGAGGAGTGATAATGTATATCTTATTTAGTTTATGATTATATGTTTCTTAGGGAGCAAGTTAGGGTTCCTTATAAAAGGAACACAATATAATGATTATTGTAACTGAATTGAAAACGAGTTTTAATATATCCATAGAGATCAACGAGTTCTTAGTTATTGTGTTTGGGCTTATATTTGATTTTTACGCTAAAGAATATAAGTCGTAGAGATTGTCTATTAGTTTGCTTGTGATTATATAAGTAATACTAATGATCTCATGATGCTCAAGATCTATCAAGGTCTATCGTTTCAACAAATGGTATGAGCCTCGAGAGAGTCTCTACGATACTAAGAACCGTCTTTCATAAACACTCATGGCCAACAAATCGTTCACCATGCGGATCATAAGATGATCTTGAAGTCACCAACAACGAACACCACCAATCGCAGCAACTAAGTCTCCGAACAGCACGCCAAGTTTCCTTTATCTAGAAGGAGGAATACGATTTCGGGCTATGGAAGATGCAAACCGATTTGCAACATTGATTGGAATATGTGGGAAGTTGTCAAGAAGGGGAAACGACAAGGCTGAAGGTAGCCTGCTTCTAAAGATAACAACATTGAATTGGACTAGACGCATAGTATACTTTGCCCTTAGGGACTAGTATCGTTTAAGTGGCAAAGATAGGGCCTATATATACCCTCATGACTCTCGAGGGGTGAGGTGTGCATTTGGCTAGTTGTATTGTTTTGTTCTTATCAATAAACTTTGTGTTTTCTCCTCCCTCTCTCTACTTTCTCTCTCTAAAAGGATGAAGATCTTCATCTTCTTCCACCAACCCCGACCTCCCAAACCACATAAATCACATGTTATTCGGTCCTAACAAGTGGTATCAGGGCCAGGTTATCTTGTGTTGATTTATGTTGGTTTTTACACATGTTTTTAACTGTTTTTGTGCTATTTTTTGTGGTCGGAAATTTTTTTTTCCGATTTGTAGGTAAACAGTTTTAAACTATGTTTTTGTATCCTTATTTTTGGTCTAAACTTAAAAAGTCCTGGTCTTTCTTGTTTACACATCAGTTTTGGGACAAAACTTTGTCCAAACTCGTGTATCTATCTTTATGACCTTTTTAGTCATACCAATATCCGTGAAACAAAGGGTCATCTGGTCATCTTCATGTGGTCTAACTGGTCAAAAAAGAAGCATTTTATTTTTGGTTTTATGAAGATGGACGGAATTTTTGGTCGGAAAAACTCGCTTGGAAAAGTCAAGGTCAAAACCCTTTTCGCATAAAAGAGAATCTACAAAGGTGTTACAGCGTAGGCTGTGAAGTTCTGGCGTAGAAAGTTACGCGTATGCTTTTACGCCTAAGCTTCTGGCTTTATGCCTAAGCAAGGTGTGGAAACGTAGAGGGGGGGTGAATACGTTACCGTTTAAAAACTTTAGATCTTTAGTATCAAATCGCTTACGAAGCTTGTTATAATATGAAAGTACCAATTATTGTTTGTGACTAATATAAAGTATGGTAAACCAAGTTGTCACACAATCATGAACATCAAACCACATCACAAACAATAGTATAGTGCAAGTATAAAAGTAAATAGATAAAGAAAGGAAAAGTGCCGAACCGCGAGGATTTATAGTGGTTCGGTCCACTCTCCTTGCCCTACTCCACTCGAGTACCCAACTCGAGTTACTTCACTAAATCAACAAGCTCCCTTCTGAAAACCTTACAAAATTAAACACACTTTTTCCGTACAAAGCTAAATACCGGGTTCTAGTTCGAGGTAGAACCAACCTAACGCCGCCTATACAATATTTCCGACACTAAGATGTCGAAGTTCTTTTTACAAGGGTACAACCACTCCCAATATGTTTTATGGCCCAACATAATAAACCTTGTGTTTTATGGCACAAACACATAAACCATCTAATCTAGTTTGGTGAAAGTGTTGTTATGATGCAATGATGTTTACACTAATGATCCATGACACAAATGTCTAATGGATATGAATAACTACTTCTAAATGAACTTCCATTGATAGGAAGCCTTCATGATGAAGATCACAAGTTCCCTAAACTTCTTGTGATAGATCTTCAACTTGTGGTAAGTGGGGATGGCTAAATCTCCAAACTTTCCTTGGTTGATCAAAGAGTATGCTTACAACAAAGATGAATATTAGAAGCATTATGATCATGATCATTAGGGTGTTTAATGTATGTTATTACATTGTTAATGATTGATCTAAATGTATGCAAGAAGGTGGAGAAGATGTGATTTGAAGTGGTGAAGAAATGGGAAAACAATGGGCTTCTCTTTATAGCCAAAAGTGATGAGGGCGTCCACGGACCAAGGACCCTTTAAAGGGTTCCGCCCTTTATACAATTTGGTGCCGTGGGTGCGCATGACAAAATCTAAAAATCTTTCTTCAAATCTTTCCAAGATATTACCAAATCTTACTAAGATCACATTTGATATATTGTGTATCAATCTAACCAAAATATTCAAGTGATCTTCCAAGGATTTCAAAGATGATGCATGACATGATGTAACATGTATTTCCATTTTAGATTAAAAGGTTTATCAAGGTAAACTTGTAAAATGTATTATGTAACTAGTTAATAAAATGTCTAGTTACCTTTTGAAATACTTGTGAATGCAAAATGTAAAATGAGGTTCGAAATAGAATGGTTAACCTATTAAAATACTTAGTGACTCTAAATGTATTTTAAACATTCTAAATGATTTGTTAATGGGTTTGATCATAATGCAACATAACAAACATGTGAACGTGTTGTATATCAGGACTTGAGACATCGAGAGGAGTTGAATGTATGTTGAGACAAAGTGTGATTACAAGTAACTTGTACATTTTCGTTATGTATTACAAGTTACATGTTTGTCATCAATCAAAACAAACGAGACTGTATAGATTAAATATCGAAATATTTGCACTAACAATCTCCCCCTTTTTGATGATGACAAAATATGTAAACGTAATAGAAAGTAAAATGTAAAAGGTTACTTGTATCCTTACTACCTTTACATTACCTTCTTACACTCTTCTCCCCCTTTTGTCGAAAAACAAAGTGTCCTTGAGTTTAACTTAATTTCTCCCCAAAAAGGAGAGCTTGCATCATCCCTAGTGAAGTTAAATCGTCCACTTCAATCCGTCCCTTGTTTGGTAGCGGATCCATGGATCAAATAAAGAGGCTTAACCTACATCAAGGTTAGTTCTATGCAACAAAAATTATGAGAAATATATGAAAAAGGAAAATCCATAGCAATGTTAGCCTATTTTCTCCACTTTTTATCGAAGCACAAATACTTGTTGAAAAGTGAGAATGATGCTAAATGCGTGCATGCTCCCCGGTTGCTCCCCTTGTTTGAGGTGTGAGGTATGATTAAAACCTACAAAACAATTATTAGTGCAAAACTATATTCGTCATTGGGCGAGAAGTAAGTGATATACACAAAGTGTGTATAAGATGCATTCATAAATTCTTGAGGAAGCTCCCTTGCTCTAGGGCGTCAAGATGAACCTTCAAAATAAATATTAGTATAATAGAAGCTTTGTCTTTAGACAAATATGTCATATACAACCAAGTGTATAGACGATGCAATATGAGTGCTTAAAGGGTATTCCTCCTTGTTCTAGGATGTCAAGAAGCACCTAAAATAAGAAAAATAATTGATGCAAACTTCATCCTTAGATGAGTAAGTTATATACAATCGTGTGTATATGGTGATGAACCTACAATGAAAAACATTAGTGCAATATATTTCATCTTTTTCACAAAGAAAATAAGATGTATATATGTGATAAATGATATAATCAAAGATCTCATGAAGTGTAGTCTCCTAATTACAATCATAAGAAAAGTGAGAATATAATATGATAAAAGCCTACAAAATAGTTCCTAGAAATAAGATATGAAGTCTTCCACGGGTGTGCCACTAGTGGTGCTAGTGTTGGTGTCGGTTTACTAGTAGGATTCATGTGGTGATGATAGATGACTCGAGATTTACAAAAGTAAGTTTTCGCTAATCCATGGTGGTGATGATTAGTGAAAGTGGTGATGGAAGGTGGTGGTGATTAGGTAGGAAGCTATTAAGGAGTTAGAAACTCGTATGTATAGCAAATATAAAAATATGGACTCATGCAATCCTTTCGTCATGTCAAGTGACCAAAGCTAAGAAGAAAAAATATGAATGGACATTGCATTTCAATGATGCATAAGGGTTATGATTTGAATGATTTATTGATGCTAACAACCTATTGTTTTGAGCAAGTTCTCATATGCTTCAACCCAAGAGTAATCAATAATGTGTTCTATCTAAGAATATATAAAAGTGATAACATGAAGATAAATTCGTTCATTGATTGACACGAATTATAAAAATGACCTATTCTAGGTGACAATGGGGAAGGTAGTATTAGCATGGTTTTGACCGACATGGATGATTATCACTTTGAAAAGAAGTGAAGACAATATGGAAAATACTAATAATAATAATGAGTACCTATATGAGGATGAGAATGACATCATATAAGTGAGAGTTGGATGGACCAACGTGTTGGAAATGGCTATTTTGATTAATATATTGTTTGCACTAACAATGACATGCATGATATATGTCAAGCGAGGATAAGATCCTATGATGGTGTTCTAGATAGTGAAGTTGTAAGGTGCTAGTTTTAAGGAAAATCCTAGATTAGTTGATTGTGGAGATGAAGAAGTTTGTAAAACACATGATGTGTTTTTCACTTGATGAGGTATTGGTGCAAACTTGTGATATAAGGTTAAAAGGTTGAACTAGTTGTGGTTTCGTAAACCGGTTTTAGCTAAGTGGTGTTTACCTATGTGTTGGTATTTTAGAGTCTAAGAGACATAAATTTTGACAAAAGACAATTATGTGAATGGATTTCTCTCCCCCTTAATTGGTGGATATCTAACATAATGTGAAATGTATCAAATAAGGAATGACAACAAAGTGTTTAGGAGGTTATTGGGTTAAGAAAGAGGTGAGCTTAGTAATGTTTTTTTGGATGATGGTTAGCATACAATGAGCTTCATCCTTAAAGTCACGTACTTCTTCTCGATTAATACGAGATGATGGTATGATGATGATGAGGCATGTGGTTTCCTAATAGGAAGTGAAGAGGATTAGAGTATTGTTATAACTAAATAATGATGGAGATGATTTTTGGAAAGCGGAAGCATAAATTGAGATTTGGTTGAAAGACAAAATGCAAAGCCAACCCGCTAGAACTTAATTCTATATGCTTTTAAACTATATGCAAGTGTAGGGGTCCCATAAAGCATAGTACTAATCTACGTAGCAATAAAGGGGATTATGCAAAATGAGCATAAAAGTTAAAACCAATTGAGATAACAAATAATTTGTTATCAACCCACAAAACAAATTTGTTAGTGACAAAAGATGTTAACATGATAGAAATCAAATGATAACATATTATATAAGCAAAAACAACACATTGCACTTAAGTAGACAAGAGATCACCATACAAGATAGCATCAAGACAATCATATTATGCAAGAATACAACTTTATTCAAGACATTTCATTTTGAGATTGTTTTGTCGTTAGACTTAGACGTATAAGCATACTTGGCTTATAAATTAACATAACAATCTATGTGATTAATTTGTAAGATAAAAAGGCTTCTAAAAGTTTGTCATACCAAAAGAGCTTTGACATATTATATGTGCACACGTAGCAAACAAATTATGTGACAAGAAGCTAAAGAAACAAGATGAAAAGTCATGAAGCCATGTTTAAGACATAACAATTTGGAGCATGTATCATTTAGATCGTACTACACATAGATATAATGAATGCCAACTAATAGCTTTCAAACACAAATATATCATATCAAAATTATCACATATCAAAATGCCATATTATGAGTTCATAAGCAACATGTTAATCATGCTAAGGATAATTCAAAAGTAAGTATCATGCAAATAAAGTTTAGGTTTTAAACGTTTAGTAGCATGAAACAAGGAAACAAGCATTATAAAATGCATTACTAAGGTTTACACATTTGACTAGTTATCAAACACTAAGATAATGTCAAATCAACTTATAGTATCAAACAAGAACATGTAATCAACACATGTAAGTGCAATGCAAGTGGTTTTAAAAGAAAAGTCATATATACTACTTGTTTGATTAGTATTCCTAAAGCGAGGCAAACTATCAATGTTTTAACACTTACTTTAGGCAAGTATAGGAATACAGATTTTTCAAGTTGGAGAATGAATATGAGACTATTACTAGTGGTGCTCAATTAAGGCTAAACCACCTTTTTACGGGTGATTCCACATACCCAACTTCTCTCGAGGAAGCAATTCAACCGTTAGGTCAAATTGAGTTTCTAGTGCAATAGGTTCTCCAGTAGTCATTCTCATGTTAGAAAGATGGGAACTCCTACCTTTGCATATTAA
Organism: Chrysanthemum makinoi; assembly: GCA_910596185.1. Lineage (NCBI taxonomy): Eukaryota > Viridiplantae > Streptophyta > Magnoliopsida > Asterales > Asteraceae > Chrysanthemum > Chrysanthemum makinoi. The sequence continues at coordinate 176,081,637 of OU343218.1, forward strand.
AGTGCATAAAAGATGATAGTTTACCAATACTTGGCTTAATGTGACTTAACTAATATGCAATATAACTAAAGTGATGAAGACGTCATGTTATACACATGAATTTTAACAATGGTGTGTTTGATAAACAATGTGTTTTAATCTTGTGTTTAGAATCTAAGGTTGTTCAAATTACAAAGCTAATTGTATGATCTAATGGATGACATCTTTTATGTTGAAGTGTATACTTTAAAAGTGATTGATTATCTAAGACTAGGGAATGGAATATGTTAAATTAAGAATGTTCTCAAGAAAGTTCTTTGGAACTTTATTTGACAAGAATCTAAATAAGGTTACTAACTTCAATAGATCATGTGTATGTTCTAGAGATGTGTAGTTTTAACCTTGGATGTGCACAAGGTTTGAGCAAGGTTAGGTTATGATGTACGCTTGAAAGGAAATGAATACAAATAGTATCTTTCAACAAATGAGATTATCGCATGGGATAAAGTTATCATGCTTATGAAAATAAGTTTGACAAGATGAATTGGTTCATAGAACTTTTGGATGTTCGTTTCAAGATCATTTAGCCAATGAGGTGTAATGAAATCTCTTGTAACATAACCATATATGTCGCAAGGAGAGAATGATGCATAGGATATACAATATCCTTTTAATAAGATGAATACTTAAAGCATGATTTCTTAGGCATAATGTTTTTCAAAACATCATGTTTTCCTAAATGAAGATATGAAGCCAAAGTGTTTGAATTGGATAGTCCTATCTAAATAAACTTGGTCTCAAGATTATATTCACTAGATGATGACAAGAGGAATTCACTAGAGTTTCTTATGTATACTCCTCAAGAGTCATTGTTGCTTGGGGTGTATGATGTTGGCTTTGAGATTGCATTTTAACATATGTTGTTAAAATTTTGATTTGAGGTTTAATTTATTTATGAGAAGTTTAATGACAAAGTATTACTAATACTTTGATAATTTGTGAAGGTAGTACTACTTATACCTAGTGGAAATTGACAACAATTACCAAGAGCACCATGCTTATTTGATAGTTGAGGTTCTAGCCATAATGAATTATCTAAGTCCTTATATGTGGGAAGGAATGTTTGAGTTTGTTCAAAAGTGCATTTGATTCAGATACAAGGGTTGAGCAATACACTAACAAATTCAAATGATGGTAAGGATGGTGGATTGGTTGATCTAGGTGGTAGGTTTTCTAGTGTGTCTAAAAAGGATGTGGTGATGTAGGGGTTTGTTGTGCTATGTGAATACTTAGGTTGATTGTCCATCGATGTTGAACATAAAAATACGGATACTAATTCTTATGGTTCATTGGTTGCTACAACTAGTGGGTGAAGTGCTTGAAGCTTTGGTTATGTCTATGAAGCTTAAGGGTTGAGGTATAGGTTCGAGGGGCGTTTGATTTAAAGGATGCTCTTGGAAGATCATGAGCAATACTCTTAATGGTGCCAAAAGATGGAAGAGGGATAGTAGGTGTCAGAGAGGGATAAGTGGCACAATGGGTTGTTTGTTTTGGATAAGTGTTTCAACATGTGTTGTTAAAATACTTGGGTGTTGATTTTTAGGATATGACTTTTAATGACTACAATCGTAAGTCGCATATACTTGAATATATCGGATGAAATACTTAAGTTGTCAATCCTAATTTGTTGAGATTATAAAGCTTAGATTGAACTCAAGGATAACAAGACTTGATAGTATGTCTTTAACATATGTGTGAGTTATGACTAAATACTTATAGTCTTGAAGGATGACACATTATTTTCATGTTAACCAAGTGAGGCAATACATGTAGATACAAAACAATATCTATAGTCATATGATAGACTTGTGTATGATATCTTTGCAAATAATGAGTCTAGATTTGTTAGTCTCGGTAAGTCATCTAAGTCATCCCATAAGCGGGTGAGGAGATGTTGGTGGTGTTGCACAAAGTTTGATAGAGACAAGCTTTGGAGACTTTGGTAGTGAAGGTGTTTTGGATGGTTGTGAAGTAGTCATAATGGTGGGTGATTTTGGTGGTGGAGTTGGAGTACTTAAGTTTAGAAAGTTCACATCTTGAATGGGTGATGAGATGTTGAGAGGTAATGAGTCTAAGGATGAAGAGTTCAAGTTAATGTAGCAACAAGATCGAATGCTAATCCTAGTGGTTTTCTTAAGTGTCTTATTTGAGGTTAAAGATTTAGTCATTTTGACTTTGCTTTGAGAAATGCAAAGCTTAAGGAAAAGTACTTGATGAAGGTGTGAAAATGACCATTCTGAATGTGTCGATTTATGGAACTAAGGATTCATGCACTTGATGTTAATTCATACAAAGATAGTAGTTTCTAATGAGATGGAAGTGTCTAAGATCATGTCAAACATCCTAAGTTAATTCATTGAGGATGTGTTGAGTGAGGTATGAAAGATATGCATTAACAACTATCCTAGAAACAAAATTTGGTAATCTAGATGGCGAGATTTAGTAAAATTAAACAACTTACAGAGAATCCACGGCACCAATTTTACGCACAGTAGGAACCCTTAATTTGGTGCTTGCTGGTCGCCCCATGCGAGCGGCGGTACAAAATGCATATGAGGCGGTACCAAATTTTGGTGCCGTCTAATCCACACCAGAAGAAACTTCTGAGACCCATTTTTTAGGTGTCGGGGAGTTTTCAAAACGATTTTTGCTTAAAACATGTGACATTAATCATTTCTAGTTAGGAAAAGTCAATAACACATATACAAACATAGTGGAGCATAGACTTTGACCAAGGGCTAACGATTTTCACATATAAGTGAAAATGGGTAAAATTTGATAACACCCGTGTGTTATCCCCTGCATGAACCGGTTAGCATACATCAATGTTTTAAGTTAGTTTATCATCCTACAAAGTGAAAACATATAAATTACATCATACAACATTGTTTTTGTCCTTGTACCAAACACTCTCTTAAAACCTTCATTTTCAAAGTACTTGACTAATTTACTTAGTACTTATTGCTAAGTGAGTTATTACATTTCATAAGTTATCTTGAGATGTTAGTATAACCTATGCAAATGAAGTGATCTAATTCTACAAGCGATGGTAAAACAATTTTCCAACTTAGTGCACAAAATCTATCAAATAACCTATTGTGCATAAACAAGAAATAGTCAAACAAGCGAATAAATAACATGGCAAGATTGACACTTATATTATGCAAACAAACAAGTGTAAACAACAATTTGAAAAGTAAGCAAGCAACATATATGCAAACAACATAAACAAGTGGTCATTTAGCATAGCATAACAAGAAAGACACTTTTAGTCATTTTAGCGTTTAAATATGGCGATGTATACCAAGCTTGATTAGTTTCCTTTAAACATATTACCAAATTATTTAGTTTCAAAGGAAGTTGTATCAAAGTTCTAAGAATACCAACTTAAATTGCTTGATTCAAAAATTTGAGTTTTTATGTTAAAGAGAAACTCAATATTTTAGACATACTGTAGTATTTGGTATATTTCACTTATTTAAAATTAGACTCAGGCTATGAAAGTATTTTTAAATGAAAGTAGACTCAATTCCCTTTAAAATGATAGGTGGCTCAGACTAATGCGGACTTACGGTTAATTAGTTATGATTTTTGAAGTTGCCCAGCGCATCTTTGTACACACGGATTCCACGGAACCAAATAAAGGGATCCGCCCTTTATAAGATTTGGTGCTTGGTGGTCCTCGAGGCAATTCACCAAAACTAGTATTTGACATAGAGAAAGCGTGTGTGACTTACTAGATTTCATAGTAAACATATAATACACATATTTAGCAACATATCTACTTGTGTAACTTATCTTAAACATTTTACGGTGATTTTTTCAACAAAATTTATAGTT
>OU343218.1:176095186-176157828 GCA_910596185.1 Chrysanthemum makinoi
AATAGGAATGCTAGTGAGAGATGTACTATGCTAAGGTTTGAGGTTGAGGAAGATTATTTTTTATCTTTTTATATTTTTTAGAAAGCTAAGGGTAAAATCTCGGGGTTTAGATTTGGGGGTTTGGTACTTCTACCGATTACTCTACTATCTAATTATCTAAACTAAGGGTAGTCTTATGTCTATTGATGTGTGCTCGTATGATGATTAAAAATGTGTTTACCTAGATACTATTACTCTCTAGTTATCTTTTATTGGTGGTTGAATTGTCACGTCCTTATTCTTAACGCGTTGTGTCTTCTAAGGTCGTAGGGTATGCTTTTATCCCTAACTCTTTGAGACTACCTTAAGGTTATTTCCTACAAAAACTCTAGGTTTCATAAACTAACTCTAAGGTTATCTTTGGATGTTTAGTCTACAATTACGCTAGTTGGTTATAAACTAAGGTTCATAAAGATAACTCAAGCATTAAAAACACAACGATAGCCTAGTGCAATCCTAAGCCAATTACAATTAAGATAAGAGACAACCAATCAATAATCAATAACTAGGTTTCATAGATCTAAGCAAACACACAATAAATTTAGCCAGACATGTTAAACATGCAAGCATACACACATACAATTGAAGATATAATGAAATCAATGAAGTAAATTACTTATCTTGATGTAAAATAGAGTATGAGAACCCTAAGATACTGTGCAAACCGGACCAAAATTGTTTTAGGTTTTAACTCCACAAGTCTACCTCCTAAAAACGAAAATTGATTTCTATATATAATTTTACAACTGCGATGGCGTCACCTTATAGTTGGGACGCCGTCAGATCGCCGTCAGATCGCCGTCATTAGGGTTTCGTCTTGGCCAAGACATCATTGGGACGGTGTCACGTTGTGATTGTGACGCCTTCAGTCTTCAGCAGTTACGTCGTCTGAATCGGGATCTAGGCCGTCTGAGGAGAAAATTCTACATGACACCCTTACTCTTCAAATCGGCGTCGGTGCAAATTAACAAAATCGCTCTTGAGTCGGTCACAAATCAAATTACATAAAGAGGGGCGGGCGCCTACATTTTGGGGCCGTCGAGGTGTTATTCCGGCAACTTGGGTGTCGTTGATCTTGACTTAGCCATTTTCTTCATATATTCACTCCTTTTCGTCCAAAAATGCATCATTTCAGCATTTTGCTTCCAAGAGACCTAAAAAGTGAAAAGGAACAAAATTAAGCAGTAATGGATATAAAAGTGGGCGATTAAGGCCTTAAATGACTCTTTAAAAGTGTACGTTTTAAATCCTTATCAACTTACAATCATACCCTAACTTATATCTTCAGTTGCCGCTCAATCCGAATCAAGATAGCATCTTAAAGTCTTCAAGATCCTATGGAGGTCTTGGGTAAGGGTATGTTTTACTTTTAACTGAACGAGAGAGAGAATGGAACGGTATTGTTTTGTTCTTTCTCAAGATGTTTGGATATAAACGAAGTGAATCTTCTACAAGGATTAGTGTTTGTTTGGTCTTAGATCAATGATGATATAAGTTACACTAAAAAAATCTATAAAAGATTATACACAACGTGAAACAAATCTGAGATCACTTGTATGTTAGTTTTCAGTTTCGAGTCATGTTCTTGTTGAAGAGGGTTGATGTCGAATGATTGTGAGGAGGATTTGTTGTTGATGTGGTTGTTGTTGTGAGTAAGAGATGGTTTTGTAGATTAGTTTTTGATTTGGTTTTGAGTTGGAATGGTTGTGGAAGATGAGTCACGTAAAAGGCTTTTTTTTTTTTTTTTTTGGTTCGTTCATTCTTGCTTGACTGATGATGTTTATGACTGAAGTCACAAAATGAGTCTGGTATTTGGTTGACCAATGGTCTGTCTTCATCTTCATCTTACATTTCTGTCATAAGTTTGATAACTTGTTATTGAGCAAGTGCGATAATTTGTCTTGACTAAGTTTGATAACAGTTGTAGTTTAAGTGCGATAAGTTAGACTTTTCCAATTGCGATAAGTCCATTTGCGATAACAACTGCTATAAATTAGGGTTTTATCGAACATTTATTTCTAAGAAAGTTTGATAAAAGTGGTTTTGATGACAAGTGCGATAAACCCTAGTTGCAACTGTGATAAAACCCTTTTTTTTGTACTTCTCTGATCAGATTCCAACCACGTTTAGAGACCATGAATTTGACCACTTTTTCACAGGATATGGTACTTAACGAGTCACAAAAAAATGATAAGTTTCAGAAAAGCTGTAAATATGGTACCGAAAAGGACACAAGGAACAAATAAATGGTGAAATGAAAGTTTATGACTTTATGTTTTGACCATTTTGTATACACAACTTGTTTAACAAACTGTTACTAATAGGAAAAAAAAATTTCAAATTGGGTAAATCAGTTTAAAAACATGATACAAATCCACACAAATCAATGATATAAAACAACCTGGCTCCGTATACCAATTGTAGGATCGGAAAGATAGATGATTTATGTGGTTCGGGAGGTCAAGGTTGGTGATTAAACATGATGAACATGATAATAGTTTAGAGAGATAAAGTAGAGAGAGGGTGGAGAAAAACACAACGTTTATCAGATTAAAAAGGTAAGGTTACACAATTATTTTCCCACACCCCTCATGGAGAGTTGAGGGGTATGTATAGGCTCAACACACTACAAGTTTGCCTCATTTACAATATTAGTCCCTGCGGGTGCAACTTACTACATATCTAGTCCAATTCACGTGTAAGACGTTATATTTACAAATAAACAAAGCTAACACCCATCTTCAGAACTTCAACTGTCTTCTCGGATAAAGTGATAAGGCACATTCATGTGCTTAGTCATCTCATGAAAAACATGATTCTGTGATAAGTGAATTGGGCCTTGATTGTCGCAATTAACTGCTTTCTGATTAAGCTCCACGCTGACTCTTCCAAGAGTCCCCTTAACCAAATAGCTTTATTCACAGCCTCCGTAAAGGCCATATAACCCACCTATGTAATTGAAAGAGCCACCACATGTTGTAGTATTGCCTTCCAGCCTACAACACACCCCTGTACTAAAAATGCGTAACCAATGATCGACCCATCATTATCCGGATCATAAGCGTAATTTGAATCAAATAAACTTGTTACGTCCACATGTTTGCCATGGTCTGTCCCATACACCAATCCCATGTTTGAAGTGCCCGACAAATATTTCATAATCCACTTCACTGCTTCTCGATGATTTTTCAGCCAGATTCGCTAAATATCTGCTAACTACACTTACCGCATACATTATGTCTGCCCTCGCGCACATGCTAAAGTACATTAAGCACCTAATTGCATTTGCATACGACACTCTACTCATCCTTTCAACATCATAATCCCTAATTGGACAATCCTTCAACAACAACTTGAAGTGCCCACCCAATGGCATCTGAACCGATTTCTCATTATAAATTAAAAAATATTTACAACCTTAGAAACGTATCCGGATTATGAAACCCTCAAAATCTTGCGACTATGATCTATGATGATCTCTATACCAAGAATCTTCTTTACTTACCCAAACCCTTTCACATCAAACTCCTTTTTAAACAAATACTTGATGGACCCAATCTCAGTCTTGCTCTTACATGCGATTAACATGAACACTTCTTAATCCTAACATGGTTGCAAAACTAAATGAAGCATCATCATTTTCTTAGGATCACTTAGAACTAACTAGCCAAGCTTAGGCTACATTTCCATGTCAGTGCTTTATCCTAAATCATAACTGCACTCCCTCCTAACAATCACAATATGGAAAGAAAAAAAACACCAATATGACATCACGAAGACTTTGAGTTCTTCCGCTAACATTCAACTACTCTAAGGATACCTCCAAACAATGGATACATTTCCTTTACTCTTCTTTCTTTACTATCAAACACCCTCAAGAAAGTTATCGATACTCAAACATTCTAGTAAAATGTATAAACCTAAAATTAACGAGATTAGTACATGAGACAAGTAAAATCGAAACTAGATAAAGAAACTCTAATGAGATTCTAAGATAAGTATTGTAAATACTCAAACAAGACTTTAAGGATAATAATCGTGAAAAACGAAACTTGCAAATCAAGGAAAGAGATTAAAAAAAAAAAAAAAAAAAAAAAAAAATATTAATACCGTAACAAGCACGTTCGTTTTAGATGTGTTCATTTTAGTGGGCCGTAAATGTCTTTAGAGGTCCGGTAATTAAGATTTCAACAATTTTAACCTACTTCCAATCCTATAAATTGAAGAAAACCAGTCCTCACAAACACATCCTCATTCATTCTTAAACACCTCTAAAACCCTAGCTCTCACCTTTAGAACCCTAGCTTACTCATTTCACCGATCACTTTACTTTAGTTTCAATCATGAATTGGTTAGACAATAGCTGTGGCGATCCGAGATACCCGTCAGTCGCCCAAAACCCTATTATTGACGATATAGAAGCCAAAGAAACATACGAGGACACAGATTGGTTCGACAAGAATTGCGATGATCCAACTTATCCGTTGCTCGCTGGAAACCCTTTCACCGATTATACGGATTGGTTCGACTGGGATTGCGATGATCCAACTTATCCATTACTCGCTGGGAACCCTTTCTATGATGACATAGAACTGGATCAAGCGAATAAAACTTACGCTAGAAACTGTCCAACCACCTCATACACGTGTTTCCCACTCCCCAAATCCGACAAAAACCATCTAGAAGCAGGAAACAGGATCATTATGCCGGAATCCACCCTTGAAAAACTTATTTACAACCATGACCTCGTTTACCCTATGGTCTTCCGCATTGAGAAATCCGACACGAGCCTCTACTCCCACTGTGGTGTTATAGAGTTCTCCGCTAATGAGGGGGCTGTTAACATGCCCACGTGGATGATGACAAACATGAAGCTACAAGAAGGTGAAGTAGTGAAAATCGCGTATACTAGTCTACCTAGAGGGACTTACATTAAGATACAACCACATGCCACAAAGTTCACCACGCTTTCGGATCATAAATCCTTGCTTGAAAATGCTTTTAGGGACTACGCGTGTCTAACAACTGGTGACACCATTGTGATTGATCATGAGGATGAGAAGTATTTAATCAATGTTTTGGAAACCAAGCCATCAGATGCAATATCGTTATTTGAAACAGATTTAGAGGTCGACTTTGCAACACCCTTGGATTACAAGGAACCTGCAAAGGAAATAAAAGATGATAAACTGTTTCCGGGCCAAGGGAGACGACTAGGTGGAACAATTAGGCCAAAAGATGATGAAGCATTTAATCAATCAAATAAGATGTTGACAATAAAAGAATCACCCATAGCATACAAACAACAAACTGAGTTTAAGCCATTTATGGGGATGGCCAAGCGGATCGATGGGCAAGCGCTAGCTGCGACTACCGAGTTAGGCGAGCGGGACCATTCCAAGGTCCAGGAAGAAGTGAAGAAAGAACATGAAGGGTTCAAAGCGTTTACAGGGAAGAGTTTTCGGCTAATGTGATCAAAATGGTTGATTATGTATATTACAGGTAGTAAATTTTGCTCTTCTTTCTTGGTTCGATCTCTGGTTTAGGACGACTAGAGGTTTCAAATTCGCATTCAGTTTGATGCATTGTACATTAATCTAAATGTCAATTTGATTTTAAGTTTTACTTGTGACAACACCATTTTTGGTAGTTTCGAATGCGCATTCAGTCTGATGCATTAGATATATGTTACAATGCTTATGTGGTATATATGTACACAAACATGTGATGCTGCTTTAATCTTGTGATCACTGAATTTACTTTGTTAAAAACTCTATTGTCTACAATGAAGGTATTCGAGAATAACATCTATTATATGCACTTTTCTTCGACAATTATAACAAAAATTTGAGCTAAATCACATATTTGTATCGAGCACAAGTAATTAAATGAACACTAAAGACCCGAGACACACAAAAGTTGACTACATGGCTGTCCCGTGAATTTTGGGGGCCCCGTGCCATCCTGAAAACTTAGGGCTCGTTGAAAACATGAAAGCATTTATATAATGTACGTAAAAGTAAAAATCTCACTCTTTTGTAAGCAAAGACTTTAAAGCAAAGGATAACAAATTTATGTGTGTTGCATTGATAATATTAGACCACTTACAAAACTTTTCATCACTTAAGAAACACAATGGACCATTCTTAATTTTTGAAGCCTGGATAGAAGATGCTAATTTTATGAACCCATTTGTACTTATTTAGAAACAAGATTAATCAATTAGGGTAAAAACAGTAAAACCTATAAACTCTAGGGTGCAAAATGAAAATAGTCTAAATATGTCCATCTTCCTCAGCCGCATGACACCCACAACTCTGTTTTCAACCTTTTCTATAGATCTCTTGTAACTAGACAACTAGTGTATAACTTATATCTCGTCAAAAATCACTGCATATTAGGTTCAAGAATACATTTTACTCTATTTTACGTGAAAAAACCGAATTAACAACCATATCCGTTTAAAATCTTGGGGCCTCTTGAAACTTTGAGGCCCTGTACGGTTGATCACCCAACACATGCTCATATTATTTCGAGGTGATCACTCAATTGCACAGTCATAGCATGTATTCTATCATGAGTTTGGCGGTTACACAAATCTTCACAACTAGAGTTAAGGGCTAAACAGTTTTCGAAGGCAATATGGGTAGACACGACAAAGGTTAAGGGTGACTCGTCATTACTAAGATTGCTCGCTGCATCACCTAGACACGCTTCATGACTAAAGAGTAGGATAAGACATGGGATATATAAATGGTGTAAAATAAAAAATCAAGCAGGTAGTCTAAATCCATAACTAAGTCATCACCACTTACCGTCTGCCCAAAGTTCAAGCTTTGAAGTTAAGAAACCGGATCATGAAATACTAGGTAGATGTGTCATTAGAGGACGTCATGATGGGCACACCACCTTTTCTTCAACTGTTGGCGTAATTACCAACTCCAATCTTCGAATGTGACAGAGGTGGCCTCCTCGATACTAAATCTATATAAAGCTCATAATATAGTGCTTATAACATCGCACTTTAAAATAAACTGAATAACATAACTATTTTTTTTTAACATAAATAAAACAACTAAACATAACATCCCCCCACTTGAGATGAACAATGGGAATTCGGGGGGTATTCAATGATCTATAAGGGTATGTCGTCGACGAAAGCATGATTCTAGAACCTTTCCACTTGAACCTTCAACTTAGGCAAATGATGACTTCCCAATCACAAATAAAGACTACATGGTAGGCTAAGGTGTATAGGTGTATCGAAACAATATAATGGGTTAACAAAATGAAAGGAAATGCTCAGATGGGTGTATCTAGGGGTATCTTGCACTAAAGGTGAGTGCAACAAAAGGGTTTCACATGGGAGTCAAGATGTCGAGGTGACTAATCGATAGATACACAATGGTAGGCTATTTGGGTGATAATCCTATAATACTGCCTTCTTAAAAGCGAAAAGTCCAAATACATCGAGCTAACTCAACATACCTCGTCTATGGTCTTGAAATGATGCAAAGGCCAAGTTCTAAAGTTTACAAGCTACCGGCACACTCATAATTTGGTGGATTTGGGGTAAAAATTGGGAAACGGATTAGGCTAATCTCACCATATATATCAAGGGTTGTATGTGCTCGGCTAAGGTCTAATCTAGTTAGGTTAAGAAAAACATGTCAAAATTTCAAAAATGGCAATTTTTTTTCAAAATAAACTAGAAAAACGAGGGCAAAATAAAGTTCAAGAGACAATTCTACTCCCGTCCCCCAACTTGAATTGTACAAAGTCCCTTTTGTACTAAGCGTTAAATAAAGGTGAAGAGAAAAGTAGAATTAGAGCGAGAACTTCCCTGAAATTTGCTCCAAAAAGAAAGAAGGCCCACGAAAAAAAAATCGTGCCATCGTATAAGCATCCACGAGCAAACTTCAATCCCTGAAATCACACTACCGACAAGCATAATTCGAAAAAAGAAAAATGAAAAATGAAAAATAAAAAATAAACCTAACTCACTTTCGTAGGAATCACGGTTGCATTTAGCATATGCAACAAGCCTCTTAAACCACTTGGTGTCCCAAGTGGACGAGTGAAGTCTCGTGAGGGTTTACAGGGAACACACCCACAAAGTTCATTTAAAATACTAATACAAGGTTACTGTGTTTAAAATGAAAGAAGTAAAGCAGAGGGTAGTTACGTCGTAACTCTAAAGAAGGAGTTACACTGTAACTTAGGCAAAACCTGGCATACGCTTGCAAAAGTGTAGCTACGGCGTAACCACTGGGATGGGATTACGCCGTAAATGGTAATGCTTCTGAAGTTCTGTTGCAAAAGGGGTTGTTACGGCGTAACCACTGAGATGAGTTACGGCGTAACTATAGTCAGATCAGATGCTGCAGCAGTAATCATTCTTTTGTTTCTTGCAAAAATGGTTAAAAATACAAAACCCAACAAAAATAGAATTAAAACAAAAGAAAGGGACAATTCGGGTTATCTCCCGAAAGAGCATTTTTTTTATTTACGAGTCTTTAAGTTAGACTCTGAGCCTCGAGGCTTTATGGCGGCCTTTGGACTTGGCCAACTTCCTCCATGTCCTTCATTAAGTTGTGTCTGACCCAAGAGACATTTGTGGCAGTGCGGAGATACTCTTTAGTCTCGATCTTCCGAATTTTGCAAAATTTTTCCTCCGGCCCCAAGTGGTATCGAGTGAACTCATACTTTTCGGCTATAATTGGTGGTGGCCTCTTATACGGAATCCCAAGGAGTTTGCACCTCCTTTGCTCGTATGCTTCATCATCAGGGTCAGTAAATTCCTCATTCCCTTACAACTCAAGGTAATCTAAAATCCCTTCAATGTCATCGTCGTCAGACTCGGTGCCTTTAAACCATTCCTTGTCAAGCAAATCTTCTACTAATACACGTTTGCATTCTTCCTTCTCGTTTGTTACCGACTCTTTGGTATCATCAATTGTTATTCCACTCTCGTCGTTCGGATTTTCTTTACTCACGTATTCTTTCCAAATATTTTCCTTCGTTAATGCATCTACTTGTCCATACTTGATCTTGACCCAACTGTCAAATCCCAAGTTGTCTAACCAAGGCAATCTTGTCCTTTCCATATCGTTGGTTGAAGTCCAAAAGAATTCATCTTCTCCTACTCTCATCAAGCTGCTTCCCCCATTACATTTATCGTCATAAGGGTTGCATGATGCCCAGAAGACTTCCCCAGGAGATTTTATCTTTTCACACCAATGACTTCGGGCTTCATTGTTACTAGTGCTGCTTAAAGGATCTTCCACGCAGTAGATGTCATCTTTAACCAAATCCTTTTTCTGATGACGATCCTTCTAGTCAATCTTGAGCTTTTTAAGAAGATTTGGGTTAATTTTAGCATTCCCAAATTGTATTGCGTACCAATCATCAAATGTTAAATTTCCAAACTTGATAGCATGTCTTTCAAGCTCGTGAGGGCACATCCATTCTTCTTCTTTTAAGCTACCACCACCGTTGCAATACTCCGGAAAGGGCGCACGTAGGCCATGCTCGTGTGGATTCATCGTCAGTTATGATTATCGGAGTGCACCAGTGAGTGATAGGCGGCTCCTCTTCATCCTCGAAGGAGAGTTTTTCCAATCTTTCTTCATCAGTGTATGCAGCCCACATGAATTTGTTATTTTCCACCCTATCCTTATTGGTTCCTCCATCGCAAATTTCATCTCTAGGATCACATGAAGCCCATAAATCATACCAGTCCCCCTTAGTTACGGGTATCGCCTTGCACCAGTGATATTTCTTTTTAGATGGGGACAGAGGGCATAAATTAATGTCCGGGGACCATCCGTTAATTACTTGTGTTCCTGATTCGTCAACTTCGATAAAACTGTCTGCCCATGTATCCCAGTTACGCCGTAACTGTGATGTTTGGTTACGGTGTAACTTGCTTGAATCATTCTTATCAATATCTTTCATAACCCCGATCATTTGTCAAAAACATTCGCCGTAACTCTTCAGACAGGTTACGGCGTAATTCTGATCTGTCGACGGAATTTCCACCAAAATTCGTATCTTCAATGTGAGAATTAGCCTGTATCTTTGAGTCATCATCAGCAAAAATGACCTTGCATTCCATTGCAGGTTTCGTTCCTTCCGGTTTAGTATTATTCATCCTTACCTTCTCACTAAGTTTTTCCACCATTTTTTCTAGGTTTTTTAAGGTTGTATGGTGATTGGAAAGACTTTTATCAGTGTTTTCTTGGAATTCTTTTAGCCACTCATCTTGTTCTTTTTGTCTGTGGGCTGAACTTTCCAGGAATTTGGTTATGGTCTCTTCAAGGTTGGGCCTTTTTTCTCCATAAGGCCCACAATTGTAGTTTCCAGACGATCCTCCACGATAGCCATTATTATTTCGATTATCTCCGTAAAACGGTCGATTTTATCCATATTTCGCTTCTTCGATTATATTTTCATCGTTGTTGTGAGGAAAATTCTTGGTGAGATGTCCTCCCCCGCAGCTTTCACAACCTACTTGAATGGCATGAACGGTTTCTCTGACTTTTAGCATATCTCGACTTAGATTTTCAATTTTACTAGCGATGGCTGCAATTCCGTCAAAACTTCCGCCTTGGTTTCTTTTGCTTCCTCCATCGTGCCATTTTTGGGAGTGATCAGCCACTTTTTGGATGGCTTCAATAGCTAAAGTAGGAGTCATGTTTGGGATCGGTCCTTGATAGTCCATCATCTGTCTAGTAGTTACGTTGATTCCTTTGTAAAAGATGTTGACTTTTCGCTGGTTGTTTAGATCGTGTGTAGGACGTTTGTAAAGGAGATCGTTGTATCTATCCCAGGCTTGATACAACGTTTCGTCGTCTTCTTGCTTGAAGTTATGGATCTCCAAGAGCTGGTTAGATATCTTCGACGGAGGACAATACCTCTGGATGAAGTGCTTTTTTAGTAGAGCCCAAGTATTAAATTCCCCGGCGGGCAATCTTTGATCCATCTTCTTTGCCCGATAGAGTCATGTCATGGGAACACCCTTAGCATAACAGCGTCATGAGACACACCCGGAATGTTGAAAAGGCTTGCGATATATAAGACATTTTCAACGTGCTCATACGCATCATCGTCCCTATTTCCTGAAAAAGGGTTAGCACGAAGCTCCCTCATAAATTGGTCTTTAATCTTGAAACGGACATCAACTCCGATGGCCGGTCTTACGAGCCCCGACCCTTGTTCTGCTCTTGTCAATGCCAAATATTTCTCAAGAGTGAGGTCATCAATGTTAACAACTTCCATGGTACCTGAAACTTGAAAAGTGATCGTGAGAATTTAAAAATTTTAAAACAAAACAAAAATGAAAGACTTAATAGTAATCCTAATATAACTCCCCGGCAACGGCGCCAAAAACTTGATGCAGGTTTTACTGACCAGGTTTTAATATTTATAATTACTCGTTATACCTATGGTCTACCCTAATTCACTAATGGGCAGTGTACCCGGTCGTGTGTAGTGTAGTATTTGGTAAAACCAAGGTCGTCCCAAGAGCTATGTGTGTTGGATCAATACTAAGTCTAGGTGTCACAGATTTATTATGATTTCGATAGGGAATTAACTAAGTAACTACTAAAGCAAATAAATGCAAATGTGTGATCAATAGAGGAGAGTGGTACTAACCTAGTTATTCATCCTAGCTAGTAATGTCTACGCCTAATTACTTCCAATTACTTCAGGTGGGGTCAAAGTCGAGAGGACAGCATTTGGTCAATTCGCCCTAACCTATCATCAAAGATGCCACCACTGGAGAAATCAGGTGTCCCTTCATAAGTCCAGTTGTTCTTGGTCCCCTAAGCTAAGTCATTAAGTTTCGCTACATGCTAGATTTATAATAGTGAGTGCCCGGGCATTAGCAACTTAAACACTCACCCCCTAATTCTTAAGTTCATCAAAACGGTAGGTGATCAGTTGGTTTAATCGCACAAGTAGAAAGGGTCGTCAGTTGGTCATATCTTACCCTTCCCGTCTCAGTCCGCTCACCTAGGGTCAGTTAGTCATATCTCCTAGGCAATTGGCCTCTACCGCCATTCAAAACTACCGAAACAAGGGTAGCTACCAATAAACTATGCATGCATACACTTAGAAATAATTATACGGAAGTAAATTAAACGCAGACAAAACAATTAAGAATTATAACTTGGCCAAAACCAAGAGGTGCTTAGCCGCTTATATTAATCATAACAATCAATTCAATGTTTAATGGTACGAAATACATGAATTGAAAGTAAAGAAAAGATAAAAAGCTAATGCTTATCGTAGGGGAGTGATTTCTCCCTTGGAGATAGCTCCGTATGCTCCTCTAGACCTGCCTCTGGCTTCTTCCCACATTCTTTGGTTGTGGTGTGTGAAATGGGATGCTTTGAAATGCTAGAAATCGTGGGGTATTTATAGGCCAGGTCTTGGTTACGGCGTAACTATAAAATGATTTACGCCGTAATCCTCTAATCCTTCGTAAATTGCACTAGATCTGCTGGTTACGGCGTAACCTTAGAAGTGGTTACGCCGTATTCTTCAATAATCCTGGTTACGCCGTAGTTTGATGCATGAGTTACGGCGTAATTATCAACGGCGCGAAACCTCATTTGACCTAATATGGTTACGTCGTAGTCTTTGGGAAGAGTTACGCCGTAATCTCTTGATAAGTTGGTTTTCTGGGCCACGCTTTAGTTACGGCGTAATGTGAGAGATGAGTTACGCCGTAACTTCTTCAAAGTGAGCATACTATGATAAATCTTCAGTAAACTCTCCAATTCCGAGTCTCTTTAGCTCCAATGCTTGTAATTTACCTGAAAGTGGAATATAATGGAAAACAAGCGTAAATCCATATAAATGATATAAACTACAAGCATTATCGGGGGAAATTGACACTTAATATTCTGGATAATTTGATGTTATCAATCTTGCAAAAACGAAAACAATTCAGGTAAGATTTCGATCTTGAAAACCTTACTAGGCGCTTTCGAATTGGTTTTGCACTTTTGCCGACTACTTTGATATATATATATATATATATATATATATATATATATATATATATATATATATATATATATATATATATATATATATATTCCAAGTTTGAATCCTAGTCTCATATAATTGACTATTTGCATAATACACCTTAATGTATTACTAATATTACTAACAACTCTTAAATTCATACAAAACTAAAAATTTTCAGTAATTTATTAAAAATCGTGATCAACAAATTATCAATATCTATACAAGTGTACATTGTTATATTAAATCTCGACTCAATATAAAACCATGTATTGTATTTTGGTTTCTTTCGAGATTTTCAATAATATGTTGTCTTTCTAAAAAATATATATATATAAACCATGTATGCCCAGTTCAAGATGGCTTTGTGAATATAAAAACCCGCATTTTTCAAGTCAATATATATTTTAATAGATATTAAATTCCGTAATTTTCACCTATATATTTTAGTTAACGCATAGTCGTTATTCTATTTTGCGCGTATCGAGAAACAACATTAAACGCGTATCGTTCCTAGACTACATTTAGTGTGACAACAACAAAAATATTATTCGTATGAGCACGTTTCACAAATCTTATAATTTTGGTTTATAAACTTTTACGTAGATATTTACGTCTCGCATTTTAATCATGCATACATTTATACATTCATTGTATTTATCTCAATAATACTATCATAAATGTGCATATCATCTTAAATTCAAAAATAAATAAATAAATAAAAATCAAAATTCTTTTCTCTCATCTTGATTTGCCGCCCATATATACACCAAGAGGGTAAGTCCGACATTTATTTTCTTCTTTGAAAACCTAACTTACCATTTCTTGTCCATATAGTCTTGTGAACATGGAAACTAGAAAAAATGAGGAGATTCCTCTCCTTGAACCTTGATACACGGTTCACTACTCAAACCAAGACACACTCTCCAATTTTGGGCTAGCGAACAAAAGAACCTTCAAAGTCACTTTTGAAAATTACTTTCTTTTTTACTCTTATAAGCTTGAACACATACCATCTCATTTACCCACCAAAACAAACACAAAAACATCTCTTTGTCCTCTCTTGAGTTTCGACTGAATTGGGGCAGCAACCAAGGGGTTTTCAAAGTGGTTCAAGTTTTGGTCCATTTGATTTAAGGGTTTGGAAAATTTAGTTAGCATTGTGGTTCTTGGTTTAGGATTTTCTAGTCAATAATTTTGGGTTCTTTGGCACTGATGTGAACACAAACAAACACACACGATATTGAGATAAACAAAGGTTATGCGTAGGTATAATATGAAAGTGAACAACCAACTTTCAAATGAAGGTTTACAAGAGTATTTATAGTGTTAGGTCACCATGTTTGTAACAAAAGCATCAATATAAGAAATAGATAAGAAGTGATCGGATGAACAAACACACACACACACACACACGTATGAATATTGAAGAGTTACGCGTAGAGAGTAAATGTGTGAATTGAACAACCAACCCTTAAGTGAGGGTTTAAAAGGATTATTCATAGGGCAAGGAGCTAGGGCAACACTACTAGCATCCTTCCCTTCTTATGGGCCTGGGCCAAGGCTCATGGGCCTTCTACACAAGCCTTAGCTTAATAACAAACATAAAGGCCTATTTAAGCTAACTATTACATATTAATCACTAACACTTGTAATATAGTTTAGGAGTGATTCCAACAATCTCCCCCTAAGTGTTGGTGATGAATGAAGGAGTGATAAACGTTGTAGGTGCTGATGTAATAGTAGCTTTGACGTCTTCTAACAGTGTAGGGATCTTGTATCTTTTGAAGTATTCTGCTTTGACGTCTTTTGATTTCTTTGTTCTTTAGTTTTTTGTTCTTTGTGATGAAAGTGATAGTATGTTGAGGTTATCCGCATCAGGTCTGCTTCGTTGCTCCAGTGTCTCCACGTCTTTCTCCAACATGCTCACACGCTCTTTAATGTTGGATATCAGTACTGATGTAGTTCTCTTAGGCTTTAAACTTTGTAGATTCTTTTACTTTGATGAAGAATCATTCTGACTTTGTGTTGCATTTTTGAGAGAGCTTCCATTAGTGACATTGTTGGTATGAGCATGTGAAGAATCTGCACGATCAGTCCACTCCAGAGCTTCCATAAGAAGAAAACATAAGAATGGTTAGTAATAAACGGATTCCAGCACTTACAAGTTTGAACTTTGCGAGTGTTAACAGCATAGTGTGAAAACACAACTCTAATTCTCACAAAGGCGTTCCTAACTGGAGTCCCACAAGTGATATAACGGATGTACGAAGTACACCTACAGTTCAGATGAGTCAGAGGTACACCAAAGCATCACCTCCCGTAGTAGACCGTTTGAGACACACTAAGCGTAATCCACGGGGAGTTACCGAAGTGACTCGCTGTCGGGGCTGTTTGATGTTGACCCTGGCAGGAGTTTCCATTCAATCATTGAGGATCACATATGTGAACCCCTCATAAATGTTCTCGACAGTTGCTAAGATCGTGAAGGACGATAATGTATCACTTAGCGTCCTTATTGTTGAACGACAAGTGATAAAATGTCAAGTGTACCTAAGAGATCTTTTGATGAATCTCGTGGCTCTAGACTCAATAGTGCGCTTTGGTTTTCCTGAGCGGAGACTAGGGAGAGGGTCTCCTTCTTCAATACTAGCAATCTCTAAGAGAAAGCCGATAGTTTACGTAGGGTTCCCTGTGAGAATGAAACAAGCTTCTGTTGAGAGAAACTTGAGTGGCTAAGAAGGTTTAGTGCATGCGTCACTGGGTCCATGACGACTTTGATCTTCAATACGGTGTCATCAAGTGACAACCAGTAGCATATGAATTGAACCGGTGTCTGCCCTAAGTTGAATAATCTGGAGGGCTATTTATTTTCACCCTTTTCTTTGCATTTCTTTTTAATTCTTCAACTCCTTCTTTCTCCGATTCTCATTTTCTCCTTTTTATAATCATACCTATGGACTTCTAATTCTAACTATTGGTGGTGTCCTTGGGTAGATCCCTCTGGCTCTGGCGGATCATAGGACGGTTATTCCTAACCTTAATCACCTTATAACTCCATTGTCACAAAACCAATTTGCATGAAAATCTCTAAAAGTGTTTATTAGTAAAACATTTTGTACCACTGTGAGAGTTATAGATTTTGCATAAATACTCCCCCTCCACACGTGCTTACGTATTTTGACAGAAATCTGCACGGTGAGAGAAGAGCGGGCACTTTTGAATTGATCAACTCATGATAGACAATCCCCCGCAAGACACGGTTATGTTCCGTAGTTAAAGAGTTACATTGTTAGCTTTTAGGTGACAACTAGCTCTAATAACTACCTTGAAGGTGTGGACAACCTCGAAAGGTTGTCAAACCCGTCAAAGTTCATATCTACCAAGAGTTTCTCGAATGGTACATTCTACTCGGATAAGTCCTTTGCGAGAAATGTTTACATCACTAGCGAACTAGCTTGAAATTATTACCCGTCCGGGACAAGTCTTTTCGAGTTATTAACATTTCAGAGTTCATCAATTCATTGGTTAGGTCTATTCACATGATGATTCTTTTGCAACTCACAACATATTTCTTATCACATAATTTTTCTCCCCCTCAAAAATGGCATATTAAATGTTATTTTTGATGAAATTTGGATATCGAATATGACCATTTCGAGTTTTGCGGGAAGATTACCACGAAGAACAATTTGGTGAACAAAGATTTTGGTTGACAAATACTCCCCCTCAACAAGTGATATAAACTTTTGAGGTTTTGAAAATCATAAGGGGAAGTACTTGTTCTTTTGAGCAGAACTTTGAAAAATGAAAGTTTTGATAAGTTTTACTCAAAAGTAAGAAGCTTTCGCTCCTTTTATAGGATTGTGGCATTGAAGCGTACCACAGGGTCCTGTCATTACAAGTACGGGTTGTACACTGTTATGTGTGCACAAGCCATTGTTCAATAAAATCACACATCCAAATAGTTAATGAAAGAAAAACATATCAAGGGGTACCAAGAGTCTCAGGTATTCCAGCAATAACTCTAGGAATGCGTACTGGACGTTGATAGCCTGTGAGAGAAATGTTGGGACGACCACCTACGAAACTCTCCAACGTTCTGAACTGGTCCCTTCTGAACAACCTTTCATCGATGCGAGTGATGATCCTCTTAACATCCCTTTTCTCCTTCGAATTCCATCTCTTCTTTGACCCTATGCCTTCATGTATCTCCCTTAACCGATAAGCTAAACCATCCCTTACACTCTTCAGTGTATGATCCCCAAACTTATGAAGCTCTTTGCACGCCATCAAGCAGTTGTGGTGTAGTTCACTTCGGTAGACTACGCCAAACGGTTTCTGATGAGAGTGTATTGAGGAAGGTGGTTGATGTCAGGAAGGGCCAGCTAAGGTCTGGTGAGGTTGACACATGTCTGATATGATTCCACAACAAGTTGTAAGTCTTCTACACGTTCTTGGATCACTATGCTTTTGATGAAGATGAGCAAGGACTTGATGTATTCACGTTGAATTTCTGTCGAGAAGTGTCTCATTCTTCCCTGTACCTTGGCAAGATACAGATCTTCAATGTCGTTGAGAGACAAATTCTGAAAGTCCGCTTCACAGAAAACATAGTCCTCTTCGTCTTGTCTTTTGACTACGATTTTCTTGAGAAATGTGTAGTCCCATTTAGACGAGAGAGTTACATGCTTTACAGCAACGATCCCTTTATCACTAAACACTTCATGTGTATACTTTTGAACCTGGCAGCTTTTATAGAAGATTCTTCGGCGTTCAGGCCAATGGTGAATCCCATACATTGCATCAAGGTCATACCTTTCCACGCTGTTGGCAAACATGTGAGTAGCCTTTTCTTCGGTTGGAGTATATGGCTTCCGGGAATGGAAGTGTAAGTGATGTAGCGTATTTCTTTGAACCATCGCTACCGTGTAGAAGAAATTCTAGGTCATTGTTGAAGAAGTAGCGGAATGGAATCTTAGGTTGATCTGGTTGGCCAATCCTTGGTAGAGGTCTGGTCCAGTCGGTGTAGTATGGAGCCTTGTCTTTTCGTGTGAAGTCAATGTTAGCATCAGGGTTGAGCCAATCGATGTTGTTAGACATGGCTCGTGCTATGTTTTCAAGATGGTATTCAACTTCGATAGCACTTTTCGAGCTGTCTTTGAGCAATTGAAAAGCTTCATTCTTGATGCGTTTTAACTCTGACTTGGTCATCTTCTTCACCCGAAACTTTTCTTGAAGGAACGTAGCATGCTCTAATGTTCGACCTTCTACCATGTCTTGACCTTCAGGTAGGGAGGGAGTAGCATCAAAAAGTGTAGAAAACCAGTAGTATTCGGTGTCATCTTCGTCTAGCCATGAGACGACATCAGCCTTAGTCGTCTTCTTCTTCTTCTTTGGCCTAGATGATGATGTTGGTTTCTTTGCTGTGTCGGGAGAGGTGGGTTGTTGTCGGGGCTCAGGTATCTCTTCATCGTCACCACCAGTGTACTCGAAGTGATCACCGGTTTTCTCTGTCTGAGGTGTCAACTCAGAGTCCTGAGGTTTATCAGCAGCAGCGGAACTTGGTTGAGATTTTCTTTCGGTTGGAGTCCTTTGGGGTGGTGGTGGGTTGGAGGAGGATTCTCTAGATTGCTTTGGATGTTTTGGTGCAGAATCCTTGTCCTTGTCATCGTCATCTCTTGGTCGTTTAGGTTGACTTGCTGACTTTTTGCATGAAGACCTGAGTTGATAAGCTAGTAGACCCTCAAAGAAATTAGCTTCATCCGAAGTAAAAGCTGCAGATCATTTTGACATTTGCATCACCAATTTTGCAATTAACTCAGCTTCAGAGAGATCAGGTTCTTTGGCCATTGTATGTTTAACCAATGAGACGATATTTGGAGTAAGTTGTCTGGAAAATACCTCCCTTGTCACACCAGGGACAGTGTTGAGAAGAAACTTGTGAGTATATTCTCTTGCCGTCTTCTCCATTTCCTTTTGGAAATATCCTTTGATAAACTTCTGGATATGCACCCTTTCTTTCAACAACTCATTTATCCCGTTTTGAAGAAAGTTGATTCTGTCAACGAGTTGATTCAGCTTTTTGTTGGTCATGTCTTTCTTCCTGACTTGCTTGACAGCATTGACAATCTTTGTCTTAGCTCGGGATATCCAAGAGTTGGTTGGTTTCTTTACTAACTTGGAAGTGGATCTGGTTGTGCCTTTGGATGGTGGTGGAGATGAATGAGAGGATGAGTCTGATGACGATGAGATATGAGGAGACTCGGGATCCTTTGGTGGTTCAGAAGTTTCTTCTTTTGAGCGTGCTGGACTATCTAGAGGAGAGTCATCATAATTAACTTCGTCATCCTTTCCAGACTAGGCCAATTCTTCTGCCTTAATCTTGGCTTCCTCATTAGCTTTAGCTTGAGCTTCCATTTCTGCTTTTGACTTAGCTGCAGCTTCAACATCTTCATCAGCTTTTTCTTTCTCAGACTTCTCCATTTTTGGTTCCTCAAATTCATAGGTGATGGTATCCTCCAGTCGTTGTTGTTGTGGATCATGGGTGGTGGTACCAGTTCCCTTATCGGGTTGATTAACCGCATCAGGAACTGGTGTAGATAGTGCATCACCACTTGACCCTCCGGGGCCACGAGTTTGTTCCTTCACGAACTCTTTGGCAACGTGTTGGAGTTTGATATTCTTCACCTTTTTCCTGTAATCTTTATCCAGTGGCTCTTCTTCCGAGCTTTCCTCTTCTTGCTCAAGCACTGGAGTTTTCCCTTTTCCTTTATCAGCCTTTGGACTAGGAGGTTTATCAGTTTTATCATCGATTGGAGTTTCAGAGTAGAAGACCTCTTCATCCGATTCAGTTTCCTCAGAGCTTTCATCCATTAGATTTTGTTGTGGTTCAGGCTTCGGAATAGGAATGGCTTCCTTAGAGGGAACTTTCCTTTTGAGAGTATGTGACCTCTTAGGAAACTTTCTCTGGCTCTCAGTGCTTGTAACACTCCCTGCACTGCCGCTCCTGGTTTTCCTAGAAGGTGTACTAGAGGACTTTTCGTCAAGAAAACCTACTTTGCCTTCATCAACCGCTACCAGATACCTTTTGTATGAATAAAGTTGTTTGACTTCATCAGTTAGAAGATAATCTGGCAGCACTGCACCTTGTTTCTTTGTTGTAGAGTCCTTAAATCTAACAGAGAGTGTGGGCTCATACAACACGGAGTGTTGTTTGGGGTCATTGAGTCTCAAGGGAATGTCAGGAGTATACCCTAGAGCTCTTTGGATCAACAGTTTGGTGTATCTGATATACGGGATCTTGGTGCCAAGCTTTTTAAGGAAGGTCATCATATCGTCCCATATCACAGCTTCAACTTCTATGTCTTTCTTGTTGACCAAAGCCCAAAATATTTGTAGTTCCATAAGCTTGGGATGCTCATGACCACTATCACGTCCAGAAACAGATTTTGCAATCATAATGTAGAGGGTTCTCCATGGTTGGGGAATGTTCTTGAGATCAACAGATGAGTGCTTTGTGATAACCCCGGTAGCTTTATCATAGCCGATGTCGACCATGAATTGGAGAACGACCTCTTCAGTTGGAGTGGCATTGAGTTGAGTAGGTTCGATGACAGGAATAAGAAGAATGGCCCTCAAATATGCTGGTGTGATGGTGACATGTTTGTTGTTAAGCGTCACCGTCACAGCATTTTGACCTTTGATCTTTTGAATTGTATGCCAAAATTGGTGAATGTAAATCTCCGGTACAGTAGCAGAGTTTGTGAGCATGTTCTAATAAGGGTGAGACTTCAGAATATCCGCAGCAATCTGGCATGAAGACTCAAAACAAGAGAAGGTATCAAAATCAACTTTGAGGTTGTTCTTTCTGATCTTCATTGGGTAACCATGAGGGAAGATGTCTTCAACAGTGAGAACATTTGGTGCATCCACATTCTGCATTTGAGCGTCCATGTCGTGATCTGAAAGATATTTAGCCAAAATAACCAACATATCGAAAGACATTACGTTAGTCAATAGTTGATTTTATTGTCTATTTATTGAATGTGATATGTCGATGATTGTTACGAGTCCAATGTCACTTGTTAGTCCAATAGTCCAAAGACGTCGTGATAAGTTGCGTGAGTTGATTAACTTTGAGTTTCAAAGTCCAAGTTTTTCACTTATTTTTCACAACTTATTAAACATTTAAGCTTATTAGTGACATTTTGGTTTCGTGGCGTTATGATTTATTTATTTACAAGTTTGCACGCGTAACAATTCATAATTTTCGTTAATAAAACTAGGCTTAGGCGTAGATTTTGCAAGCTTATGCGTAAACAGGAGTGATTATACACGGAAACGTAAGCTTATGCGTAGGTTCTTGACTTACGCGTAAGAGATATTACGCGTAGGAAAAGAGGGCCTTATGCGTAAAGCTTACGCGTAAGCGTATATGGAACCTTACGCGTAAGGCTTACTCGTAAGTGCGAACCTTATGCGTAGAGGTTACTGTTTACGCATATCCTTCACAGGATACGCGTAGTCCCCATTGTAGAACCTTACACGTACGATTTCTCTTACGCATAACATTCTACGCGTAAGATGATCCTTATGCGTAGATGTTCAATTAACCTTGATTCTGAATTTCTCACGCGTAATAACCTGAAACAAATGAATCATAACTCATACATTAACATGACATTCAACCTCTTTCAGTTCAAACATGACATATTCAATCAACACATTTATGCGTAGAACATCTTACGCGTAAAACTTAAACCCTAAATATTCAAGAATTACGAGTAAGAGATTTAGCCATAGGAAATGCATCAAATCTTTTCTGAGTTATCTTAGAGGCCATAGGACTATGTTGGAACAAGTTATAACATCAAAACCTAAGCGGATCAAAAATACCCAATCGCTATGAACATAAACCCTAATTTTTAATTTTCATATAATTGATGTTTCTGAGAATGATCTAAGCCTAGATATGATCAATTAAACATGTAACCAACATCACACAACAATCTTTTTAACCAGAAACACTTACATATGAAAATACCCCAAATCATGCATAAACCCTAATTTTCAAGATCAATCAATTCATGTTTCTGGGTGAGATTAAATGATAAAAAATGGTATCATAGAGATTATATAAACGTTTTGACACTACCATTTCAACCACAAACACACACACTTGATTGTGTGTTCATACGCTTATGCGTAGAACACAAAATAACTTCTAGACGAAAATCTAACCGTTGGTTTACAAATTGATTCAAAACCCATGTTTAGATTATTCCAAAGAACGTTTAATCACTTACAAATTTATGATCAGAAACACGGATTTGCAGGATGAATCTTATGCGTAGGATATGTTAGGTGTGAAATAAATGTGAAGAGTTAATGAGTTTAGGTGGGGTATTTTGTTAAAATTACTTTGACCTTTTGACACTTTCAGTCCCTCCACCTTTACCATTTACATCCAATGCCCATAACTTCCATTTTGGTTACAAAACAAATGATATTTGGAAAGAAACATGATTACACTCCCCCTCGACTTAAGAAATAATGAAATTTTATAAATTTGAGTTCGAGGAGTGTTAGTAAACCAGAAATGTGACCACTATAATCAAAGACACAATTGGGATAAGGTAACAAGCAAGTACAAGGTTTTATGAAGCCGAAAAATATTTACGTTCCCCCCCTTAACACTTGACAGAGAAAAATAATGAATTTTGAAATAGTAAAGTGTTGACGGAAGATTTATACTTGCCATGTTACTAGAAATATAGATAGAAGAATATTTTTGTTGTTTTTATCAGATTTTATATTTTTGTATTTTGTTTTTGAAAAAAATATTTACAAAAGAGGTTTTGGTGTTTGACTGGTTTTAAGAATGTTTTAAAAGTACATCTAGTTCCTCTGGAGTCAAACACCGCATACCAATCCGGTGGACCAACTCATTAAACCTAGCAGGAGCTAAGCCTTTGGTGAGAAGATCTGCCAGTTGGTATTCAGTACCCACAAAGTATAATTCAACAGTACCCTTTTCCACATGGTCCTTGATGAAATGATATCGAAGATCGATGTGCTTTGATTTTGAGTGTTGAACGGAGTTGCACGAGATCGCAAAAGCACTTCGATTGTCGCGACATCGGGATTTTGTCAAATATGTAACCATAGTCTTTGAGTTGTGTTCGCATCTATATGACTTGAGCACAACACGCCGACATGGCTACATATTCTGCTTCTGTTGAGGACAGCAACGTACAATCTTGCTTCTTCGATTGCCATGACACTAGTTTATCACCAAGAAATTGTAATGCTCCTGAAGTACTTTTCCGGGAATCTAAGCATCCTGCGTGATCAGCGTCTGAAAAGGCTATTAGTTCAAAACTAGAATCCTTCGGATACCAAATCCCCACGTTAATGGTTCCCTTGATGTATCGGAGGATTCTTTTAGCCTCTGAGAGGTGAGTTTCAGTTGGTCTCGACTGATAACGGGAGCAAAGATATACGGCAAAAACAATATCAGGCCTGCTAGCTGTTAGATACATGAGAGACCCAATGATACTTCGGTATTTGGTAGGGTCCACCAATTTCCCATGTAAATCAGCGTCTAGTTTCTTAGTATGAGCCATTGGTGTGGCATAGGTGTCGAGTTTGCATTCCAAATTTATGTAACAGTTCAAGGGCATATTTGGACTGACTTAAGAAAATACCACGGGGTGATTGATGAACTTGCATTCCAAGAAAGAATGTGAGTTCACCCATCATTGACATTTCAAAATGTTTTGTCATTAGTTTTGCAAAAGCATTTGAGTATTTTAAATGTGTTGACCCAAAAATGATGTCATCCACATAGATTTGAACGATTAAAATGTAAGCCCTGTGATATTGTATGAAAAGTGTAGGATCGACCAAACCTTTGGTGAAATTATTGGCAATGAGGAAGGATGATAACTTGTCGTACCACGCTCGAGGAGCTTGTTTGAGTCCGTAGAGAGCTTTGTTCAGTTTGTAAACGTAGTTCGGGAACTCTGGATCAACGAATCCTTCTGCCTGACATAGACGTTTCTTTCAGTTGACCATTGAAAAGCGTTTTGGACGTCCATCTGAAAGACCGTTATATTCATATGAGCCGCGAACGCGAGAAATATCCGAACGACCTCAAGGACGAGCAACCGGAGCGAATGATTCTTCAAAGTCAATACCCTCTTCCTGTCTATAACCCTTAGCCACTAGACGTGACTTGCTTCTGATTACGGTTCCTTCAGCATCCAATTTGTTTTTCCAAATCCATTTTAGACCAATGACGAAGACCTTTGTTGGTCTTTCAACCAATTCCTAGACTTCAAGACGTTTAAACTGATTGAGTTCTTCTTGCATGGATTCAATCCAGTTGTCTTTGGTCATTGCATCTTTAATGTTTTTAGGTTCAGATTGGCAGACAGTGAGTGCATAAATGCAATGTTCACCGTCTGTGTGAAGGCGTTGTCTCATTACGACTAGTTGATTCGGGTTACCAATAATGTTCTCAAGAGGATGGTCTTTCGTCCATCGATGTGTGGAAGGTTGATGTTGATATACATTCTGCAGATTGGGAGGATTCAAATGGCTTGTAGATGATTCCGCAACATCTGGTGCAGTAGTTTCATTAGCAAACGGGTTGAAGAACGCATTTGGATCAAAATATGCAGGTGGGGGTACTTCATTGTTCAGAACATCATCAGCTGTTTCAGCGTCATTGGAAGCAGTTTGTTCAACTGTTGTTGTAGAGTCAACTGGTGGTGCTTCTTTAACAGTAGTTGTTGTAGCAGGTGTATCAGGTATTGGAATATGATCAGGTTGAGCAGCGGAAACATTGGATACACCTGGAGCATGTTCATCAATATCATCACTAAATAGAGGAGCAAATAGCTTTTCCATTTGTTGACGAGTAAGCTGGGAGCTTGTGTCAGCTGATAATGGGGTATGAGGGAAGTGTAAACGGTTGTGACCGGGTTCCAAGCTGTTATGCTCAGAAGCTATTTCAGTAAGCTCATCGAAATTTGCATGAATCGTTTCCATAACCTGCTTTGTACGACGATTCCAGATCCGGTAACCTTTAGAATTCTCACAATATCCAATACAGACTCCAATGTCATCTTTGGCTTTGAGCTTTCCAAAGTCATCACAATCATTATTTGGATAGCAAAAGGATCCAAATACATGAAAGTGTTTGAGATTCGGTTTTCGGTGGTGGATAAGCTCAAAAGGTATTTTGTTGTGACGTTTAGTAATCATTGACCGATTTTGAGTGTAGCATGCAGTTGATACGGCTTCAGCCCAAAAGTAATCTGGAAGTTTAGCATTGATTAACATTGTTCTTGCAGCTTCCACTAACGTACGGTTCCGTCTTTCAACAACTTCGTTTTGTTCTGGTGTGCGTGCAATAGATGTTTGATGCTCAATTCCCACTTTCTCATAAAATTATCGAAGAGTTTGATTCACAAATTCAGTTCCTTTGTCTGTTTTGATTTGTCAGACTGTATTCCGGAGCTAAACTTGAATTTTTGTGAGAAAGGTGATGATCATCTGTGGAGTTTGATCTTTACTTCGAAGAAAGTAGACCCAAGTCCATCTTGAATAGTCATCTACAATTACCAGGATGTAGCGTTTGCCATTAATCGTTTGCATACGCATCGGGCCACACAAATCCATGTGAAGAAGATGAAGCACATGATGAGAGATGTGTTCCACCTTTGAAGGAAAATGAGCACGAGTGCTTTTCCCTTGTTCACAAGCTGAGCAAAGGTGATCTTTAGAATACCGGAATCTCGGGATACCTTCAACAAGTTTGTATTGAGCAAGGTCGGTTATGGTTTGAAAGTTTAAATGTGAGAGACGTTGGTGCCATAGCCAAGATTTTGTGGATGTTGCCTTTGAAAGTAGACAAATGGGAGATGAAGCAACCATGTCTTGCATTGAGATTGTGTACAGACTAGAATTGCGAGAGCCAGACATAAGATCATTTCCTTGTAGATCACGAATGAAACAAGTTTTCTCCCAAAAAGAAACTTCCAAATCTCCATCACAGAATTGACCAACAGAAAACAGATTGTGACCGAGACCTTCCACATAATAAACCCTGCTAATTTTGATGTTTCCATTGATGTAATCTCCGTAGCCCATGATAGCTGCGAAGTGATCATTCCTGAATCTGACAGTGCCAATGAACTTTGCAATAAAGTTTGATAACATTTTGAGATTGCCTGTCATGTGTCGGGAACATCCGCTAACAACAATCCAAAGGATGATCTGTATCACCTGCATTACACACAGACGACACAAATGGAATAGAAGTAGATGTAGAACCTGAAGAGTTAGAGGGTTCCGAAGCAGTTATAGTAGAAATACATCCATCAATGATTTTAGGCATCCATTTAAATCCTAGTGTATTATGTATCCATTTCTACCATCTCCAACTAGTCTTTGCTTTAGTCTTAGTGAATGCACTATGTGGTACTACATTCCTTGGAGGTGATACTGGAACTGTAGGGACATCAATGCGTTTCTTAGAATCTAAAGAGGGTAATTTACCAAGCACAGACGTAGAATCATTAGTGGGCCTAGAGGTATTCCGTTTTCTATGATTCCTCTAACGATTCAAGATAGCCTTAGCAACACACTTATCATGACAACCAGAGAACATGCTTTTATGACAACCAACACAAGAAGCTTCAAACATAACATTTAAATTACTTAAAGGTTCAGCACGCATGACAATAGTTTTTCCATTACATTTGTCAGACGCAATATCTAAAGTGGGTGCAACTTGAGTCTTATTCAAAGTCCTAAGGTGTTCTTCTACTTCAGCATTCTTTATTGATCTTTTCTTAGGTCGCAACTTCCTATTCTTCCTTGTATTGCTCCTAGGCTTTGAAGTGCGGATGTTGGGAAAAGAGGCAACTATTCCTGTTTTAGTAGAGGGAAGCACATTAGTATCTTGTGTTTTGTCTGTAGGCATGCTAGTGTCACTTTTTCTAAGTGTTACAGGTGCAAGTTTCTTAATGTTGCTAAGCTGAACTTGTTCATACTTTCCTAATTTCTCTTTTAACTCAATGATAGTGTGCAATAGATCTTGATTTTCAGAACGAAGATTTCCAGAAAAGTTCATGACTTCTTTAGTGTGTGCAAGATAATGATCAAGTTCGTTTGATGCTTCATCACGAGTCTGTTTGAGTAAATCAAATATGACACCATATTCCTTTTTAACTTTTGAAAGTTCTTGTTCATATTTTGAGATTTGACATTTTAAAGACGCTTTTTGATCATCCAGTTGCTCAGGTTTTGAAGTAAAGGTTTTTGCTTGCAACTAAGCGATTTTGTTTTGCCAAGCGAGTTCACGAGAATGACAATCTTTTTGACACCATTGAAGACGACGTTTTGCATTTGAAAGCTCTTTTATCAGTCGTTCATTTTCAAGTTTTAAAGACTCGATCTGAGGCACATTATCAGTATTCTCAACAATTTCAACAGAATCAACAGAATCAGCAGAGATATAATCATATGTATATGATAAAGAATGGAATAACACAACATTATGGATATCAGCACATATAACATCTTCCAAGAGTCGATCAACATCTTTTCTCAACATTTTCTTTTTACGTTTTGTATTAGAAATCGATGTTTCTCTTTTCTCAAAAACTATTTTCATCAGTCAAAGTTCCTTATGAAAGTCCCTTTCCCAATACAATGCACAATTTTTCAAAATTTTAACATGAGGTAAAATTATTTTCTGAAAAATATCTCTTTGTTCTCGCGCCTGCGGCGATTGAAAATGTTCAACTTTTATTTCAGAATGAAATTCAATCCCACGTTCTAAAAGTTTGATGTCAGAAGTGAAAATATCAAAATATCTAAGAATTTGATGATTTTCATGTTTTGAATTTACTTCACTGAGTGAAGGTAAAGGACCATAAATTTGTGCATAATTTGGTTGGGGACCAACATTTGAATACTCAGACTTAGGTGTGATAACCCAAGGTGTGTTAGCAGTATCCTTTTGTTCGACGAAAGTGACAGCTTTTGAATAATTAAATGGTTTGTTATAAACAACATTTACTAATTTTGATCGACTCTCGTCTTCAGCATCTAATTCCTCTTAACGATGATATTCAACAACACTCATCATAGAGTCATCAATTTTGTATTCTGCACGGGAAACTTCAGGATTTGGTTTGAATGCTTTGTTTGAAAGCGTTGGTTTGTAATCAGCAAGATTCGGTCCAAATCCATTTGGATTGGGTTTTAAAGTGAACTTTTGAATAGTTGTGATTGACTCACCATGTTTATAAACAACATTTCGAAACTCTTTGAGTTTGTTTTGTAAGCCGCAATTTCTTCAAGATGGTCATCTATTTGTTTCGTTGAATGCTTTTTGTATGCAGAGAACTGTTGTTGACAAGTTAACAACTCAGCCTTGGCTTTTTGAGTTTCCAAAGTAAGAGCGTTAAGTTGTTTTTTATGTTCATGTTTCAGTTGTTCTATTTGAGACAACAAAGCATTCTTCGATGCGGCTAGATCACAAATCTGTCGTTCTAAAGATTTTTCGTTTTGGTGTGATTTAACAAATGCGACTTCAAAACCTTTTTCACATTTTTCTTGAGTTTTGAGAAAATTGAGTTTCCGTTTTAAGCATTCAATATCCCTGGTTAACAGTGCATTTTTACCGTGTAATTGCTGATTTAATGAACGACATTCATCCATTTGGGATTGATAATCTTTAAGTAAGAGATCAATATCTGGATTAGGCAAAGGTTCAGCGTGTTCAACGTGAGTCACAACATGATCACTATTCAGATCCTCAAGTATAACCACGGAATCAATTTGAGAATTAAAGGTAACCATAAGATCATCTTGATCGTCAAATGTAACTACGGGGTCGAGTTGAGAATCGTCAAAATGAGATGTGGACGACTCATGTTGAACATTCTAAGCCTTGTCGGATTCAGATCTTGGCTGAGATATTAGATCAGAGATGAATATGGTTTGTTCGGGTACCTGAGATAAGCCATCAGTGTCATACACTGGGTCTGTGACACTCATGTGGAGAGCTTGCATTTGTGCCATCAACATCACTGCTGCATTAGCCTGCAAGTCTTCCATATCATCATCTGAATCTGCATCTGCCATAAAGCTTTGTTCTTTGGTTGTGAGGGTTCCACCAGCTTCATCCTTAAGAGCCAAAAGTAAAACCTCCTTGTGATAAGCACTGCCTCTAGTCCTCGGCTTTGGGCATGCATTAGCCAGGTGACCCTTCTCATTACAGTTGTAGCAACAAAGACCATTTATCCCATTCTGAGCATTCCCCTGTTCAACCACTTGAGCTCGCTGTTGTTGTGGAGCACCCATGTTATTCCTTCCCATAGCATTAAACCCTTGACCACCTCCCATCTGACGACCATAACCACGATTCTGAACTTCAACTCGTCCATTGTTCACAACAGCCTGATTCCTTGTGTTTGATGAGGAACGAATATGACTGTTGGATTTGTTTGTATACCGGCCTAAGGCTTTAGCAATCAAAACAAATCCTTGTTGCAATGCATCGAAAGCATCGGAGTCCTCATTAGCTTCACTGTAAAGTGCTTGATCATTGTTGTTGTTGTATGGAACCAATTGATTTTCTTGAGATTGTTGCTGTGACGGATCATATGGTGTATTTGTTGCAGTTGGTTGAGGAGCGGGTTGAGGAGGATAACTAGTTTGAGCCCACAAAGCAAGTTGTTGATTGTCCGGAAGTGACGGTGGAGCCGGGAGTCCACGGATAGCCCTTTCTTTGTCAACTTCTTTTTGGTGAGGCTTCAAATAGTCGTACAACAATCTGTATGAAGCATGATGGAGATTTTTAGCTTGACGGATGAAAATGACATACTTTTCCCAATCTGGACCAAGACTACTTAGGAACTTAGTGTTGACTGCAATTCTTGGCATAATGATGTTATGTTTGTCCAAGTCATTGATGATGTCTGAGAATCGATGATGATATAACTCTAATGTCTCTCCTGGTTCAATCATGAAGTGTTCATACGCCAAGTAGATTTTAGATTCCATGTCTTCTTGATTGAGTGCAGTGCCTTCCATGAGAAGATGAATATGTTCCCACATTGCTTTTGCAGTCTTTTGAGCATCAACACTTCGAAGGATTGGATTGGGTAATCCTAAAAGGATATATTGCATTGCTAGCTCATCAGCTTTGAAATGTAGAAGTTCATCACTAGAAAGGTCAGCAACAATTGCAATGTTTGTGAGATCATATCTTGGTGGAATAGCATTTAGATCTCCGGGTGTAACGATAATAGGCATCTGAAATGGACCTTCCAGGATAACCTTCTTTAAGAACTTTCCATGTGGCTTCTTTAGATCACAAAACCTAAAGAACCTAATCAACCATTGATCATAGTTTCCGGGAGTGAGCATTGGAGGTCTATCAAGTGATCCAGCCTCATGAATGGATTGTTGGCTACTTAAAGCTTCACACATCTTTGCAAACCAAGTTGGTTCCTTCATAGTATTCCTTGATGGATGTTGATTGTAAACGTTTGTGTAAGGTTGTACTTGAAGACTAGGTGGTGGTTGAACCATTTGAGGTGGAGTTGCTCCTTGTTGTGGATAATGTTTTTGATTAAATTGTTGTTGACAAATTTGTTGTTGTTGATTGAATTGTTGATGTTGTGGACTAAGTTGTTGTTGTTGTTGTTGTTGATTATACGTGTAAGGAAAGTAGTTAGAGTATGGAGGTTGAGACATGTTGAACACTTGTGTTGTAAAATGGATCTTTTGTAGTCGAATGAAACGTTGTTGATGAAGTATCCTTAGGCATAGAAAGCACATTGAGGCAAAGTAATGCTTATGCGTAAAAACACCAAACTTACACGTAAAAGTGATATTTACGCGTAGGATTAGCTTACGCGTAAGAATTCAGAAACCCTAAGATTAGGCGCAAACTAAAAGTTAGGCGTAGAAAACTTATGCGTAAGACAAGGCTTAGGCGTAAGATTAAGCTTAGGCGTAAAGAGTTCTACGCGTAAGAGTGAGCTTATGCGTAAAATTAGGGTTTTGCCCAAAAAATCCTTTACACTATCACAGTGTAAACGATATCCAAAGTCGAAGTCTTTTCAGGATTATCCAAGCAAGAAAACACTGAGTAAACCAATTCCACTGAAGATCAAACCAAGGAAGTCTTATGCGTAAGACTAGGGTTTTGTTACGCGTAAAATGTAACCAAAACGGATTCTTAGCCCAAAGTGATTCTAAACCAGATTTCTGTGATGAAACAGCTTCAATATCACCAAAATAACACAAAAGTGTGAAACTTGATGATCCAAAACTTCTAAACACCTTATGCGTAGAAATAAACCCACGTATAAAACCAAGCTTAAAATCAAATAAATACACGTAAAGTTCAAAACTTTTTGCCAAAAACATATATTTTAACACATAAAAACGTTGAAAGTACAAAAATCTTGGATTGAAAAGTGTAAAAAATGATTTTTTTAATCGTGAGAAAGTTTGTGAACCGTGAGTTACGCGTAAGACCAAAACTAACTTCAAAAACAAAACCTTTTCACCCAACTATTTGGGGAATGATACCACTGTTAGGTCACCATATTTGTAACACAATAATCAATATAAGAAATAGATAAGAAGTGATCGGATGAACAAACACACACACACACGTATGAATATTGAAGATTTATGCGTAGAGAGTAAATGTGTGAATTGAACAACCAACCCTTAAGTGAGGGTTTACAAGGATTATTTATAGGGCAAGGAGCTAGGGCAACACTACTAGCATCCTTCCCTTCTTATGGGCTTGGGCCAAGGCTCATGGGCCTTCTACACAAGCCTTAGCTTAATAACAAACATAAAGGCCTAATTAAGCTAACTATTACATATTAATCACTAACACTTGTAATATAGTTTAGGAGTGATTCCAACATATAGGGGAAGGGAGCTAGGGCAACACTACTAGTTCCTTCCTTCCTTATTGGATATGGGCCAAGGCTTATGGGCTTTCTACATAAGCCTTGCCATTAATACAAACATAAAAGCCTAATTAAGCAATCTATTACATATTGATTACAAACACTTGAAATACAAGTTAGGAGTAATTCCAACACTGCCCCAATTCAATCGAAACTCAAGAGAGGACAAAGAGAAGTTTTTGTGTTTGTTTTGGTGGGTAAATGAGATGGTATGTGTTCAAGCTTATAAGAGTAAAAAAGAAAGTAATGTTCAAAGGGGACTTTGAAGGATTCTTTTGTTTGCTAGCCCAAAATTGGAGAGTGTGTCTTGGTTTGAGTAGTGAACCGTGTATCAAGGTTCAAGGAGAGGAATCTTCTCCTTTTTTCTAGTTTCCATGTTCACAAGACTACATGGACAAGAAATAGTAAGTTAGGTTTTCAAAGAAGAAAATAAATGTGGGGCTTACCCTCTTGGTGTATATATGGGCGGCAAATCAAGATGAGAGAAAAGAATTTTGATTTTTATTTATTTATTTTTTATTTTAAGATGATATGTATATTTATGATAGTATTATTGAGATAAATAGCGAATGTATGAATGTATGCATGATTAAAATGCGAGATGTAAATATTTACGTAAAAGTTTATAAACCAAAATTATAAGATTTGTGAAACATGCTCATACGAATAATACTATTGTTGTTTTCATACGCAGACTAAATGTAGTCTAGAAACGATAAGCGTTTAATGCTGTTTCCCGATATGCGCGAAATAGAATAAAGACTATGCGTTAACTAAAATATAGAGGTGAAAATTACAAAACGTAATATTTATTAAAATAGATATTGACCTGAAAAATGCAGGTTGTTATAGTCTGTCCCGAGATTCAGTATGTGTTATCCGTCAGAGTGGTGTCTGTGAAAAGGTGAGGCTACTTGCGACAGATCTGAATAGGTGGTCTTTGGATTCGAGTTCGTACTCATGTCATCTCGGATACACATAAGCCCACTCATTTATAATTCGTTATTTACCCAAAGAGGCGTCCCAATTTATGTAAATAAAGAATTATAAACTTATGGTTCGGCGATTTACAATTTCTTTATTTAAATAAAAAGGTGTCCCAGTCCATTTAAATAAAGAGATTATAAATCATCCTACTTAAGAATTTCTGACACAACACTCATACTAAATTGGTATGTTACTAGGAGGTGGTTTACGAGGCGACGTAGGTTTTCCAAAAGTATCGGACAAGTGTTTAAACTCGTCTTCAGAGATGGTTAGTAATGTAATCAAGGAAATCGACACACTGTGATTGGCCATGCAAAATAATGATAAACAAGGTCATGAAAACGTTTTTCAGATCATTAAAATGCATTTGAATGTATGATAGTTTAGTGACATAGTGTATGGGCTCACATCGGAATGTTTGAAATGCAATGGCTATAGTCTAGGCCTAACAATTCAACCTAGTTCTTTATAGCCTGAGCTCTGATACCAATCTGTAAAACCCCCAAATTCACACAGCGAAAATGCAATCTAAGGGCGTGACGTCATAATATAAGAACATAATATATAAGAGAATAACCTCTATATGAGATTCAATGAATGCTTAGCCAAGCCAAAATCAAGCACCTAGGAAATACATACTAAAAGAATGTCAACAATAATGTTGGTGAGTTCATAGGTTTAAGTATGTAAAAGTAGTGTAGACCACAAGATTAAATGTTGATTTGACCGAATCATTCGGTTATGAACAAGTAATGGTTGATCGTATGAGGTCATAGGTTTAAGGAAAGTATTAATGTGAAAACGAACCACAAGATTATAGAAGGTGCATGACCATTATAACAAATACAATGTCACACAAAAATGCGTTTACTACTTCCTAAGCTCATGACACCGAAGCGTTAACAATAATATAATGAGAGTGCCTAATGTAGGGGTCTAACCCATGACCACCTGGTTCTTATTCAAATGAAATGCGTTCGTATAACCGATAATTTGGGTCGGTAGAGCTAAGCTACCATGTACGGGGGTGTCAACCGCAATAGATCTATTCACAACATTTGTGCTTACCAATACGTAATTAACGGTTCATTATAATGGGCAATAATGAAATGCGGGTTAACAAATAACTTAAGCCAATACGTAAACATGTTAATGTACTTGTGTTCAAAATGTGCAAATAAGCATGCATTCTCACCCGAAGTAAGAAAGTTAAGTGTAAAATATGGGGCTATGAAACTCACGTAAATGTTTTATGTACCTGTGTCCGAAAAAAAGTAATTGAAACTAATTGAGCATGTATAAATAAAAGAGTAATATTTTCAAGTAAATGAACATGGAATTAAGTAAAACAAGTAAGGTGTTTGAGTAAACAACCATGTATATATATAAAACGAGTAACATGTTTGAATAAACGAGCATGAATTCTCACCCCAAAGTATTAAAAACCAAGTAAAATAGGGGCCATGAACTCACCTTGAGTAAATGATAAGATACGGTAAGGTAGTGATGTCATGCAAAACGAGGCAAAACCCTAACCGTGACCTAATTGAATATTAACGTGTCTTAGGTCGTAATCATGATATGTATGTCATGCATATGCATTTTGTAAGTTTTTATCACCAATATATATTTGTGTTTAAGTTTTACGAGTTTAGAAATGATTTATATGAAAATTTACCAAACGTATTAAAGTTCTAAAAATTCTGAAAAGTGTGTTTTTGCTTAACTTTGCCGAACCGAATCTACCTCGTTACTTGGCCTCTGGTCATGATTCAACTTCCTACTTCTAGTGTTTAAACTATTCTACAATTTTCGTGTTATTTTATTTCCTTTCTAACAGTTTTCAAAGTGGTTAAAATCGGGCTTCAATGTGAGGGGTAAAAAACGACTAAACACTTGGAATATTTTCTGAGTTCATTCGTGTATTTTTGCTGAACTTTGCGGGGTCACAACTCGCTCCATACTTATCCTCTAGACCTGTTTCGACTCGCTACTTCAAGCTTAGTTTCTGTTTTTGATATCTAAAGGCCGTGGTTACTTTCGATTGTCCTAGGTTTCGTATATATTGAATAAATATCATCATGTTTAAGTACGATGACTACAATCCAAACATCAATCGAGATTTTTGGCGTGAAGTCTCTAAAATGCAAAAACACTAGATACATGAACATATTTTCGAAAAGTTTAGCCTTTTGGGCATGTACACTCCCTATATTTTGGATATGTAGAACTAATAACATTACATTTATGTATAGTAACCACAGTTTTGACACAAATCGAATTTTTGGTGGTGTAACTTGTACAATGCGCATGCATCAGGTAGTTTGCTATATTTTTGTAAAACAAAGGATTGTTGAACATGCATTCCCCGCGAGTCCTAGATGTTGAAGATACTAAAATATCAAAGTTATAATGAAATGTTTTTCTAAGAATTTTAATAACAAATTGCATTTTGGTGGCGTTACTAGTGAAAAATGAAAGTACCAGGTGCTACACATGTTTTGAGAAAGGATTAGTTTTCGAGCACGTTACACTTCCACAAGCTTTAGACTTTGAACATTTTATACTAAGAACATTATCTAGGAGTGTATTAACAAGATTTTTACCAACAAGTTTATCTTGAATTACACAAAGAAACTGCAACATCAAATACTTGTGTGTATAAGTTCCAAAAACAAGTTTTTTATAGTACAAGCAATATTGGTGATATAACTTCGTGTATGCGTGACATATAAGTGATAAGCAAGTGTATGAAATGGACTAGTTGAATGCTTACTTGTTGTCGAGTGATATTGGTGCCTGGTTCGATTGTAGATGAGCAGTTTTAATATTTATAAGTTTTCCCGTTAGATTTAATAATCACTTGAGGACAAATAATAATCAATCTTCCGGAGTCGTAATCACGGTAAGATATAAATTGAAATTTACGTTTTTGTCTTTTGTTTTATGTTGGATTGTCGAATATATTTTGGTTTGGATTTTATAAAAGATTATTTTAGCTAATATGGAATATTTTAACTAATTAAAATTGGACAACAACTAATTATGACTGAAATTTAGCTAAGAATATGATATTAAAAGCTATGCTTGTTAAGTGAGGTGAAAAGGTAATTAAGTGTGAATAACCTAATAAGCCCGTTTAATTAATACCCGTCAAAATAAAATTATTTTCTCACAACGTTGACTTATATTAAAAACAATTCTTTTTATCTTGGTAATAATCACTAGATCTAAATAATTAATTATCCAAACGGCTTTTGCCTGTTAAAACAATTAACCCAATATATCTAAAAATAATCCGTAAATTATTAATCAATAATCTTCGATACCCGTTAAAGAAACTATTTTTTCACAACGTTAGTTTATTTTGAAAACAACTGTTTAGCTTGGTAAAAATTACTTGATTTAGAAGATTAGTTTTCCAAACGGCTTTTGCCCGTTTGATATAACCAAAAATCAACCCAAGTAACTGAACATTATCAATCAACAATTTCTTAGCTTTTCACACTCAAATCCAAATCACTACTCACTTAACAAGCATATAAAAATCTAATCACTACTCATATTAAACAAGCTAACATCAACAACAAATTCAACAAACATAAGCATATTTATAAACTAATTAACTATAAGTGAAAAGGAAAAGAAAATAGAACCCGATGTATAAGACAACACGAATAAAACCACCCGACCTTATAAATAAAAGCAAACACTAAAGATTACTTCTTTATTAGCTTCTATTTCACTAATTAGTTGATAAAGTTGTGAAGTTTATATACTAAATAGCTTATTAGAAACTAGAAAAGCTATAAACTTTATAAATAAGCTAGCTTATGAAACCCTTAAGCTCCACGAATTTGGATGTATGAATGGATGCTTAAAAATAAAAAATTTAACAAGATTAGGACAATAAGTTAATGAATAAGCACTTATATGAACCAAATAAGCTATGAAAAAGCTTATTGATTTAAAAAAAAAGCAAACTTTAATCAAAATAAGCTACGAAAAAGTTAAAAAATTAGATCTAAATGCACCCAAAACTAAAGTGTTCACTTCGAAAAGTAAACATGGATTGGGTATATTTTATCTAAATAAATAAGCTAAAGATGAAATAAGCTAAAGAAAAGCTAAAAGATTGAAATTTTAAAAGCTAAAAAGACTAGATCTAAATTTACCCAAAACTAATGTGTTTGAATCCGAAGATTAAACGCAGATTGGGAATGTTTAAGGATTAGATCTAAGAAAAAATGCTATTAAATAGCTTATTATTAGTTAAAAATTAAAATAGATGTGAACATTTTAAGAAATAAGCAC
Organism: Chrysanthemum makinoi; assembly: GCA_910596185.1. NCBI lineage: Eukaryota > Viridiplantae > Streptophyta > Magnoliopsida > Asterales > Asteraceae > Chrysanthemum > Chrysanthemum makinoi. The sequence continues at coordinate 176,132,587 of OU343218.1, forward strand.
TAAAACTTAGTAAAGATTGAAGCTTTTTGTAGAAATAAGTAATAAAAAGACTATTTAAAACTAATAATAAAAAGGTTTTGAAAAGAAACTAAATAAATGAAAAGTGCTTATTGAATAAGCTATATGAAAAGCTTATAAAAAAAAGCTAATCTTTTTAGTCTAAAAATAAGCTATAAGGTAGAGCTTATTCAAGACAAAAAGATGTAAAAAGGATAGTTTAAAGTGAATAAGCTATGAGAGAGCTTATCACAATTAAGCTAATCTAATAAGCTACAATAAGCTATAAGAGCTTAAATAACAAATTAGATAAGAAAGAAAAAAGAAAAATAAGAGAAAGAGATAAGATGAAGAAATAAGTACTAAGTATTATCCATAAACATTATAGAGTTGATTACAAAAATTAGCTTGAAAATAAGCACTCAATAAGCTAACAAACTACTATTAAAAAACTACTCTTAAAAAGCTATAAAAAAGAGTTTGTTTTTTTTTGTTTGTTTTTTGTTTTGTTTTTTTTTTGTTTTGTTTTTTGTTTTGTTTTTTTTTCCATGTGGTATCCGGTTGAAATGAGCAGCTCTATCACACTTTTATAGCGCAAATGCGGCCCTTCTACGTCATTCTAATAATGCCAGCACACATGGGACACATGTCAGCTCCTCATTGGACAACCGTCGCCGCCAGACCTCCTCGTACAGACGTGACGACACCACCACCACGTGTAGCTCATGGATTGGCCAGCCGCCTGCCACCTGTACCTTCATTCATTCTCGTACCAATCTTTAGAATGGTGGCTTCGCCGCCACGTGGCGACACCTGATTGGCCAACCGCCAGCCACGTCAGTAGGTGAGACCTAATTGCTGACATGTCGGGTGACATGGCAGTGCCATGTGGCGGGGTCAACAGTCTGGTCCGGGTCGGGTGGACCACTGGGTCTGGTGCCACGTGGCACTAGCAATTTTATCCCAACTTGCACCGGTTGGGGGTCGAACCTAGTTATGTTGTTTAGGAGTTGAAGGTGATGCCCAACTACGTTAGGTTCAGTAATACTAGTGCCCTTTGTTTCTTTTAAGCGAACTCATGTTCTGGTCCAGTTAAATGTTAATAAAAGGTTCAAAAGTATTATTTGGACTGTCATTTTAAGGGTCAATATGGACTATTAAAGATTGAGTAAATATACTGTTTGAATCGTTTTTTCATGCTCTTTCCAATATTTTTCTCGAGTAATTTTTACGACTTTGTTTGAACCTCGAAAAACATGAAAATGTCGTCGAAACTTATCCAAAAATCATCGTTTTTGCTTTGTTTTCTAACCCTTGTACCTGCAAGACATAATAACACATTTCAAACATATTTGTAATATAATTTGACATATTTAACGGTTATTAGTCTGATTTTGCATGTTTTTAGATATAAAATGAAGTGTGTTTAAGCACATCCGATCACTTCTTTCCTATTTCATCTATATTGATTCTTGTGTTAACTTATGGTGACCTAACAGTGGTATCAATTGCCATCTAGTTGGGTGAAACACTTTTGTTTCTTGAAGTATTACACTATACGCGTGGGTTTTATAAGCTTAACATTTCATACGCTTAAAAGCTTTCATTTTTCCACTTAAAAACTCATGATTTTTGTGGTTTAAGGTTTATTTAGTGTTAAAGTTTAATTTTTTAGCATCAAGTTTCAAACTTTACGTGTGTAGATTAGTTTTGACTTGGTTTTTGAATCGTGTGGTACTTTCTACGCGTAAGGGTGATATTTGTTTTGAATCATCAAGTTTCAAACTTTCTTGTTATTTTGGTGATATTGAAGCTATTTCATCGTTCAAATCAGGTTACATAACACTTTTAAGCATAACAATCAGTTTTGGTAAACGTTAGTACTTTCTACTCGTAACAAAACCCTATTTTTACTCGTAAGCACAAAGTCTACGCCTAAGCAACAAGTTACGCATAAGGAGTTCCTCATTTGATCTTCGAAACTGTTGGTTTACTTAGTGTTTCCTTGCTTGGATAAGCCTGAAAACACTTTGACTTTGGATATCTTTTACACTTGGATAAGTGTAAAGGATTTTTGGGTAAAACCCTAGTTTTACGCCTAAGCTTAAACTTACGCGTAGAAACTTCTTTGCCTAAGCATTTCCTACGCATAAGCTTGTCTTATGCCTAAGGAAATATTACGCATAAGGTTTCTACTACTAAGTCTTTAGTTTATGCCTAAGCTAAGCTTTTCTCAAGTCTACGCGTAAACTCCTATCTACGCGTAAGTTAGGTCTTACGCGTAAGGTTTCTACGCATAAGCTGCTTTCTACGCTTAAGGTTACTTCATCAACAAAGTTTCATTCGACTACAAAAATCCATCATCAACACAAGTTTCAAGATGTCTCAACCACCATACTCTAGCTACTTTCCTGATGAGTATCCTCAACAACAACAACAATAACAATACTATCAACAACTTCATCAACAACAACTTCAACAACCATCTCAAATGTACTTTCCTCAAGGAGCTAATCCTCTTCCACCACAGATGCTTCAACCTAACCCTCGTCAACAAATACAACAATGTAACTACCTCCAACATCAATATCCAACAAAGTATGCTATGAATGTTACAACACAAAAGGAACCCACTTGGTTTGCAAAGATGTGTGAAGCTTTAAGTAGCCAATAAATCCATTCATAAAGCTGGATCCCTTGATAGACCTCCAATGCTTACTCCTAGAAAGTACGATCAATGGGTAATAAGGTTCTTTAAGTTTTGTGATCTCAAGAAGCCACATGGTAAGTTTTTGAAGAAGGTCATCCTTGAAGGTCCTTTTCAGATGCCTACTATCACCGTACTCGGAGATCCGAATGCTAACCCACCAAGAGATGATGTTACCCACTTTGTTGGCCTTGATCAACTTACTACTGATCAAATTTTTCACTTAGAAGCTGATGAAATTGCTATGCAATATATCCTTTTGGGATTACCCAATCCGATACTTTGTAGGGTTGATGCTCCGAAGACTGTTAAAGAAATGTGGGCACACATTCATCTTCTAATGGAAGGCACTGAACTCAATCAAGAGGACATGGAATCCAAAATCTACTTAGCATATGAACACTTCATGATTGAACCAGGGGAGACATTAGAGTCATATCATCATCGGTTCTCTGACATCATCAATGACTTGGATAAACATAATATCATTATGCCAAGGATTGCAATCAATACAAAGTTCCTGAGTTGTCTTGGTCCTGATTGGGAAAAGTATGTTACACTCATCCGTCAAGCGAAGAATCTTCATCAAGCTACTTACGGATTTTTGTATGATTATTTGAAGCCCCACCAAAAGGAAGTTGACAAAGAAAGAATCATCCGTGGAGTCCCTGCTTCGCCTTCACTCCCGGATAATCAAACTCTTGCTTTGTGGGCTCAAGCATGTTATCTTCAATTTCCGACTTTGCCAACTGTCTTTACAAATCCTCCACAACCAACTGCTCAGATCACACCATATGATCCATCCCAGCAACAATCACAAGAAACTCAACTGGTTCCCTACAACAACAATACTAATTCCGCACTTTAAAGTGAAACTCCAGATGAGGATGTTGCGGCCTTCGATGCATTGAATCAAGGATTTATCTTGATTGCTAGAGCCTTCGGTCAATTTCTAACAAATCCAACAATCACATTCGAACCTCATCCAACACACGAAATCAAGCTGTTGTTAACAATGGAAGAGTTGAAGTTCAGAATCGTGGAAATGGTCGTCAAATGGGTAGTGGTCAAGGGTTTAATGTTAATGGACGGAATAACATTACTACTCCACAACAAAGGGCTCAAATTGTTGAACAGGGAAATGCTCAGAATGGGGTTAATGGTCTTCGATGCTATAATTGTAACGAGAAGGGTCATCTGGCTAATGCATGCCCAAAGCCGAGGACAAGAGGCAGCGCTTTTCACAAAGAGGCTTTACTCTTGGCCCTCAAGGATGAAGCTGGTGGAACTCTTACCAACAAGGAACAGAGCTTCATGGTAAATGCAGATTCTGATGATGATATGGAAGACTTGCAAGCTAATGCAGTTGTGATGTTAATGGAAAACATGCAAGAGCTCCACATGAGTGACACAGGCCCAGTGTATGACACTAATGGCTTGTCTCAGGTACCGGATCAAAACTTACTCATTAATGATCTGATATCTCCGGCAACATCTGCATCCGAAGAGGTTCAGAGTGTTCAACATGAATCTTCTACATCTCATTCCGACGATAATCAAATAGATCCAGTGGTTATATTTAATGATCAAGATGACCTTATGGTTAATATTAATAACCAAGTTGACTCCGTGGTCATATTTGAGGATCTAAATAATGTTCATGTTGAGACTCAAGTTGAACAAGATGAACCTTTGTCTAATCCAGATCTTGAGCTCATGACCAACTTAATTCAGACCACCCAATATAAACTAGAAAAGTGCAATGACATCAATAAGAAACTGCAAGATAAAATTGCACTGTTGATTAAGGATAATGAATGCTATAAGTTCCAACTCAACATTTTTGAAACTAAAGAGAAACGTGAAAAAGGTTTTGAAGTCGCTTTTGCAAAATCATACCAAAATGAAAAATCTTTGGAAAAACAGATATGTGATCTAGTTGCCTCCAAGAATGCATTGCTTTCTCAAATAGAACAATTAAAATACGATCATAAACAATAACTTAACGCTCTCACTTTGGAAACTCAAAAAGCCAAGTCGGAGTTTTTAACTTGTAAAAAACAGTTTTGTGAGTACAAAAAGTATTAGAGGAAACAAATAGATGACTATCTTGATGAAATTGTCAACTTACAACACAAAATCAAAGAGTTTCAAAATGTTGTTTACAAACATGGTGAGTCAATCATAACAATTCAAAAGTTTACTTTTAAACCAAATCCAAATGGATATGGACAAATTCTTGCTGATTACAAACCAAAGTTTTCACATAGAGCATTCAAACCAACTCCTCAAGTTTACAATGCAGAACATATAAATGATGACTCAATTATGAGTGTTGTTGAATATAATCGTGATGAGGAATTAGATACAGAAGACGAGAGTCGGTCAAAAATGGAAAATGTTGTTTATAACAAACCATTTAACTATTCAAAAGTCATAACTTTCGTCACCCAATAGGATACTTCTAACACACCTTGTGTTATCACACCTAATCTTGAGCCCTCCTCTCATGATGCTCCCTACTCCAATATTGCACAAATTAATCGTCATTTACCTTCTTTTAGTGAAATAAAGCCATTAGCTGAACGATGTCAAGTTCTAAAATATTTTGACACTTTTATGTCTGACATCAAACTTTTGGAAGATGCAATTGAAGTTAATTCTGAAATAAAAGTTGAACATTTTCAATCGCCATTTGCGCGAAAACAAAGGGATATTTTTCAGAAAGGACTTTTACCGCATGTCCGAAATCTTAAAATGTGTGAAATTTATTGGAAACGGGAACTTCAGAAAGAGATTGGTCTTATGAAAACAGTTTTCGAGAAAACAGAAACATCGATTTCAAATACTAAACGTAAAAAGAAAATGTTAAGAAATCATGTTGACCGACTCTTGGAAGATGTTATATGTGCTAATACCATAAATGTTGTGTTATTACATCTGTTGCATATGCATTTGATTATATTGTTGTTGATTCTGTTGACTCTATTGATAACGTTGAGAATATCGATAATGTGCTGCAAATCGAGTCTTTGAAAAGTAAAAATGAGCGATTGTTAAATGAGCTTTCGAATGCAAAACGTCGTCTTCAATGGTGTCAAAAAGATTGTCAAAATCGAGAACTTGCTTTGCAAAAAAAAATCAACCAGTTGCGTTCAAAATCTTCTGATCCAAAAATAGAACAACTGGATGACGAAAACATGTCTTTAAAATGTCAAATTTCCAAATATGAACAAGAAATTGCCAAAGTTAAAACCGAATATGGTGTCATATTTGATTTGCTCAAAAAGACTCGTGCTGAGGCATCACAAGAACTTGATCATCATCTTGCATACACTAAAGAAGTCTTAAACGTTAGTGGAAACATTCGCTCAAAGAATCAAGATTTGTTACACACTATACTTGAGCTGAAAGAAAAGCTAGGAAAGTATGAACAAGATAAGTCTAGTAACACGAAGGTTCTTGCACCTAGAATGTTTAAAATTGACACTAGAACGCCTAATGACAAACCACAAGATACTAATGTGCTTCCTTCCACTGATACAGGAATAGTTGCTTCTTTTCTCACCGTTAGCACTTCACAGCTTAAGAGAAAATCCAGGAAGAATAGGAAGTTGCAACGTAAGAAAAGAACAATAAACACCTCTGAAGTAGAAGAACACCTTAGGACTCCGAATAACACTCAAGTTGCACCCACTTTAGACATTGCGTTAGACAAATGTAATAGCAAAAGTGATGTAACGAATATTGAATCTTTAAGTACTTTGAATGTTATGTTTGAAGCATCTTGTGTTGGTTGTCATAAAAGAAAATGTGTTGCTAATGCTATCTTATCTCATAAGCGGAACAATAGAAAACGGATTACCTCTAGGCCACTAATGCTTCTAAGTCTGTGCTAGGTAAACCGCCCTCTAGTGTTTCTGCTATGATCATTGATGTACCCATAGAACCCACTTCACCTCCTAGGAAGAAAATATCACCTAGTGCATTCACTAAGGCCAAAGCACGAACTAGTTAGACTTGGCAGAGATGGTTACAAAACATACCAAGATTTAAATGGATTTCTAAAATCATTAACATATGTGTTTCAACTATAACGGAACCCTCTAACTCTTTGGGTTCCACCTCTACTTCTATTCAACCTGTTTCGTCTGTGTGTAATGCAGGTAATACAGATCATCCTCTGGATTGTTGATAGCGGATGTTCCCGACACATGACAGGCAATCTCAAACTGTTATCAAACTTTATTTCAAAGTTCATCGGTACTGTCAAGTTCGGGAATGATCACTTCGTAGCTATCATGGGCTATGGAGACTACATCAATGGAAACATCGAAATTAGCAGGGTTGATTATGTGGAAGGTCTCGGTCACAATCTTTTTTCAGTCGGTCAATTTTGTGATGGTGATTTGGAAGTTGCTTTCAGGGAGAAAACTTGCTTCATTCGTGATCTACAAGGAAGCGAGCTTATGTCTGGAAACCGCCCATCAAGTCTTTACACAATCTCAATGCAAGACATGATTGCTTCATCTCCCATTTGTCTACTTTCTAAGGCAACATCTACAAAATCTTGGCTGTGGCACCGTCGTCTTTCATACTTGAACTTTCAAACCATAACCAATCTTGCACGATACAAACTAGTTGAAGGTCTTCCAAGGTTTTGGTATTCTAAAGATCATCTATGCTCGGCTTGTGAACAAGGGAAAAGCACTCATGCTCACTTTCCTTCAAAGGTGGAACACAGCTCTCAGCATATGCTTCATCTTCTTCACATGGATTTGTGTGGCCCTATGCGTGTACAGATGATTAATGGCAAACGCTACATTCTAGTAATTGTTGATGACTACTCAAGATGGAATTCGGTTTATTTTATTCGAAGTAAAGATCAAGCTCCACCAATGATCATGACTTTTCTCATAAAAATTCAAGTTCAGCTCCGGAACACAGTCAGACAAATCAGAACAGACAAAGGAACTGAATTTGTGAATCAAACTCTTCGTGAATACTATGAGAAAGTGGGAATTAAGCATCAAACATCAATTGCACGAACACCAGAACAAAACGGAGTTGTTGAAAGACGAAACCGTACGTTAGTGGAAGCTGCAAGAATGATGTTGATCAATGCTAAACTTCCAGATTACTTGTGGGCGGAAGCTGTGTCAACTGCATGCTACACTCAAAACCGTTCTATGATATCCAAATAATGATCGTGATGACTTTGGAAAGCTCAAGGCCAAAGCTGACATTGGAGTCTTCGTTGGATAATGTGAAAACTCAAAGGGATACTGGATCTGGAATCATTGTACAAGGGAGATTATGGAAACGATTCATGCTCATTTTGATGAACTTACTGAAATGGATTCTGAGCAACACAGCTTGGAACCCGGTCACAACCGTCTAAACTTCCCCCAAACCCCATCATAAGCTGAACCAAGCTTACAGCTTACTTGTCGTCCAATGGAACAGCTCTTTGCTCCTCTATTTAGTGATGATATTGACCAACGTGCTTCAGATGTATCAAATGTTTCCGCTGCTCAACCTGATACAAATCCAATCCTTGATACACCTGCAACAACAAAAACTGTAGAAGAAGCACCTCCAATTAACTCTACAGCAACAGTCGAACAATCTGCATCCAACGACACTGTACCAGCTGATGATCTTCTGAATCATGAAGTACCTACACCCACAGCTTATGATCCAAATGCGTTCTTTAACCCTTTTGCTAATGAATCTGCAACTTCTGATGTTGCAGAATCATCTACAAGTCATTTGAATCCACCTAATCTGCATAATGTATATCAACATCAACCCTCCACACATCGTTGGACTAAAGACCATCCTCTTGTGAACATTATTGGGAACCCAAATCAACCAGTTGTAACTAGACAACGCCTTCAAACTGACGGTGAACATTGCATTTATGCACTCACCGTTTGTCAAACTGAACCCAAAAACATTAAAGAAGCAATGACTTATGACAACTGGATTGAATCCATGCAAGAAGAACTGAATCAGTTTAAATGTCTTGAAGTATGGCAATTGGTTGAAAGACCAACAGGGGTCTACGTCATTGGTCTTAAATGGATTTGGAAAATGGTACGGTTATTCAAAATGAGTCACGATTGGTGAATAAGGGTTATCGTCAAGAGGAGGGAATTGATTTCGAGGAATCATTCGCACCAGTTGCTAGACTTGAGGATGTACGGATTTTTCTGGCATTCGCGGCTCACATGAACATCACGGTTTATCAGATGGATGTTAAAACTGCCTTTCTGAATGGTCAACTGAAGGAAACGGTATATGTTAGCCAGCCGGAAGGATTTGTTGATCTTGAGTTCCTGAATCACGTCTACAAACTGAAAAAGGCTCTCTACGGTCTCAAACAAGCCCCTCGGGCGTGGTATGATAAGTTATCGTCCTTTCTCATTGCCAATAATTTCATTAAAGGATCGGTCGACCCAACACTTTTCATTCAATATCACGAGGCTTACATTTTAATCGTTCAAATTTATGTGGATGACATCATTTTTGGGTCTACCCACAAAAAGTACTCAAATGCTTTTTCAAAACTAATGAAAAAACATTTTGAAATGTCAATGATGGGTGAACTTACGTTCTTCCTAGGACTGCAAGTTCATCAATCACCCCGTGGTATTTTTCTAAGTCAGTCCAAATATGCTCTTGAAATTTTAAACAAACATGGAATGCAAAGCTGTGATACCTATGCCACACCAATGGCACATACCAAAAAACTGGACACTGATTTGCATGGGAAATTAGTTGACCCTACCAAATACCAAAGTATTATTGGGTCTCTCATGTACCTAACAGCCAGTAGACCTGACATTGTCTTTGCTGTATATCTTTGATACCGTTATCAGGTGAGACCAACTGAAACTCACCTCTCTGAGGCTAAAAGAATCCTCTGATACGTAAAGGGAACCATTAATTTGGGGATCTAGTATCCGAAGGATTCTGGTTTTGAACTAATCGCATTTTCAGACGCTGATCATGCAGGATGCTTAGACTCTCGAAAAAGTACTTCAGGTGGTTTGCAGTTCCTTGGTGATAAATTGGTGTCATGGCAATCGAAGAAACAGGATTGTACATCGCTGTCCTCAACCGAAGCAGAATATGTAGCCATGTCGGCGTGCTGTGCTCAAGTCATTTGGATGAGAACACAACTCAAAGACTATGGTTACGTATTTGACAGAATTCCGGTGTACTGTGACAATCGAAGTGCTATTGTAATCTCATGCAATACCGTTCAACATTCTAAGTCCAAGCACATCGATTTTTGATATCATTTCATAAAGGAGCATGTGGAAAAGGGTACTGTCGAATTATATTTTGTGGGTACTGAACACCAACTGGAGGACCTTCTCACCAAAGCCTTAGCTCCAGCTAGGTTTACTGAGTTGATCCACCGAATTGGCATGAGGTGTTTGACTTCAGAGGAACTGGACGAACTTTTAACACAATTTTAAAACTAGTCAAACACCAAAACCTCTTTTGTAAATAAATTTTTCAAAAACAAAATAGAAAAATATAAAATCAGAAAAATCAAATAAATATTCTTCTATCTAAATTTCTTCCAACAATGCAAGTACAAATCTTCCGTCAACACTTTGTTCTTTCAAACCTTTCATTATTTTCTTGGACAAGTGTTAAGGGGGAGAATGTGAATATTTTTCAGTTTCATAAAACCTTGTACTTGCATGTTAACCTAATTTAGTTGTATCTTTGAAAATGGTGGATACGTCTTTTCTTTCAAAACACTCGGACGCAAATTTGTAAAATTTCACTATTTCTAAAGTCGAGGGGGAGTGTTGTCATTTTTCTTTCCAAATATTATGCTTTGCTTAACAATAATGGAAGTTTTGGGCTATGGTTGGAAATGGTTGAGATAGAGGGACTATTATTGTCAAAAGTTGAAATTCATTTCAATACAAATCCTTCCACCTAAATACCATTCACATTTATTACAAACTTTAATACTTTCACCAACCATATCCACGACTATAAATCAATACTCAAATCCGTGCTTCAATCTTGAAATCTGTAAGTGTTAAAAGTTTCTTTGAGTGATTTCAAATGTAGGTCTTTAATCATTTTCAAAACCAACGGTTTGAAACCATTCACATTTATTACAAGTAATCACGTTGGAATGTTTTTTTTGAAATGGTTGTGTTAAAAGGGTTCTAATATTGATACTAAAACTGTTTCCAACAACTAATTCAACCCATATACTGTAATTAACCATTTTTATAATTTAGGGTTCATGCGTGGTATTTGGGTTCTTTAATATGTGAGTGCTTGAGGCTAATTAGATGATTGGGTTAAGTTTGTTACATGTTTAATTAACCAAAAACAACTTTGAATCTTACCCAGAAACATTATATTTGCATAATTAGAATTTAGGGTTTATGTACTCGTTAATTTGGGTACTTTTGATTCATAAGATTTTTGATGTTAAAACTTGTTGCATACAACTCATTTTGCCTCTAAGGTGTCCCAGAATTCATGTGGTGGATTTTCCATGGTTAAAATTCTTACGAGTAGGATTTGAAACTTTAGGGTTTATGTCTATGCGTAGACATGTCTTACGCGTATGAGTTTTTACCTGTGATTCCATGTGATTATTGAAAAGGTTTGAATAAATTGTTAATATAAGTGTTATGAATGATCTATTTCAGGTTTTACGCGATCCAATTCAGAATCAAGGGTAAAATGGCCTTTACGCTTAAGGATCACCTTATGCGTAGACATTACGCATAAGAGCAATCTTACGCGTAACTTATACGCATAAGGTTCTACAATGGGACTACGCGTATCCTGTGAAGGATATGCGTAAACTTGGACTCTTACGCCTAAGGCTTACTCTTACGAGTAAACCTTACGCGTAAGCCCCCAACCTACACTTACGCATAAGCTTTATGCTAAGGGCTCATTCCTACGCGTAAGATATCTTACGCCTATGAGTGACTCTTACGCATAAGCTTAATCCTACGCGTATGGTTACACTGTTTACGCATAAGCTTACAATCCTACGCTTAAGCCAAATTTTTATCCTAACTCATGAAATGTTACGCGTACAAACTTGTAATAAGTTACTCATAACGTCACAAAACCAAAATGTCACTAATAAGCAATAATTGTTAAAATGTTGTGTGATTGAGGGAAAATTTGGACTTTAAAATTCAAGATTAACATACTCACGTAACTTATCACGTCAACTTTGGACTATTGGACAATATGTGACTTTGGACTCGTAACATTCATTAACATAACAAATTCAATAATTGGACAATAAAATCAACCTTTGACTAACATAATGTCTTTCGATATGTTGGTTCTTTTGTCTCAATACCTTTCAGATCACGATATGGACGTCACCATGGAAAATGTCAACGCACCAAATGAGCTCACAATGAATGATATCTTCCCAACTGATTACAAAGAAGACAATCGGAAAGAATAATCTCAAGGTCGATTTTGAGAACTTCACCTGCTCTGAGTCTTCATGCAGGATTGCTGTGGATATTCTCAAAACTCATCCCTACAACAACATGCTATCCAACACAACAACTGTACCGGAATTATACATTCACCAATTATGGCACACGATCAAAAAGGTGGATGGTCAAGATGCTGTCATTGCGACTCTCAATCATAATGAAGTCACTGTTATCGTAGCAGATCTTCGGGCAATTCTTCTTGTGACAACTCGTATTTTCAGGTCATATTTCAAAACATTACTCATGCTTCATCATTTATCATTTATCGTAAACTAGGTTTACGAGCATCAAATTCACGTAACCGTATTGGTTTAGCTGTGAATTCATGAACATTTCATCAAGGACATTTCATATAGACTAGGTTTAGTCTACATTTTATTGGCATCATTATCATCATATTAGTTCATGCATGGTTTTGCATTTTTCATTCAACGTTTATTTTCCTATTAAATAAACGCTATCGCGTAAACATTTATTTTGAAAATTTAATCCGACACTTCCAAAAATATTCCTAATATATTTTTATACTCATTTTAAGAATATAAAAATTATATTATTAATTTACCCGATGTTTTCAATTTATTTCGTATATAAATTGTTATGTTTATATAATTACGACGGTTTTTGTAAATTCAACCCGATAAATATTTATTTCACTCAACTCATGTAAGAAATGTATTTTTATAATTTTTATGACCTCAATATATTTTATCTTGACCCGTTAAAATATATTTTTTTAGTTAACGCTACCCTACAAGCTCAAATATTTACACAAGTTATCATTTATCCTTAACTAACTACACATTTACTCTACATTAACACACTTAATTGTTATCAAATGCAACTAGTCATTTATTTTATGCATGTGTCGACACCCTTGGATGAGTCACACTAAATGATGCAAAATATCTATACATAATGTATTATACACTTAATATCACATAACACATTCACTTCACTCTTTCAAAGCAAAGACCAAAGCAATCTCTTCCTCTCTTCCTTCCATAACCGGCCAACCAAGGGACCATGGAGAAATCATCATAAAAATTTTATAATCAAGTTTTATATACTCTAGTATCACTCTTGTTAATGGTTTTGCAATAAAAACCTAGGATGATTAGGAAGAATCCTTTGATCTCATTAACCTCATCAAGTAACTAGTAAGCATTTCATACTCATCATCATATTTCATATTCATTGTTATGGTCATTTCATTTTACTTGAGAAAACATGCAAGTCTCATGGATGTTTATACCACTTTTACATGTTTTTAAGAGTTATATATATATTGGTCATCCTATAATTACTCCTTGTTATAAATCACTTTTGGTGATGTCTAGGAACCCATGACACCCTAAGAAGGTGTATGGTAGGATTAGAATAGCTTCGGAGTTGTTTTGAATTGGTTAGAATAGGTTTTGCGCGTGAAAAACTCATTTCGACAAGTCTAATTTAGGGTCTGTCCATATTTTGAAAATCTGGAAAATCCGACAGTTTGTAAAATATTTTGGGCTAGATATTCAGAAAATACACTTTAAAGCGAAAACGTGGCCGCTTGAACGGATTAAAACGGAGCTATAACGAAGAAGTTATGAATTTTGAAGTTTAAAACTAATAATTCCAGAAATTTCAGCATGAAAATGTCACTGTTTACGAGTCAAAAATGAGTCTTAAGCGTTGTTTAATGTGTCGACTTCTCAAAAATATATTAGTATATGTTAACACGATTCCGTGGATATAAAGAACGTAGAAAACGGACTTATAACGACAAAGTTATTCACATTTTAAAAAGTTGCCGTAACTTTATTCTATTAGCAAAATTAACATATTTTCTATTAAACACATACTACGGCAACGAAGGACCATGTTGAGGGTCGTTTTTAACAATGACGAAGTATTTTTTATAAAGTGATGTCTTCTAGTAAAAGTAAGTTCGCCTGGCATATTTTCCAAAATGTCCAACCACTTGTCAAGCGGAGTTGTAACGAGTAAGATACGGTCATTTAAATTTTTGCCGAAAACCATCCTTAAACTATACTTTGGGACACAAGTACCATACTTAACCAATATTTTTCTCTATGATCGGAACCTCTATGACGAAAACTTAAACACTAAAACTTTGAGATAATGGTACAAGCTTCCCAAAACCGTTGAGTTCGTTTCCTAACACTCGACGTGCATCATTTTACGATTAGCTTTTCGAGGCCGTTTAGTCACTTTCATGAAATATTTCAACGACATTATTTTACGACGAAAAGTTATAATTTCCTAATAAATCACTAAATGATTATCGTTGGATATCATTTCAATATAAATACATTTGGAGTAATTTAAACATGGTCAAGACGTTAAGAGATTATTTTTGACGAAATATTATTTTCAAAAAGGTCACAAGTGGTATAGATTTCATCCGAATTGCATGCATAACATTACATCATAACTTATTATGTATCATATCATTCATAATAGGTCAAGTTTAGAGACTCACGCTACATTTCGGTGTATCCACTTTTGTCATTATAATCATTCAAGAACAGTGAGTTTTCATAGCCCCATTTTCAATTGTTTTAATGCTTTTATTAAACTCTTTGGGGGAGATACATGCTCATCAACTTTTATGACATTCATGATTATTTGCAACTATATGTTTATCTGAATTGAATGTTTAGTCATATTCTATATCATAAATCATGGAACTAAAGGTCTTGGGATTATTATTGAGCTAAAGGTCTTGGGAATATCATTGAGCTAAAGGTCTTGGGATTATCATTGAGCTAAAGGTCTTGGGATTATCATTGAGCTAAAGGTCTTGGGATTATAATTGAGCTAAAGGTCTTGGGATTATAATTGAGCTAATATTATTTAAAACAACACTCATATGTGTTATATCAATTGATACATTAAGCTATGTACTGTTATGTGAATTCATTTGACATCATGCGTTTGAACATAAACTATACATATTTTGGCAATGGGTTGTAAACACACAGGTTGCAAGTTTTGTGTGGGCGGAACTTGAACCGAAAAGTGGATTTGCAATGCCTTTGCTGCATAAACGATTTTGAAAGATTTTTCATTTCAACTCAAACTCTATGAACTCACTCAACCTTTGTGTTGACACTTTTTAGCATGTTTTATCTCAGGTATCTAAGGCATTCACTTCATGACATCCATATGGACATATCATAGAGTCGTGGTGACGACGCGTCACACATGGGATTTATGCATTTTAAAACATCGTTTGGCTTGTATCAAACTTATTTCCGCACAAGTTAATTTCATTTGGGACCTATACTTTGTAAACTCTGATTATTTTATTAAATCAAGCGATGTATTTTCCAAACGACACTTTAGGTCGTTCAATATATCTGTAACTATGATGCTATGACAGTCAATCTTCAGGAATTCCATTCCGCAAAAACGTATTTGGGGTGTGACAGATTGGCATCAGAGCTTCAGTTATAGAGAACTAGGTTGCATCATTGACCCTAGACTATAACTACATCATTATAGCATCTCATCATTTCATCATAAGTGCATGTTCACTTTGCATGCGCTTTATACGCATATTTTTCGAGTTATTTACTTTCATTTCAAATCGATTGTCACATAGATGCCTTTAAATAACCATCCCATTATCATTTCCTCCTACTCCAATGTGGAGAATGCTTTGTCATTCCCTATCGCAATTTTTATATCACTGATTCATCACCGATAACGTCGAATGCTGAGATAAACCTTTAAGTAGGGCAAAGTCACTCACACTCCTTTGTTTCACCACTAACATGTCGAGTTACACGTTATTCACACATTAAGTCACTAGACCATCATACATTTGAAGCACTTACGACACCTCATAACCCATCTTTTGGGAACCTGTCGATTATTTTGAAAAGTAACCTCAAATTTATCACCTCACATCACATCTCTTTAGAGCGCTTATTCTTAACATAGGACTTTGCTACGTCTCACCTTTTCTCTTATCTTGAAGAGTTATGGCACCGAAGAAAGCTGCACCAGAAATGACACCAGCTGCTATCCAAAGGTATATAGAGGATAGTATAGCCGAGGCACTAAGGAAAGAACGAGCAACGGTAGCTGCTGCTGGCCACGGCTGCTGCGAAGTGCTAGACTTGCTGCTACGGAGCTGCAGGAGGATCTAGAGTTCGAAATTGTACATACAAGGACTTTAAGAACTGTGATCCTACAAAGTTCAAAGGCACAGAAGGAGCCACTGCTATGGTTCGATGGTTTGAGAAGATGGAGTCTGTGTTTCTTCTATGCAATTGCCCAGATGACTACAAGGTGAAGTTTGCCATTGGTACACTCTTAGATGGCGCAATGTCATGGTGGAATTCGTATGCGCAACCTATTGGTATCAAAAATGCTTACAAGCTCTCATGGGATCAATTCAAGAGGTTGTTGACAAAGAAGTATTGTCCACGCACGGAGGTGAAGAAATTAGAAACTGAATTTTATGAGTTAGTGACTGTTGGTTATGACATCGAGACCTACATTAGGAGGTTTCAAGAATTGGCTGCACTATGTCCATCAATGGTTTCGGACAATGAGAAAAAACTGGAAAATTTCATTGGAGGACTTCCACAATGTATTCAAGGAGATGTAACTTCTTCCGATCCACAAACAATTGAAGAAACTATCAGGATAACTCAAAAACTCATGGCTCAAGTCGTGAAAGGGGAAAACATCGTCAGCAATAACCGTAACAACAACAACAACAACCAAACTAGCAACAACAAAAGGAAATGGGAAAATGACCAGGGAGGTTATGATAAAGACAACCAAAACAGTAACACTAATCATCATCAACAACAGAATAGAGGGCAAGAAACCGCAATGGTTTATGTTGCTGCACCAATAGAAGGCAGAGGTTATGTTGGAACCTACCCACTATGTAATCGATGTAAGTATCATCACTGGTCTTTGCCCTTAAGTGCTACAAGTGTCAAAAACTAGGACACCATGCCAGGAATTGTAGAGGTAAGACCATAGTTACATGTTACGAATGCGGGGAGCAAGGACACTATCGGAATCAATGTCCTCAAAACCAAGGTCAACAAGTTTAAGGTGCTCATGGGAATGCATACATGTTAGAAGGAGGAGAAGCTCGTCATGGTCTCAACAATGCGGAAGACTGAAGAAGTTCGGAAACTAACAGTCTTAATTTTCCTTATGTACTATGTTGTACTAAGTTTATGTCTTCCATCGTATTCGGATCTTATGAATTAAGATGTACTACTTTTGATAAACCACTCGTTGTAAAATATTCTCATTAAGCGTACTTCCTTTTCCTTCTGATTCGTTATCACATACAGGTTTAGATCTCTAAACATCGAGAGTTATAACAACTAAACCGAACGTCACATTATCGTTCCTTAATTATACATAGTCTAGCTAACTATGTCTAATTCTGGAGGGATATCGTTCCTTAATTATACATAGCCTAGCTAACTATGTCTAATTCTGGAGGATCATGTTATGTTGGGAGCAGTTATTTATAAGTCTTAGTGCAAGCAGGTTTTCACATATTCATAAAAGTCAAAGTGTTATTCAAGGGAGATTCATCCAATATTCTTTACAATGATGTTTTGTACTCTAAATCATCGATAACCATAATCATCTCTTCATGTCTTCTTCGTTATTCATCACAAACTCAAAATTTTGATAGACTAAAACAACTGAATTCAGGGATGAATTCCTTTTGTTGGGCGAATGTGACAACTCGTATTTTCAGGTCATATTTCAAAACATTACTCATGCTTCATCATTTATCATTTATCGTAAACTAGGTTTACGAGCATCAAATTCACGTAACCGTATTGGTTTAGCTGTGAATTCATGAACATTTCATCAAGGACATTTCATACAGACTAGGTTTAGTCTACATTTCATTGGCATCATTATCATCATATTAGTTCATGCATGGTTTTGCATTTTTCATTCAACGTTTATTTTCCTATTAAATAAACGCTATCGCGTAAACATTTATTTTGAACATTTAATCCGACACTTCCAAAAATATTCCTAATATATTTTTATACTCATTTTAAGACTATAAAAATTATATTATTAATTTACCCGATGTTTTCAATTTATTTCGTATATAAATTGTTATGTTTATATAATTACGACGGTTTTTGTAAATTCAACCCGATAAATATTTATTTCACTCAACTCATGTAAGAAATGTATTTTTATAATTTTTATGACCTCAATATATTTTATCTTGACCCGTTAAAATATATTTTTAGTTAACGCTACCCTACAAGCTCAAATATTTACACAAGTTATCATTTATTCCTAATTAACTACACATTTACTCTACATTAACACACTTAATTGTTATCAAATGCAACTAGTCATTTATTTTATGCATGTGTCGACACCCTTGGATGAGTCACACTAAATGATGCAAAATATCTATACATAATGTATTATACACTTATTCACATAACACATCACTTCACTCTTTCAAAGCAAAGACCAAAGCAATCTCTTCCTCTCTTCCTTCCATAACCGGCCAACCAAGGGACCATGGAGAAATCATCATAAAAATTTTCTAATCAAGTTTTATATACTCTAGTATCACTCTTGTTAAAGGTTTTGCAATAAAAACCTAGGGTGATTAGGAAGAATCCTTTGATCTCATTAACCTCATCAAGTAACTAGTAAGCATTTCATACTCATCATCATATTTCATATTCATTGTTATGGTCATTTCATTTTACTTGAGAAAACATGCAAGTCTCATGGATGTTTATACCACTTTTACATGTTTTTAAGAGTTATATATATTGTCATCCTATAATTACTCCTTGTTATAAATCACTTTGGTGATGTCTAGGAACCCATGACACCCTAAGAAGGTGTATGGTAGGATTAGAATAGCTTCGGAGTTGTTTTGAATTTGTTAGAATAGGTTTTGCGCGTGAAAAACTCATTTCGACAAGTCTAATTTAGGGTCTGTCCATATTTTGAAAATCTGGAAAATCCGACAGTTTGTAAAATATTTTGGGCTAGATATTCAGAAAATACACTTTAAAGCGAAAACGTGGCCGCTTGAACGGATTAAAACGGAGCTATAACGAAGAAGTTATGAATTTTTGAAGTTTGACGACGAAAACTAATAATTCCAGAAATTTCAGCATGAAAATGTCACTGTTTACGAGTCAAAAATGAGTCTTAAGCGTTGTTTAATGTGTCGAATTCTCAAAAATATATTAGTATATGTTAACACGATTCCGTGGATATAAAGAACGTAGAAAACGGACTTATAACGACAAAGTTATTCACATTTTAAAAAGTTTCCGTAACTTTATTCTATTAGCAAAATTAACATATTTTCTATTAAACACATACTACGGCAACGAGGGACCATGTTGAGGGTCGTTTTTGACAATGACGAAGTACTTTTTATAAAGTGATGTCTTCTAGTAAAAGTAAGTTCGCCTGGCATATTTTCCAAAATGTCCAACCACTTGTCAAGCGGAGTTGTAACGAGTAAGATACGGTCATTTAAATTTTTGCCGAAAACCATCCTTAAACTATACTTTGGGACACAAGTACCATACTTAACCAATATTTTTCTCTATGATCGGAACCTCTATGACGAAAACTTAAACACTAAAACTTTGAGATAATGGTACAAGCTTCCCAAAACCGTTGAGTACGTTTCCTAACACTCGACGCATCATTTTAACTATTTATCGAGGCCGTTTAGTCACTTTCATGAAATATTTCAACGACATTATTTTACGACGAAAAGTTATAATTTCCTAATAAATCACTAAATGATTATCGTTGGATATCATTTCAATATAAATACATTTGGAGTAATTTAAAAATGGTCAAGACGTTAAGAGATTATTTCTTGACGAGAAATATTATTTTCAAAAAGGTCACAAGTGGTATAGATTTCATCCGAATTGCATGCATAACATTACATCATAACTTATTATGTATCATATCATTCATAATAGGTCAAGTTTAGAGACTCACGCTACATTTCGGTGTATCCACTTTTGTCATTATAATCATTGCAACAGGTGAGTTTTCATAGCCCCATTTTCAATTGTTTTAATGCTTTTATTAAACTCTTTGGGGGAGATACATGCTCATCAACTTTTATGACATTCATGATTATTTGCAACTATATGTTTATCTGAACTGAATGTTTAGTCATATTCTATATCATAAATCATGGAACTAAAGGTCTTGGGATTATTATTGAGCTAAAGGTCTTGGGAATATCATTGAGCTAAAGGTCTTGGGATTATCATTGAGCTAAAGGTCTTGGGATTATCATTGAGCTAAAGGTCTTGGGATTATAATTGAGCTAATATTATTTAAAACAACACTCATATGTGTTATATCAATTGATACATTAAGCTATGTACTGTTATGTGAATTCATTTGACATCATGCGTTTGAACATAAACTATACATATTTTGGCAATGGGTTGTAAACACACAGGTTGCAAGTTTTGTATGGGCGGAACTTGGAACGGAGTGGATTTGCAATGCCTTTGCTGCATAAACGATTTTGAAAGGTTTTTCATTTCAACTCAAACTCTATGAACTCACTCAAACTTTGTGTTGACACTTTTTAGCATGTTTTATCTGAGGTATCTAAGGGATTCACTTCATGACATCCATATGGACATATCATAGAGTCGTGGTGACGACGCGTCACACATGGGATTTATGCATTTTAAAACATCATTTGGCTTGTATCAAACTTATTTCCGCACAAGTTAATTTCATTTGGGACATATACTTTGTAAACTCTGATTATTTTATTAAATCAAGCGATGTATTTTCCAAACGACACTTTAGGTCGTTCAATATATCTGTAACTATGATGCTATGACAGTCAACCCCCAGGAATTTCATTCCGCTGCAAAACAGGTATTTTGGGGGTGTGACACTTCTTCTACGTGCTATTGAGCCTGCTAACTATGTGGCAACTCCAAGTGAAGAGGCTACCATTCAATTCATGATCGACATTGGACATGATGAAGCTACCGGGATTATTACCAGACATTCATTTGTGGATCTAAAGAATATTCCTCAACCTTGGAGAACACTGTATATTATGATCGCCAAATTTGTGTCTGGAAGAGATGTCGGTCACGAGCATCCCAAACTTATGCATCTGCAAACCTTCTAGGGCATGGTCAACAAGCAGCACATCGACTTTGCAAGTCTGATATGGGAAGACATGATGTCCCATCTCAAGAAACCCGGGACAAAAGTTCCTTTTATGAGATACACCAAGCTGTTGATCCAAAATATTCACGGGAAACACCGGGATATTCCCTTGAGACTTAATGACCCCAACCAACACTCTGCGTTGTATGAGCCCACATTAAACACTGTCAGATTTAAAGACTTATCAACAAAGAAACAAGGTGCAGTGCTATTTGATTGCCTTCTCACTGAGGATATCAAAAGTATTCAATCGTATCGTCGATACCAAGAAGCCGTGAGCAAAGGCAAAGTAGGGTTTATGGATGAAAAGACCTCTGCTACTCCTACCAGGAAGACACGAAGGTCGGGCAGCACTGGAAGTGTAGAAAGCACTGGGAGTGCCCTCAAGTATCCTAAGAAGAATCCTCCTCGCAAAAGAAAAGTCCCATCTAAGGGTGTCATTCCTAATCCTAAACCGGCACTTAAGCTAGAGGACGAGGACTCTGAGGATACTGAGTCTGATGAGGTGGTTAGCTATTCTGAATCTGCTACTGATGAAACAACCTCGCAGAGGTCTGATGACAAACCACCCAGTCCTAAATCAGACATGGGAAAGACTCCAATTGCTGAGGAAGAAGAAGAAAGTTCTGATGATGAACCAAAGGATGAAGAGAGAGAACTCCACAAAACCCTTAAGCATCTGAGGATTTAACATGTTTCTGCGGAACTAAATCTTCAACAATCAAGAGGCCCTGGAGATTCCAGTGGTGGTGCACTAACCACACCAGTTCTCGATTCGGTTAATCAATCCGATAAGGGAACAGGTGCCACCGCTAAGGAATCAACAGAACAGCAGCAACAAGAATATGAAGTTCCATTTGATTTTGAAAAAGAGGAACAAGAAAAGACAGAGATGATCACTGATGAAGACGTGGAAAAGGCTAGAAAAGAAAAGGAAGATGAAGAGGCTCGTGCTAAACTAGAAGCTGATAGTTATCTTTGCGACAATCCTGATCATAACCCTGAAGAAACTTCTGAGCCACCTAAAGACCCAGAGCCGTCTCATGACTCATCATCATCTGATTCATCATCTCATTTATCACCACCACCATCCAAAGATGCTACCACCAAATCATCATCCAGATCAGTCAAGAAACCCACTGACACTTGGGCATCACGTGCCAAGACCAAGATTGTTAAGGCTGTCAGGAAAGCAAGGAAATGAAACGTGGTTAACAAGAAATTGAATCAGCTGGCTGACAGGGTAAATTTACTTGGAGATGTGATAAAAGAGTTCTTAGAGGAAAGAGACCAGATCAAGGAATTCCTCAACAGGGATATTCAGGGTGAGATGGACAAGATGATTAGGGACTACACTCATAAGTTCCTTCTCGAACCGGTCCCTGAAGTCACAAAAGAAATGTTCGCTAGACAACTCTATCCATATCTATTGTCATTGGTCAAGCAAACACTTGCAACTACACCAGCAGTGATGCAAATTAAACCTGTTCCGCCTCCTGTTGTTCCTGAAGCAGATTTGATTTCATAACTAATTACGCAAATGTCTCATCGATCTGAAAACTTCACTTCTGATGAATCTAAATTCTTTGAGGCATTGCTTGCATATCAGCTGCAAAAAACATGCAAGGGAGCGGTTGGTCAAGAAAAGAGACCAAGAGACGAAGATGATGCGAACAAGGATTCTGAGCCTAAACGTCAAAAGAAAACTGGCGAATCCTCATCTATGCCTCCACCACCCCCAAGGACCACCACCACCACAAGCTCTTCTCAACGACCTCCTGCTACTGATAAACCTAAGGACTCTGAGTCTCCACCACCATCAGAGAAAACTTGTGATCATTTCCAATACACCGGTGGTGATGACGAAGAGATTCCTGAGCCCCAACAACCGCCTTCATCAACACCATCAACCAAGCAAAGAACCAGAATCATCATCAAAACCAAAGAAGAAGAGATCCAACTCTGTCGTATTATGGTTAGATGAAGATGAAACTGAAGAATACGAATGGTTTAGCCAGCTTGTTGATGCTACCCCTTAAATACCGGAAGGCCAAGAACCGGTAGATGGTCGAACTATGGAGCACGTCAAGATAATTCAAGATAAGTTCAAAGTGAAGAAGATGACGAAAGGGGAGTTATGCCGAATTAAGAACGATGCATTTCAACTGCTTAAGGATAGCTCCGACAGTGCTATTGAAGTCGAATATCATCTAGACAACATCGCACGAGCTATGTCCAACAATACTGATTGGCTATACCCTGAATCATACATCGACTTCACCAGACAAGACAAGAATCCATACTACACTGGCTGGACCAAGCCACTACTAATACTTCTTCAACAACGACCTGGAATTTCTTCAACACGGTAGCGATGTAAGCAATAAATACGCTACGTCACTCACCTTTAACATCCTGGCAGCAGTCTTCTCCAACAATGTTGCCATCGAGGAAGAAGCCACAAGAATGTTTGTTGATAAGGTGGTGACTTATGATCTCGATGCACAGTATGGCATTCATCATTGGCCTGCAAGAAGAAGACTTTACTACAGAAGCTGCCAAGTTCATAAATCCAACAAAGAGGTGTTCAGTGACAAACGGATCGTTGCTATCATGAATGTCAGTCTGGCTATGAAGTGGGGTTACTCATTCCTGGAAGCAATCAAAGTCAAACGCCAAGAAGAGCAAGAATATGATTTTACTAAAGTTGATTATCCGAGATTGTCACTCAACGACATTGAAGACATGTATTTGGCTAAGGTACAAGGTCGCATGAGACATTTCTCCACCAACATCCAGCTCCAGTACATCACATCTTTGCTGATATTCATTAGAAGCAAAGTTATCCAGGAACGTGTTGAAGATCCTCAACTTGCCATGGAATCATACCAGAAACAAGTCAATCTCACTAAACCATTGCTACACTTTCCCAATATCAACCGACTTTCTCAGTACACCATTATGAGGAAACCAACGTTTGGAGTTGTTTACCGCAGTGAACTTCACCACAACAGTTTCATGGTGTGCAATGAGCTTCACAGGTTTTGTGATCACACTCTGAAGAAGGTTCGTGATGGGTTAGCGTATCAGTTGAAGGAAATTCACGAAGGCATTGGGTCGCAGAAGCGGTGGAATTCTAGTGAAAAGAAGGATGTGAAGAAGATTATCAAGAGGATTGATGAAAGGTTGTTTCACCGTGATCAGATGCTAAATTTTGAAAGCTTTGTAGGTGGACGACAGAGTTTCTCTCTTACGGGCTATCAACGTCAAGAGAAAACTCCTGGTCTTATTGAAGGATTACCTGGTACTCCTTAATTTGTTTCTTTGATTGATATTTGGATGATATGATTTGTATAATTAACTATGGCTTGTGCACACATAACAATGTACAACCCGTACTTGTAATGAAACGCATCAGTGCCACAATCCTATAAAAGGAGCAAAAGCTTCTTACTTTTGAGTAAAACTTATCAAAACTTTCATTTTTCAAAGTTTTGCTCAAAAGAACAAGTATTTCCCCTTATGTTTTTCAAAACCTTAAAAATTAATATTCCTTATTAAGGGGGAGTATTTGCTTACAAATCTTTGTTCACAAAATGTTCTTTGTGGAAATCTTCCCACAAAACTCAAAATGGTCATATTCGATATCAAATTTCATCAAAAATAACATTTATATGCCATTTTTGAGGGGAGACAAATCAGGATACTAATATGTTGTAAATACAAATGAATCATCGTGTGATTAAATCTCAACCATTGAATTGAAGAGCTCTTAAATGTTAGTAA
>OU343218.1:176157928-176375901 GCA_910596185.1 Chrysanthemum makinoi
ATTTATGCATTTTAAAACATCATTTGGCTTGTATCAAACTTATTTCCGCACAAGTTAATTTCATTTGGGACATATACTTTGTAAACTCTGATTATTTTATTAAATCAAGCGATGTATTTTCCAAAGCGACACTTTAGATTAGATTCAATATATCTGTAACTATGATGCTATGACGAGTCAACCCCGAGAATTTCATTATTTGCAAAGCAATATTTTTTGGGGGTGTGACACTTCTTCTACGTGCTATTGAGCCTGCTAACTATGTGGCAACTCCAAGTGAAGAGGCTACCATTCAATTCATGATCGACATTGGACATGATGAAGCTAGGGATTATTACGGACATTCATTTGTGGATCTAAAGAATATTCCTCAACCTTGGAGAACACATATATTATGATGCCAAATTTGTTCTGCGGAAGATGTCGTCACGAGCATCCCAAACTTATGCATCGCAAACCTTCTAGGGCATGGTCAACAAGACACATCGACTTTGCAAGTCGATATGGGAAGACATGATGTCCCATCTCAAAACGGGACAAAAGTTCCTTTTATGAGATACACCAAGCTGTTGATCCAAAATATTCACGGAAACAGGGATATTCCCTTGAGACTTAATGACCCCAACCAACACTCTCTGTTGTATGAGCCCACATTAAACAACTGTCGATTTAAAGACTTATCAACAAAGAAACAAGGTGCGATTGCTATTTGATTGCCTTCTCACTGAGGATATCAAAAGTATTCAATCGTATCGTCGATACCAAGAAGCCGTGAGCAAAGGCAAAGTAGGGTTTATGGATGAAAAGACCTACTCCTACCAGAAGACACGAAGGTCGGGCGACGGAAGTGTAAGAAAGCACGGGTGCCCTCAAGTATCCTAAGAAGAATCCTCTCGCAAAGAAAAGTCCCATCTAAGGGTGTCATTCCTAATCCTAAACCGGCACTTAAGCTGAAGGGACGAGGACTCGAGGATCTGAGTCTGAGAGGTGGTTAGCTATTGAATCGCTCTTGATGAAACAACCTCGCAGAGATGCGATGACAAACCACCCAGTCCTAAATCGACATGGGAAAGACTCCAATGAGGAAGAAGAAGAAAGTTCGATGATGAACCAAGGATGAAGAGAGAACTCCACAAAACCCTTAAGCATCGAGGATTTAACATGTTTACTGAACTAAATCTTCAACAATCAAGAGGCCCGGAGATTCCGGTGGTGGTGCACTAACCACACCAGTTCGATTCGGTTAATCAATCGAGATAAGGGAGCAGGTGCCACCGTAGGAATCAACGAAACAGCAGCAACAAGAATGAAGTTCCATTTGATTTTGAAAAGAGGAACAAGAAAAGAGCAGAGAGATGATCACGTGAAGACGTGGAAAAGGCTAGAAAAGAAAAGGAAGATGAAGAGGTTCTTTAAACTAGAAGGCGATGGTTATCTTTGCGACAATCTGATCATAACCACGAAGAAACTTCGAGCCACCTAAAGACCCAGAGCCGTCTCATGACTCATCATCATCTGATTCATCATCTCATTTATCACCACCACCATCCAAAGATGCTACCACCAAATCATCATCCGATCGGTCGAAACCCACGACACTTGGGCATCACGTGCCAAGACCAAGATTGTAAAATTTGTCGGAAAGCAAGGAAATGAAGCGTGGTTAACAAGAAATTGAATCAGTGGTGGCCGGTAAATTACTTGGAGATGTGATAAAAGAGTTCTTAGAGGAAAGAGACCAGATCAAGGAATTCCTCAACAGGGATATTCAGGGTGAGATAGACAAGATGATTAGGGACTACACTCATAAGTTCCTTCTCGAACCGGTCCCTGAAGTCACAAAATAAATGTTCGCTAGACAACTCTATCCATATCTATTGTCATTGGTCAAGCAAACACTTGCTACCGGCCCAGTGATGCAAATTAAACCTGTTCCGCCTCCTGTTGTTCCTGAAGCAGATTTGATTTCATAACTAATTACGCAAATGTCTCATCGATCTGAAAACTTCACTTCTGATGAATCTAAATTCTTTGAGGCATTGCTTGCATATCAGCTGCAAAAAACATGCAAGGGAGCAGTTGGTCAAGAAAAGAGACCAAGAGACGAAGATGATGCGAACAAGGATTCTGAGCCTAAACGTCAAAAGAAAACTGGCGAATCCTCATCTATGCCTCCACCACCCCCAAGGACCACCACCACCACAAGCTCTTCTCAACCCCTCCTGCTCGATAAACCTAAGGACTCGAGTCTCCACCACCATCGAGAGAAAACTTGTGATCATTTCCAATACAGGTGGTGATGACGAAGAGATTCTGAGCCCCAACAAGCGCTTCATCAACACCATCAACCAGCGGCAGCCAGAATCATCATCAAAACCAAAGAAGAAGAGATCCAACTATCGTGGTATTATGGTTAGATGAAGATGAAACTGAAGAATATGAATGGTTTAGCCGACTTGTTGATGCTACCCCTTAAATACCGGAAGGCCAAGAACCGGTAGATGGTCGAACTATGGAGCACGTCAAGATAATTCAAGATAAGTTCAAAGTGAAGAAGGCCGAGAAAGGGGAGTTATGCCGAATTAAGAATGATGCATTTCAACTGCTTAAGGATAGCTCCGACAGTGCTATTGAAGTCGAATATCATCTAGACAACATCGCGTGCAAGCTATGTCCAACAATCTGATTGGCTATACCACGAATCATACATAGACTTCACCGGACAAGACAAGACTCCATACTATCTGGCTGGACCAAGCCACTACTAATACTTCTTCAACAACGACACGGAATTTCTTCAACACGGTAGCGATGTAAGCAATAAATGCATACGTCACTCACCTTTAACATCACAGCGTGAGTCTTCTCCAACAATGTTGCCATCGAGGAAGAAGCCACAAGAATGTTTGTTGATAAGGTGGTGACTTATGATCTCGATGCAGTATATGGCATTCATCATTGGCTATGCAGAAGAAGACTTTACTACGAGGCTGCCAAGTTCATAAATCCAACAAAGAGGTGTTGATGACAAGCGGATCGTTGCTATCATGAATGTCGGTCTGGCTGAAGTGGGGTTACTCATTCCTGGAAGCAATCAAAGTCAAACGCCAAGAAGAGCAAGAATATGATTTTACTAAAGTTGATTATCCGAGATTGTTACTCAACGACATTGAAGACATGTATTTGGCTAAGGTACAAGGTCGCATGAGACATTTCTCCACCAACATCCAGCTCCATACATCACATCTTTCTGATATTCATTAGAAGCAAAGTTATCGAAACGTGTTGAAGATCCTCAACTTGCCGTGGAATCATACGGAACAAGTCAATCTCACTAAACCATTGCTACACTTTCCCAATATCAACCAACTTTCTCAGTACACCATTATGAGGAAACCAACGTTTGGAGTTGTTTACCGCAGTGAACTTCACCACAACAGTTTCATGGTGTGCAATGAGCTTCACAAGTTTTGTGATCACACTCTGAAGAAGGTTCGTGATGGGTTAGCGTATCAGTTGAAGGAAATTCACGAAGGCATTGGGTCGCAGAAGCGGTGGAATTCTAGTGAAAAGAAGGATGTGAAGAAGATTATCAAGAGGATTGATGAAAGGTTGTTTCACCGTGATCAGATGCTAAATTTTGAAAGCTTTGTAGGTGGACGACAGAGTTTCTCTCTTACGGGCTATCAATGTCAAGAGAAAACTCCTGGTCTTATTGAAGGATTACCTGGTACTCCTTAATTTGTTTCTTTGATTGATATTTGGATGATATGATTTGTATAATTAACTATGGCTTGTGCACACATAACAATGTACAACCGTACTTGTAATGAAGCATCGAGTGCCACAATCCTATCAAAGGAGCAAAAGCTTCTTACTTTTGAGTAAAACTTATCAAAACTTTCATTTTTCAAAGTTTTGCTCAAAAGAACAAGTATTTCCCCTTATGTTTTTCAAAACCTTAAAAATTAGTATTCCTTATTAAGGGGGAGTATTTGCTTACAAATCTTTGTTCACAAAACGTTCTTTGTGGAAATCTTCCCACAAAACTCAAAATAGTCATATTCGATACTATAATTTCATCAAAAATAACATTTATATGCCATTTTTGAGGGGGAGACAAATTGTGTGATACTAATATGTTGTAAATACAAATGAATCATCGTGTGATTAGACTTAACCATTGAATTGAAGAGCTCTTAAATGTTAGTAACTCGAAAAGACTTATCCGGGATGGGTAATAATTTCAAGCTAGTTCCGTAAACGTGTCTCGCAAAGGACTAGTCTTAGTAGAATGTACCATCCGAGAAACTCTTGGTAGATATGAACCTTGACAGGTTAAACCTCCTCACCAAGGAGTGTTTACAACTGCAAGCTGACCTAGTCAGTGATGTAACTGTGTCTCACGGGGAATTGTCTATCTTGAGTCGATCAATTCAAAAGTGCGAGCTCTACCCTCACCCTGCAGATTTCTGTCTAAATACTTAAGCACGTGTGGAGGGGGAGTATTTCTTAAAATGCAAAACTCTCAAGGTGTTATAAAATGTCTTCACTTATAAAACATTTTGAGAGATTTTCAAGAAAATGGTTTTATGGAAACGTAGGATAGTCATGGAGTAATAAGGTGACTAAGGTTAGGAATAATTGTCCTATGATCCGCCAGAGCCGGAGGGATCTACCCAAGGACACCACTGATAACATCAAATAGTCCTGAATATTAAGTGTCAATTTCCCCCGATAATGCTTGTAATTTATATCATTTATATGGAATTACGCTTGTTTTCCATTGTTTTCCACTTTTAGGTAAATTACGAGCATTGGAGCTAAAGAGACACGGAATTCGAGAAATATCAAAGATTCATCATAGTATGCTAACTTTGAAGAAGTTACGGCGTAACTCATCTCTCACATTACGCCGTAACTAAAGCGTGACTCGGAAAACCAACTCATCAGAAGGTTCGGCGAACTCTCCCCAAGGACTATGACGTAACTATATTAGGTCAAATGAGGTTCTACGCCGCTGTTAACTATGCCGTAACTATTCCACCAGCTACGGCATAACCAAGTGTTATTGAAGAATATGGCGTAACCACTTACAAGGTTACACCGTAACCAGCAGATCTAGTACAAATACGAAGGAATTGAAGGTTACGACGTAACTCTTATATTAGTTATGCCGTAACCCAGATCTGACCTATAAATACCCCACGATTTCCAGCATTTCAAATCATCCCATTCCATACATCACAACCAAAGAACGTGGGAAGAAGCCAAAGGCAGGTCTAGAGGGGCATACGGAGATGTCTCCATGGGAGAAATCACTCCCCTACCATAAGCCTTAGCATTTTATATTTTATTTACTTTCGATTCATGTATTTTATAATTTTGAATATTGAATTGATTTGTATGGTTAATATGAGCGGCTAAGCACCTCTTGGTGTTGGCCTAGTTATGATTCCTTAATTGTTTTGTTTGCGTTTACATTACTTCCGTATAATTATTTCTAAGTGTATGCATGCATGGTTTATTAGTAGCTACCCATATTTCGGTAGTTTTGAATAGCGGTAGAGGCCAATTGCCTAGGAGATATGACCAACTAACCCTACGTGAGCGGACTGAGATGGGAAGGGTAAGATGTGACCAACTGACGACCCTTTCTACTTGTGCGATTTGACCAACTGATCACCTACCGTTTGGATAAACTTAAGAATTAGGGGGTGAGTGTTTAAGTTGCTAACGCCCAGGCACTCACTATTATAAATCTAGCATGTAGCGGTACTTAATGACTTGGCTTGGGGACCAGGAACAACGGACTTATGAGGGACACGACTTCTCTGTGGTGGCATCTTTGCTGATAGGTTAGGGCGAATTGACCAAATGCTGTCCTCTCAAATTTGACCCCACAGTAGCTGGAAGTAAGTAGACGTAGACATTACTAGCTAGAGGAATAACTAGGTTACACCACTCTCCTCTATTGATTTATCCTTTGCCTTTATTTCTTTGTTATCTGCTTTAGTAGTCAATTAATTCCTTATCGAAATCATTATTAAAATCTGTGACACTTAGACTTAGTAATAATCCAACACACATAGCTCTTGGGACGACCTCGGTTTTACCGAATACTACACTACACGACCGGGTACACTGCCCGTTAGTGCATTAGGGTAGACCATAGGTATAACGAGACTTTATAAATATTAAAACCTGGTCAGTAAAACCTGCATCAAGTTTTTGGTGCCGTTGTCGGGGAGCTATTTTAGGATTTCACATTAAGTCTATTTTTTTTTCTTCTCTTAAATGTCAGGATACAAGACTCGTAGCTCGAGGCCTTTTTTGGCCACCCCATTCGACGATCCGGACAAGCAATTTCGGACAAGGAAAGTTTACTCTCCGGTTCATATTCACAACATCTTTTTATTTTACGAATCAGACCAATTTGACACAGAACCGAAGGTCATCGATGAAAATAATATCGATGACTTAACTATGGAGCAGTATTTGGAGCGACCAAATGAGAACTGCTAACGAACCTTCGCATAGGATTCTAGTACTGAAAAATACTCTATTCCAGATCAAATTATTCGAGATTTACATGAACTTAAGTTTTCTGGAGATGAAGATGAGGACGTTCAGAATCACGTAGAAGAAGTACTTTACTTATCCTCTCTTTTCAACGTCAGAGGTACCCCGAGCTATTCGGTCACCGCAAGGATTTTTCCTATGACTCTTACTGGAACTGTGAAAAGATGGTATAACAAACTCCCTAACGAATACCTGTCAAAAATGGCCCTCCTTCAAAAATGGCCAAACTTCTTAGTAAAATTTATCAATTCGTTCAAGTTGGAAAAGAAACGCTCTACCAGGCATGGGAAAGATTTAATGAGCTACTTTATCGATGTCCCACCCATGATTTAAACAAACATCAGATCGTCTATGTCTTCTACTGGGGAATTAATGCGCTAACACGAGAACTACTCGATTCCCCGGGACCTATTCCTAGCATGACTCCCGACCAAGCCTTGGAATGTATTCAACGGATTTCTGAACATTACTACAAATGGCATATGGATACAGGATATGAACCAAGAGACAATTTTGATCATAAGGTAATGAAGACGATAACAAAGCAAGAATACAATCATGGAAAATTTTTTGAAAAAAGAAGGTTAGAAAGAGAAGCTGAAGCATGTAGGATTGAGAGGGTTAAGAGTGTGTTTGGGACCAAAACCGGGACCAATTTTGAAAAGAATATTCTTGACCACATCAAGGAATTAAGGGAATGAGATGATAGGATTGAAAAAATGATGAACACATTCGTGGATAATACAGTCTTTTCCCTCAAAATTCACAAAGATAGGATTAATAGATTGGAAAAGAGTGTTAGCTCATGTTCGCAAGCCATCACTGATTACCTAGTAGCTCGGGAAGAGGAAGTTGTCAACACGGTGGAAACTATCCTTGAAGAACCGACGACCTTTTCGGAAAAAGTTAAGCAACGAATCAGCATGGAAAGACAATCACTTCTGGACCAAGCTTTTCTGGTAAACTCCCCTATTAGCGATTTTGAGAAACGAGCTGCCACAAAAGGAAAAAGATCCAGGATGTTTCACTCTTCCTTGCTTGATTGGGAGTCTCGATATGTGTAATGCCCTAGTTGGAGCAAGTATTAGCATAATGCCTCGTTCGATGTTCCTGCGTATGGGGATTGGTGACTTGAAGCCATCCAAGATGAAAATTGAAATGGCCGATCGATCCATGCAGTCACCGTTAGGCATCGTTGAAAATGTGTTGGTGAAGATTAAGAAATTATTTTTCTCGGTAGATTTTGTGATTCTTGACATTCCGGAAGACAACAGAATACCTGTCATTTTAGGTAGACCTATGCTTGCCACTGCCCATACTAAGGTGGATGTCTTTGCTAGAAAGCTAACTCTTGAAGCTAATGGAGAAATTGCAATGTTTGGACCTAATGAACTCCTGTCTACTCCTCAAAAGGTATGTGCGATTGACCCAGTAGGAAGTTCTGGTGACGCTTTAGAATAATTTCTTAGTGACCCCTCAGATCATGGCAAGGTTGATTCGGGGAGAGATTTTGATGTTTTCGCCAACTTCGAGGAAGAGGATAATTTAGGAATCAGTACTGAAGATCTCTCAAGTGACGTCGAAATGGCCCATTGGCAAGACAACTCTGTGAAGGATTTTGTTGGAATCACTCCTAAACTAGAATTAAAGTGTTAGTAATTAATATGTAATAGTTAGCTTAATTATGGCATTTATGTTTGTTTTTAAGCTTAGGCTTATGTAGAAGGCCCATAAGCCTAGGCCCAAGCCTAATAAGGAAAGGATGGGAACTTGGTGTGTTGCCCTAGTTCCCTCTTATAAATTATCTTGTAAACCCTCACTTGAGGGTTGGTTGTTCTCTTTCACATAATACACCTACGCATAACCTTTCTCCATATCATATTCATGTGTGTTTGTGTGTTTAGTGTTCATCCGCCTCCTCTTCATCTATACTTCTTTATCATTGATGCTTGTAACACCCCCAATTTCGTGATACGCAGCGGAATTCAAACTGGGTGTTACTTCATGGCACAACAGTCATAACAATAGAAAACGAACTCTAATGAAGTCGTTTTAAAAGATTTATCATTCGATTTATATAAATATCAGAGTTAACAAAAATGAGGTCCCAGTTGGTTCCATTGTTTACAAAATACATTAAATAGGTTTTCGAATGATAATAAAATTTATATATATATAGCCTTCTTGATCTAGCACTTCCGTGCCAGCTTCCGACTTTATGGACCTGAAATACATGCTTAAAACTGTCAACACAAAGGTTGAGTGAAATTCATAGAGTTTGTTTGATGGTTGAACACATTATGTTGGTAGTGTGAGTTAATTTGACTCACACCAAGGTTTTGAAAACAAAACAGATATTATTGCACTAAGCTCATGATACCAAAACGTTAACAGTTGTCATAAAATAGTAACCGATGCCCTAATAGGTAATTTGCCAATAAACCTATAGATGTTCAAATATAGTGCGTTTGTTTTCCTATCCGGTCAACACAAACGGGATTCGTCAATCCCAATAGGCCTATCCACAATATTCGCGTTCACTCGTAAGTGATTAATGGTTCATGATAGTAGGGACTTAAGATTGGCAATAGTGGTACTTAGAGCAAATAATACATTCAGATAAGCATACAGTTTGAAAGCAATGTGTTCATTTTAAAATAAAGCATGTATCTCCCCCAAGAGTTTGTAAAACAATTAAGTAATAAAAAGTGGGGCTATGAACTCACGGTAATCAGTAAAAGTTTAGAGTACTTATAAAAGTATATGAAAATATTTGAGCATGTATCTCCCCCAAAGAGTTTGTAAAACAAGCATTAAAATGAGTAAAAGTGGGGCTATGAACTCACCTTAATAAATGATATCAAATGTATAATGAGAATGATGGATATGCCGTGAGAACTTCTACGAGCAACCTAAAATAGAATATTGCGACTTAGGTTTGGAATAATGTTTAGGAAAACATAAACCATTCTATATATATTTCTATGTTGATCATGATGTAGTCAATTATCATTTGGTGTTTATAGAAAGATCTTTAATATGTGAAAACATATTTAGTTTATAGATATCGTACTACCGTTCGGGCCATCATAATTCAGAGGTCATGCAGAAGGCGTTAGAGAGCTAGGACACTTTAATTCGTAAATCCAGCAACTCGTCGATCCGTTTACCCAAATGACCCCTCACATGAAGTTCCCTAGTGTTGTAGTGCTTATCGTAAAACATGTATTTTAAGTACTTGATTATATGATATATTAAGAGTTTATAAATACAATAAATAAACTAACAAAGTTTATAAGTATTTAAATAAGTTTGAGTTTTATAAATACTTACCTTAAAATAGAATGCTTGAGTATTATGGAAAAATAAAATATTAGCAGAGCTTCGACGTAGAATTTGCAATCTTTGAAAACCCAAGGCTATTAGAAGATTATAACAACGCCTTCTTGAGAACCCGAAGAAGAAATAAAGATTATAACAACGTATTTTTGGAGACTTGAAGTTATTTGAAGATTATAACGACTTTTTCTTGAAAACTTTTAAGAACGAAGATCAAACGCTAGTTTTCTTCAAGAACAATTGAATGTTCTTACAAGATCTATAAGAAATGCCTTAGGTTTAGGACTTTAGATGATAAGAAGGGGTGGTGCAAGAATAAATGAAGGTTTATGCTTGGTATTTATAGTTAGATTTTATATATATTGGGTTAAAAACTAACCATGGTTAAATTTACGCATGTAATGATCTAAAGGTAGCATGCTTAGGATTTTGACACCAAGGTGATGAATCCCCTCCCTAATTTCGTTCATATAGAGATAAGATGACTTAGGTGGATAGTTTTGGTATTATCTTGATTACGGAGTGAGTTTTGGTTCCGTTAAATGCTAACCGAAGCCATAAAACGTAAAACCGGGTATCGTAAAATATGAAACTTGCAGGAATGATGAAACTCATCATTATAATCCATCTAAAAATATAAAATGGGTGATAAGTCTTATTGGGTGCAAAAACGTTGCTTAAAGCTGGAAATACGGGTCAGCCAACGTAATTAGGTTTATCGGAAAAAACGAAATTCAGGAAACGATTTGTGAATTTATTTAGAGTAGACTAAAATTAGTCTAAAAGTGATATGAGATGTCAAACTTTGGCTTTAGTCATACGGGATAACAACATTATACGTGAAGTTTAAAAGTTACGCGATTTAAGCAAAAGCGTAGAACGTACAAGCTTAATTTCTTTATGGTCAAAGGAGGAGGGAAATATGTTTGACTTTTCCAAAATGTAAAAGTGTCAAAAACATTAGAAACACAGTAGGGAATCGTTAAGTCGGATGTAAGTAGGATTGTTTAAAACGTAAGTTTAGTTTTCTTTGCTTGGGCTTATTTGGTAACATAAAAATAAATCTTAAAAATTCTCAAATTAATTGTGAGTGATCTAAAAATTTATCTGATGCGAGGAAAATTGTCTGAGACGGTTTTCGTTAAGCGCGTGATGACTAAATGGTTTTCCGACCAAAATGAAACTTTAATACGATGTTTTCTTAATAACTTTTGCGAAAATGATCTAACGATGGTCGAAGTCTCAGGTTATTACTAAAATAATTTATCTTACGAGAATGTGGATTAAAACATTTACGGGATGAATAGTGAAAGTGAATAGTAACTTTTCAAAAATATGAAAAGTAACTCGAAAAATGCGGGTTGTTACAATGCTTGTGTTACATAAATGGTGACCTAACAGTGGTATAATTCGCCAAATAGTTGGGTGAAAAGGTTTTGTTTTTGAAGTTAGTTTTGGTCTTACGCGTAACTCACGGTTCACAAACTTTCTCACGCTTAAAAACTCATTTTTTACACTTTTCAATCCAAGATTCTTGTACTTTCAACGTTTTTAGGTGTTAAAATATCTTTTTTGGCAAAAGTTTGAACTTTACGTGTATTTCTCGATTTTAAGCTTGGTTTTATCGTGGGTTTATTTGCATAACGTGTTTACAGGTTTTGGATCATCAAGTTTCACACTTTTGTGTTATTTTGGTGATATTGAAGCTTTCTCATCACAAAAATCTGGTTTAGAAACATCTTTGGGCAGAAATCAATTTTGGTTAATTTCTACGCGTAAGAAAACCCTAATCTTACGCGTAACTCATCCGTGGTTTGATCTTCAGATGTAGTGGTTTCGGTGTTTTCTTGCTTGGATAAGCCGAAAACACTTCGACTATGGATATCATTTACCTTTGTGATAGTGTAAAGGATTTTTGGGCAAAACCTAATTTCGCATAAGCTCACTCTTCTGTAGAACTCTTTACGCATAAGCTTAATCTTACGCCTAAGCCTTGTCTTACGCATAAGCTAATCTTACGCATAAGTTTTCTACGCCTAACTTTCAGTTTACGCCTAATCTTAGTGTTTCTCAATTCTTACGCGTAAGCTAATCCTACGCGTAAATATCAATTTTACGCGTAAGCTTGGAGTTTTTACGCATAAGCATTTCTTTGTCTTAACGTGGTTTCTACGCCTAAGGACACTTTATCAACAACGTTTCATTCGACTACAAAGATCCATTTTTTACAACACAAGTTTTTCAACATGTCTCAACCTCCATACTCTAACTACTTTCTTTACACGTATAATCAACAACAACAACAACAACAACAACTAAGTCCACAACATCAACAATTTAATCAACAACAACAAATTTATCAACAACAATTTAATCAACTACATTATCCACAACAAGGAGCAATTCAACCTCAAATGGTTCAACCACCACCTAGTCTTCAAGTACAACCTTACACAAATGTTTACAATCAACATCCATCCAGGAACACTATGAAGGAACCGTCTTGGTTTGCAAAGATGTGTGAAGCTTTAAGTAGCCAGCAATCAATTCATGAGGCAGGATCACTTGATAGACCTCCAATGCTCACTCCCGGAAACTATGATCAATGGGTAATTAGGTTCTATAGGTTTTGTGATCTAAAGAAGCCACATGGAAAGTTCTTAAAAAAGTTATATTAGAAGGTCCATTCGGATGCCTATTATCGTTACACCCGGAGATCCTAATGCTATTCCACCAAGAGATGATCTCACAAACATTGCAATTGTTACTGACCTTTCTGGTGATGAACTTCTACACTATGAAGCTGATGAGCTTGCAATGCAATATATCCTTTTAGGATTACCCATCCAATCCTTGAAGTATTGATGCTCAAAAGACCGCAAAAGCAATGTGGGAACATATTCATCTTCTCATGGAAGGCACTTAACTCAATCAAGAAGACATGGAATCCAAAATCTACTTGGCTTATGAACACTTCATGATTGAACCGGGAGAGACATTAGAGTCATATCATCATCGATTCTCGGACATCATCAATGACTTGGACAAAACATGTCATTATGCCAAGAATTGCAGTCAACACTAAGTTCCTAAGTAGTCTTCGTCCAGATTGGGAAAAGTATGTCATTTTCATCCGTCAAGCTAAAAATCTCCATCATGCTTCATACGGATTGTTGTACGACTATTTGAAGCCTCACCAAAAAGAAGTTGACAAAGAAAGGGCTATTCGTGGACTCGGCTCCCGTCACCGGACAATCAAAAACTTGCTTTGTGGGCTCAAACTAGTATTCCTCCTCAACCCGCTCCTCAACCAACAATTACACCATATGATCCGTCACTACAACAATCTCAACAAAATCAATTGGTTCCATACAACAACAACAATGATCAAGCACTTTATAGTGAAGCTAATCGGGACTCGATGCTTTCGATGCATTGCAACAAGGATTTGTTTTGATTCCTAAAGCCTTAGGCCGGTATACAAACAAATCCAACAATCGCATTTGTTCCTCATCAAACACAAGGAATCAGGCTGTTGTGAACAATGGACGAGTTGAAGTTCAGAATCGTGGTTATGGTCGTCAGGATGGGAGGTGGTCGGGTTTAATGCTATGGGAAGGAATAACATGGGCTCTACAACAACGAGCTCAAGTGGTTGAACAGGGGATGCTCAGAATGGGATAAATGGTCTTCGTTTCTACTGTAATGGGAAGGGTCACCTGGCTAATGTATGCCCAAAGCCGAGGACTAGAGGAAGTGCTTATCACAAGGAGGCTTTACTTTTGGCTCTTAAGGATGAAGCTGGTGGAACCCTCAACCAAAAACGAGCTTTATGGCGAGATCAGGTCAGATGATGATATGGAAGACTTGTAGGCTAATCTGCGGTGTTGATGGCACAAATGCAAGCTCTCCACAGGTGACACGGCTAGTGTATGACGATGGCTTGTCTCGGTACCCGAACAAACCATATTCATCACTGATCTAATATCTCAGCCAACATCTGAATCCGACAAGGCTCAGAATGTTCAACATGAGTCGTCCACATCTCATTCTGACGATTCTCAACTCGACCTCGTAGTTACATTTGACGATCAAGATGATCTTATGGTTACCTTTGATTCTTAAATTGACTCCGTGGTTATACTTGAGGATCTGAATAGTGATCATGTTGTGACTCACGTTGAACACGCTGAACCTTTGCCTAATCTAGATATTGATCTCTTACTTAAAGATTATCAATCCCAAATGGATGAATGGTTCATTAAATCAAGCAATTACGGTGAAAATGCCTGTTAACTAGGGATATTGAATGCTTAAAACGGCAACTCAATTTTTTCAAAACTCAAGAAAAACGTGAAAAAGGGTTTGAAGTCGCTTTTGCTAAATCACACCAAAACGAAAAATCTTTAGAACGACAGATTCGTGATCTAGCCGCATCGAAGAATGCTTTGTTGTCTCAAATAGAACAACTGAAACATGAACATAAAAAACAACTTAACGCTCTTACTTTGGAAACTCAAAACAAACTCAAAGAGTTTTGAAGAAATTGTCGGCTTACAAAACAAACCCAAAGAGTTTTGAAATGTTGTTTATAAACATGGTGAGTCAATCACAACTATTAAAAAGTTCACTTTAAAACCCAATCCAAATGGATTTGGACCGAATCTTCTGATTACAAACCCAGCTTTCAAACAAAGCATTCAAATCAAATCCACGAAGTTTCCATGCGAGAATACAAATTGATGACTGTGATGAGTGTTGTTGAATATCATCGTCAAGAGGAATTAGATCGAAGGCGAGTCGATCAAAATTAGCAAATGTTGTTTATAACAAACCATTTAACTATTTAAAAGATGTCACTTTCGTAGAACAAAAGGATACTTCTAACACACCTTGGGTTATCACACCTAAGTCTGAGTCTTCAAATGTTGGTCCCCAACCAAATTATGCACAAATTTATGGTCCTTTACCTTCACTTCAAATGAAGTAAATTCAAAACCGAAAATATAGTCAAATTCTTGAATATTTTGACATTTTCACCGACATCAAACTTTTACAGCGTGAGATTGATTTCACTTAGAAATAAAAGTTGAACATTTTCTGTCAGCTAGTGGCGCGAGAACAAAGAGATATTTTTCAGAAAAGAAATTTACCTCATGTTAAAAATTTGAAAAATTGTGCATTGTATTGGGAAAGGGACTTTCATAAGAAACTTGGGTGATGAAATAGTTTTGACAGCAACAATTTCTAATACAAAACATAAAAAGAAAATGTTGAGAAAAGATGTTGATCGACTCTTGGAAGATGTTATCTGTGCTGATATCCATAATGTTGTGTTATTCCATTCTTTATCATATACATCGATTATATTCTGGCGATTCTGATTACATTGAAATTGTTGAGAAATCTTGATAATGTGCCTCAGTCGAGTCTTTAAAAGTTGAAAATGAGCGGCCGATAAGCGAGCTTTCAAATGCAAAACGTCGTCTTCAATGGTGTCAAAAAGATTGTTATTCTCGTGAACTCTCTTGGCAAAACAAAATCGCTTAGTTGCAAGCAAAAACCTTTACTTCAAAACACAGTGGCAACTGGATGATCAAAGCAGCGTCTTTAAAATGTCAAATCTCAAAATATGAACAAGAACTTTCAAAGTTAAAAGGAATATGGTGTCATATTTGATTTACTCAAAAGGACTCGTGATGAAGCATCAAACGAACTTGATCATTATCTTGCACACACTAAAGAAGTCATGAGCGTTTACGGAAATCTTCGTTACGAAAATCAAGATCAATTGCACACTATCATTGAGTTAAAGAGAAATTAGGAAAGTATGAACAAGTTAAACAGCAACATTAAGAAACTTGCACCTGTAACACTTAGAAAAAGTGACACTAGCATGCCTACGGACAAAACACAAGATACTAATGTGCTTCCCTCTACTAAAACAGGAATAGTTTCCTTTTTCCCAACGTCTGCACTTCAAAGCCTAGGAGCAATACAAGGAAGAATAGGAAGTTGCGACCTAAGAAAAGATCAATAAAATCTTTGAAGTAGAAGAACACCTTAGGACTTTGAATAAGACTCAAGTTGCACCCTTTAGATATTGCATCGACAAATGTAATGGAAAAAGTGTTGTACAGCATCTGGTTCTTTAAGTAATTTAAAAGTTATGTTTGAAGCTTCTTGTGTTGGTTGTCATAAAAGCATGTTCTCTGGTTGTCATGATAAGTGTGTTGCTAAGGCTATCTTGAATAAATGGAGGAATCATAGAAAGCGAATACCTCTAGGCCTTAATGCTTCTAAGTGCATTGCAGGTAAACCACCCTCTTTAGATTCTAAAAAGCGATGTCCCTGTGGTTCGATGTCACCTCAGGAATGTAGTACCACATAGTGCATTCGCTAGACTAAATCAAAGACTAGTTGAAATGGCGAGAAATGGATACATAATACACTAGGATTTAAATGGATGCCTAAAATCATTGATGGATGTATTTCTACTATAAGCTGCTTGGAACCCTCTAACTCTTCGGGTTCCACATCTACTTATTCTCTGTGTCATCATGCATAATGCGGTGATCAGGATCATCCTTTGGTTGTTGATAGCGGATGTTCCCGACACATGACGGTAATCTCAAGCTGTTATCAAACTTTATTGCAAGTTCATTGGCACTGTCGGTTGGGAATGATCGCCGAGCTATCATGGGCTCTGGAGATTACATCAATGGAAACATCGAAGTTAGAAGGTTTATTATGTGGGAAGGTCTCCGATTACTTGTCTGTTTTCGTTGGTCAATCGTGATGGAGATTTGGAAGTTGCTTTTAGGGAGAAAACTTGTTTCATTAAGTGATCTACAAGGAAGCGATCTTATATGCACTCTCGCAATTCTAGATGCGCAATCTCAATGCAAGACATGGTTGCTCCATCTCCCATTTGTCTACTTCCAGGCAACATCCATAAAATCTTGGCTATGGCACCAGCGTCTCACCGCATTTAAACTTTCAAACCATAACCAACCTTGCTCGATACAAACTTGTTGAAGGTCTCTCAAGATTCCGGTATTCTAAATATCACCTTTGCTCAGCTTGTGAACAAGGCAAAAGCACTCGTGCTCATTTTCCTTCAAAGGTGGAACACGACTCTCAGCATGTGCTTCATCTTCTTCACATGGATTTGTGTGGCCCGTCGTGTGCAAACAATTAATGCAAATGCTACATCTGGTAATTGTAGATGACTGTCCAAGATGGACTTGGGTCTACTTTCGGTAAAGATCAAACTCCACAGATGATCATCACCTTTCTGCAGAAATTCAAGTTCGACTCAGGGAATACGGTCGACAAATCCGA
This sequence comes from Chrysanthemum makinoi, assembly GCA_910596185.1. NCBI lineage: Eukaryota > Viridiplantae > Streptophyta > Magnoliopsida > Asterales > Asteraceae > Chrysanthemum > Chrysanthemum makinoi. The sequence continues at coordinate 176,175,194 of OU343218.1, forward strand.
GAGCAGAGACAAGGCGGGAATTTCTGAACTCTTCGGGGAATTATGAGAAAGTGGGAATTGGAGCATCAAACATCTATTACGCACACGAGAACAAAGCGGAGTTGTTGAAGCGGGCTGTGCGTTAGTGGGCTGCCCAGAACAATGTTAATCAATGCTAAACTTCAGTTACTTGTGGGCGGTATCAGCGCATGCTACACTCAAAATGGGTCAATGATTACTAAGCGTCACAACAAAACACCTTTTGAGCTTATCACAACCGAAGCCGAATCCCAAACACTTTCATGTATTTGGATCCCTTTGCTATCCAGATAATGATCGTGATGACTTTGGAAAGCTCAAAGCCAAAGCTGACATTGGAGTCTTTATTGGATATTGTGAGAATTCTAAATGTTACGGATGCTGGAATCGTCGTACAAAGGAGGTCATGGAAGCGATTCAAATACAAATTCGATGAGCTTCTGGAAATGGCTTCGAGCATAACATCTTGGAACCCAGTCTAGCGTTTAAACTTCCCTCATACCCCATCATCAGGTGACACAAGCTCGGCTTACTCGTCAATAATGGAAAGCTATTTTCTCTGTTTAGTGTGATATTATATTGATGAGCGTGCTCGGGTGTATCCAATGTTTTCATTTGCTCAACGATCATATTCAATACGATACACACGCTACAACAACTCTTGTTGAAGAAGCACCACCAATTGACTCTACAACAGGTTGAACAAAGCTGCTTCAACGATGAAGCGGTGATGTTACGAACAATGAAGTACCCCACTGCGATTTTGATCCAAATGCGTTCTTGACCGTTTGCTAATGAAGCTGCACACCGGATGTTTATGGAATCATCTACAAGCCATTTGAATCTCTCCGTCTGAGAATGTATATCAACATCAACCTTCCACACCGATGGGCCGAAAGACCATCCTCTTTGAGAACATTATTGGTAACGAATCAACGATCGTAACGAGACAACGTCTTCACACCAGATGGTGAACATTGCATTTATGCACTCAGCATACCCGCATCACGAACCTAAAACATTAAAGATGCAATGACCAACAAGCTGGATTGAATCATGCAAGAAGAACTCAATCGGTTTAAAGCGTCTTGAAGTCAGGGAATTGGTTGAAAGACCAACAAGGGTCTTCGTTATTGGTCTTAAATGGATTTGGAAAAACAAATTGGATCTTTGAAAGGCGAGTGTCAGAAACAAGTCAGCGTCGGTGGCTAAGGATTATGACGGGAAGAGGTTATTGACTTTGAAGAATCATTACTCGGGTTGCGTCTTGAGCTGTTCGGATATTTCGGCGTTCGGCTCATATGAGCGGTCTTTCGAGATGGACGTCAAAGCGCTTTTAAATGGTCAGCTGAAAAGCGATCTATGTCGGCCAGCCAGAAGGATTGTTGATCCAAGTTCGAACTAGTTTACAAAGCTGAACAAAGCTCTCTACGGACTCAAACAAGCTCCTGAGAGTGCGACAATTTATCATCCTTCTTCATTGCAATAATTTCACAAGGTTTGGTCGATCCTACACTTTTCATACAATATCACGGGGCTCACATTTTAATTGTTCAAATCTATGTGGATAACATCATTTTTGGGTCAACACATTTAAAATACTCAAATGCTTTTGCAAAACTAATGACAAAATATTTGGAAATGTCAATGATGGGTGAACTTCGCATTCTTTCTTGATGCAAGTTCATCAATCACGTGGTATTTTCTTAAGTCATCAAATATATGCCCTTATTTGTTACACAAATTTGGAATGCAAAACTGTGACACCTATGCCATACCAATGGCTCATACCAAGAAACTAGACGCTGATTTACATGGGAAATTGGTGGACCCTACCAAATACGGAAGTATCATTGGGTCTCTCATGTATCTAACACTAGGGGCGATATTTTTTTGCGTATATCTTTGCTCCGTTATCGATCGAGAGACCAAGCTGAAACTAAGCCTCTCACAGGGGCTAAAAGAATCCTCAGATACATCAAGGGAACCATTAACTTGGGGATCACGGTATCCAGAAGGATTCGGTTTTGAACAATAGCCTTTGGACTCGATCCGCTGAGGATGCTAGATTCCACGAAAAGTACCAGGGCATTACAATTTCTTGGTGATAAAGCGGTGTCATGGCATGAAGAAGCAAGATTGTACGTCGTTGTCCTCAACAGGCGAGGAATATATGTAGCCATGTCGGTGTGTTGTGCTCAAGTCATATGGATGCAAACACAACTCAAAGACTATGGTTACAAATTTGACAAAATCCCGATGTCGCTGCGACATCGAAGTGCTATTGCGATCTCGTGCAACTCCTTTCAACACTCAAAATCAAAGCACATCGATCTTCGATATCATTTCATCAAGGAGCCGCGTGGAAAAGATGCTGTTGAATTAATACTTTGTGGAGTCTTGAATACCAACTGGTATATCTTCTCACCAAAGCCTTAGCTCCTGCTAGGTTTAATGAGTTGGTCCACGGATTGGTATGCGGTGTTTGACTCGGAGGAAGGCTGTATGAACTTTAAAACATTATTAAAACGAGTCGAAACACCAAAACCTCTTTTGTAAATATTTTTTTAAAACAAAATACAAAAATATAAAATCTGATAAAAACAACAAAAATATTCTTCTATCTATATTTCTTGTAACATGGCAAGTATAAATCTTCCGTCAACACTTTACTATTTCAAAATTAGTATTTTTCTCGTCAAAGTGTTGAGGGGAAAGCGTAAATATTTTGGTTTCATAAAACCTTGTACTTGCATGTTACCTTATCCCAATTGTGTCTATGATTATAGTGGTCACATTTACTGGTTTCTTGACACTCCTCGAACTCAAATTTATAAAATTTCATTATTTCTTAAGTCGGGGGAGTCGTCATGTTTCTTTCCAAATATCATTCGTTTTGTAACCAAAACGGAAGTTATGGGCATTGAATGTAAATGGTAAAGGTAGAGGGACTGAAAGTGTCAAAAGGTCAAAGTAATTTTAACAAAATACTCCACCTAAACTCATTAACTCTTCACATTTATTTCACACCTTACATATCCTAAAGATTCATCCACGCAAATCCGTGTTTCTGATCATAAATTTGTAAGTGATTAAACGTTCTTTGGAATAATCTAAACATGGGTTTTGAATCAATTTGTAAACCAACGGTTAGATTTTCGTCTAGAAGTGATTTTGTGTTCTACGCATAAGCGTATGAACACACAATCAAGTGTGTGTGTTTGTGGTTGAAATGGTAGTGCCAAAACGTTGATATAATCTCTATGATACCATTTTTTATCATTTAATCTCACCCAGAAACATGAATTGATTGATCTTGAAAATTAGGGTTTATGCGTGATTTGGGGTATTTCCGTATGTAAGTGTTTCTGGTTAAAAAGATTGTTGTGTGATGTTGGTTACATGTTTAATTGATCATATCTAGGCTTAGATCATTCTCGAAACCATCAATTATATGAAAATTAAAAATTAGGGTTTATGTTCATAGCGATTGGGTATTTTTGATCCGCTTAGGTTTTGATGTTATAACTTGTTCCAACATAGTCATGTGGCCTCTAAGATAACTCAAAAAAGATTTGATGCATTTCCTATGGCTAAATCTCTTACTCGTAATTCTTGAATATTTAGGGTTTAAGTTTTACGCGTAAGATGTTCTACGCATAAATGTGTTGATTGAATATGTCATGTTTGGCGAAGAGGTTGAATGTCATGTTAATGTATGAGTTATGATTCATTTGTTTCAGGTTATTACGCGTGAGAAATTCAAAATCAAGGTTAATTGAACATCTACGCATAAGGATCATCTTACGCGTAGAATGTCATGCATAAGAGAAATCTTACGCGTAAGGTTCTACAATGGGGACTACGCGTATCCTGTGAAGGATATGCGTAAACAGTAACCTCTACGCATAAGGTTCACTCTTACGAGTAAGCCTTACGTGTAAGGTTCCATATACGCTTACGTGTAAGCTTTACGCATAATGCCCTCTTTTCCTACGTAAATATCTCTTACGCGTAAGTCGAGAACCTACGCATAAGCTTACGTTTACGCGTATAATCACTCCTGTTTACGCATAAGCTTGCAAAATCTACGCCTAAGCCTAGTTTTATTAACCAAAATTACGAATTGTTAAGCGTGCAAACTTGTAAATAAATAAATCATAACGCCACGAAACCAAAATGTCACTAATAAGCTTAAATGTTTAATAAGTTGTGAAAAATAAGTGAAAAACTTGGACTTTAAAATTCAAAGTTAATCAACTCACGAAACTTATCACGACGTCTTTGGACTATTAGACTAACAAGTGACATTGGACTCGTAACAATCATCGACATATCACATTCAATAAATAGACAATAAAATCAACTGTTGACTAACGTAATGTCTTTCGATATGTTGGTTCTTTTGGCTAAATATCTTTAGATCACAACATGGGCCTTCAAATCTGCAGAATGTGGATGCACCAAATGTTCTCACTGTTGAAGACATCTTCCCTCATGGTTACCCAATGAAGATCGGAAAGAACAACCTCAAATTTGATTTTGATACCTTCTCTTGTTCTGAGTCTTCATGCCAGATTGCTGCGGATATTCTGAAGTCTCACCCTTATCAGAACATGCTCACAAACTCTGCTACTGTATCGGAGATTTACATTCACCAATTTTGGCATACAATGCAAAAGATCAAAGGTCAAAATGTTGTGACGGTGACGCTTAACAACAAACATGTCACCATCACACCAGCAGATTTGAGGGCCATTCTTCTCATTCCTGTCATCGAGCTACTCATTCAATGCGCTCCAATTGAAGAGGTCGTTCTCCAATTCATGGTCGACATCGGCTATGATGAAGCTACCAGGGTTATCACAAAGCACTCATATGTTGATCTCAAGAACATTCCCCAACCATGGAGAACCCTCTATATTATGATTGCAAAATCTGTTTCTGGACGTGATAGTGGTCATGAGCATCCCAAGCTCATGGAACTAAAAATATTTTAGGCTTTGGTCAACATGAAAGACATAGAAGTTGAAGCTCTGATATGGGACGATATGATGACCTTCCTTAAAAAGCTTGGCACCAAGATCCCGTGTATCAAATACACCAAACTGTTGATCTAAAGAGCTCTAGGGTATAATCCTGACATTCCCTTGAGACTCAATGACCCCAAACAACACTCCGTGTTGTATGAGCCCACACTCTCTGTCAGATTTAAGGACTCTACAACAAAGAAACAAGGTGCAGTGCTGCCAGATTATCTTCTAACTGATGAAGTCAAACAACTTTATTCATACAAAAGGTATCGGTAGCGGTTGATATGAAGCAAAGTAGGTTTTCTTGACGAAAAGTCCTCGGTACACCTACTAGGAAAACCAGGAGAGGCGGTGAGGAGTGTTACAAATACTGAGAGCAGAGAGAAAGTTTCCTAAGAGGTCATATACTCTCAAAAGGAAAGTTCCCTCTAAGGAAGCCATTCCTATTCCGAAGCCTGAACAACAACAAAAGATAATGGATGAAAGCTCTGAGGAAACTGAATCGGATGAAGAGGTCCTCTACTCTGAAACTCCAATCGATGATAAAACTGATAAACCTCCTAGTCCAAAAGCAGATAAAGGCAAAGGGAAAACTCCAGTGCTTGAGAAAGAAGAGGAAAGCTCAAAAGAAGAGCCACTGGATAAAGATTACAGGAAAAAGGTGAAGAATATCAGACTCCAACACGTTGCCAAAGAGTTCGTGAAGGAACAAACTCGTGGCCCGGAGGGTCAAGTGGTCTTGCACTATCTACACCAGTTCGATGCGGTTAATCAACCCGATAAGGGCTGCTACCACCACCACGATCCACAACAACAACGACTGGAGGATACCATCACCTATGAATTTGAGGAACGAGAAATGGAGATGAGAAGAAAAAATCGATGAAGATGTTGAAGCTGCGGCTAAGTCAAAAGCAGAAATGGAAGCTCAAGCTAAAGGCGATGAGGAAGCCAAGATTAAGGCAGAAGAATTGGCCAAGTCTGGAAAGGATGACGAAGTTAATTATGATGACTTTCTTCGATAGTCAGCAAGCTCAAAAGAAGAAACTTCGAACCACCAAAGGATTGAGTCTCCTCATATCTCATCGATCATCAGACTCCTCTCATTCATCTCCACCACCATCCAAAGGCACAATCAGATCCACTTCCAAGTCAGTAAAGAAACCAACCAACTCTTGCATATCCCGAGCTAAGACAAAGATTGTCAATGTTGTCAAGCAAGTCAGGAAGAAAGACATGGCCAACAAAAAGCTGAATCAACTCGCTGACAGGATCAACTTTCTTCAAAACGGGATAAATGAGTTGTTGAAAGAAAGGGTGCATATCTAGAATTTTATCAAAGGAGATTTCCAGAGAAGACGGCAAGAGAATATACTCACAAGTTTCTTCTCGACACTGTCCCTGGTGTGACAAGGGAGGTATTTTCCAGATAACTTACTCCAAATATCGTCTCATTGGTTAAACATACAATGGCCAAAGAACCTGATCTCTCTGAAGCTGAGTTAATTGCAAAATTGGTGATGCAAATGTCAAAACGATCTGCAACTTTTACTTCGGATGAAGCTAAATTCTTTGAGGGTCTACTATTTTATCATTTCGGTCTTCATGCAAAGAGTCAGCAGGTCAACCTAAACGACCAGAGATGGCGATGACAAGGACAAGGATTACGCACCAAAGCGTCCAAAGCAATCGGAGAATCCTCCTCCAAGCCACCACCACCCCAAGGACTCCAACGAAAGAAAATCTCCACCAAGTTCTGATGTTGCTGATAAACCTCAGGACTCTGAGTTACCACCTCAGACAGAGAAAACTGGTGATTACTTCGAGTACACTGGTGGTGATGATGAAGAGATACCTGAGCCCCGACAACAACCCACCTCTCCCGGCACAGCAAAGAAACCAGCATCATCATCTAGGCCAAAGAAGAAGAAGAAGACGACTAAGGTTGATGTCCTCTCATGGCTAGACGAAGATGACACCGAATACTACTGGTTTTCTACACTTTTTGATGCTAACCCTCCCTACCTGAAGGTCAAGACATGGTAGAAGGTCGAACATTGGAGCATGCTAAGTTCCTTTAAGAAAAGTTTCGGGTGAAGAAGATGACCAAGTCAGAGTTAAAACGCATCAAGAATGAAGCTTTTCAATTGCTCAAAGACAGCTCGGAAAGTGCTATCGAAGTTGAATACCATCTTGAAAACATAGCAAGAGCCATGTCTAACAACATCGATTGGCTCAACCCTGAAGCTAACATTGACTTCACACGCGAAAGACAAGGCTCCATTACTACCGAGGACCGGACCTCTACACCGCGATTGGCCAACGAATCAACCTAAGATTCATTCCGCTACTTCTTCAACAATGACTTGGAATTTCTTACACCGGTGGCGATGGTTCAAAGAAATACGCTACATCACTTCCGTTCGGCAACCATACCCAACTGCATAGACATCGAGGAAAAGGCTACTCACATGTTTGCCAACAGTGTGGAACAGTATGACATCGATGCAATGTATGGGATTCACCATTGGCCGGAACGCTGAAGAATCTACTACAAAAGCTGCCAGGTTCGAAGGTCTAAACATGAAGTGTATAGTGATAAAGGGATCGTTGTTGTTAAGCATGTAGCTCTCTCGTCTAAATGGGATTACACTTTCCTCAAGAAAATCGTGGTCAAATGACAAGACGAAAGGGACTATGATTTCTGTGAAGCGGACTTTCAGAATTTGTCTCTCAAAGACATTGAAGATCTGTATCTTGCCAAGGTACAGGGACGAATGAGACAATTCTCGACAGAAATCCAACGTGAATACATTAAGTCCTTGCTAATCTTCATCAGAAGCATAGTGATCCAGGAACGTGTAGAAGATTTGCAACTTGTCGTTGAATCGTATCAGACACGTGTCAACCTCACCAGACCTCAGCTAGAACTTCCTGACATCAACCATCTTCCACAATACACTCTCATCAGCAAACCGTTTGGAGTAGTTTACCGAAGTGAACTACATCGAAACTGCTTGATGGCGTGTAGAGATCTTCATAAGTTTGGAGATCACATACTGAAGAAAGTCAGGGACGGCTTAGCTTATCGGTTAAAGGCGATACAACAAGGCATTGGGTAACAAAAGCGATGGAATTCTCAGGAGAGACGAGATGTAAAGAGAATCATCACGCGGATTGATGAAAGGTTGTTTAGAAGGGACCAGTTCAGAACTTTGGAGAGCTTCGTAGGTGGTCATCCCAATTACTCTCACAGCTATCACCGCCCGATTCGCATTCTGGAATATGGCGGACTACCTGAATCTGGTACCCTTAAAGCTTTCATTTTCAATATTGATTTGGATGTGTGATTATTTATGACAATGGCTTGTGCACATAACAGTGTACAACCGTACTTGTAAATAAGTACCACTGTGGTACGCCAGTGCCACAATCCATATTAAAGGAGCGAAAGCTTCTTACTTTTGAGTAAAACTTATCAAACCTTTCACTTTTAAAGGTTTTGCTCAAAAGAACAAGTACTTCCCCTTATAATTTTCAAAACCTCAAAAGTTTATATCACTTGTTGAGGGGGAGTACTTGATTAAAAACTTTGTTCACAAACTGTTCTTTGTGGTAATCTTCCCACAAAACTCGAAATGGACATATTCGATATCAAAATTTCATCAAAAATAACATTTATATGCCATTTTTTAGGGGGAGAAAAATTATGTGATAAGAAATATGTTGTGAAATTACAAATAAATTTTTGTGCTATAGACTTAACCAATGAATTGACGAGATCTTAAATGTTAGTAACTCGAAAAGATTTGTTCGGGACGGGTAATAATTTCAAGCTAGTTCGCTAGTGATGTAAACGTGTCTCGCAAAGGACTTGTCCGAGTAGAATGTACCATTCGAGAAACTCTTGGTAGACATGAACTTTGACGGGTTTGAAAACCTTTAGAGGCTTGTCCGCACCTTCAAGATAGTTACTAGAGCTAGTTGTCACCTAAAAGCTGACAATGTAAATATTTAACTATGCAACGTAACCGTGTCTCGCGGGGGATTGTCTATCTTGAGTTGATCAATTCAAAAGTGCACGCTCTTCTCTCACCGTGCAGTTTTCTTTCAAAATACTTAAGCACGTGTGGAGGGGGAGTATCTCTACAAAATCTTAAACTCTCAACAGTGGTATTAAAATGTTTCTTAATCATAACCACTTTGAGAGATTTTCATAAAAATCGGTTTTATGGCAATGGAGTTATAAGGTGATTAAGGTTAGGAATAACCGTCCTATGATCTGCCAGAGCCGGAGGGATCTACCCAAGGACACTACCAATAGTTAGAATTAGAAGTCCTTAGGTATGATTATAAAAAGGAGAAAATGAGAATTGGAGAAAGAAGGAGTTGAAGAATTAAAAAGAAAATCAAAGAAAAGGGTGAAAAGAAATAGCCCTCCAGATTATTCAACTTAGGGCAGACACCGGGTTCAATTCATATGCTACTGGTTGTCATTTGATGACACCGGTATTGAAGATTGTTGGAAATAGGATTTCACAAACACATTAAACCATAACCATATGGGGCGTTAACTATGTTTAGAGAGAGAAAGTTCTAGTGAGAGAAAAGAAGAGAGTTGGGAACTATGTGAAACAAAGAAAAATGGTATTGAAGCTCCAACCCTCTACCTTGGGGTGGGGGTATTTATAGTTTCTTACAAACAAACGCACCTACGGGCTGGATCAGGCATACAGTGGGTAAAGACCCGTCCGGTCCTCCCGCGTGTTACATAACTAAGTACTACTAAACATAAAATAACTACGACTACGAGCTTTCTAACGATTACATATACTTGAGGTGACCGACTCTTTAATGCCTGAAATTTCTAATTCCTAACAGTCTCCCCCTAAGGGAGGTCACCTCAAACACACATTAAAATTACATTGAATACAAACAGATATTATTGAGAATGTTCTTGGATTCTTGTCCATGTTCTTTGTTCTGTTGCTCGTAGTCTTTGATTCTTCATAATTGCATGTTTGGATAATCTGAGTGGAGGTCTTTAAGCGATCCACGTGATACTTGAGAGTTAAGCCAGCTTGAGATCATCACCACATTAAATCTCTTACTCAACCTTTGTGGTGTTGGTAATTAGTGATGTTGTGACTTTTGGACCGACATGCTCACATTTTGGATCATGATTTATTCTTATCAGAGTGGCGGAATCTTTCGTTGATTCATGATATTGGCGGCAGCGTAGCAGAAGCATGGAGTAAAAATATCAGAGTCATTGATGCACCAATCATGATTTCTTTAGATATGAATGTGTTGTGTGAGCATGCGGCTATGGCTTGACCGCTCCATTCGATCAGTCAGCAAGCACGTCGGGGTGTACCTGCATAAGACATTAGCAATAAAGCACAAAGTGTCTTTTGATCACTTCGTTGAATTGAGGTACGGCCCACGGTTCCCCATTAATCGGTACATGTACTGCCTGTGATCAAGTAAATTCGAAGAATTTCCCGACCGAGGGTTTTAACTAGCCGTTCTCAAACGGAGCATCTCAAAGAAGACAACAGTGAGTGAACGGCGAATAGAGATTCACTGATTGATGAAACGAGATTTGAAAAACAATCGTGTGACGCTCAATAGAAATTGTTTTTGCAATACAGCGAAGTTTTAGTGAAAAATCATTTATCAATCATAAACACCTTTTGATTTGAAATAATTGTACACAGTCGATGTGCTTATAGAAAAGAGTTTTTAAATGCAACAACCGGTTTTTCAAAGGCATCCGTCAATCCATTTTCTTGGACCTGGATTGATTCAATTATGAATCGCTCCACTGATGAGGTCCATATGACACAATTAAGTCTTGGCAATACCACAAGGATAGTGCGTAGGATTCATAAGATATAATCTCACATTCCACATTGTGTGAAATAATGAGTCTTCAAGAAATAAGTGTCCTAAAGAGATTAATTGATGATCTCGTGGCTCTAGACTCAATTAGTGCTCTTTTGGTTTCTATGTAGGGAGGGTCTCCTTCTTCAATATCAACAATCTCTAAGAGAGTCGATAGATTATGTAGGTTCCCCGTGAGAATAAAACAAGCCCTTTTAAGAGGAACTTGAGTAGCTTGGGAAGTTTAGTGCAGTGCGTCACTGGGTCCATGACGTCTTGTCTTCAATACCAGTGTTACCTTAGTAAACACCAGTAGCATATGTATTGAACCGGTTTTACGCCTAAGGTTGAATAAAAATGGAGGGCTATTTCTTTTCACCCTTTTTCTCATTCAATTCTTTTTCATTCTTCAACCCCTTTAGTGCTTACCGAGACTTCATAACTAGAACCTTGTTGGGTTTGTTCCAGTACTAGCTCTGTCTCAGTCCGCACTCTTCCCATATCTCACTTTTCTCCTTTTTTCATCATACCTAAGGACTTCTACACTATCTAGTGGATTATCCCTGGGTAGATCCCTCCGGTTCTGGCGGATCATGAGACCACAACCTAACCTTATCATCCTTATATCACCATACATAAAGTAAAGTTGGTCGGTCTTTTTGGTATCATTCATCTGCCATTGGAACCAATTGAAAACCATTTGAAAATCAATCAAGATACTTGTGATATAGAATCAAAGCATTTTGTATCTTAATTGTTTTGATATTTTAGAGATGCTCTCCCTCAACATATGCATAAAAATTTAGAATATGTTTAGTACATGGAGGCAAGAGTTCTTTGAAATCGTTAGATTGAGAATGAAAGGTCCAATCTTTTGATTAACATTTTCTAAAATGATCATCATCACTTCCTAATCAATTTGAGTAGATAAAAAATTTTAAGGAAGGATGAGGTTTTCACAAGTTTGCTCCCCCTCAATATGTGTATAGAAGTTTGAGAATGTTTTGCACATATTAGGAAAGGACAGCACATTGAGATAAATTGATCACGTTTTAAATATTAGTGGTTCAAGATAGATGCTCCCCCTCAACGTGTGCATGGAAAATTTGAAATCGTTTGTCACTTGCGGGGAGGCAAACATGCTAATCACTTATGAAACCATTTATCAAATTATCAGTTTAAATTCAATTTAAATCACAAATTCTCCCCGATCACAATTATCAAATCATTTGAGATTTGTGATCTCGTAGATTAAATTGATGTTGAAAGCTTTTAAGGAGAATTGTGACTTGATTATGAAATCGTTTTAACTGATAAGGATCTGATTTTGAGACTTTAAACTCCATTGGTTAAACATGCATGATTATCTTTTGAAAACAATTGTATGACAAATAACTTTTTGAATTAATTGAAATCATTCTCCCCCTCAATCAATGACATAGGTTGTTGATTGAGAGATAGATATTTTGACAAATAAGTCAGGATGATTTTCAAAACTTGAGTCCGAGTTATTGTACAAAGCAATTAGTTTTCAGCAGATAAATGTTTATAGAATCAGAGCATGAGATTTGAAAAACAAGATAAAGCATGGCTCTGTTCTTTCTTTTTACCACGGGTTACTATCTGAAATGACAATAAACCACCATTTTTCTTCGCCTCGTTTTTTTTAACATTAGAACAACATCTAAAGTCGTATCTCATTCTTTTAAGAAACGACATTAAGACCGTAGATGTTATCGAATCGAGAAAAGCATGACAAAAAGACAAAATTTTTGAGGATTTTTCGAATATTTCACATTTTTATGGATTTTGAAAGTTTTATAATTTTCTATTTGATTTTTGAAGGTTTTGAAATTTTGTATTTTGCTTTTTAAAAAGTATATACAAAGAGATAGATGAAAAAAGACCTTTACTCCTCGTCTTCCTCCGAAGGCGTTTGAGTGTGTTCGGTTGAAGGCTTTTCAAACCAAGTCGTGGAAGAATAAACTCAAAACGTTCTCTTGGAAGAGCTTTGGTGAAGATGTCGCTAACGGTATTAGTCCTCACAAAATAGAGTTCCACCACACCTTTTTCCACTTGTTTCCCGATGAAATGATGTCGAATGTCGATATGCTTTGCTCTTGAGTGTTGAACGTTGTTGCATGAGAGAGCAATAGCACTTTTATTATCAGTCAGAGAGGATTTTGTTGAATACATAGCCATAGTCAGTTAATTGAGATATCATCCATAGGATTTGAGCACAACAAGATGACATGGCTATGTATTCACCTCTGTAGAGGAAATAGAAGTACTCATTTGCTTCTTTGACGACCCGCTCACAAGCTTATCACCCAAAAACGAGCACCTCCGACGTACTTCGCGAGTATCTTGACACCCTGCATGATCTGCATCGCATATCTGTTAGTGACATACCGGTGTCCTTGGTACCAAGTCCCATGTTGATGGTTCCTTGGAATCTGCGAAAGACCGTTTAACCGCTTCAAGGTGCTTTTTGGTAGGCTTAGCCTGGTATCTAGCACACATGCATACAGCGAAACAGAATGTCAGTCTAGCGTGAGGTACATCGAGGGATCGATCATGCTACGATATTTCGTTTGGTCTACCATGATCTGAGTGGTCCTCATCGGTTTAGTACGCGGCAATCATGGGAGTGTCAACATGGTCACTAGAATCAAATTCAAATTTCTTTAGAATCTCATTTGCATATTTAGATTGATTTATGAAAATGCCTCGGGGACTTTGTGAAATTTGTAATCCCAAAAAAAATGACATTTGTCCCATCATTGACATTTGAAATTTAGAACCCATTTCATTTGAAAAACGGTCACATTCATTGGGGTCAATCGAGGCAAAGATGATATCATCAACATAAATTTGAACGTGAATTAAGTGTTTGCCTGACTTCTGGTGAACAATGTTGGATCAAGCTGCTCCTTTCTTTGAAATCGGTAGATAGAAGAAACTTTGATAGCGTATCATACCATGCCCTTGGAGCTTGCTTTAAACCATAAAGAGCCTTCTTCAAGCGATAAACGTGAGTAGGATGCTCTGGATTCACAAAGCCTTAAGGTTGGTGGCGTGAAGCGACTTCTTTAAGATCTCCATTGAAGAAATGTCTTTACATCCATCGATGACTACCATGTTCTTACTTGCTGCATTAGCCAAGAATATTCGATTGCCTCGATTCGAGCAGCTGGAGCAAAAGATTCTTCAAAGTCAATACCCTCCTCTTGACGGTATCCTTTAGCAACAATCGAGCCTTGTTCTTTAACACATCACCATGCTCATCAAGTTTCACTTTGAAGATCCATTTTAGAGCAATGATCATAGCACAATCTGGGCGGTACTAATTCCCATATATCTAATCGATCAAACTCATGAATTTCTTCTTGCATGGCATTGAACCAGTAGTCTTCATTCATGGCGGTTTAACATCTTTTGGTTCGATCTTAGAGTCGCGGAGTTGAAGAAGCACCATAAGGCATCTGTTGCAAGTTGTTTCCGTGTGGATACTTGGACAAGAGGATTTCCAATGATGTTGTCTAATGGATGATCGTAAGTCCATTTTACGAGGTATTCATGTGGCGTGGTTGAGGGAGTAAGTGAGTTGATGTCTCCTGAAGAAGATGGTTCTGATGATGATTCGGAGCAAATATGTTTTCAAATGGAGCATCTTCAGGAGTAGCAAAGGGATTGACTTCATCATGTGAATCAGAAGCATTTCCATGATGTACACTTGATGATTGAAGATTTGTTGATGAAACAGATTGGTCAGCAGCGGGCGCTTCTTGGCTTAATGACATAGAAGTTGAAGGGTTACTTTCATTGACAGGGGATAGAAGCACCTTTGTTGATTGAATTGACATATCATTGTTACTTGGCTCAAATTGTTCATCAAACATTGGATCAAACAGTTTCTTTAAATCATCTTCGGAGGGAGGTACATATGGAGTTCTTGAGGAGTTTGGTACAAAGATGAACCAATGGGACTGCTTTGGTCTTGGGTCTGGAACTGGATTGTCCAGGAGCCATTTGACGGGGTCAGCTCATCAAACGTGACGTGAATTGTTTCCATGATATTTCGGGTTCTCTTGTTGTAGATTCGGTAACCTTCTTGTTTGGTGCATAGCCTACAAATACTCCAATGTCCGCTTTAGCTCTCAATTTTCCTAAATCTTGACCATCATTAGTTGGATAACATAAAGCACCGAACACACGAAGGAATGAAAGATCAGGTTTTCGGTTGTGGACAAGTTCATATGGAGTTTTCCCATGAGCAGTGTGAATCATGGATCGATTTTGGGTGTAGCATGCAGTGGCGATGGCTTCACCCGAGAAATTGGAACTTTGAGTAAATCAGCAGTCCTTCGGCTTCCACAAGAGAGTTCGATTTCGTCTTTCAACTACACCGTTCTGTTGAGGAGTTCGAGGAACACGATGGCTGATTCCAATACTTTCATAAAACTCACCAAGTTGTTTGTTAACAAACTCGGTTCCATTGTCGTTGGGATGATTGACCATTTTGTTAAGACGAACCTTCAGCTGTTTGATGAGTTTGATGATGATATCTGGAGTTTCATCCTTTGTCTTTAAGAACTTTACCCAGGTGAATCTAGAGAAATCATCCACCACAACTAACACATATTTCTTCCCAAAGATATTTTGCACTCTCATGGGTCCACATAAGTCCATGTGAATTGTATGAAGAACTTCGGTGACTGAGTTTGTAGGTTTGGGTTTATGGGCATACTTCTTTCTTTTTCCCAATTGGCATGCTGAACAAAGATGATCCTTTTCATACTTAAGTCTAGGTAGACCTACAACTAAGTCCTTTCGGGAGAGATCATTGATGGTGCCGAAGTTCAAGTGATTGAGACGACGATGCCATAACCATGACTTTGTTTTAGAAGCCTTTGACAACAAGCAAATTGGAGACGACTTCATCATATCTTCGATAGAGATGGTGTATAGATTTGAACCACGTGAACCTCTTAAAAGTTCCTTACCATCAAGTTCTCTAACGAAACAAGTATGTTTTCTGAAGGCTACTTCTAGATGAGAATCCGAGAATTGACCAACAAAGAACAGGTTATGACCTAGACCTTCCACATAATATACTCTGGAGATAACACTTTTACCAACAACATAATCTCCATAACCCATAATTGCACCAAAATGATCATTCGAATCTAACGTCCGATGAATTTGCTCACGCGAAGTTCATGAGCAGCGACGGTCTCGATCATATGCTTGGAGCGGCGAGTCCAGGTACCACTTAAGCGATTTGAACGATCTGCAGTTGAACAGACAAGAATGGATAACTGGATAATTGGGATCCCCATGCAAGAATGGGTTCCACTTGGTTAATAACGATAGTGGAACACCCACATCGAAATAGAAACATCCATATCGAGAATTAGAAGCAATGGAATCATTGGGAATAGATGCAGATCTGGTGTGCGTATTTGACCTATTCAAAGTATGTTCACTTCTTAAAGGAATAGTTCTACCGGTAGGCATCCATTTTCTAGTGGGCATAGTCTTAGCAGTTTGAGAACAAAGCTGATTATTCTTATGGCCAAAAGGTATCCAATAATAACCTATCTTTATAAATGTTCTTCCTGTGGGTTTCCACTATTTTCTAACAATCTTTCGTCTTTTCCTTTTAGCCTTCTTTACGATTAGCATTAACAATTTTAAGCGGGCATTTGACAGCATTAGATAAAGCATTCACACATTCATGATTAGTAGCGAGAATTCAAATTAATACGATACGCCTATGGCTAATAATAAAATCAACACGATTCGTTTTATTCAACTCAAGCTTAAAGTTCCTAGATTGGTCTTCTACTCTCTTCCAATGCACATTCTTAGCTTGCAAGGTCCTATCATTCCTTGTATTGTCTTGAGACTTTGACGTGCTCGCTTTAATGTCACGATTACTCCGTAGGGGAATGGGAACATTAGTTGGTTGATCTAATTTTTGCATTCTTGAACTTGTGTAAGGATCGAACTACTATAAGGCACATTAGTGTTTACTTTAAAGTGATTTAAGCTATTTGCAGCACACAAAGTTCACTTTCTTAGCACTAACATATCACGGAATCGAACTACTTGAAGGCACATTAGTGTTTACTTTCTTAAGACTGGGCATAGAACGGATTTACTGCTTGGCACTAGGCATAGAACAAGGCATCACAGCTTTGCCTTTTGCACCTAAGGATTTTTGACATGTTGCAATTACACATTCAAGCAGCTCTTGAGATCGTTTGGCCGGAGGCAAGCAAACCTAATTTCTCTATCAAGAGGTTTATTAATGAAATCCTCTTCAACAATCTCACGGAGACATTCTAGACTATCCTTAAGGTGAGCACAGTCATGAAGCGAGGTTCATTATTCCTAAGATGAGGAGGAATATATTTAACCGTCACAGATTAATTTCTCGGGTGACTTTGAAACAACATTCTTATTAAAAACAAGTGGCGGTTTCCCATTTCCGACTTCTCGATTCTCAATTTCCTTTTGTAAAGACGTTATTTTTCGTTGTTTTGGTCACGAGTGACTTTCATTGAATCATATAACTCTTTAAAAGTGTCGTTTAACTTTTTCATTTTCTTCTAGAAAACTCTCGTTTTCTTTTGTAAGGCATTAACTAAGTTTTGAAGATGAAAAGTTTGAGAATACAGAGAATCTAAAGGAGGAGGCATTTGGGATCCAGTCACATTGTTCTTTTCACCCTTTAATTGAGAGATTTGGGCTTTCAACTTTTTGATCGTGTTACAATGAGCTCGAATATGTTCATCACGTTTGCTAATTTCAAAAAGCGCATCAAATTGGAGCATCCAAGGAAGTATTGATATTTGAGGTTTTAACATTTTCTTTTAGATGTTGATATTTTAGTTGTAAATCAAAATGTTCAACTTCTAGTTTAGAAAGATGCTTTACCAAATTATCGTGATCATCCGGATCAATTTTCTCATTAAGTTTCAAATTAATCTTTTCAAGCTCAATGACACGATCATGGGAGACTTTCAGAGCAACAGATAATTCATGAAATTGAGAAGCATTAATGGAGCAATTCATAGCAGTGTAAAACACATCTTGAGCAATACATTCAGAAATAAGATTCTCATTCAAGGTATGCAAGTTCTTCCTCTCAATCTCATTATATTTTAGTGCTCGCTCATAATCACTAACCTCAACTATCATTGCATCAAATTCCTTTTCCATTCCTTTAATATATGAACTTATCCCCTTTTTAAGACTCTCAAAATGATCTTTTAGTAGTTTAAAGAAAGGCATGACCTCAGTTAGATAGCATTCTTTTGTTTGCTCAAAACCCCTTTCCCCTTCATTATCGGTGGGTGTGATCCTTTAATTACAAGTTTTCTCAAAATCGACAAATAGTTGAAGAATAACATATTGACTGATTAAGGTCTTGCTTTTAGTGGCAATAGTCCTAGGAACTAAATGCATTGGTGTATGGAGGATACCGCGGTCGCTGAGAGCATTTTCCTAAAGGGGGTTGCTTATCTAAATCCTTTTTTCGAGAAAACTTGTTCGGGTGTTAATAACGTTTGAGGCTTAAATTTGTTTAAGGAGATCCAGTTTTCCTTCTTGTAATCATGGGGTTTGATCGTGATGTTATTCTTTTTGCATTTAGGATCTTCTAGCTTCTTATTCATTTTCACCCTAGATGCATCATCTAATATTCTATCTTCCTCAGAGCACTCAACGCAACTAGGTTTCTGTCTAGGTTTAAGAATCTCATTGCCATCATAAATTACATTTTGAGCGCCTTAGCTAACTTCGTACTTCGGGGTTGGGTTTATCTATAATGGGAACACTATGCTTATTGCTTAAAACTCTATGCTTAGTGACCATGTGAGCGATGCGAATGGTATTCCCTTGTATGTACAACTTATTTTCAAGCTTGTTCTTCAAAGTTTTTAGATTAGAAAAATCATTCAAAAGTTTTGATTCCTTGCATGAAATTCCTGCTTAAGCACTTTAACATTTTCTTGAAGTTCTTGTTTTGCTTAGCAGTTTTTGAAAGCTTTTCTTGTAAGGAATTTAACTCTTGTTTTAACACTTCTTCTCTAAAATTACTTTTCTAATGATTGTACGCATTTGGTCATCCATTTCCTGCTCACGAGTGGTTAACTCAAACTTAACGTTGTTCATAAATAGCAACTCTTTCTTTATAGGCATTAAGTTCAAAGATAACAGAATCATCAGGGGGCACATGCGATTATTCATCACAAACATAATCATCATTGACTACGAGAGATACATCACTTGATACAATCACACTTTCACTTTGTTTCACATATTGATCATATGGGACAACATTGATATTACCCATATTTTCAATATCTGACTCAATGATTTTAGTTGATTGTATTTCATTATGTATCTTTTGCACTTCAACTTCATCATATAATTTTAATACCTCTGAGATGAGTTTGTCTTTGGATGGTCCAGCTTGTGGTGAAGAAGAGACCTTAGGAGAAACCATTGGAGAAATGCTAGCCATGAAAATTGTTTGTGCAATAGGTCCATCATCAACATCAGAGTCGTATGCATCACAGTCAGCTACTTGAAAGGCATTCTGATGATTGTGACCTATCTCCGAATTGGTGCTCATCCACATCTTCATCATAGGTCTTGGCATTGCCCTCAGCGAGAAACAACAACTCCTCTTCATCCAAAGCAGCACCATTGTCCTGAGCTTGCACTAGCAGCATCTTATCCCTGAAGTATTCTGCATTCTGTGGACGTTTTGGAGATGTGCAGTTTCTAGCAATGTGTCCCTCACCACCACAGTTGTAACACTTGATTGTCTTGACTTGTCCCTGATTTCCATTCCTTCCCCGATTCTGATTTCCTCCATAGCCTCCACCAACTCCACCCCTTCTCTGCTCATACTGTCTTTCTTGAACTGGCTGCACCATAACTTTCCCATCTCTGACAGTGGCTTGATTATGTGGATTAGATGCTGTTCTGAGGTTATTGTTGGTGTGTGGGAGAGAGTTCATGTTTTGACTAATCAGGAGAGCCAGTTGATTAATGAAGTTACCCACGTGTGCATCAGCATCAGCTTGTTTAACATTGGATCAGAATGAGTTTGTGAGTTCCATCACCCATGGGTTTAACTTGTGAAGCTTTAGTGGTAATCCCAATGTTTCAGTAGAAGGCAGTTGAATCATTTGATGAGCTTGTCTCTCCTGGATTTGTTTTGAATTGTTCCAGAATCCTCTTTTCAAACATGGCATGTCTCTCATTCTGAAGAAGGAAGGCATAGAGTTGCTCATAGTTAGTATTCTTCAATCCTTTGGTTAGCTTCACAGAGGTGACAAACTTGTGCCATTCGGGATTCATGTTGTGCACAAACTTTGAGTTCAACTGAATGTTTGGCATAGTCATTCTGATGTTCCTCATGTCATTCACCAGCTTATGGAATCTCATATAGTACTCATATACACTCTCATCAGGTTTCATCTTGAAATGCTCAAATTCATCATATAGTTGTGATTCTCTATCTTCAATAGTTAGTTCAGAGCCTGAGAGAAGCATCTTGACATTATCCCATACAGCCTTTGCTTCAGTGTTGTGATTGATAAGCTTATAGATGTCTTTTGGAAGACCTTGCAGTATGATGTTAGAGGCCCTGATATCAGCATCGAATCTCTTTTTCTCTTTATCATCGAGCTCATCATATGTATTTGGTCTGTCTATTCCATAGATCATTGTTCCATCAGCAGTTGTATCACTTAAGTCTCTAGTAGTCTCAACTCGATAAGGTCATTCATCAATGGATTTGAGAATGTTGACCCCATTTTCCTTTCCAAGACAGTACAATCTGATTCTTTGAGCCCAAGAGTCGTAGTCAGTTCTGTCAAGCATAGGTGGACGAGTATCTCACCCAGCTGCTTGAACATCCTCGGCAACAGTGGAGATGATAATAGGAACGTTGGTAGACATGTTTCAAGCTCTACGGGATTTTACTATTCTTTGATTAAACTGGGAAATTAATTCTTTCCGGTTTTACTAAACCAAAAGAACCGTAAGATGTATCACGAAGAGTAACAGCCTAAATGACCAAGTAGCTAACCATACAACTTGCTTAATTATCAACTCGCTTAAGCAATCAAGTCGCTAAATACCAGTCGCATAGCATCAACTCTCGCAACACTGTCACAGCTTAATGAATCAAGTCGCTAAATAGCCAACTCGCTTTATTATCACTCACAACACAAATCAACTCGCTTGAACACCAAGTCGCTTAAATTAACCGCTAGCTTTACAACTCGCTTAATAGCTAAGTCGCTTTAGATCTCAAGTCGCTTAAGAAACAACTCGCTTAGAACCCAAGTCGCATACAAATCAACTCGCTAAACAGCCAAGTCGCATGTACCAACTCGCATCCAATAACAAAGCAACTCGCTTTGAAGACAAAGTATCCGAGACTTCACTCGATTCGTACAACTTCAAAAATAACCACTTTATCAATAAAAACAACCAAACCACAATGATTTAAGCCTTCCAATTCAAAACATAAACACATATGATGATCCTAAACACAAAAGTACAAGCAAAATTCAAACTTTAACACTAGAATTTGTCCAAATGAATCAAACTCTCCTAAACCTTTAATACCCCCAAAACCTTATGAAATCCACCAAAACAAAAAGCATGAAAGATGAGTGATCAAACCATGGCTCTTGATACCAATTGTTAGAAATAGGATTTCACAAACACATTAAACCATTACCATGTGGGGCGTTAACTATGTTTAGAGAGAGAAAGTTCTAGTGAGAGAAAGGAAGAGAGTTGGGAACTATGTGAAACAAAAAAATAGTATTGAAGCTCCACCCTCTACCTGGGAGGTAGAGGGTATTTATAGTTTCTTACAAACAAACGCCACCTACGGGCTGTGGATCGGGCATACGTTGGGTAAAGACCCGTCTTCCTCCTCACGGTGTTACATAACTGAATACTACTAAACATAAAATAACTACGACTACGAGCTTTCTAACGATTACATATACTTGAGGTGACCGACTCTTTAATACCTGGAATTTCTAATTCCTAACAAAGATCAAAGTCGTCATGGACCCAGTGACGCATGCACTAAACCTTCTTAGCCACTCAAGTTTCTCTCAACAGAAGCTTGTTTCATTCTCACAGGGAACCCTACGTAAACTATCGGCTTTCTCTTAGAGATTGCTGGTATTGAAGAAGGAGACCCTCTCCCTAGTCTCCGCTCAGGATAACCAAAGCGCACTATTGAGTATAGAGCCACGAGTTTCATCAAAAGATCTCTTAGGTACACTTGACATTTTATCACTTGTCGTTCGACAATAAGGACGCAAGTGATACATTATCGTGTCCTTCACCGATCTTAGCAATCTGTCGAGAACATTTATGAGAGGTTCACAATGTGATCCTCGATTGAATGGAACTCCTGCCAGGGTCAACATCAAGCGCCCTGACACCGGTCACTTCGGTAACTACCCGTGGATTACGCTTAGTGTGTCTCAAACGGTCTACATTCGTGAGGTGATGCTTCGGTGTACCTCAGCGACTCATCTGAACTGTAGAAGTACTTCGGTACATCACGTTATCTCACTTGTGGGACTCCAGTTCAGGAACAGCCTTTGTGAGAATTAGAGTTATGTTTTCAAACTATGCTGTTAACACTCTCGAAGTTCAAACTTGTAAGTGCTGGAATCCGTTTATCACTAACCATTCTTATGTTTTCTTCTTATGGAAGCTCTAGAGCGGACTGATCGTGCAGATTCTTCACATGTTCATACCAACAACGTCACTAATGGAAGTTCTCTCAAAAGGCAACACAAAGTCAGAATGATTCTTCATCAATGTCAAAGAATCTACAAAGTTTAAAGACTAAGAGAACTACATCAGTACTGATATCCAACGTTAAAGAGCGTGTGATCATCTTGAAGAAAGACATGGAGACACTGGAGCAACGGAGCTGACCTGATGCAGACAACAACAATATACTATCACTACCATCACAAAGAACAAAGAAAATGATGACGTCAAAGCAGAAATTTTCAAAGGAAACAATTTCTCTACACTGGGGAGATTATTCGAATCAAGACACTTCCTCTCACAAGAAAGAAGAATGTCAGAAGACGTCAAAGCTACTATTACATCAGCACCTACAACGTTTATATTATCAATCACTAACACTTAGGGGGGATTGTTGGAATTTCTCCTAAACTAGAATTAAAGTGTTAGCAATTAATATGTAATAATTAGCTTAATTATGGCCTTTATGTTTGTTTTTAAGCTTAGGCTTATGTAAAAGGCCCATAAGCCTAGGCCCAAGCCTAATAAGGAAATGATGGGAACTTGGTGTGTTTCCCTAGTTCCCTCCTATAAATACTCTTGTAAACCCTCACTTGAGGGTTGGTTGTTCTCTTTCACATAATACACCTACGCATAACCTTTCTCCATATCATATTCGTGTGTGTTTGTGTGTTTAGTGTTCATCTGCCTCCTCTTCATCTATACTTCTTTATCATTGATGCTTGTGTTACATAAATGGTGACCTAACAGCTTTTTCGCAAACCAATCAACCTAGATTTCATGAGGTAGGAACCCGCATACATCATAGAAACCCTTATTATCTAAAGATTTCTTGCAAAATCGGGTTCATCGATTTCCACGCATTTATTGACACAACTTCCCCAGTCAACATCATGTCAAAAGAGTGCTACAACCGAGTTATGAAGAAAGAAGTAGAATATACGGGGAATAATTTTATTGGGTTTGCAACTAACATCCATGTCTTCGTTGGAGCTCATTCATTTTTGGTGGACTTTGATGAGTGCTTATTCACTCATCATTTTTTACCCACCTAAGACCTCAAAGATGACTAAAAGCACCCAAATACGATCAAAATATGTTAAAAATATCCTCGGAGTGTGTTTTATGTCTTTCAGGTACAAAAGGATTGAAAGCAGAGCGAAAACGGGAAATATCGAGCTGAATCTGGAAAAGTGCAATCAAGATGTAGCCGGGAAGTGATTTTCTACATTTCTGAAGCCCGAGACGCATTTTGAGAGTGATCAGGGGGAAAAACACTTAAAAACCTAACCTGAACCCAAAAAACCCCATTTTACCCTTTTCCGATACCGTAAATGTCCAAAAAACCTTTTAAATCAAAACCTATTTTCAAACCTTTAAAACCGTTTTGTTAAAATTTTATTTTTTCTTAAAACCAATTTTTATTTTCAAGTAAAAAAAAATTACAAATTGTATTTTAATTAAAACCTTTTATTAAAACAAACCTTATAATATCCTTTTAAACCCTTTTTCCCCTTCTTCCTTATACCAAAAACCAGATAACATAAAAAAAGAAACCCAAACCCAGAAAATCCCTTTGCCCGCCAAAATCCTATTCACTGCCTACTCAGCCTCCACTTTCTTCCCCCATCACTCTCAACTCTTGGAAGCAGCAACAATGGAGCCAAAAGTCACATGACCACAGTCCACCTTGGCGATCCTTCCCCATCCCATTGGAGCTCTAGAAGTTAATGGCCAAGATCAAGCAGTTATCTCTCCAACACATTTTAATGGCCAAGATTATCACCAAAGAAACACAAGGATCCCAAGCTCAGTTTTTCACACACACAGAAAGCACACAAGACAGAAGACAGAAGAAAACATATTCTTCAGACTTTTGTATAAATAGACATGAGATGATTAGTGTAAAAAATTTGTCTAGAATTTGATTTTTCTAGTCCCATTTTATTGTACTGTCATTCACTTTTATTGTATCCTTTTAATTTTCCAAGCAATTTAAATTTAGTTTTACTCCAATTTGGTTTATGCAGTTTCAATGTTCTAAGATTTTTATTCTGTCTCATTTAATTGTTAGTGTTTAGAAGTCATCAGTGTTTGTTAAAGGTGTTTGAACCAGTTTGAGTTTGTTGTGTTGATGCAACGTTAAACTTTCTTTGATTCAAATCCCCATCAGTTACTTTTACTACCCATAGTAGTGTTTGGATTGGAAATATTCTTGGGTCAAAACCCATTTTAACCCATTTTGGATTCCTAGAATAGGTTTGTATAAGTAAATGTTTTCCTAGTATAGTTGTTTTAATTGGTTAATCTAGTTTTAGAATGATTTCAAAAGAAAAATAAAGGTTCTGTATCACAGTCCCTAGAGTTGTTTTTCTCAGTTTTCTTAAGCTATTTTAAGTTACTTTTAGGTGTTATAAAAATTTTGAAAATTTGAAAACAGTAATTTCATTAGCTTATCTAGCTTTTCTCAAAAGGAAAAAATTCAAAAAAATGTTTTGATTAGGCTGTTTGAGTATCAAAGTTGGAAGTTTAGTGTTTTTCTGCCCTGTCACAACAGCAAACAGCAGCATTCCTTATTTTTTTTTAGTGGATATTAGCTTCTCTATTAGCTTATTTTAGTTTATTATTACCCCATTAGGTTGAATCAGTTTAGTTTCATTCATTTTTAGCTCAGTCAGTGCTTATTAGGACCTTTTTAGTGCTTATTTTCAGGTTATCAGTTTAAGTTTCCCCCTTTTCTAGCTTTTTGCCACTTGCTTATTTCCCCATCCTAATGGGTTATTACTGTCCATCAAATAGTCCTGAATATCAAGTGTCAATTTCCCCCGATAATGCTTGTAATTTATATCATTTATATGGATTTACGCTTGTTTTCCATTGTTTTCCACTTTCTGGTAAATTACGAGCATTGGAGCTAAAGAGACGCGGAATTGGAGAAATATCAAAGATTCATCATAGTATGCTGACTTTGAAGAAGTTACGGCGTAACTCATCTCTCACATTACGCCGTAACTAAAGCGTGACTCAGAAAACCAACTCATCAGAAGGTTACGGCGTAACTCTCCCCAAGGACTACGACGTAACTATATTAGGTCAAATGAGGTTCCACGCCGCTGATAACTACGCCGTAACTATTCCACCAACTACGGCGTAACCAAGTGTTATTGAAGAATACGGCGTAACCACTCATAAGGTTACGCCGTAACCAGCAGATCTAGTACAAATACGAAGGAATTGAAGGTTACGGCGTAACTCTTATATTAGTTACGCCGTAACCCAGATCTGGCCTATAAATACCCCACGATTTCCAGCATTTCAAATCATCCCATTCCACACATCACAACCAAAGAACGTGGGAAGAAGCCAAAGGCAGGTCTAGAGGGGCATACGGAGCTGTCTCCAAGGGAGAAATCACTCCCCTACGATAAGCATTAGCATTTTATCTTTTCTTTACTTTCGATTCATGTATTTCGTAACTTTGAATATTGAATTGATTTGTATGCTTAATATGAGCGGCTAAGAACCTCTTGGTGCTGGCCTAGTTATGATTCCTTAATTGTTTTGTTTGCGTTTACATTACTTCCGTATAATAATTTCTAAGTGTATGCATGCATAGTTTATTGGTAGCTACCCTTGTTTCGGTAGTTTTGAATGGCGGTAGAGGCCAATTGCCTAGGAGATATGACCAACTGACCCTAGGTGAGCGGACTAAGACGGGAAGGGTAAGATATGACCAACTGACGACCCTTTCTACTTGTGCGATTTGACCAACTGATCACCTACCGTTTGGATGAACTTAAGAATTAGGGGGTGAGTGTTTAAGTTGCTAACGCCCGGGCACTCACTATTATAAATCTAGCATGTAGCGGTGCTTAATGATTTGGCTTAGGGGACCAGGAACAACAGGACTTATGAGGGGACACCTGACTTCTCCTGTGGTGGCATCTTTGCTGATAGGTTAGGGCGAATTGACCAAATGTTGTCCTATCGACTTTGACCCCACCTGAAGTAATTGGAAGTAAGTAGACGTAGACATTACTAGCTAGGAGGAATAACTAGGTTAGCACCACTCTCCTCTATTGATTTATCATTTGCCTTTATTTGCTGTTATCTGCTTTAGTAGTCAATTAATTCCTTATCGAAATCATTATTAAAATCTGTGACACTTAGACTTAGTAATAATCCAACACACATAGCTCTTGGGACGACCTCGGTTTTACCGAATACTACACTACACATAACCGGGTACACTGCCCGTAAGTGCATTAGGGTAGACCATAGGTATAACGAGACTTTATAAACATTAGGACCTGGTCAGTAAAACCTGCGTCAACCACCAATAGTTAGAATCTAGAAGTCCTTAGGTTTGATTATAAAAAGGAGAAAATGAGAATCGGAGAAAGAAGGAGTTGGAGAATTAAAAAGAAAAGTAAAGAAAAGGGTGAAAAAAAATAGCCCTCCAAATTACTCAACTTAGGGCAAACACCGGGTTCAATACATATGCTACTGGTTGTCACTTGATGACACCGGTATTGAAGATTAAAAGTCTTCATGGACCCAGTGACGCATGCACTAAACCTTCTTAGCCACTCAAGTTTCTCTAAACAGAAACTTGTTTCATTCTCACAGGGAACCCTACGTAAAGTATCGGCTCTCTCTTAGAGATTGTTGGTATTGAAGAAGGAGACCCTCTCCCTAGTCTCCGCTCAGGAAAACCAAAGCGCACTATTGAGTCTAGAGCCACGAGATTCATCATAAGATCTCTTAGGAACACTTGACATTTCATCACTTGTCGTTCAACATTAAGGACGCAAGTGATACATTATCGAGTCCTACACAGATCTTAGCAATCTTTCGAGAACATTTATGAGGGGTTCACACATGTGATCCTCGGTAATTGAATGGAAACTCCTGCCAGGGTCAACATCAAACAGCCTTGACAGCAGGTCGCTTAGGTAGCCCCTTGTGGGTTACACTTAGTGTTGACTCAAACAGTCTACAGTCGTGGGGTGATGCTTCGGTGCGCCTCAGTGACTCACCTGAACTGTAGCTGTACTTCGGTACATCGTGTTATCTTACTTGAGGGACTCCAGTTCAGGAACATCCTTTACGAGAATTAGAGATGTGTTTTCACACTATGCTGTTAACACGCTCGAAGTTCAAACTTGTAAGTGCTGGAAATCCCGCTAAGGAGATTCCTTTCAAACATCGAGTCCTAATGATGTGGGTCATTACTTGAACTTGTTCAATGTAATGCCAACTGTCCCTCCACGGGATTCGGACGGCTGATTCGCCCGATCAAGGTGAATGGAATCAAGACATTCATCAGAAGAACAATCGTAGTGGTTAATTCTCTTAGAAACAACCACAATGATCGATAAATGTTTATCACTAACCCATTCTTATGTTTTCTTCTTATGGATGCTCCTGGGAGATGATCGTGCTGATTCTCCACATGCTCATACCAACAACAACAAAATTTGAAGTTCTCTCGAAAGGCAACACAAAAGTCAGAATGATTCTTCCTTAATGCCAAAGAATCTACAAAAGTTTAAAGACAAAGAGAACTACATCAATTCTGAAATCCAACGTCAAAGAACGTGTGAGCATGTTGGAGAAGGACGTGGAGATACCTGAGCAACGAAGCGGACCTGATGCAGACAACAACAACATAACATCACCATATCCACACCAGAACAATGAAAAGAACAAAGATATTTGAAGACGTCAAAGTTGAAAACTTCAAAAGAAACAAGATCCTCACACTGGGGAGATTGTTAGAATCAAGACTCTTCTTCTCACAAGAAAGAAGAAGGTCAGAAGATGTCAAAGCTACTGCTATTATATCTACACCAACAACTTTTCAAGATTGCTGGAGTCATTTATTAATTACCAACACTTAGGGGGAGATTGTTGGAATCACTCCTAACTTATATTTCAAATGTTTGTAATCAATATGTAATAGGTTGCTTAATTAGGCTTTTATGTTTGTATTAATGGCAAGACTTATGTAGAAAGACCATGTGGAGTTTGATAAACTCCTTGAGATCGTTTTGAGCCTCTAGGGTTTAACATAACAATGATTATAAACATTATACGCAGCGGAATTAAACAAACTTCATTATTATTGACACAAGGTTTTACTTTCACCCAATCTCCTCCAAATATTATTTGATCAGAATAATACGTGTTACCTAACTGTAAAAGGGATCTAAGACACCTTAGATCTTGGAGGTAAACAACTAACACTAACCTAGGCGTTTACAATGATCTATACGCCTAGGACATACACACCTTTTACTAGACGTCTACATTGTGAAAGACTTATATTATAAAACCTACACCCCATGTCCTCTTTATATACTAGAGGATTAGGGTTTACAAAATACTACAAAGGACTAAATAATAAATCTTCTTTTGCAAGCAAGTCCTTCCATCTTTTTGTAGGTTTCATCTCTTTTACTTTAAGTCCCTTTGTTTCATTCTTGTATTTATTTTGTCTCATCAAATCCAAGGAACCTTAAACCCAACAGCCCATAAGCCTTGGCCCATATCCAATAAGGAAGGAAGGAACTAGTAGTGTTGCCCTAGTTCCCTTCCCCTATAAATACTCTTGTAAACCTTCATTTGAAGGTTGGTTGTTCACTTTCATATTACGCCTATGCATAACCTTTGTTTATCTCAATATTGTGTGTGTTTGTTTGTGTTCATCCGATCACTTCTTTCCTATTTCATCTATATTGATTCTTGTGTTAACTTATGGTGACCTAACAGGCAACAACCAAGGGGTTTTCAAAGTGGTTCAAGTTTTGGTCCATTTGATTTAAGGGTTTGGAAAATTTAGTTAGCATTGTGGTTCTTGATTTAGGATTTTCTAGTCAACAATTTTGGGTTCTTTGGCACTGATGTGTGCTTAAACACACTTCATTTTATATCTAAAAACATGCTAAATCGGACTAATAACCGTTAAATATGTCACAATATATTACAAATATGTTGGAAATGTGTTATTATGTCTTGCAGGTACAAGGGTTAGAAAACAAAGCAAAAACGATGATTTTTGGATAAGTTTCGACGACGTTTTCATGTTTTTCGAGGTTCAAACAAAGTCGTAAAAATTACTCGAGCACACTATTGGAAAGAGCATGAAAAAACGATTCAAACAGTATATTTACTAAATCTTTAATAGTCCATATTGACCCTTAAAATGACAGTCCAAATAATACTTTTGAACCTTTTGTTAACATTGAACTGGGCCAGAACATGAGTTCGCTTAAAAGAAACAAAGGGCACTAGTATTACTGAACCTAACGTAGTTGGGCATCACCTTCAACTCCCAAACAACACACCTGGGTTCGACCCCCAACCAATGCAAGTGAGGATAAAATTGCTAGTGCCATGTGGCACCACCTAAGTGGTCCACGTGGCGACCCGGACCAGACCCGACCTGACCCAGACCTGACCGTTGACCCCGCCACATGGCACTGCCATGTCACTTGACATGTCAACAATTGGGTCTCACCTGCTGACGTGGCTGACGGTTGGCCAATCAGGTGCCGCCACGTGGCGGCGACGCCACCATTCTAAAGATTGGTACGAGAATGATTGCAGGTACAAGTGGCAGGCGGCTGGCCAATCTATGAGCGACACGTGGCGGTGGTGTCGTCACGTCAGTACGAGGTCCAGAAGGTACGAGGAGGTTTGGCGGCGACGGTTGTCCATTGAGGAGCTGACATGTGTCCCATGTGCGCTGGCATTATTAGATTGACCTAGAAGGGCTACATTTGGGCTATAAAAGTGTGATAGAGCTGCTCATTTGAACCGGATACGACACGCAAAAAAAAAAAAAAAAAAAAACTCTTTTTTATAGCTTTTTAAGAGTTGTTTTTTAGTAGTAGTTTGTTAGGTTATTGAGTGCTTATTTTCAAGCTAATTTTTGTAATCAACTCTATAATGTTTATGGATAATACTTAGTACTTATTTCTTCATCTTATCTCTTTCTCTTATTTTTCTTTTTTCTTTCTTATCTAATTTGTTATTTACGCTCTTATAGCTTATTGTAGCTTATTAGATTAGCTTATTTGTGATAAGCTCTCTCATAGCTTATTCACTTTAAGCTATCCACTTTTCATCTTTTTGTCTTGAATAAGCTCTACCTTATAGCTTATTTTTAGACTAAAAAGATTAGCTTTTTGATAAGCTTTTCATATAGCTTATTCAATAAGCAGTTTTCATTTATTTAGTTTCTTTTCAAAACCTTTTTATTATTAGTTTTAAATAGTCATTTTATTACTTATTTCTACAAAAAGCTTCAATCTTTACTAAATTTTAGTGTTTATTTCTTAAAATGTTCACATCTTTTTTAGTTTTTAACTAATAATAAGCTATTCAATAGCATTTTTACATTCTCAATCTGCGTTTAATCTTCGGATTCAAACACATTAGTTTTGGGTGAATTTAGATCTAGTCTTTTTAGCTTTTAAAATTTCAATCTTTTTAGCTTTTCTTTAGCTTATTTCATCTTTAGCTTATTTATTTAGATAAAATATACCCAATCCATGTTTACTTTTCGAAGTGAACACTTTAGTTTTGGGTGCATTTAGATCTAATTTTTTAGCTTTTTCATAGCTTATTTTGATTAAAGTTTGTTTCTTTTTAAATCAATAAGCTTTTTCATAGCTTATTTGGTTCATATAAGTGCTTACTCATTAGCTTATTGTCCTAATCTTGTTAAAGTTTTGATTTTTAAACATCCATTCATACATCCTAATTCGTGAAGCTTAAGGGTTTTATAAGCTAGCTTATTTATAAGTTTATAGCTTTTCTAGTTTCTAATAAGCTATTTAGTATATAAACTTCACAACTTTATCAACTAATTAGTGAAATAGAAGCTAATAAAGAAGTAATCTTTAGTGTTTGCTTTTATTTATAAGGTCGGGTGGTTTTATTCGTGTCGTCTTATACATCGGGTTCTATTTTCTTTTCCTTTTCACTTATAGTTAATTAGTTTATAAATATGCTTATGTTTGTTGAATTTGTTGTTGATGTTAGCTTGTTTAATATGAGTAGTGATTAGATTTTTATATGCTTCTTAAGTGAGTAGTGATTTGGATTTGAGTGTGAAAAGCTAAGAAATTGTTGATTGATAATCTTCAGTTACTTGGGTTGATTTTTGGTTATATCAAACGGGCAAAAGCCGTTTGGAAAACTAATCTTCTAAATCAAGTACTTTTTACCAAGACAAATAATTGTTTTCAAAATAAACCAACGTTGTGAGAAAATAGTTTCTTTAACGGGTATCGAAGATTATTGATTAATAATTTCCGGATTATTTTTAGATATATTTGGTTAATTGTTTTAACAGGCAAAAGCCGTTTGGATAATTAATTATTTAGATCTGGTGATTATTACCAAGATAAAAAGAATTATTTTTAGTATAAGCCAACGTTGTGAGAAAATAATTTTATTTTGACGGTTATTAATTAAACGGGCTTATTAGATTATTCACACTTAATTATCTTTTCACCTCACTTAATAAGCATAGCTTTTATTATCATATTCTTAGCTAAATTTCAGTCATAATTAGTTGTTGTCCAATTTTAATTAGTTAAAATATTCCATATTAGCTAAAATAATCTTTTATAAAATCCAAACCAAAATATTCGACAATCCAACATAAAACAAATAACAAAAACGTAATTTCAATTTCTATCTCACCGTGATTATGACTCCGGAAGATTGATTATTATTCGTCCTCAAGTGATTATTAAATCTAACGGGAAAACTTATAAATATTAAAACTGCTCATCTACAATCGAATCAGGCACCAATATCACTCGACAACAAGTAAGCATTCAGCTAATCCATTTCATATACTTGCTTAACACTTATATGTCACGCATACACTAAATTATATCACCAATATTGCTTGTACTATAAAAAACTTGTTTTTGGAACTTATATACACAAGTATTTGATGTTGCAGTTTCTTTGTGTAATTCAATATTCAAGATAAACTTGTTGGTAAAAATCTTGTTAATACACTCCTAGATAATGTTCTTAGTATAACATGTTCAAAGTCTAAAGCTTGTGGAAGTGTAACGTGCTCGAAAACTAATCCTTTCTCAAAACATGTGTAGCACCTGGTACTTTCATTTTTCACTAGTAACGCCACCAAAATGCAATTTGTTATTAAAATTCTTAGAAAAACATTTCATTATAATTTTGATATTTTAGTATATTCAACATCTAGGACTCGCGGGGAATGCATGTTCAACAATCCTTTGTTTTTCAAAAATATAGCAAACTACCCGATACATGTGCATTGCACAAGTTACACCACCAAAAATTCGATTTGTGTCAAAACCGTGGTTACTATACATAAATGTAATGTTATTAGTTCTACATATCCAAAATATAGGGAGTGTACATGCCCAAAAGGCTAAACTTTTCGAAAGTATGTTCATGTATCTAGTGTTTTTTGCATTTTACAGACTTCACGCCAAAAATCTCGATTGATGTTTGGATCGTAGTCATCGTACTTAAACATGATGATATTTATTCAATATATACGAAACCTGGGACAATCGAAAGTAACCACGACCTTTAGATATCAAAAACAGAAACTAAAGCTTGTTTATAAAATGTTGTTCTGTGACCATATTGTGGCTCGATTATGTGTAGCTTAAACCTAATATGGTGGATTGTGGTCGTTTTGAAAAAATGTAGCCAACATAACCACCTAGATATAGCAACTCGACTCATGTAAAACCGAACCCTAAAGAGAAAATTAAAACTTTCTAAACATTGCCAAAAATCATTTTTTAGCAAAAATCCATCAGCACTTTTTTGGAAAATGTGTCTGGCCCATCGCTTTCAAGCCCATTTTTAGCCATCTTACGACATGTTTGGGTAAAATCTCACAACGTAAAAGTTGTAGAGGAGCCAGAAAGCTTGAAGTAGCGAGTCGAAACAGGTCTAGAGGATAAGTATGGAGTGAGTTGTGACCCCGCAAAGTTCAGCAAAAATACACGAATGAACTCAGAAAATATTCCAAGTGTTTAGTCGTTTCTTACCCCTCACATTGAAGCCCAATTTTAACCACTTTTAAAACCGTTAGAAAGGAAATAAAATAACACGAAAATTGTAGAATAGTTGAAACACTAGAAGTAGGAAGTTGAATCATGATGAGAGGCCAAGTAACGACGGAGATTCGGTTCGGCAAAGTTAAGCAAAAACACACTTTTCAGAATTTTTAGAACTTTAATATATTTGGTAAATTTTCATAAAAATCATTTCTAAACTCGTAAAACTTAAACACAAATATATATTGGTGATAAAAACTTAAAAAATGCATATGCATGACATACATATCATGATTACGACCTAAGACACGTTAATATTCAATTAGGTCACATTTAGGGTTTTGCCTCGTTTTTCATGACATCACTACCTTACCGTATCTTATCATTTACTCAAGGTGAGTTCATGGCCCCTATTTTACTTGGTTTTTAATACTTTGGGGTGAGAATGCATGCTCGTTTATTCAAACACGCTACTCTTTTTATTTATATACATGGTCGTTTACTCAAACACCTTACTTGTTTTACTTAATTCCATGTTCATTTACTTGAAAATATTACTCATTTATTTATACATGCTCAATTAGTTTCAATTACTTTTTTTCGGACACAGGTACATAAAACATTTACGTGAGTTTCATAGCCCCATATTTTATACTTAACTTTCTTACTTCGGGTGAGAATGCATGCTTATTTGCACATTTTGAACACAAGTACATTAACATGTTTACGTATTGGCTTAAGTTATTTGTCAACCCGCATTTCATTATTGCCCATTATCATGAACCATTAATTACGTATTGGTAAGCACAAATGTTATGAATAGATCTATTGGGGTTGACACCCCCGTACATGGTAGCTTAGCTCTACCGACCCAAGTTATCAGTTATACGAACGCAATTCATTTGAATAAGAACCAGGTGGTCATGGGTTAGACCCCTGCATTGGGCACTCTCATTATATTATTGTTAACGCTTCGGTGTCATTAGCTTAGGAAGTAGTAAACGCATTTTTGTGTGACATTGTATTTGTTATAATGGTCATGCACCTTCTATAATCTTGTGGTTCGTTTTCACATTAATACTTTCATTAAACCTATGACCTCATACGGTCAACCATTACTTGTTCATAACCGAATGATTCGGTCAAATCAACATTTAATCTTGTGGTCTACACTACTTTTACATACTTAAACCTATGAACTCACCAACATTATTGTTGACATTTTTTTAGCATGTATTTCCCAAGTGCTTGATTTTGGCTTGGCTAAGCATTCATTGAATCTTATATAGAGGTTATTCTCTTATATCTTGTGTTCCTATATTATGACGTAACGCCTTTAGATTGCATTTTCACTGTGTGAATTTGGGGGTTTTACAGATTGGTATCAGAGCTCAGGCTATAAAGAACTAGGTTGCATTGTTAGGCCTAGACTATAGCCATTGCATTTCAAACATTCCGGTGTGAGCCCATACACTATGTCATTAAACTATCAAACATTCTCATGCATTTTAATGATTTCAAAAATGTTTTCATGACCTTGTTTATCAATATTTTGCATGGCCCATCACAGTGTGTCGATTTCCTTGATTACATTACTAACCATCTCTGAAGACGAGTTTAAACACTTGTCCGATACTTTTGGAAAACCTACGTCGCCTCGTAAACCACCTCCTAGTAACATACCGATTTAGCATGAGTGTTGTGTCAGAAATTCTTAAGTAGGATGATTTATAATTTCTTTATTTAAATGGACTGGGACGCCTTTTTATTTAAATAAAGAAATTGTAAATCGCCAAACCATAAGTTTATAATTCTTTATTTACATAAATTGAGACGCCTCTTTGGGTAAATAACGAACTATAAATGAGTGGGCTTATGTGTATCCGAGATGACATGAGTACGAACTCGAATCCAAAGACCATCTATTCAGATCCGTCGCAAGTAGCCTCACCTTTTCACAGACACCACTCTGACGGATAACACATACTGAATCTCGGGACGAGATTCCTTTAACGGGGAAAGACTATAACAACCCGCATTTTTCAGGTCAATATCTATTTTAATAAATATTAAGTTTCGTAATTTTCACCTCTACATTTTAGTTAACGCATAGTCTTTATTCTATTTCGGGCATATCGGGAGACAACATTAAACGCTTATCGTTTCTAGACTACATTTAGTCTGCGTATGAAAACAACAATAGTATTATTCGTATGAGCACATTTCACAAATCTTATAATTTTGGTTTATAAACTTTTACGTAAATAATTACATCTCGCATTTTAATCATGCATACATTCATACATTCACTATTTATCTCAATAATACTATCATAAATATACATATCATCTTAAAATAAATAAATAAATAAATAAAAATCAAAATTCTTTTCTCTCCTCTTGATTTGCCGCCCATATATACACCAAGAGGGTAAGTCCCACATTTATTTTCTTCTTTCAAAACCTAACTTACCATTTCTTGTCCAAATCTCATTCCTATGCAGTCTTGTGAACTTGGAAACTAGAAAAAAGTAGGAGATTCCTCTCCTTGAACCTTGATACATGGTTCACTACTCAAACCAAGACACACTCTCCAATTTTGGGCTAGCAAACGAAAGAATCCTTCAAAGCCCCTTTCAAACATTACTTTTTTTTACTCTTATAAGCTTGAACACTTAACATCTCACTTACCTACCAAAACAAACACAAAAACTTCTCTTTGTCCTCTCTTGAGTTTCGACTGAATTAGGGCATCAACAAAGGAGTTTTCAAAGTTGTTCAAGTTTTGGTCCATTTGATTTAAGGGTTTGGAAATTTTAGTTAGCATTGTGGTTCTTGGTTTAGGATTTTCTAGTCAATAATTTTGGATTCT
Organism: Chrysanthemum makinoi; assembly: GCA_910596185.1. Taxonomy (NCBI): domain Eukaryota; kingdom Viridiplantae; phylum Streptophyta; class Magnoliopsida; order Asterales; family Asteraceae; genus Chrysanthemum; species Chrysanthemum makinoi. The sequence goes on from OU343218.1 coordinate 176,211,924, forward strand.
TTGACACTGATGTGTGCTTAAAAACACTTCATTTTATATCTAAAAGTATGCCAAATCGGACTAATAACCATTAAATATGTCAAATTATATTACAAATATGTTGGATATGTGTTATTATGTCTTGCAGGTACACATATCCAACATATTTGTAATATAATTTTGGGTTCTTTGGCACTTATCACTCAACAAAAAGTACGCATTCAACTAATCCATTTCATATACTTGCTTAACACTTATATATCATACATACACGAAATTATATCACCAATATTGCTTGCACTTTAAAAATCTTGATTTTGGAACTTATATACACAAGTATCTGATGTTGCAGTTTTCTTTGTGTAATTCACTCTTCAAGATAAATTTGTTTCTAAAAATCTTGTTAATACACTCCTAGATAACGTTCTTAGTATAACATGTTCAAAGTCTAAAGCTTATGGAAGGGTAACGTGCTCGAGAACTAATCCTTTCTCAAAACGTGTCTAGCACCTGGTACTTTCATTTTTCGCTAGTAATGCCACCAAAATGCGGTTTGTTATTGAAAACCTTAGAAAAACATTTCAATATAATGTTGGCAGTTTAGTATATTCAACATATAGGACTCGCGGGGAATGCATGTCCAACAATCCTTTGTTTTTTGAATATATGGCAAACTACCCAATATATGTGCATTCCACAAGTTACACCACCAAAAATTTGATTTGTGTCAAAACCGTGGTCAGTATACTTAAATGTAATGTTATTAGTTCTACATATCCAAAATATAGGGATCGCGGGAGTGTACACGTCCAAAAAGCTAAACTTTTTGAAAATATGTTCATGTATCCGGTTTTTTAGCATTTGACAGACTTAACCCCAAAAATAACGATTTGAGGTTTGGATCGTCGTCACCGTACTTAAACATGATGATATTTATTCAATATATGCGAAATATAGGACAATCGGAAGTAACCACAGCCTTTAGATATCAAAAACAGAAACTAAAGCTTGTTTATAAAATGTTTTTGTGTGACCATATTGTGGCCCGATTATGTGTAGCTTAAACTTAATATGGCGGACCGTGGTAGTTTTGAAAATATATCCAACATAACCACCTAGATATACCAACTCGATTCATGTAAAACTGAACCCTAACGAGAAAGTTATGACTTGCTAAACATTGCCAAAAATTGTTTTATGTAAAAACCCATTAGCATTGTTTTGGAAAATATGTCTGACCCGTCGCTTTCAAGCCCCGTTTTTAGCCCTCTTACGACCTGTTTGGGTAAAATCTCACAATGTAAAAGTTGTAGAGGAGCCAGAAAGCTATAATTAGCGAGTCGAAACAAGTGTAGAGGATAAGTATCGAGTGAGTTGTGACCACGCAAAGTTCATCAAAAATACACGAATGAACTTAGAAAATATTCCAAGTGTTTAGTCGTTTCTTACCGCTCACATTGAAGCCCGATTTTAACCACTTTTAAAACAGCTTGAAGGAAATAACAAAATACAAATATTGTAGAATAACGGAAACACTAGAAGTAGGAAGTTGAATCATGACCAGAGGCCAAGTAACAAGTGAGATTCGGTTCAAAAATTTTGAGAAAAAACACACTTTTCATAATTTTTATAACTTTAATATTTGTGGTAAATTTTCATATAAATCATTTCTAAACTCGTAAAACTTAAACGCAAACATATATTGGTGATAAAAACTTACAAAATGAATATGCATGATATACATATCATGATTACGACCTAAGACACGTTAATATTCAATTAGGTCGCGGTTAGGGTTTTGCCTCGTTTTGCATGCCATCACTACCATACCGTAGCTTATCAATTACTCAAGGTGAGTTCATGACCCCAATTTTACTTGTTTTGTAAATACTTTAGGGTGAGAATGCATGCTCGTTTATTCAATAACATTACTCATTTTATTTATATATATGATCATTTTCTCAAACATCTTACATGTTTTACTTAATTCCATGTTTGTTTACTTGAACACATTACTCGTTTACTTATACATTCTCAATTACTTTCAATTACTTTCTTTCGGACATAAGTACATAAAACATTTACGTAAGTTTCATAGCCCCATATTTTACACTTAACTTTCTTACTTGGGGTGAGAATGCATGTTTATTTGTACGTTTTGAACACAAGTACATTAACATGTTTACGTACTGGCTTAAGTTATTTGTTAACCCGCATTTCATTATTGCCCATTATCGTGAACAATAAATTACGTATTGGTAAGCACAAATGTTATGAATAGATCTATTGGGGGTGACACCCCTTCCATGGTAGGTTAGCTCTACCGACCCAAGTTATCGGTTAGACGGACCCATTTCATTTGAATAAGAACCAGGTGGTCATGGGTTAGACCCCTACATTGGTCGCTCTCATTATATTATTATTAACGCTTCGGTGTCATGAGCTTACGAAGTCGTAAACGCATTTATGTGTGACATTGTATTTGTTATAATGGTCATGAACCTTTTATAATCTTGTGGTTCATTTTCACATTAATACTTTCATTAAACCTATGACCTCATACGGTCAACAATTACTTGTTTATAACCGAATGATTCGGTCAAATCAACATTAAATCTTGTGGTCCACACTACTTTTACATTCTTAAACCTATAAACTCACCAACATTATTGTTGACATTTTTTAGCATGTATTTCTCAGGTGCTTAAGTTTGGCTTGGCTAAGCATTCATGGAATCTCATATAGAGGCTATTCTCTTATATCTTGTGTTCTTATATTATGACGTAACGCCCTCAGATTGCATTTCCGCTGCGTGAATTTGGGGGCGTTACAGTGAATTCTTGAGTTTTTAGCTCAGTCTTTATCATCACTAGCTGAACAATGAAACAATTCTTGGTTTACTTTGGTAGTTGAAAAAATTCATGCTTTAGTTAGCGCATTTTCAATCTATACAAGTGCGAAGAGTGTCGAGTCAATTTCATATGTATGCTTCTTTTTGAAAACGAGGAAATAAATATGCTTGCTTGAGCTTATTCTATATAAATAAAAATATGCTCTCTCCTCTGTATCTATAACATTACTCCCTTCTTCCATATTTTCCCTTCTATTTTTCTTGTAAACCGAGAATACACAATTATAACTTGATTAAATAAAAACTAAACTAATTATGTTTGAAGAACCAAAATAACTTATAAATATTATTTCCATCAATTTGTACTTCTAATACTCTGTATATATTTAGAAACCTACCACTATGTATAACAACCTATTCCTCAAAATTCCTAATACCTATTATTAAAATGGTTCTTGTTTTAGTTTTCTACTTTACAACTTGAGGTAATTTATTAATCATACAATATAATTTAATCATTAAAAAATCCCTACATAAGACTTATGTTTTGGCAGGCAGTTAAGTGTGAGGTTTTATAATTCTATTAAACATAAAAAAAGAATGAAACATTTAATATATATAAATATATAGAAATTGGTTCTTTTAAAAATTTGATCTTGGTGAAAAAGTGATAGAAGTGATCTCAACCATTAGATCACCCCCTCTTCCTCTCCTTTTTTTTCTTGCTAACTACAGGGACCTTAATGTATTTTCTTTCATTCTTTAAGGGAGGGTTTCATAAATTCGCCTCTTTAATATATAATGCCTATTTTTTTTCATTTTTTCTTTTTCTTATTTCTCTCATTCCATCACACGACCTGTTTTCTCTCAGTTGTGTTATCAGATCTCTTAACACATGTCAAATTGAAGATCAAATTAACACACGAAATCGTATCGTTTTATTAGATTCACAATATCATCTCATCATAATTTATCAATTCGAAGAACAAATTCACGTATGTAACTGAATTCGGTTATAAATTTGTTATTTTTGCTACTTAAAATCAATCATAAAGCTTATATATGTGTTTGTTGTTGTTTTATCTGTACGGATTTTTGTTCATAGTGAGTTAGGTTTTTGTTTTTATAAAATTTGTTTCGTTAATAATCATGTTTGTTAATAGATGTAACGATTTTCAAAGTTCATTGACATGTTTTATGTATAGAATAGTTATTTTGAATCGAAATTGAGAAATAAATACATGGAATACATGTTTACAAAAAACTGCACACCAAGTGTTTGATAAAATGTCTGAACAAAATTTTAAAACTACGATACACTATTTTTTCACTGTGGTTATACATCTTTCGATAGTAAAAACATATTTCAAATGATTGTGCATGTAGAAACATATTTCAAATGATTACAAAAATATCTAGGATAAGCACTTTGTGAAACACCCTCTAGAAAAAGAGTACTTTTGGCCATTGTTTATTTCTTATAGATAAGGTGTTAAATCAATTGATAAGCTGATGTTACTGTTACTATATTGGCTTATTGGGATGCTTTTATATTCAATGCCTTTGCAATGATTTTTTGAATCCAGAAGAATAAAGTGTAATAGCTTTTAAACATTAAAGTACAATATTTGTTTATTGACTACCAAAAGTCAAAATGGATTATAAAAGATAATAATCTATTAGAAAGTCACATGATATATATTTTGAATTTTATAGACAATGATTGTTATTCTGTCAACATATATGTACATTTTGTATCTAATATGACGCTTGGTATTGAAGTCGTTTGCAAGGTTGTCTAACAAGGCTTCTGGCACCTTTCAGGCATTAATTATAATCTGATAACGGAAAATCTAATTGTAGAGTGCTAGGGATTGGGCTTGTGTTCAATGATCTAACCTCAGGTATTCCAGTGAATTTCATCGGTTTGTAATCCGTGATAATCAGGTAGTGCTTCTTTTATTTTAAGTATGGAATTCATTAAATTGACCAAACGGATGCACTAAAGTGACTCAAACAGATGCACTAAAGTTCATCAAACAAATGTAATAAAGTTGCATCATATTTTATCATGTTTCCCTTTTGTGTGTAATTACCATATTTTACGTATGTTTTCTACACATGCATATAGTTTATTGATCTTGTACTTGTATGGGAATCAAGATGTACATTAGGATGTGGACTCGTTTGAGACTCCTCTTGTTCGAAGGCTTGCGAACTTTATTCACTATGATTAGTGCCGCCCACAATCAAATAGGGTTGAAGGTATCTGGTTAATTAAGGTTTTTTATACTTATATCTTAAGAATGAAAGATTCTATATGATATATTCAATGTAAATTGATCCAAAAAATATATGTGTCAATTTATGTAATAGAGAATGAAAAATAAAATAGTTAAAAATAAATGGGTCAAATGGGTCAAAAGTCGCCAAAGTGTATATTTAATGTGCGAAAGTATTCCACATCTATATTCAATCGTTAACCAAATATGCCTGAACCTCTATATGCCACCTTTACTTGTAGTACATGAAGATGAAAGAAGCGTACTTACACTATAGGTCCATGCAGGTAACGAGGATCATACATGCGCTTCAGATCGATCATCGGGTGAGCATAGACTAGCGGTGGTTGGAGACACAGAGTTCTTGAAAACCCCAGCTTTCGAGGTGGATGAAAACATGCAACAGGTACGTTACAATTACTTTTGCGACGGTTGAAAAAGTTTCCTATCAAGGTAAATCTTAATTTATAGTGATAGTTGTTGTAATCCGTGATAATCAGGTAGTAGTTGTTTTGCTTATGCCTAAAATTCATTAAATTGACAAAACGGATGCGCTAAAATGACTCAAACAGATGCACTAAAGTTCATCAAACAGATATAGTAAAGTTGTATCATATTTTATCATGTTTCCCTTATGTGTGTAATTGCCGAATTTTACGGATGGTTTTCTACACATGCATATGGTTAATTGATCTTGTAATTGTATGTTTGACAGTGTCTGGAGTGGATGCTTAAGTGCATAACCTAATACAGAACAAAATGACACGTTCATACATAAAAGTTATCCTACTTATGAAACTATCGCACAAGAATTGGTTTGAATAAGTGTAACATGAAAAGTAGATAATATCATTTACATCTTCTATTGTAAACTCCCTGTAGTAAATAAGATATACAATTTGTATAGATCTTGTATATAATTTACTTCAGCTTCAAGATTTCATTATAATAAAGTTCCATATTCTATATTTGTAGTTATAATATAAATCTGTCTCTTTATCACATTCATTTCTTTGGAATGTTGTTATCAGTGGATGATATGACAGGTGGTATCTCAGTAGAATCTTTCTTTGAAGGCTCATCAACTTGATGATTTGTTTGGTCGTTAACCGTGTTTGTCTTATCCTTGTTTGGAGCCTTCTTTTCATCAATTTCATGAACCTAAAAGTATTGAACTTGTTTTGCTTTTATGATACAAACGGATGCACTAAATACATCAAATGGATGCACTAAAGTTCCTCTAATAGATGCATTAAATCAAATAGGTGCACTAACGTTATAAATGAGAATGAACATATTCATTAATGTAAATGATAAGCAAATTCATTTATTGAATGTAATGGTGATGAAGGGCTAAAGCTGTATATTAAAAAAAAGAAAAAAAATTGTTGTGCATTTGGGAGTAAAAAATATAAACCTACAGATATAGTTGAACAAAAAGGTAGCAATAAACATACAAAGAACTAGTCACATTATGAACGAATTGATCTTATTTTAAACTTAACTTGCATGTACAAGAGATGCATTTTACATTTATGAGTGATGCTACAATCAGAATACAACGTCTCCTAAGATATAGTAAGTTAAACAAAAACTAACAAATAAGATTTTTACAAGCTAAGCAATGACTATCTTCAAATTCTTACAAAATCTGAAACATTCAGAGAAGCCTCTCAAATCTTCTACCTTTCGATGCCTATAAAGTCATCATCTTGTAACAAATCATCATCAACGTTCAACCAAGAACCAATGGCATCTTCTCGTCTGACAAAATCATCTTCTAAAGTCTTCCATTCTAGAAAGTTGCATATGGGACATGTCAAATGTGTATTGCTAAAATATAACCTGAATTAGTTGAACAATGATTATGAGTTAAACAATAATTATGTAATATTCCATACAGATGCTTTATTTTTTTAATACATATGCTCTAAAATGTATAAAAAATAGTATATTGCCAAACACTGCTTAATATTCCATACAGATGCACTAAAATGTACAGAAATATTATATAGCCAAACACCCCCAGGGTTACTACATCACTGAATAATCCTTATGCAGTATTAAATAAACATGCCTTGTTTTTTTAAATACAAATGCACTAAATATACACAAATTGGTATATTTTTCCAACACCCTCAATGTATATTAAATGAATTCAATATTGCTTAACATACAAAAATATTAGATGAGTTTGAATAATCCTTATGCAATATTAGTATATTGCCAAACATATAAAAAATATCAAATGAGTTTAATCATCCATATAATCCATACAAATACGTTGCTTTTTTAATGAAAATGCACTAAGATATACACAATTTTACTAACACTAATACATATGCAAGTTAGTTAATATGGAACAAAAAAACTGATAAGAATATAAATTTCCTAAATATATTATGGCTTGATTTTTTACTTACCACCATCGAAAGTATTGACCCTCCGACACTTGAAGAGATTTTGTACTCTTCGCGGGACACTACAAGTAAGTTAAGTTTGAAGTCGCTCACAAATGATCAAACAGATTTTAGCGTTCGACGTATTTATCATATTGCATAAACATACTCAATAGGATGCCTTAATGTATCACACAATGCGCTAATAACAATAAATGATGCACTAATATATCACACACCATAACATTTATGACATACAAATAAACAAACAAACACATAGCTTAAATGATTTCAGTATAATTTTATCTAACAAACTTTTCATTTTTTTATCAGCTTTTATGATACATCGATGCCCTAATAGAATCTTAAAATTGATGCCCTAATACATTCTTAATACATACGCACTGAACTTGCAAATTGTTGCCCTAATGCAGTATTAAAACAGATGCATTAAATAAACAAACAAACGGATGCTCTAGTACAATATTAAAACAGATGTCTTAAACAAACAAACAACTGATGCTCTAATATTTTCTTAAAACAGAGGCTCTTTTTCATGATACCCTTATGCACCTTAAATAATTTCAGTATGCTATTATCTAACAAAAAAATGTTATTTTTATCAAACTTTGATGCACTAATAAACATACACGCTGCAAATTAATGCATCACACTTACAAAATCTCATTGATACATTTCATCAAACATATGGTGTGCTCTTTCAATAAACACGTTTTATACATTTTTTCTGCCAAATTTGTTCCATGTCAGATAGAAAACATGTTTATATGTGATGATAAACTTTCCACAAAAATTCAGAAAGTAATCAAATCATTGATTAAATTTGATTAATCAGCAAAATTAGTTTACTTTTAATTTAAAGCTAACTTTCTCTTCATTGTTGTATGATTAACGCTTCAAAATACATTATTAATTGTACAATTAGTTAGTTAGGGTTTGTATTACCTAAAAGATGAACTTATCTTCATGAAACGAAGCCGCCACCGTCGTTGACTGTGACGGTGCTACTGGTGTGGTGACCGGAACGATGGCGGTGTGGTGGTGGTCGGAGGTGGGACGTTTTGGTCGGTGTGGTGGTGGTTGGTGTGGGAATGATTGTATGATGGTGTGGGAATTAGTGTGTTTATGTGATATGTCAAGAGTGGGAATGAGTGTATGCTAGTTCTTCCCTTTTTTTATTATTTCATTTTATCCCCTGAAGTTTGACATGTTTTGAAAATCTACCCTGTAACTTTTTTTTTTCTCACTTTTCTCTCTAAATACACTTTTCTCTCTAAATATATTTTTCTCTATAACCAGACCCTATATTATATATATATATATATATATATATATATATATATATATATATATATATATATATATGAGAATTGATAGGAGGAGGGACTCGCGAGATAAAAAGCAATATAATAATAAGAGTAAAATGCAGAAATCGTCCCTGTGGTTTGCCAAGATTGCATGAATCGTCCCTGACATTCCATAAGTGCAGGCGGCCTCCCTGTGGGGAAACCTTTTGATCATTTTAGTCCCTGGCACTTAACGGGCGTTAAGTGGATTCCGTTAACAATTACACGCTAGCCCCTTTTGGCTAGCGACCGTTGCAACATCCATCCTTTAAACTAACCACCATTTATAATTTATGATTTTCGATTTATTTAATGTTTTTTGAATTTTTATATTATTTTTTTTTTATAAAAAAGTAACATTTTTATATAAGTTTGTATACGTTTTTATATAAGTTTTGTATACATTTTTATACACGTTCTTATATACGTTGTTGTATACAAATTTATACGTTATTATATACGTATTTATTCACGTATATAATGTTATTATATACATTTTTATATATGTTCTTAATGTTTTTTTTATAAATTTATACACGTTCTTTTATTTTTTATAAGTTTATATACGTGTTTGTATAAAGAACGTATGTAAGAACGTCTATAAAAAATTTTAAAAAACTTTATATACGTGTTCATATAAGTTTTTTATAAACGTTCTTATATACGTTTTTCTCAATTTCTATTTTTTATATGTTTTAAAAATTGACGTTCTTATATAAGAACGTCTATAATAAACGTATATGTTTTTATAAATACGTATATAAAAACGTATATAAAAGCGTATAAAATGTATATAAAAAGTATCTACAACTATATATATAACGTATACAAAAACGTATATAAAAACGTATTAGAAAAACGTATACAAAGTATGTAAGAACATATATAAAAAGTAAAAAAATATATATAATAGTGTATACAAATACATATATAAGAATGTATATAAAACATATATATAAAAACGTGTAAGAACATTATATACATATATAAATACGTATCTAAATACTTATATAATAACGTATAAAAATGTATACAACAACGTATATAAAAGGGTATACAAAAACGTATATAAAAACGTATAAAAACTTGTAAAAAATGTATAATTTTTTTATAAAAGTGTATATAAAAAGTCGAAAAACTTTAAATAAATCAAAAATATTAAATTATAAATGGTCGTTAGTTTAAAGGATGGATGTTGCAACGGTCGTTAGCCAAAAGGGGCTAACGTGTAACTGTTAACGGAATCCACTTAACGCCCGTTAAAGCCAAGGACTAAAATGATCCAAAGTTTTCCCACAAGGAGGCCGCCTGCACTTATGGAATGTCAGGGACGATTTATGCAATCTTGGCAAACCACAGGGACGATTTCTGCATTTTACTCTAATAATAAGAATAAAAATTATTTTAATTTTCTATTAAGATAAGCATAGTTTCAGAAAGCAATTTTTAAATCATCATGTTTGTATCCATGCATTTACAAACAAGCATGGAATTGAAATTTTCTCAAAAGTGTCTTATTTGATGTAGAAGAAAAAATTACCAAAAGTTTTTTTTTCGCTCCAAAAGGCGTAAAAAATTGAAAATCAAAATTCTAACAAAGTTTCGCTATTCATTATCATCTAAGAGTTTGTTTAAAAAGTGTTTTGAGGGCACCGGATTATATTTAAACCTTACTTCTTGATTAGAAAATTGCATTAACACACATAGATTAAACTTATACATTACCATAGTCAAATCTGATTTTTAATTTAAATAGTTTTATTTTTTTTTAATTACTCTCTCCGTCCCAAAATAATCGTCCTCTTTTGACTTTTTGAAGTACTACTTTTTCAACTTTGATCTTGATTATTTTTCGTTTGTGTTATATAATAGTTGATGTAAAATACATGAATAAATTTGTTTTAAAATGTATTTTTCATTGATATAATTATTATGAAGTATTATATAATAGAAACAAATATATTATAGATTAAAGTTAATAAAGTGAGACTTTAAAAAGTCAAAATAAGACAATTATTTTCGGACGAAAGAAGTATTTTTTTTTAATCATCACCTTAAACTTTTATTGAAGTACACCCATTAAAGAAACGCTCTAATTATAGATTGAAAAACAATGTTAAAAGATAGAAAGTTTATAATCATGAAATCTTATTATGGAATTAAAAATCCTAGAGGTACCGACTAATGAATTACTTCCCTTCAAGCTTCAACCATATACTATTATAAATATTATGAAACGCTCACAATTCTCAACTCACAAACGATATCACCAATCTTACACAAAGCACACAACATGGTCTCCAGCGATGAATCAAACCCAATGACCAACACCAATGAATTCGACCAGTACTACTTCTCATACCCACTCTTCTTCATCGAAAAAGACTATCTTGGAGTCGGAAACAAGATCATCATGCCGCCATCTGCACTCGAGCAACTCCTAGGTTTTCCCGACGTTGTTCACCCCATGCTCTTTCGTTTAGAGAACTCTAACACCGGCTTATACACCCATTGTGGTGTCGGCGAGTTCACCGCTGAAGAGGGCTTGGTTTACTTGCCTACATGGATGATGGAAAACATGCGACTACAAGAAGGTGACCTAGTGAATATCAAGAACACTAGTCTCCCTAAAGGAACTTCCATTACGATACAACCACATGCTACTAAATTCATCACTCTTCCCGATCATAAATTGTTGCTTGAAGAAGCTATGATGGATTTTGCTTGCCTAACAACGGGTGATACTATTGTGATCGAGGATGAGGACGAGGAGTATATGATTGATATAGTTGAGACTAAGCCATCACCCGCTATATCTTTGTTTGAATCCGATTGCGTCCTTGAGTTTGAACCACCCTTGGACTACAAAGAACCTGAGAAGATGAAAAGTGTTTCCGAAGATGATGAGAAACTCGAGGGAGCGATGGAGCCAAAAGATGATAAATCCAGTGATGAATTGACGGGGAAGTTGACAACTGAAGATTCAAGTGTAGCAAACGAAGAACAAAATGAGTTTACGCAATTATTTATGGAGGAGCCCAAGGAGGCCGGCGAGCAACCTCTGTTAGCTGCTGAGATACTGATGGAGCTGGAAAAGTTGAACCTATAAGGAAACGTGAAGGCGGATTAATCAAAGCACTTACGCGAAAGAGTTTTATTGCTATTAATAAGTTTTCTTGTTCTTATAGGTTCTTGGTTTTCTGGTTAAGGATTCGTTTGGTATCGTATTTAAATTTACTTTTGATGCATTGTAACACGTTTTAGTATTTACTGTCATATTGATTCTGGTTTTTACAAGTTAACACCAAGGATTTAAAGCATTTACAGAGAAGAGTCTTAAATTAGCATGATCGTTATGTTGATTATTTTTCACATGTAGTAAGTTTAGGATTCTTGCTTGCATGCTTAGGATTCGTGGTACCATATTTGAATTTTATCTAAGCATCCATCGTACAACATTGGTATATGTTTTCAACTTCATACTGAAACGGTCGTCAGTTTATGGGCTGATTTGTATATAACTTATATGGCCTACTAAAATCAAAAGGGGCAGTGGCACCCATGTTGATCCGGTCTATATTTTCATCACTATTAACAAGGAAACGGCCCAACTCTTGATGACGTGGGTGTGCGTAGAATTCGAGTTTCACTCACAAAAATCAAAAATTAAAAATCAAAACTAAATCGGATCGAATTTGTCAAAATCAAATTGATCCTGAATAAAGTTCGGTTCTCGGTTCGGATATGATTTAAGCACGATGAATCGAAAACCAAACCAAAAACCGAATTCACGTAAATATATATATTTTTTATATGTTTACATAAAAAAAATTCAAACTCTTCTCGCCGTGTAAATATAGTAATTTTAAGCTTGAAAATTTTTTTCACAAAAAATCTATATAATTATAGAAATAAATAATTAAAATTATGTAATTCCGTTCGGTTTTTAGTTTTTCGGTTCGGTTCAATTTTCTGTTTTACTCAAAAATCGAACCAAATAAATTGAATAACCCGATAACCAGACCGATAAACGGCCCATACATGTGAATTATATTGGATTTGAGTTTATTGTATATATTCACGTGTCTTGATAAATAATAATCATACTATGGTCATGTTTGGCAACACCTTTTTGGAAGCGTTTAAGAGCGTTAAGCGACAAGCGATAAACGTTCCAGTCTTAATGCTTGTTTGGCAACACTGTTGCTAGCATTTAGCAACACCTCAACTGCTTCTAATCTTAATGCTTCCTAAAGAAGCATTTCAATATAGTGCTAGCATTTTATTTTTAGAGTAATGATAAATAAACTTAACAACTAGACCTACAAGTATGCCTACACCATTCACAATTTGACAAGTGTACTACACTTGATTCTCTCTCATCATATTCACCAATCAATTTTAACTTCCACCAATCATATTTGTAGGTTCATTTTTAGGTTCATCAATTAGACATACCAATCATTTTTCTTATTTTTAATATTACCAATTTATCTCGAAAATAACATTCATAAGTATATAAGAGATTTATATATGCCCTTTTTCGTAATTTTACATTTTATAATTACAGCTACAGCTACGTTACCAAACACGTTTTTTAAACAAATAATGTTACTGCTTACTGCTACTGCTACTACTACTGCTTACTGCTACGTGTCGCCAAACATAGCCTGTATGTCTAAATCAGTTATGTATCTTTGAAATTTATATCCATGGTAAAAATATATTAACATATTTATTTCGTATTTCAGTCCATTTTACATTGTCTTTGTTGTTAAGGGTATGTTAATTAGCATTCATACACTTGATGTTTACCAAACCTACGCGATAATATTCACTTCCATTATTTTCCTTGAAACGGAACAAAGTCAAAAGTTGCTAGTCTTGATTCTGGTTTGGTTCATTTATTTCCTTGTAAGTCATTTTGAGACAAGTTACTGTAGGCTAGAGTTGTAAATGAACTGAACGTTCAATAAATATTTAATGAATCGTTCGGTAAAAGTTCGTTTATGTTTGTTTATTTATTAAATTAATGAACATGAATAGTATTTTACGTTTGTTTAGTTAAATGAACGAACAGAAACAAAAGTCGTGTCCGTTCATTTATGTTCATGAACGTCCGATTATGCGTTTTTAGCGTTCGTTTATGTTCATTTATTTATTTATGCACGTATATCATATCCTCTAATTGTATAATTTTAAAATTGACTTGTTTAAACAAAATAGCACTTATAAAATAATATGGTGTGCATAATTTAATAAAGTTTATGTTTGTTTGTTTCTATTCATTTATGTGCGATCGTTTATATTCGTTTAGTGTTTGTTTATTGTCTTAATGAACGAACATGAACAACTAATTTTCTTAATAAACGAACATGAATAATAAAATTCGTCCGTTTAAGCGTTTGTGTCCGTTCATTTGTCCGATTAAAATTAAATGAACGAACATAAACAAGGCTTCGTTCATGTTCGTCCAGTTCATTTACAGCCCTATTGTAGGCATCATTTTTCTTAAGGACGCTTTTGGTCTTTTGTAATCTCTTTTTGAACTCTTGGGTCCCTCTGTCTTTTAATTTGCTTGATTAATTGGGATGTGACGCTGTTTATTTGTACTTTTTTTTTTTTTTTTTTTTTTTAAATGATTATATTGCTGCAATTATATGAATCTAATTTTACGGAAGCCTACTCTTATGATTTGATATTTTATTCATGTAAAGCAGATTATATAGCAATAATTAACATTCAATTCTTGTTACACGTAATCAACTACGGCGTATAACGAAAAATAAAACAATTTTCTAACTAGGAAGAACTCATAAAAGGTTAACATCATTTGGGTACCTCTTTGCACTCAGTTGTGAAAAAGACACACTCAAGTTTCGTATCAAAATCGTTCAAAAAGTTTCGTATCAAAAAAGATGACACGTGAAAGTTACTTTTAGATGTTTATCTTTAATTAATGAATCATGAATTTTTATGACCACCGTCCATTTGCATCACGTATATAAGCTTATGGGTGCGTTTGGTATCTCATTATAAGAATGAGACTATAATTATGAAAGTGATTAAAAGTATTTGTTTTGTGGGCTCAGTAATGAAATGAGTATGTCATAGTCTTATATTCATTACATACCAATTTGGTATCTATAGAATCCATTCCCGCATGCCCCCCTCTTTTCCACTACAAAATTCAAATATCTATACACTTTTTCATTTTATATTTTATTAACTAAACATAAATAATCGTATTGATACACTTTTTCATATTCATTGTCATTTTACTGCATACCAAATCCGATATCCATTGTGATTCCTAGCAACAAACCAAACGACTCCTTAGTAAACATAATTTGTCGTTGGGTTACATTTATACCATTATGGTTTTTGCTATTTTACCTACAAAACATAATATTTGAAACCGCAAATCTTCTAAAAAAGTATATAAAATCCAAATAAAAAATCCCTAGCGAAATACAGTAACAATTTTAAGTAAATATGACTAAAAGGTACCTCCAGTAGTTGGTTAAATTGTTATTGGTTCAATGTTTCTGTCGACATATCGAGGTAAATGCTTTTCTTGTATGGCTTTTCATCATAAAGCGTTTGAAAACCGCATACAACTATAGACATGTTCAATGAAAATTACCATCTACAATAATGTTGTATGGCGTGTATCTGTATTCTGTTTCACACTTTCATGTGATTGTTTGTAACGGTAGATTGAGAACTAATAATGCTTTTCTTGTATGGCTTTTCATCATAAAGCGTTTGAAAACCGCATACAACTATAGACATGTTCAATGAAAATTACCATCTACAATAATGTTGTATGGCGTGTATCTGTATTCTGTTTCACACTTTCATGTGATTGTTTGTAGCTGTAGATTGAGAACTAATAGGTATTAGGCACATTTTTGAGAAACTATCGAAGACTTGTAACATAATAGTTATCGAAGATTTTTGACATTATTTTACACTAAAAAAATTCGTATGATCTATAGAAATCCGAAAATTTCCTCAATCCGCCTCGGGTTGTTTGATGTCACAATTATGAGGCATATATGAGACTGTGTTATTGAGTTTTGTTCATAAAGAAAATGGAAGTAATGTAAAGTAAACAATTTCTTCCCACTTTTGAGAAGAAACACTTTACTTTCAAATAGCCTAAAATTTTCTCATTTTTACTTCGTTTTCCTATATAAAAAAACTCAATAACATGATAAATTTTTTTGTTTTCTTTTATTATTTTCCCTTTTCTTTATAAAACCAACTTGAGAACACAATGTTAGTTTTATTTTGATGAATGATCATCTGTTTTCCACATTATCTAATGTATTTTAATAAATATCACTTGCTACACCCCGAAACAAAATGGTGATAACTTAATTAAATGGGTGGAACATAATATCTTATTTTTTATAAAATAAAACAAGCGGAACAAAATATCTTACATTTTTTTTATATAAAATAAAACAATAATTTACACTAGATCACAAGATGTTACATTTCCAGGTTGTTTTAGATTCATTAAATTCTGGGGTTTGATTCCTCATCCATACACTAGAAAAATAGGAGATTTTGCATACTTCATCAAATGGTTTAGACATTTTAATTTATTGCGTTCAGACATTTATAACTCATATAAGTGAAAATGTAAAGTTAATGTATAAATGTCTAAACACAACAAATTAAAATATTCTAATTATTTTATGCAGTATGCAAATTACTTTTTAAAAAAATATTACTGTACATAGTATCTTGTGTGTCACAAAATGTTTTAGTCAGTGGGTTGGTAATAGTTGATGTTTGTATTTTTTTTGTTTAGGGTCTTATTTTCTTTTAATTGGCTTGTTGACTAATGTGCGATGACTTGTATTGTAACTTTTTTTTTTTCTTTAATAAAGTGTTGTTATTCTAAGAAAAGTAAAAAATATTACATAGTGATCAAAGGGAGATGCATTTAACCTAGGAAATAATTCAGGGTATATAAGTCCAAAAGGACTAATTCCGGTACTACTCACTCGTATTAGAAAAGTAACCTAGGAAATAATTCAGGGTATATAAGTCCAAAAGGAGTGGGTTGGTAATAGTTGATGTTTGTATTTTTTGTTTAGGGTCTAATTCCGGTACTACTCACTCGTATTAGAAAAGTAACCTAGGAAATAATTCAGGGTATATAAGTCCAAAAGGACTAATTCCGGTACTACTCACTCGTATTAGAAAAGGGAAGTGATTTGTACACTCTCTCAATTAATTGGTACACTCAAATTATGAGTGTTTTGACATTTATACCCTTACAGTGTGAAAATAAGTAAAAATGATATGAGGGTATAAATGTTAAGACACTCATAATTTGAGTGTACCAATCAATTGTGAAAGCCTACACAACTAAAGTATAAAAAAAAAAAAAAAAACGTGTCACGATGCACGACAGTGATGAAGACATTTGTGTCAATCACACCCTATCATAGTCTGCATATATCCCTAAACTACACGTCAGAAACTGCCTCCCTTGTTTTTGTTTTTAGACTAATTTTACACCGTTGGTCACTGTGTTATATTCGGTTTCAAGTTTAGTCCCCACTATGTAAATATTATCGCAATTCCCTCTAACATTTACTTCATCCGTTTCAAATTATAAGTCTATTTTCAATTTGCACAAAGTTTAATAAAATCACAATAACTAATCTATTCACTAATCAAATTTCTTCTCTTTTTTTGAGTCAAATTAAATTTCTTCTCTCTTCACCAAAATATCTTTTAATTGGTTGAAGTAAGAAAATAGACAAAATATCTTTTTTGAAATACACGTATAAGTCATTAATGAAATAAACATAAACCATAAACATGATCATAACAGTTACCCCAACACCATCATCGAAGAAAACTAGAACCAATCGTCGGACCAACACATTCACTCACCGAGTCGTCATGATCTCACATTTTCAGATTTGATCCCACAAATTGAGAAACCCATGTTTGATCTATACATGTGTTTATTTTCTGGAAAAAAATGAGAAAACCATATTCTACTTAATTCCACAACTCTTAACAAACCGATCAGTGGAAACCTTCAATCCACCAACAGTGATAACACATTCTAACTATGAGCTTCAATTCAACAAGTAATTTTTGATTGAATATTTACTTAATGATTGTGACACGGTTTTAGATTAATTCGTTCCAATTTGTAACATTATTGGTATACAACTAATAAAGTCAAACTCTCATTTATGAATAAAGTTTCTGAATAATATGGGGTTCCAGTGTTTTGCATACTATTGTACGATTATTGGATGATGTTATTAAACATTAAAGATAACACAATATGTTTGTGTTCTTATATTTTATGTAGAGATGGCAAAACAGGCGGGTCGGGCGAGCTCGTGTCACGGGGTCTAAACAGGCAAGAACCAAATGGTCTCTTGTTATACGAATCACTTTAGAAAAGACCTAAGACAATGAAAAAGTTTCCTCAAATGTAACACATCATTTATATTTAAATAACACAATATATTAGTTCTATAAGTTTTTCTTTAAAAATAATTGTAATGTTCTCTAATTGAGAAAAAACTGTTGATATTTAATGACCATGTAACTATATTATAACATGAGCACGTAGCAATAGATGTCTCACAGGGATCCTTATGACGTACATGGATTAACACATAAATAGCACATTATTTATTAACCTCGTGTTAATTATTCAGATCAAGGAACGGAGCAACAACTTGAATCTTGGTTCGTTACTTGGATCTCACGAAACACTTCAAATCACCAAGGGAAGTGATCTCTATGATCTAGCATACTACACGTCACAACGGAATACTCGAATGCTAGTTCTTGTAATTCACGAATACAAGCAACGAAACACGGTGATCTTGCTTGTTATTGAAAATCGAAAAAACCTAAGGTGGTAGGGGTGTTGCCGATCAATTATACTCAAGAGGAGGGGAGAGGAGATTTTGCTTTGTGTTTGGGGTTTTCCAAGGATCCCAAATAATGAATTAGACAATTCATTATATAGGCATTAGGCAGCTTAGAGTCAAAGTCAAACACAAAAGCCCTCTTTTTTGTATTCGCCGATCATGGGTTCCCCATTCGTTTTGGGCTTTTATCCAATTAACTAGTCTATTACACGTTAATTGTTTAGTCCATTAATTAATTAAAGCGTCTAACGATTTAATTAACGACCGTTAACCATTTCGTGAATTATTAATCTAATACGGTTAATATACTTGTTATAGTTGTATTAATTATATTATAAACATATTCCTTTAGTGTTTACGTGTGTAACCCCATAGGCTCACGTATTTCTAACCGTATAATATTTATTATGACTTGAGCACATACCAATAAAAACATGTTCCCGTTAATGTTTATTTAACTTTTAAATGAATTATACATGCTAATTTTAAAGAAAAAATGAAGCTAAATGCGTTTAAATATTTTACAAATTAGCCCATAAAAATCATTTTTTTTATTCGAGCACAAATTGACACTAAAAAGAAAGAGAAATGAGAAAGAAAGAAGTGGGTGTTTGGATTAATATCTGATAAACAAAGTCGAATGACAAAACTACCCTTGTGTGCAACTCACGCGTGAAAGATAACGAGCGTTAATCTTTTGGACTAACGACGTGCAAAAAATCAAACGACGGGAGGGTTTGCAGCAATGTTTCCATAGTGAAGAATAAACGTGAAAACGGAATATAACACAGGACCTAACAGTGTAATTTACTCATAGTTTTTATTTAGTCAAATCATCAATCCCCTATTTCGCTCACTCTCTTGTGTGTGTTAGGGTGTTTTGTTGTATACATCCATCTGTTGTTGTTTCCTGTCACCAAAAGTCCAAAAGACACACACATACAGAGTCCTTAAAAAAAAACCTTTTTAATAATAATGGCGGCGATTGATCCTACTCGCGGGTTTCTTAAAGATGTTAAACGAGTCGTGATTAAGGTGATTCATGTTTTAATTATTCCCTGTTTTTTCATTTTCTGATTGCATTTTGTTATTTCATTATTAATGTTTTTTGTTTTTGTTGATTGAGTGATTATGTAAGGGTTTATTAGAATTTGTATTCTTATGCATTTAATTAATAACTTTGGATGAAGCTTGTATTGTGTTTGATCAATTATACAGCTATATAAACCCTACACAATTTATATAATTTAGTTGCACACCTATGTTTGTATCCGGATATCATGCCCAAAACGATTATGAAATGTCATTTATCAGTATTTTACATCTCTTGTTAATGCTAATTGTGGTATTGTCTTTATCAAATGTTAACCTCGTCACATCAGTTTTTCCTTTCTTTATAGCGTTTTAGCTTCTTACTGCTCAAAGATATGTTTATGTAGACGGTAGATAACGTCTTATCTGCCTACATAACTTTTAAAAGGAAGATGAAGAACCTTTTTTTATTTGCATATATTTATGTGCTGATGATGTTTTTATTACTGAAAGGTTGGGACAGCTGTTGTCACCCGAGATGACGGACGGCTTGCACTTGGAAGACTAGGAGCTCTTTGTGAGCAGGTATTATTTCTTACTATTTGAGTAAATCTACAGTTCCGTATTATCTTGATTTATTGTCCTGTTTTTGTTTCTGTTAAAATCGATTTTTTATATGGCAATACATGGCATGTCTTGAAATTCTTATAACGATCAACTTATGTCCTGATTGCAGATTCAAGTACTAAATTCTCAAGGATTTGAGGTTATCCTGGTCTCGTCAGGTGCTGTTGGTGCTGGTCGACAGCGACTTCGATACAGAAAATTAGTCCACAGCAGGTATCTGCACTATGCTACTGAAACTGAAACTTTAATTTGCATGGAAACTGATTATGACTGAACTTATCTTGGTAATAATAGGTTTTAGAACAAATTTAGCATCTTTCGAGTCAAATGCTTGACATTGTTTTACTTGTTCAATTAAGCTCCAAGGGCTCTTGTTAGCTTGTTAATCTGTTGTTTCTTTGACCATAAACCAGTCATCAACTACTAGAAGATGTGAATTACGACACAGTGTCAAAGATAATTTATTACGATCAATAGTATATAAGTACCGAGAGTCATTATGTCAGTGTGAGTATTCTGAGCACCTTTAGTTATCAGTGAATTTGAAACATAGAGTATTTTTTTATCACTCTCCTGAAAGAACAATAAGTATTTACCAATTTAGCTGTTGGATTTTGATAAAACTCAAATTTTATTTTACTCTAGTTTCTTCGGGGGTATCTGGAAATTATTAGGCATTAATCAGTCCTGTATGAGAAACCTGCGGTTAACTGCTTCATGTCAATATTTTATTATAACTATGGTTTGGCTTTCCTAAATCTGGTATGATTCTGTAATCTCTGTAACAGGAATTTCAATAAATTTGGTTTATCTAGAAGATATAGAAAAAGCAAAAAGAGAAACTACTCGTCCATGTTTGCCAATTAATGCGAAAGTTACTAATTTCATGAACACTTGTAGCTTAAATAGCAGTGTGGCCTAATTGTAGCCAAAGAATAACCATGACAGTGACTTATTGGTTAAATTTATACCTCCTATATAAATACAACAACGTTTGGATTAATGTGAGTGGTCGTTGACTACAATCATATACTTTGAAGTGCCCCTCATAATTTTCATTTGGTCGTATATATTGGTGACTAATGAATATAAATGTTTTGCAGTTTTGCTGACCTCCAAAAACCACAAGTCGAGCTTGATGGCAAGGCATGTGCAGCTGTTGGACAAAATGGTCTCATGGCACTGTATGATACGTTGTTCAGCCAGGTTTGTTTTAATTTTCAGCATTTATTTATACTTCCATAGTTATATGTTGCAAATCAATGTCGAAATACGATGCTTATTTCTTTGTTGGTAGCTGGATGTGACATCAGCTCAGCTCCTTGTGACTGATAATGACTTCAGGAGTCCAGAATTTAGGAAACAGCTTACTGAAACAGTGGATTCACTATTGTCTTATAAGGTTATTCCTGTATTTAATGAGAATGATGCTGTTAGTACCCGCCGAGCTCCATATGAGGTATGCTTTTTCATTCTTAAATACATCTTTCCAGAATTTCAAAAATCTATTCTTTTTCCTACTATACACATACTTATTCTTTGGTCTAATGATTGTAGGATTCTTCGGGTATTTTCTGGGATAATGACAGCTTGGCAGCTCTATTAGCATTGGAGCTAAAAGCAGACCTTCTTGTACTGTTAAGTGATGTAGATGGTCTCTACAGTGGGCCACCAAGTGATCCTCAATCAAAGCTAATTTATACATACATAAAGGAGAAACTTGAGAATACAATCACTTTTGGTGACAAGTCAAGGCTAGGAAGAGGTGGAATGACTGCTAAAGTCAAAGCTGCTGTTTATGCTTCACAGGCTGGCATCCCTGTTGTTATAACCAGGTATCTTTCTAGTTTTTGTGTCAGGTATTGTCATCTTATTGCTTCCATAACTAACAATATTTTTTTAACGAAATGTTGAAGTGGATTTGCTGGTGACAATATTATCAAAGTTCTTCAAGGACAGCGTATTGGTACACTCTTTCATCAGGATGCTGATACGTGGGTCTCAACTGGAGAGTTAAATTCACGTGATATGGCAGTAGCTGCTAGAGAAAGTTCTAGACGCCTGCAGGTATCATCATAAATGGTCTAACCCTGTTAACTATCATGTTGACCTTCAGAAATTTGATGTGCTGACACATTTTACTGATGTAGGCCATGCCTGCTCAAGAAAGAAGTAAGATTTTACTCGATATAGCTGATGCTCTTGAAGCAAATGAGAAAATCATCTTGCATGAAAATGAAGCTGACGTGGCTAATGCTAAAGATGCTGGATATGAATCATCATTAATCTCGCGGTTGGTTTTCAAGCCAGGGAAGGCAAGTCATTTTGCTTCTGATCAATTTTCGTTTGTGCTGTATTTATTTACTTTTGCTCTGATTGTGCATGAAGTCTCAGTTTATCCTATTTTATAGGTCTCTGGTCTTGCGAAAGCTATGCGCGTTCTTGCAAATATGGAGGAACCGATAGGACAAGTATTAAAGAGAACAGAGGTAAGTTGTTGGCATTTTGATTCAAAAGAATCATTTTCTGGTTTTCTTTTAAATGGATTAAATATCTAATAAAGTAATTGCTCATTTATTGGTATTCTATTTTTTGTTTTGTTATGTGGTTCCTTATATTTTCTAATAACTATTGCTGTATCCAGCTTTCAGATGGGCTCGTCTTAGATAAGACATCGTCTCCTCTGGGGGTTCTTCTTGTTATCTTTGAGTCTCGGCCAGACGCACTAGTTCAGGTATATATGGCATACCTAAAATTTGTAAAATATATTTTTATTCATTATATCTTAATAAGCATTTCACCCGCAGTTAGAATTTTCTATTTTTATGAAAGTTTTGGATTTTCTCATAATATGAACAGATAGCATCATTGGCTATACGGACTGGTAATGGGCTCTTATTGAAAGGAGGAAAGGAAGCAAGACGGTCCAACGCAATCCTGCACAAGGTCACTTTTCTGTAGTAATTTCATTAGCATATCTTTACATGTTATTTCCCTGTACCTTTTCCATTTTCTTTGACATAATGTTGCTCCATTTTCCCCAACATCTTAGGTTATAACTTCATCCAGACTAGAAAGCGTTGGTGCAGGACTAATTGGACTTGTGACTTCTAGAGAGGAGATTCCTGAGTTACTTAAGGTTGGTAGCATGTAAAGCTCGATGTGCACATGTTTAAATAGTTCTTACTTACTTTTTAAAACTAACTATTGGTTATATGCAATTATAATTTCATTGCAGCTTGATGATGTTATTGATCTTGTGATTCCAAGAGGCAGCAATAAACTTGTCTCTCAAATCAAGTCCTCAACAAAAATTCCTGTTCTAGGTCATGCTGGTAAGATGGTTTAGTCAATGCTGATAAAGTTATTAATACGTCAAGTATATACTGAAATTTTAATTAAACTTTTTAGATGGAATTTGTCATGTCTACGTGGACAAATATGCTGACATGGAAATGGCAAAGAGCATAGTGGTGGATGCAAAAGCAGACTACCCTGCAGCTTGTAACGCTATGGTATCTATACTTCCTGAAACTTTTGTTACCCCTGCCTTATATGTGCACAATCAGTCAATTTATATATCACTTGCTCTTTCCAACAGGAAACACTACTTGTTCATAAGGAGCTGATGGAGAATGACGGCGTTAATGAGCTTCTTATCGCACTTCAAACTAAAGGTATGAAACCCCTCACCATACCGATACAAACTTCCAGAAGATTGAAGGTTTCTTTTATGTATCTGAAAGCTCTATGATTATGTTTGCTATAGGTGTTAGTATAAATGGTGGTCCAAGGGCTAGTGAATTGCTTAATCTTCCGGCAGCACCTTCATTTCATCATGAATATGGTTCACTGACTTGCACTCTTGAAATTGTGGATGATGTGCATGCTGCCATTGATCATATACACAAACATGGAAGGCAAGCTACCTCTTTTTATATGCTTTGTGATTCTTTATGTTCATGTAGCGTGTCTTTTTTTTACACATTATGCTTTATGATGGCTTGTTGTCTTACTCTGTTTGCAGTGCACATACTGATTGTATTGTTACACAAGACCGTGAAGTTGCAGACATCTTTCTACGCCAAGTTGATAGGTACTTGTGTTTTGTGTTGCTACTTTTGGAATACACGGGCATCTGACTTATGAAATAAGGCTTTATTTGGAAATTTAATAGTCACAAAATTATTGGTGTATATAATGCACAGTTAAAGCATACTTTCGTTACATTTGCAGTGCTGCTGTGTTTCACAATGCAAGCACAAGATTTAGTGATGGATTCCGCTTTGGTCTTGGGGCAGAGGTATCATATTTTAGTTTCTTCTTTTGCAATAAAGTATTCGCTAGTTGATGCTTTCTTTTTCCTCATCGGTTGATAATGTACAACCAATTGTTTGGTTATTCAACAGGTCGGTATAAGTACTAGTAGGATTCATGCTCGTGGTCCGGTAGGAGTTGAAGGATTGCTAACAACACGATGGTATGTTCTTTTCTGACTTTTGCTTTCTATGCACTAAGAAATCAACTGTTAGAAGCAATGCATTACTTCAATCATCAGCTGTAATCTTTGAATAGTATAGTGCAAAAAGTTTGCTTCTTTTTGTCGGATTTTGTTGCTCTTTAATTATATAAAATACTATCATTAATACTTCGCATGCTATTTCGTTGGATTTATGATTTGCATACTGAAAGGAAAAATGTTACATGTGGGTTTCAGGATTGCCAGAGGAAGTGGACAAGTGGTGGATAATGATAATGGGGTTGTCTATACTCATAGGGATCTCACACACCAAGCTTAAAATGGCAAACCGCTCCCGGATCTGACCTCACCTTGGGTCATGGACTTGAATCATATTAAGGTAGTAATTTGTTTTCCCCAAAAAGGAGAAAAAAAGCTAAGCGAAGGATCTTGTTGCGGTACCTGAGTGTTGTAATATACATTTAACAGCTTTTTACGCGTCCGTGACTAAAGCGGACCAGGCTGTAAACAGATCTATTCGCTGGTAATTTATTATTGGTGAGGGAACAAAAGGGTATTTAGGTTTAGCTTGGGTCTAATTTCTTTTAGATATTCTTATTAGAAGTACTATTAAATTCGTCTGTCTCTCATTCTTAAGCTTATGAAGTTACTTTAAGTTAACGATGTTTTCTTCTCTTTATTTTCCAAATACTTGATCATGTTATATGTTTAAAGCCGCATACAGAGGTAAAAAAGTTTGTCATCTACTTTAGGTTATATGGACAAAATCTTTGAACACCTTAATTTGTGATCCTGTGAGTCTAATGTCCATAAGCCATGGGTCTGCAAGGATGCAGCCAATTCTCATGTGCAGTAACGAATGGCACATCATGTCACCTTAAGAATTAGCCTTTACATTTGACTCAAAGAAACTAAGGTTACAACTTCAGTAGGTCTTTAAGCTCAATGCACATTAAAAATAAACCAAAAGTTTTTGCGCAAACTCGTCTCATAGGTCTTATGGTTCTTATCATGGTTATTTGATGTATGCTAAATGTAAAGATATGTTTAATCCAGGAATAAGAATTCGTAGATCAAACTAGAAAACAAACAGGGAACATATGAAGAAGAAATGATTCCGTATTTGAGTTCTTGATTCACTTTTGAAGTAACAGAATTAGAGAGAGAATTGTTTACAATCAATTTCAGTGAATGAATTACAACAAGGAATGTAAAGGAGTATTTATACAAAGGGAGGAAGGAGAAATGGGAGGAAGGAGTGAACAGATTTTCCCGCCAAAAGTTATAACTAACTTTTGGCTTAGCAGTGGTTTCCACTGATGGTTAGCAGTGGTTTCCACTGATGGTTCGAAGCTTATCAGTGGTTTCCAAATTGGCGCGTATCAAATCCCTTCTCCTTAACATTTGACTTTCCACAGTCAAATAGCACCTTCAGTTGCTTCCTCTTGATCAAACCCAGGGTACTTCTTCAGTAATTCAGTATATAGTTCCCAAGTTGCCTCTTCTTCACTGCCATTTGACCATTGTACTAACACATA
This sequence comes from Chrysanthemum makinoi, assembly GCA_910596185.1. Classification (NCBI taxonomy): domain Eukaryota; kingdom Viridiplantae; phylum Streptophyta; class Magnoliopsida; order Asterales; family Asteraceae; genus Chrysanthemum; species Chrysanthemum makinoi. The sequence continues at coordinate 176,238,408 of OU343218.1, forward strand.
AACAGCAGCTCTATTGTTAACCTTTCCCAATCTCCTGTCAATGATTTTCACTGGTAACACTGATAGGAGCCCTTCATTGTCACACATGGGAAGAGTTCCAGGCTTATCAACCACCCCTTTGCAAAGCTTAATTTGGGACACATGAAATACTGGATGGATTTGACTACCACTTGGAAGCTGCAATTTATAGGCCACATTGCCAATCTTCTCTATGATCTTGAAAGGACCATAGTACTTAGCTGAGAGTTTGTTATAGGGACTTTGTCTAGCTGTTACTTGCCTGTATGGTTGCAGTTTCAAATAGACCCAAACACCTTCTTCAAAATTTCTATCAGTTCTGTGTTTATCTGCCAAGCTTTTCATCCTATCTTGTGCTCTCTTCAGATGAAATTTAAGCAAGTTAACCACCTATTCTCTTGCTTGCATTGTTCTATCCACAGTTTCAACAGTACTTTCCCCTGGCAAATAAGGCATGTGGATGGGTGGTGTTTGACCATATAACACTTCAAATGGGGTGGCCTGGATAGCAGTGTGGAAATTTGTGTTATACCAAAACTCTGCCATTGAAAGCCATTGTGTCCACTCTTTTGGTTTCTCACCAGACATACATCTCAGGTAGCACTCGAGACACCTATTCACCACTTCTGTTTGTCCATCTGATTGTGGATGGTAGGCTGTTGACATTTGCAGTTTAACTTTCAAAGCCCTGAACAATGATTGCCAAAAAGCACTTAGGAACACTTTGTCTCTGTCACTTACAATGGTATTTGGCAAACCATGTAACTTGTAGATGTTATCTAAGAACACTTGTGCCACTTGTGCAGCTGTGAAAGGATGCTGAAGGGAAATAAAGTGAGCATACTTACTGAGCCTGTCCACTACCACTAATATAACAGTCTTTCCATGAGATTTTGGCAGTCCTTCCACAAAGTCCATGGATATATCACTCCATACTCTAACTGGTATAGGCAAAGGTTGCAAAAGACCTGGATAGGCACTAAGATCAGGCTTTTTCCTTTGACACACATCACATTCCCTGATCCATTGTTTGACCACTTTTCTCATTCCCTTCCAATAACAAATAGAACTCATCTTCTGCACAGTCACTTGAACACCAGAATGTCCACCAACTGATTCATTGTGAATTTGTGAGAAGATTTTCTTTCTCAATACCTCATTACCTCCCACCACCAACCTACCTTTCCTTCTTAACTGGCCATTAGACCAAGTGTACTTTGTTGATTGAAAATTAGGATCTTCAAACTGCTTTATTAATTTGGCCAACTTCTCATCTGTCACCCAACTTTCTTCAATTTCTTTGAGAAGTCCAGTAGTCACATTAGTAGCTATCATTGCCAATAATTGACCCTGCATTTCCTTCCTAGACAAAGCATCAGCTACCACATTTTCACTGCCCTTCTTATAGACAATTTCATAATCATACCCAAGCAATTTAGGCAACCATTTAACTTGGAAAGGAGTAGTAAGCCTTTGATCCAACAAGTATTTGAGGCTGAAGTGGTCAGTCTTGATCTTAAAATGTCTACCCATTAAGTAACCCTTCCACTTCTCCAATGCCAAAATAACAGCTAAAAATTCTTTTTCATAAGTGGACAAAGCTTGATGTCTGAGAGATAAGGCCTTACTCAGGTATGCCAATGGATGACCATCTTGCAACAACACAGCACCAATACCAGTTCCACATGCATCAGTTTCCACAGTGAATTCTTTTTCAAAGTTTGGCAACCCCAGCACTGGTGCTTGTATCATGGCTAACTTCAATTGCTCAAAAGCTTCTTGAGCTATGTCAGACCACTCAAAAGAGTTCTTCTTCAATAATGCAGTTAATGGCTTACTGCTGATTCCATACCCCTTAATGAACCTCCTATAATAGCCTGTGAGTCCCAAAAATCCTCTCAGTTGCTTCACATTCTTGGGTGTAGGCCAATCCTTCATAGCCTCAATCTTAGAAGGATCTGTTGCAACCCTTTTATCAGTGATGATATGACCCAAATACTCCACCTGAGACACTGCAAAAGTACACTTACTCCTTTTTGCAAACAAGGTGTGAGCCTGCATAGTCTGCAAAATCATTTTCAGGTGTACAATGTGTTCTTCAATTGACTTGCTATATACCAAGATGTCATCAAAGAAAACCAATGTGAACTTCCTCAAATAGGGTTTAAAGATCTCATTCATTAGTGATTGAAATGTGGAAGGGGCATTTGTGAGTCCAAATGGCATCACTAAAAACTCATAGTGGCCATCATGAGTTCTGAATGCAGTCTTATGAATGTCTTCCTCCTTCATTCTGATTTGGTGATACCCAGACCTTAAATCAAGTTTTGAAAACACCACTGACCCATGTAATTCATCTATCATAGGTATGGGAAATTTGTCTTTGACAGTATTCTTATTCAATTGTCTATAGTCAACACACATTCTCCAACTGTCATCCTTCTTTTTAACCATAACTATAGGAGAGGAGAAAGAACTTTGACTAGATCTGATGACACCAGCATCCAATAACTCTTGTACCATGTGTTCAATGGCATCCTTTTGGCTTGGAGGATGCCTATAGGGTCTGATGTTAACTGGAGGAGTGTTTGGCATAAGAGGAATGTGATGATCATGTGATCTTTTTGGTGGTAAACCAGTAGGAACTTCAAACACACCTTTAAAGTCATCCAAATTTTCATCAATCTTCTATGACTCAATCATACTTGTCCCTACCATACTACAGAATGACACAGGACATACACACAATGTCATAGAATTCAACATAGTACTGTTCTGTTCTCTAGGTTGCATCCATTGAAGTGTAGCTTGTTGAGAACCTCTTAGCAGTACTTTCTTATTGCCCACATAAAACCTCATGGTTAATTTCTCAAAATTGCACATCATTTCTCCCAAAGTAGACAACCACTGTATTCCCAACACTACTTCACAACCTCCTAAAGGTAGTACCATAGCATCAATCATGTAAGTGTCTTCTCCCATGGCCAGGGATAAACCACAACACATCAAGGTACTGGTCATAGCTTGACCATTAGCCACAGACACTTGCAAAGGGCACATAGTTTTAGTCTTACAACCCAAATTTTTTACAGTCTGCAAATCAATGAAATTATGTGTACTTCCACAATCCACAAGCACATGCACCCTTTGTTTGCCTACCATACCCTTAACCCTCATTGTTTGATAATTGTATACACCAGTGAGTGCATTCAATGAGATTTGAGCCACCATTTCATTATTATGATCAATTTCAAAAGTCTGATCATAATTCCCCAAATGACCCATTTCATCATTAGCCAATTCTTCTCCCACAGACTCAATTTCCTCATCCAACACCACTTCTAATGAATGCAATTGACCACTACATTTGTGTCCAGGCACATATTTTTGGTCACAGTAAAAACAAAGATTCTTAGCCCTCTTATCCTCCAATTCTTTTTGAGTCAATCTCTTAAAGGGTCTATTCTCACCATATGGTGTTCTTGTGGGTGCAGGCAAAGCCATAGGTCTATTAACTGGTTTTGGTAGAATACCCTTATCCTTATTGACATAACCAGTAGTAACAGATCTCATAGGAGATTGGAAATTATACCTTAGCTTTAATGCAGCATTAGTGGCTTCTTGTTTCTTGGCCTGACTATACACATCCATCAATGTTGACAACTTAAACATTCTAATGGGCATCCCAATTTCATCCTTCAGAACTCCAATGAACAAACTGATGGCATATTCTTCACTCAACTCCACCTTATTCACCAAATCTTCAAACAAATCTTGATACTGTTGCACACTACCAGTTTGTTTCAAATTCTTCAAATCCATCATTGGATCTTCAAAGCATGAACCAAATCTTTGCAAGGCTTGTTTCTCATACACCTCCCAAGAACTGTTTTCACCAAATCGCTTAATGAACTGCTGATGCCACACCAAGGCTTTGTCATACACATGCATTGCAGCAATTCCCACTTTCAATTCATCATCTACATTATCAAGACAAAAGAACTGCCTACACCTAAATATCCAACCCTTTACATCATCCCCATTGAATCTTGGAAACTCAAATTTAGACAACCTACCATATTGTGTAGTCATCTGTCCACCATTTCTACCATTGTTACCATGATTCCCAGAACTGGTACCCTCACCATTCCTCATTCTTTGCATTTCAGCCATCAAATCTGCCATAGTTCTTTGCAAATCACTAACAGTTTGTTGGAGTGATTCCATTGAAGAATCTTGATTACTAACTGTGGTTCTTGTGTTCACCATCTCACCAGTAATGTTATTGCTCATCTACAATGGAATAACAACTACTGGTCCTATTCTTGATTACCTAAACCAAATGCTTCTGATCAGCTTGTTCAAGGCTAGAGAATTTAACCACTAATGGGCTAGTCTTGTGACCGTACAAATGTTTGGCACTAATCTGATGTAATAGAATAGGTGAAATTAGTGGTGACTAATTTCTTTGCCGGAAAATCTTGTTTCTTGCCGGAATTACGTCGGAGAAGATAACCGGAAATCAAGAACGTCAGTTTAACAATCTTGAATATTATCTGGTGCCAGAAAAGGGCTCTGAATACCACTTGATACGTACCAGATTGTAACAACCAGAAATCAGTTATGAAATGTGGTTGTTGATGAAAACAAACATGGAATCACATAAGAAGAAATGAAACCGTATTTGTTATCAAATGATTCACTTAGTTTGTAATGGAATTAAGAGAGAGAAATATTACAAGTCTTTTCGTGAATGAATTACAACAAGGAATGTAAAAGAGTATTTATACAAAGGGAGGAAGGAGAAATGGGATGAAGGAGTGAACAGATTTTCCCGCCAAAAGTTATAACTAACTTTTGGCTTAGCAGTGGTTTCCACTGATGGTTAGCAGTGGTTTCCACTGATGGTTCCAAGCTTATCAGTGGTTTCCAAATTGGCGCGTATCATTATTGTGCAGTGAATTTTCTTCACAACTATTGAGCAGTAAATATTCTTAGAAAGAGAACTGTGAATGATGATACTTCTGGATTGCAGACCCTTTATTTGCTAGTTGGGTTATGACTGAGTTTATGAATATTGAATCCAGACCTACTATAAGGCATAAGCTAGTTGAAGATTTATAATATGTGGTTTAAGAACATCACCAGTTTAGCTTAATTTGACATCCGGTGTCATCACAAATCATAGTTTATTAAATCGTTAACATCTTTTGCCATTAATCTATGCTTAAAAAAAATTAGTTTCTGAATAGTTGTAGTTATTTATTATGGGTTATTAGACAAACATGTTACTAAAGTTTGCGAAAAAGTTCACCTAAGTTACTATTGTTTTTTTGTTTACAAAGAGGTTACTTAAGTTTGGTCACCGGTTATATAAGTTACTCTGTATGTTTTAACCTTCCACTATAGGTTTTTTTTTTTCGTTAATTTCAAAAATGGTCCCTCAGACTAACTGTCGTTAGTTTTTTCCGTTAGCTAACGGCCATTTGCAAAAAACATTTGCACTGTTAGTCCTTTATCCTAACGCCCATTTATACTTAACTCAAAATTTGGTTTTCATACATTTTTGTTCGTTTTTCTTACGTTTTTTGACCATTTTTTTACGGGTTTTCTGTTTTCATACGTTTTTATACGTTTTCATTCGTTTTTATACGTTTTCGCCTATTTTCTTACACTTTCATCCGTTTTTCTTACGTTTTTTTCCGTTTTCATACGTTTTTGTCCATTTTTCTTACGTTTTTGTCCGTTTTTTCCGCTTTTATATGTTTTTGTCCGTTTTATACCTTTTCGCCCAGTTTATTACGTTTTCGTATGTTTTTCTTACGTTTTTATCTGCTTTTCTTACTTTTTTTCGTTTTCAGACATTTTTTTCTGTTTTTCTTACGTTTTTTCCGTTTTCATACGATTTTGTTTATTTTTACACGTTTTCACACAATTTTATACACTTTTTATACACGTTTTTATACACATTTTTACATAAGTATAAAACATAACAAGTATAAAACATACAAAGGTGTAGAAAAACATAAAACTAGTATGAAAACGTAAAAAGACGTAAGAAACGTACACAAGCATATAAAAACGTATGAAAATAAACGAAAAATAGATGAAAACGTACAAAAATGGACAAAAACGTACGAAACTGGAGAAAAACGTACGACAAGAGAGAAAAACGTACATAAACGTAAAACAATGTAAAAAAAAGTACGACAAGAGAGAAAAACATTCATAAACGTATAAAAACGGATAGAAATGTACGAAAATATACAAAGATATGCGAAGGAGAAAAATGTAAAAATAAAAAAAAATTAGAAAAAAAAAAACGCATAGTAACTTTTTGTTAAGGTTCAGTAACCTATTTCATAAACCCGTAAACTATAGTAACTTCCTTGTAACATTTTAAACTATGGTGCTGACGTGGACAAGGGGAACCGGTAATCAGCCGGTTGCCCACCCTCGCAGTAACATTTATGTAACATTTTTAATCTTTGAGTAACCCAAATGACAAACCCGTTTACTTAAGTAACCTCTTTATAACCAAAAAAACAATAGTAACTTAGGTGAACTTTTTCGCAAACCTTAGTAACTTTTTTGTCTAATAACCCTATTTATTATCTATATTATATATCTATAACTTTGAGTTTCATGAAATAAATGTGAGTATTTATGATACCAAACTCTTAATTTTAAATAATTAGATAAAATATGTGAAATCTATATGGAGAAACTTTATAAATCTTTTGTCTGCATATAATCATATATAAAAAAGAAATTGAGTTGCTAAGTTATCATATAAGTAATTTTATAACTTGTAATGACTGATTTTTTTTTAATGTTGGATATCGAAATAAACCAGCAGGTTAAGTTAACCACCACTTTTGATCTAAACCAGTTTGTAAATATTTTGACGCGAACTCATTTATCTCAAATATTCAAAAGAAAACCAATGAGAAAAAAACTTAATTGAAACCAGTTTGTAAATAACTTTGAGTTTCATGAAATAAATGTGAGTATTTATGATACCAAACTCTTAATTTAACAAAAATAAATAATTAGATAAAATATGTGAAATCTATATGGAGAAACTTTATAATCTTTTGTCTGCATATAGTCATATATAAAAAAAATGAATTGAGTTGCTAAGTTATCATATAAGTAATTTTATAACTTGTAATGACTGAATTTTTTTTAATGTTGGATATCCTAATAAACCAGTAGGTTAATTTAACCACCACTTTTGATCTAAACCAGTTTGTAAATATTTTGACGCGAACTTATTTATCTCAAATATTCAAAAGAAAACCAATGAGAAAAAAACTTAATTGAAACCAGTTTGTAAATAACTTTGAGTTTCATGAAATAAATGTGAGTATTTATGATACCAAACTCTTAATTTAACAAAAATAAATAATTAGATAAAATATGTGAAATCTATATGGAGAAACTTTATAATCTTTTGTCTGCATGTAGTCATATATAAAAAAGAAATTGAGTAGCTGAGTTATCATATAAGTAATTTTATAATTTGTAATGACTGAATTTTTTTTAATGTGTTTTTGGATATCGAAATAAACCAGCAGGTTAACTTAACCACCACTTTTGATCTAAACCAGTTTGTAAATATTTTGACGCGAACTCATTGATCTCAAATATCCAAAAAAAAAACTTATTTGAAACAATTTTAAGTAGACCTCATTGAAGAGAGTTATTTTACATACCAAACTTTTTTTATATACCAAGGGACTCATCTCCAACATCCATCTAACAAGAAATCAATGGCTCAGATTAAAAGCATTTTATTACTTCACATATTTTTTATAATTTAAATATCTCTTAAACCGTTATTAATTAAACAAAATTAATTACACCATTGCGACGATCATTTAATTATCTTTTTATTGACGGACACTTTGATATACTTTCGAAAAAAGAAAAAAAATCTTTTTTTCACGTTTTTTCGTTTTTTTTTTTCGTTTTTCTTCGAAACTGGAATTTGCATGAAATATCATATATGATTTAACACTAATTTGAAGATCACATGTGATATTAGTGTTAAATCACATATGATATGTAATATCATATGTGATACTAGTGTTAAATTATATATGATAACTCACATATGATATACATATCATATATGATTTAACAGTAATATCACATGTGGTATTCAAATTAGTGTTAAATCATATATGATTTTTTCATGCAAACTTCAGTAACGTAAAAAAACAAAAAAACGTGAAAAACACGAAAAAATTTTTTTTGTCGAAAGATATCAAAGTGCGTATCTATAGAAAGATAATTAAATGTTCGTCGTAATGGTATATATTTTTTCGCTTGACGATTAATGGTTTGAAAGATATTTATAATTGAAAAAAAAAGAAGATGAAAGTAGGTTTTTTTAATTGTTGGGATTAATCTCATCCATTAGATTTAATAAAAATGAAAGGTGAAGATTGATCCCTTAATATGTAAAGAAGTTTTTGTCTTCAAATGATGTTAAATCAGACCGCATTTATGTATATTTTCACCCGCAAACATATATCATATATTAAAATTGAGTTATATATTGACATAAATAAATGTTTCATTTTTCATAATAAACTATATATTTATAGTTTTTGAGTTTCATGAAATAAATGTAAAAATTTATGATACCAAACCTTTAACAAAAGAAAATAAAAATAAAAAAATATGTGAAGTTTACATAAGAAAACTTTATAATATTTTGTTCACATATATTAAAAAGAATGTGAGTTGCAAGTTATCATATAGGTAATTTTAGGATTATTATACAAAGAAGTTATTAAAGTATGCATAAAATTTGTCTTAAGGCACTAAAGTTACAAAGTTGTCATCCAGGTTACTCAACGTCACGGGTTTGATTTATTTGTTACTGAACCTTTTAAAACAGTACACTCAGGTCACTCCCAGGGTAGGCAACCTGTTGTTAGCACTTTCAGTTTTCAAACATTGACACGTTAGGTCCCTGTGTTTGGGGGGTATCACGAATTTAGTCCATAATTTTTTTTTTATTATATATTAATTATTAATACGTTAGCAAGGTTCATTTTTTATACGCTTTCTTACTTTCTTTTATCCGTTTTCGTTCATTTTATACATTTTCACCCGTTTTATACGCTTTTATCCGTTTTCATCCGTTTTTATACATTTTCGTCTGTTATAAAACGTTTAGGTCCGTCTCTATATGTTTTTCTTACATTTTCATAAATTTTTTTTTCGTTTTACTTTATTTTCATACGTTTTTACTGTTTTCATCTGTTTATATAAGTTTTCATCCGTCTATACGTTCTTCGTATGCTTTCATGCATTTTTATCTGTTTTCAAATGTTTTTATACGTTTTTATATGTTTTTATCCGTTTTTATCGATTTTCATATGTTTTTATACGTTTTCCTACGTATAAAAACAAACAAAAACGTATAAAAACATATGAAAACGGATAAAATGATAAAAACGTTTAAAAACGGACGAAAACGTATGAAAACAGAGAATAATGTATAAAAATGGTAAAAAGCATATGAAAACGTAAGAAACGGGCGAAAACGCATAAAAACGGATGAAAAAGTATAAAAACAGACGAAAATAGATAAAAACGATGAAAACGCATAAAAACAGATGAAAACGTATAAAAACGAACGAAAACGTATAAAAAGCAGATGAAAACATATAAAAACGGGTGAAAACGTATAAAAACGGGCAAAAATGTATAAAAAAGAATGAAAATTATAAAGACAGATGAAAACGTATAAAACAGACAAAACGCATTAAAATGAGCGAAAACAGATAAAAATGTATAAAAACGGATGAAAAGGATGAAAACGGATAAAAACGAACGAAAACGTATAAAAAAGACAAAATATATAAAAACGGACGAAAATGTATAAAAACGGATGAAAACAGATAAAAAACAGACGAAAACATATAAAAACGTATGAAAACGGTTATAAAGGATAAAAACGTATGAAAACATATAAAAACGGTCAAACTAACAAAAATAGTGGGCAAGGGACTAAATCCGTGATACTAGACAAACCACAAGGACTTTTTACCGGTTACCAAAAACATAGTAACAAATATAACCGGTCGCAAGAAGTTGAGTAACTTGGATTTGAAACTTTAGTGTTTTAGGACAAATTTCACGCAAACTTTAGTGACTTCTTTGTATAATAACCCAGTAATTTTATAACTTAAATGTTTGAATATTTTTTAAATGTGTTTTTGCATAACGAAATAAACCATCATGCCAACTTAACCCCACCACTTTTGATCTAAACATGTTCGTAAATATTTTGACCCGAACTCATTTGCCCCAAATATTTAGAACACCCGGGGAGCAAAAAGTTGATGCAAACAATTTTAAGCAGATCCCAATTATATATATTTCCGCCCGTAAACATGTATCATATATAAAATTGAGTTATATACAAATATAAATGTTTGATTTTTTTTTATAGTAAACAAAACTCGTGTGCACGGGCCACAATGCCTAGTACAATGAAAAATATTCATTGTTCATTAAGATATTATGAGGTTACATTTAGTTGCAAGAGTATAGTTTGGAGAGGAAAAACAACTAGAATACAAGCTACGGGCGTGTTTGAACTAACTTATAATGTAAGCGTTGTTTGTCACAAAACTTTCAATAGCTTTAAATCTATAACCTCTTGAAAGAGCTTATAAGGTGGTTGGGAGCTTTCGAATTACATTCATAATAACTTTAAACACATTCTGAAATAGCTAGGAGATATTAGATGACCGGTTATATTAACATTTTCAAAGCATGTTAGGCTATCCGTGATTAGACCACACCACAACCAACTTCACCACCACCACTTTAACGGCATATCTGATTTTTTTACAACCAATTTCACTATTAACTTAATGTAATAAGATAATCAATTTCACCAACAACTTCTATTTCTTTTTTCTTTTCATTACACTAAAACTAAAATTTTATTAATAATTAAAACACATTATGTTGGGATATAAAAGACAAAGTACTGAAGAAAATCAAAGTGCTGAAGAAAGTCAAAGTACTGCTAAGTATAAGTCAAAGTACTGCTCAACATCAAAGTACTGCAAAGCTAAAGAACTGCTATATCATTTATGGAAAGCTTTGTAATTCTAGAATATTCTTAGTTTAGGATTAGTATTACTTGTCGTACAAGAATTGTAAACCGGCTAGGGTATTCCTTATGCCTATAAAAGGACCCCTAGATTGGCATTAGAGGTACGAATGCATACGCAATATTAGAGAATATTAGAGTTTACCAAGTTCGATATTAGAGTTGTTAGGGTTGTTAGTGAATCTGTGTATCAAGCATGTTCAAAGTATTAATAAAATCGTTGAAGTTAAAGTTATTCTTCTTAGCTTTATTGAAGTAGTTTCCGCATACTTAATAGAGTAAATTCAGTGTTTCATTGTTAGTAACTTAGGATTTATCCGAGGTTGCTAAGCTCTTACAAGCTACAAAGTTAGTTTGGTCAGAGTATATCAATCCAACAAGTGGTATCAAAGCTTGTGTGGAAACTCTGATTAAGAAGAAACCCTTAAAACCTATTTAACTACAAATCCTAAAGATGTCGACTGAAGCTGCACCACCCCCATCCATCACCTCACTCAGAATTCCTATCATCAAGAAGGGAGAATATGATCTCTGGAGCATGAAGATGAGGCAGTACATTGCTATTACAGACCATGCACTGTGGAATGTAATTGTCAATGGTAATGAAGTTATTGAAGAACCTGTAGAAGTTCCTGGACAACCTAAACCACCTAAGTCTATCCTGCCAGCAGCTACAGTAAGAAATCAAGAAAAGGCTCTCAACATACTGTTATCTGCTATTCCTGATGGTCACCTACTCAAGTTCCATGATGCTAAAGATGCAAAACAACTATGGGCTGCTCTCAAGACATGATTTGGAGGTAATGATGCTTCCAAGAAGATGCATAGAAATATGTAGAAGCAACAGTTTGAAACATTCAATGTTGGTGAAAGAGAAGGTCTTGATGCTGCCTATGACAGATTCCAAAATCTCCTAAGTATGCTAGAATTATACAAAACAGAGGTATCTATTGAAGATGCAAACCTGAAGTTCTTAAGAAGTTTGCCATCCGTATGGCATGTGATTGCTACAATGATCAGAGGACAACCTGGTTTGGACACTATGGACTTTGATGATCTTTACAACCACTTAAAGGTGTATGAACATGAGATGAATGGTCAAACAAGTTCAAAATCTCACAGTATTGCTTTTGTGTCTTCTGAAAATAGAAGCAGTACTTCCCCTAAAAGTACTGCTTATCCTGCTCAAAGTACTGTTGCTCAAAGTACTGCTTATCCTGCTCATTCTATCACAACCATGACTACCCCCACCTCATCACTAACAAACACCATCCATTCTGATGAAGTTGTATGCTCATTCTTCGCTCAGCAAGCCACTTTACCTGTTACTTATGAAGAATATTTGTCACAAATTGAAGAGGATGCTCTAGAAGAAATTGATATAAGGTGGCAAGTTGCTATGATCACTGCAAGGATCAAGAAGTTCATGAAGAAAACAGGAAGAGGCATTGACTTCAAACCCAAACAGGGTATCACTTTTGACAAGTCCAAGATTGAATGCTTTAATTGTCAAAGAACTGGACACTTTGCAAGAGAATGCAAGTTTGCTAAATATCAAGCAAACAGGATGATTGAGAAACCCAAGCTTGAATTAAGGGAAATTCCTATTACTGAACCTAAACCAAAAGCCTTGGTTGCTCAAGAAAATCTATCAGAGGTTGACTGGAGTGCTGAATTTGATGATGAACCAGTAACCTACTCTATGGTCGCAGTGGAAGAGTTTGATTGGAGCACAACTTTTGATGAGGAACCAGGATTTGCTGCTTTGGGATCAAGAGATGGACTTGGAAGCTTTGATTGGAGCATGGAAAGTGAAGAAGAACCTGTTCTGCTCGCTATGGTAGCTACTTCACCAAGTTTGATGGATCTAAACACACACCTTGTGTTAGTGATATTTTGAGTTATATTAATAAGCACGCGGAATTTACTTAGTAATACTTAGAAGACGGATTATGTGATGTATTGTAAGTGAGAACAGTTTAACACAAAACTCCAATATTATTAAGAAATAATACGAGTGATCTTGCTTATCACTAGGGTTACACCTTGAAGCTTATATGAATGATACGTATACTAAACAATGACCTAGGATCTCCTTTTATAGCACAAGGAGTCCTTTACAAGATAAGTATAACCCTAACAATATAGAATATACAAAAGATCTTTTCTATACTTATCAATACACGTAGACATAACAATTATCTTAATGGCAGTGGTAATGTTGTACTGGTAGTGGTAATGAGTTTTCACTGGTAGTATAATCTTTAGCAGTGTTAACCACAAGCGTATCAGTGGTAACTGTTAGCTTTATTCCCAACAATCCTCCCCTAAACTTATGATTTCTCTACAAATCAATTAGTTTCTTCAAGCTGCATCTTCTGTAAGGATTTGGGGAATTCTTTCAAACACTTCATCTTATTCTCAATGCTTGAATAGCTCTTGAACATTGATCTTGAAGCCTGAGTAACAATGCTCTGACCTTCTCACTATCTTCATGAACTCTTATAGTAGTACACAGCATCACAGTGAGAGTTCCAGCTCTGAGTGGATATTCTTTCTCAGCAAGCATAAATGCATCTACTCCATTTGCTGTAGAAACATGATGAACTTCACATGAATCATAGTAGAACCATTTAGTACCAGGACATGAACATGAGAATTTCCAGAAATCATCATTAACATCTGGTTCATAGAGCCTTCTAAGATTAACCCATAACTTCATCTCCTTCATATCTTTGAGATCTTCAGCATCAAACCTTTCTTGAACTAATTTCCATAATGTGTCAAGATCATCTCTGTCACAAGCTTTGATGAGGTCTTCAAATTGAATGAATGATGAAGTTTCACCACCTAGCCTTGTAATCTTCCATGTTGGAGCAAAGTTGCTAGCAGTAAACACTTCACAGTCAATGATAGTATGTCTGACTTGCAGTGGTTCAGGATAAAAATCTTCTTCTTCTATCACAATCATTTCAGTCAGTTGTTCTTCAGTGAATTTCTCAGTTGGAACTTTTTGTTCTTCAGCAAACTGTCTTCTTAAGTGTCTGAGATTCACTATCTTTGGCCTTTCTCTTCAAATTAGGATACCTTCTTGCTTCTTCTTCAGAGTCCATTGGAATAAAATCTTTATCTTGTCTTTGAACTCTGTAGTAGATACTTTCAACTTTATCATCAGGCATTCCTTTGAATTGATGTCTTTTCCAGCCACCAACATTGCAACAATAAGTCTTCATGTATGAGATAACTTGTGCCTTGGTTGGTTGCTGATATGTGTCTAAAAACACATATGTTTTACCTTGTTTAAACCCACAAAAAGGAACAAAAGCACACAAATGACCATAAAAATGTTACAAATATCATGAAAATGTGTTTTATATGAATCAGGTACAAAAAGATTGAAAACAAGTGAAAAATGATCAAAGTTCACAAAATTGTCATTTTCAGTCCTTGGAATTTCATAAATTGGCAAATCTAGTCCCTGAAAGTTTAAAATGAATGAAAAGTCAACTTTAGTTCTTGGGAACTCAAATATATTTACTATAGTCCCTGGATGAAAGTTTACACAAAAATGGCAACTTTTACCCCTAAGAATCCAAAAATAACACAAATGGTCCTTATAAGTTTTAAAATAGAAAAAAATACAACTTTGGCCCTTGTGATATTATTATATGGCAGGTTTGATACTTGGAAGGAAATTTGGAAAGATGGCATGATCATTCCTTAAAGTTTCAGGAAAGTACAAGATTGGTCCTTGGGCTCTAAAACACTACAAGCCAAACAGACCCTTGTTATTATTACTTAATCCAAATCCAAACTCAAAACAAATACAAACCCAAACACAAACCTGGCCCAACTACAAACCACCCCCAGCCCATTTTGTTTTATAAATAAAACCCGGTCAAACAGTCAACCCACCTCTCTTCTATACCACTCCCCCGCCAAAACCATACCACCCTCCACATCCCTGGTTTTTTCACCACCACACCTGTCCTCCACACACCAGCTCATCACCAACCCTTCACAGTTTGTCCCCTCCACCTCCACAAACACCCAAAACTCATTAATTGCTTTAAACCTGCTAAATCATCCACCAAGACTTTTTGGCGCCAAAATTACAAGTGCACGGCTGGGATGAATTGGAGCTATCCAAGTGGTGGGATATGCTCAGAATGGAGAGAGGAGACCTTTTCTTGAATATAAAAGAAAGAAGAAGCAGAGTAGTTGAGGTATTAGTGTAGGTAGAGTAGTTTAGCAAAAAATCGTATTGTAATTTAATGGGTTAAGTATTATCAATTTTAGTTTCCAGTTATTATTTCAAGTTATTTTAAGTCTGTTTAATGTTAATCTTTGTACAATTTCCAGTAGCTAATGATAATTCCAAGTTTTTAAATTTCCATGTTGTACCGAGAATTCAAACCAAGTTAAGTAGTTATTGAAATAGCTTCTTAGTTGTTTCTATAAGCTTACATAAGCTTTCTATAGCTTTTGATAAGTTTATTTCAGTTATAACCTGTTCTAAATTCAAGAAATGGAGAAAGTCAACAAAAGTCAACAAGAAGCTGATTTGGTTATCTGGATCAGACCTGGGATTGGATTTGAGCTTAATGGTGTTAGGATAATGGTCTTTGGTTAATGTTGGCAAGCCATAGTGGCTGGACTTATCTTTGGAGTCCATCTAGCAGCTTAAAAACAAGCTCCAAGTAGCTCACCCAAGGGTGTATAGAACCTGCAGCATAACAGTTCTGGACATGGATTGAATCTGAGTAGGATTTGGGTTTGAAATCAGTGGTAGGTTGGTGGATTAATAATCTCATAAGCAGGTCATTGTGACCGGACTATTGTAAGTACTGTTTAATTAATCTGTTTCATATCTGTCATTTGCTTTTATTATCTGCATCATTAGCTTAAGTTTGATTCTGTGGTCCTTTGATACTGCATTTAGGAGTTGTTTGATTAATTAGACTAGATCAGGTTTAAAATTAGATTAGTTTAGTAGAATAGTTGCTTGAAAATTTCAAATCTGTTGCTATAATAGTGTTTGGATTAAGGGTATAATCTGATATTTAGATCCATTCAGTGGTTGGTTATAATAGCTTTAGTGTCATTTAGGATTGTAGTAGTCATTTTAGTCCTTGCATTGCACCTAAACACTCTCTAAGTCAAAATCACTTAGAATCTGATCTTTGTTGTGCATCAGTTAGAACTTATTTGCAATTAGCATTAAAATAGGTTAAGTTAGCTTAATTCAGCTTAAACTTATCTAAGTTTAGCTTAATCAGTCCAGACATTTGAATCAAATCTCATTTTGGTCAACAATCCAAATTTGTTCTAAATAGTCAAAGTGTAAAAGTGATTTTTGCCAAACTTTACTGAATTTTCATTGATTCATTATTGGCTCAATTCAAGTGAGATTTTGGATTTTACTAGTTCAGTTGGTCAAGTTTTGAAAAGTGATTTTTGGTAAATTTTTGGAAGCTTTTACAAGGTCGAAATAAGCTGTTCAATAAGCACTCATTTGCCCTGTTCACACTCAATATACACTGAGTGTGAACCAGGCTATTTGCATACCTTGCTTAAGTTTCATTTTAACTTCTTAGGATCTGAATTTTGGTACAACTGATCTTTGGTTGGTGGTCTTGAGGTCCACAGAACTGGTTTTCACTTTGGCTTATTAGATAAGCTGGCACATGAGCTTAAAGTAGGGCTATAAGGGCCGTTTGGCGTGTTGAGACTTGAAATCTGGTCTCGAGCTTTTTTTCTGTAGCTTGTGCTTTTTAGGTCCCAATCAGTTGCATTAGCTCATTTTAGGTTAGATTTAGGCTGTAGTAGCTTATGGTAGCTTTTGGATAGCTTATTGCTTATTTCAAGTGCTTATTCAAACTGCTTATTTGCCCAATTCAGCTTATTAGTGAGCTTATCTAACTTTTTATATTTTTCCTAGTATTCTGCTATCATATAGTATTTATAGAAAAAGTTTCATATTTATTAGAGTTCATTTAGTATTTATTATAATTTAAAATAGTTTAAATAATCATTAAATAGTAATTAATTAATAATAAATAGATAAAAAGTGTAATAAATATATTTTCAGTTTTAAAATAAGTTTTATAATATTTTAGATTTTTCTAAGTCATAATTTCACTTTTCTAGCTTTATTTCATATTTTCTTATATTTTAGGGTATTATTAAATAGTTAAAAATAGTTTTTTAATAATTAAATAAATAGTCATAAAAATAATTTTATTTTTCCAATAATTTTCTTTTATTATTAGGATTGTAAAAATAGCATTTTCATATCCATAGGTGTTTTATTCTTTTAAATTTACGTTTTATTATTTTACGTTTACGTAAAATTCAGTAAACGTACGCGTTTTAGGTTTTAAACGAATCAAATTTTAAATATAGAATTAAAATGACTTCAAAGTCTTTATTAGATTTAATTTCCTTAGTATAATCAATCATAACATTTTCCTGTTCAATATTCACCCGATCACAGATTCGTTGTATTACAGTTTACACACCTCGTTGGGACTTAACGACCCGGGGAATCCACTAAATTCCAAGGGAAATTGTATTGAGTCCATAATAGTTGACTTTTGTTGACTAAAACCTTTGGTCAATATTTCTTGACTGTTTGGGCTGAATCAGTTGCCTTGGTTTCTTTTGACCCTTTCTGACTGAACCAATTACATCTTGAAGTGCTTGACTATTCTTCATCTGAATAAAATCCTTTAACTGTGCTGTTCTTTGATCTTCAGTTAAAGACTTATCAGCCACTAGGTCAATTGCTTTCTTCTTGATCACTGGATCATTTGAAATCAGGAAATCAATTTCTTCTTCAGTAGGTACATAGCTGAACTCTGGAGTCTTCTCTCTGAATCTTGTATGTGGAACAGTGGAAAGTGGATCTTCCATTCTATCCAGCCTTTTAGCCTCCATAAAGCTTGCAATCTCCAATTCTTCAAGCTTTTTCTTTTCAGCAATTTCAACTTCATAAATCTTTCTTCTTGTTTGCTCCTTGCTTTGCATAACAGCTTTACCTTTATCTTTCTTCTGTTTATCAATTTTTTCACTTGCAGTGGCAACATCATGTCCAGCAGTGGGCATATTTGGCTCTGCAGTGGAAATTGGATCAGTGGTAAAATTAGCAGTTGCAGTACTAAAAATATCTTGCTCTAGTTACTCTTCTTGAGTATCAGCTTCCTCTGCACCTTTACTAGAAACACCTTCATATTCAAAATCAATTCTCCTCCCCTGAGTTTCAGCATCTGTTTTCCTCCCCTGTTTGGGAGAATTTCCCAAATCTTTATTAAAATCACCTGAATCACCATCATCAGGTGAGGATGGAGATGATATCACTATCTTTGCAGTTTTCCTCTTCTTTTTCAACCCCTGCAACTCTTCTTTCAAGGTCTGAATCTCCTCTTTTAATTGTGTAATGTCCTTGGCATGCTGCTTCTTTACTTGTGCCGGGTCTTGTTGTAGAGATTCAACCTGCTTGGCTAATTTGGTACACATATCCAACAATTCCATTTGTTGTCCACTGCCCTCAACACTTCCAACTGTGTGACCTGTTGGGAGAGGTGAATCATAGGGCAATGGCTCAGATTCCTCCCTAGTTGGACTAGGTTGAAGTCTAGAACCACCACTGCTTGTTCCTAAACCAAAAGGATCAGGGACATGCTGTGTTGCAATGAGAGAAGTTGGCTGTTTTGACCTCCTTTCATAGGTGTGAGAAATTGGTGGAGTATAAGCAATGTTTGGAACAGTGATTATGGGTGAATTTTGTACCTGTGAAATCTTTGCAAGCATTTGAGGAAAAAGAGGTGTAATAGTCCTATTGCCATCTTTTTTCATGTTTTGAAAAACTTTAGGCTTAAGGCAACGGATCTTATAAATTCTAGTATGGGGTTGCAGTTGAAATTCATTTAACACTGCTTGCACAAACCTTGGATACATCAAAATTTTTGTTGAACTCTTTACATTGCCTTGCATACTTGTAAAAATATATTTTGACCAATTAAAAGTCCTATCTAAGGCTAGACAAACCAAAGGGTAAGCCATTGTTGAACTGAATAGTTCATAAGATGTTTTCTTAGGACTTAGGCAATGCAAAAGAGTATGTATCAAAAATCTCCAATGAGGACAGAAACCACTCTTTTTGAAAGTAGCATTTTTGTCAGTGGTATCATACCCCATGGAAGAGAGATGTGTATGGATTTCTGGCATAGGTAATGTGATGATACCATTGAGATCATCCAATTGGATAATTCTCCTCAAGGATGCCTCAGTAACATCAATAGTTACCCCGTCCACAGTGGCTCTAAGAGCATCCACTGTTTCATGTGTATCTATAGTTTCAATGGTTATGGACTGAGCAGAAGTCCAAAACTGTTTGATTTGAGAGATATAGATTGTGGGATTAAGAAGCAAGGCATACCTTATATGGGTAGTATTAAGAAAGTCCACAATCTGATGAAAAATAGGGCCACTATTCTCGTTTGAATTTTCCAAGTAGGCCACTTGGTTGTGCTCATCTGCAAAAGTGATAGGTGCCATAGAATCTTTTGATGAAAAATATATTGTGTCAGTATGAATTGAATGAATAAATTGTTCAATTGAGAGATAAAGATATATAGGGGTAGGGTTTAAGATTTTTGCGCAAGAAAGACTATATTTGGAAAATATTTATCTTTAGAGGATAAATAGCAATTAGGAAAGTAGATAATCTTCCAAAAATTTTACCCTATATATATGGAAACAATGTTTTCTTTCAACGGCTAGTAAAAAATTAGTTACTGACACAATCAGTTGTAACGGCTAGATCAACAGTGGTAAAAATAACACTGTCATTGGAAACTGTGAACTAGCAGTGGTAATTTTTCACAAAAATTTTCAAAGAGCAGTGGTAAAGAAAAACATATGAAAATTGGACCGCTCTTATCATAGTTTTTAGCAAACTACCAGCTATCAAAGGATTTGATATGTCTTTACCATGAGCCATTTGCTATGGACTAGCCAACTCTTAATCAGATAGAATATGGTGAGTTGATAACCATATAGTTTTTGGTAAACTATCAACCATAAACGGATTTGTCAAGTCTTTAACAGTAGTTGTTTGCTCTGGACTAGTTGATTCTTATGTGGATTAGACATGGTGAATCAATAACCATTTGTTGTGTATCTCAGTTATACACCTTTTAAGATCAACTCCCATCTTTGCTGCATACAGGTTAAACACAAAATGCAAGCAAATATATACAAACTTATACAACAATTTTAGTACCCAAAAACCTTCACTCAACACCAAAGACCATTAGACACATAAGTTTTATGGATTAAGCATCCCAATACCTGTTACCAAGTACTGAAATCTACCCACATCAAGTCCTTTTGTTAATAGATCAACATAGTTAGCATCAGTATAAATTTTGATAACTTGTATTAGCCCTTTCTCATAACAATCTCTTATAAAATGGTGTCTAATTTCAATATGTTTAGTCTTTGTGTGTTGAACTGGATTCTTTATTATGCAAATGGCACTACTATTGTCAATATAAATGATGGTATTCATGAAATTGTACCCATAGTCCAAAAGTTGATTCTGAAGCCATAGAACTTGAGCACAACAACTTGCAGCAGCCACATACTCTGCCTCAGTTGATGAATTTGCCTCCATTGTTTGTTTCTTGCACTGCCAAGACACCATTATATTGCCAAGAAATTGGCATCCACCAGTAGTAGATTTTTTATCCAGACTAGCACCAGCATAATCACTATCTGAGTAAGTAATCAGTTATAAAGGAGATTCTCTAGGGTACCATAATCCCAGATTAGGAAATGCTTTAAGATATCTGAAAATCTTCTTTACAGCAGTCAAGTGAGAAACCTTGGGAGTGACCTGAAACCTTGCACAGGCACATACTGCAAACATAATGTCTGGTCTAGATGATGTAAGATACATCAAAGAACCAATCATAGATCTGTACATGTGCACATCAACTGCTTCACCACTATTTTCCTTCAAGAGTTGATGTGTAGTCTTGTCTGCAGGGGTGCTGGATGACTTGGCATCAGATAACTTGAACTTCCTTAGTATTTCAGCCACATATTTATCTTTATTGATGAAAATACCATCTGGCCTTTACTGTACTTAAAGTCCCAAAAAGAATGTGAGTTCACCCATAGAACTCATCTTGAATTCTTCTTTCATTAGCTTCTCAAATTCTTTGCACATCTATGTATTTGTAGATCCAAAAATGATATCATCAACATACACTTGAACCAACAAGATATCATTCTTGTCTTTCTTGATGAACAAAGTCTGATCCACTCTGCCTCTATGAACCCATTATCAAGTAGATAAGTAGTCAAGGTCTCATACCATTTTCTTGGTGCCTGATGCACGCCATACAAAGCTTTAAACACCCTGTATAGTTTGTTTGGATATTCAGGGTCTTCAAAGCCTGGAGGTTGTGACACATATACCTCCTCATCAATCTGCCCATATAGAAAAGCACTCTTTACATCCATTTGATAAACTTTAAAGCCCATAAAGGATGCATAGGCTAAGAACAGCCTGATTGCTTCAATTCTTGCAACTGGGGCAAACACTTCTTCATAATCAATACCCTCCTCCTAAGTGTATCCTTGAGCCACAAGCCTAGCTTTGTTCCTGATAACAATACCTCTTTCATCCTTGTTGTTTCTGAACACCCATTTAGTACCTATTACCTTCTTTCCAGAAAGCAAATCACAAAGCACCCAAACCTTTTGAAGCTTGAATTAGAGCAACTATTTTTGCATTGCTTCCACCCAACTTTCATCTTCAAGTGCCTTGTATACATTCTTTGGCTCCATTTGTGACAGAAAACACATGAAAAGACATTCATTCTTGCCTTCATGATTCTTAGATTCATAGATTTCACTAATGAATCCATGAATATCAGACAATTTTGTTTGTCTTCTAGTCTTCACTGGTGAATTGACAGCCCCAATCACATTTTCAAGAGGATGTGATTTATGAATTGAAGTATGGGGAGTCTGAGGAACTGCAATCTCATTTGGCATATTTGAGATTTCAACATTATTGGCTTGAGCTTCCTCTATAACTGGAGTTGTAATTTCCACTTCTGATGTTGCAGTGGAAACTCCTGGCCTAGCAGTTGAATCTAAATTTCCACTGCTTTTGGGATCTTCAGTGTTCATGTTGCTATTTCCTTCTTTTTCAAAATCATTAGAAGGTTGAGCATCTCCAGTCTTTGGAATATCATCATTATCTGCATAGTCCCAAAGTGGCAAACTGAATTCATCTTGATCATCTACTTGATCCTTGCTAGATTCAGATTCACCATCATCAAGAAACTCTTCTGAACCTGCAAAATCATAAGTAGTTGTACCTGTAGAGATAGGTACATAGTTCATTGTATGAATTAGAGTATCAAGATCAAATAGCCTTTCTGGACCATTTCCTTTGACATTGACTTTGTTTTCCAGGAACTCAACATGTAGATTCTCTTCAATCTTTTGAGTTCTTAAGTTGAATACTCTGAAAGCTTTACTAGCCATGGAATACCCAACAAAATACCCTTCATCAGCTTTTTCTTCAAATTTGCCCAGATAATCTATGGTATTGAGAATAGTAACATGACATCCAAATGGTCTCATGAAGTCTAGAATAGGGGGTCTACCTCTAAATAACTCATAAGATGTCTTGTTCTTTGTTTTCACTACTAAAACCCTGTTTTGTACGTGATCGGTCCTAAACTAGTCATCTTTATATTAGTCAACCACTTGTGAATGGTCAACCATAAAAGTCAAACTAATCTAGGACCAAATGCAATTAAAATCTATGGGAGTATAGAATTATATCCCCGGGTCATTATGTCCCAACGAGGTGTGTAAACTGTAATACAACGACTGTGTGTTCTGAAATGATATTGAATATACAAAAAAAAAGGAATCTGATTGACTCACACTAGGAATGTGAATAGTGATAGCTCTGTCACAGCTATGTCGTTAAAAACGTGCAATCAGAAACCTAAAAACGTAAAAGATATACAAACGTACGTTTAACTTAAATTAAACGTAAACGTATAAAAACAAAACGATTATAACTATAGTAGGGATTTGCATGCCTTAGGGGCTTAAATGCAAATTAAGTAGAATTAATATTTTTAGCTATAATTTACAAATTTATATAAAAGTTTAGAAAACCTAAAAAACTAAAATGCATATGTTTACGTAACAATTACGTAAACGTAATAAAATAAAGAGTGAATTTGGTCCAATACAACTCCCACAAATGTGAAAATCATATTTTTGGAATCCTAAAAAGATAAGAAAATTATTAGAAAATTAAAATAAATTTTTACACTATTAAATTAATTAATATAAATTAAAAATGAATTAAATGTATTTAAAAATGAATTAAATAAAAAGAAAATCTAAAATTAACTTAAATAAATGAAATAAAGAATCTGAAAAATCTAAAATATTATAAAATAATTTTTGAAACTGAAAATGTATTTTTTACAAAATTATTCTATTTATTATGAATTATTTACTATTATTAATTACTAAAAACTATTATTGATTTATTAAAAATAATAAATGAATAAAGAAAAATCTGAAAATTTTTACATAATTATTAAATAAATAAAAGAACCTAAGAAAAATCTAAAAACTATATGTCCTTAACAAAAATAAGCTAATAAGCAAATAAGCTTCTAAATAGACGCTATCACTTAGCTTTAAAGTAGAGCTTTTTGGTTTTTTTTTTTCTTTTTCTGGACTAACTAAATACTGATATTAAACAAGTTTAATGAAAACAAAACTATACAAACCTAGAAATAAGCAAATTGTGGGCTTATGAGTCCAACAGTTAAGCTTTTGGCTTCACAGTGGAGTTTAAGCTTAAAATAAGCTAGGAAAAAACTTTATACAGGAAACAAAAGATAAAATAAGATCTATACAAGTCCAATGGACAAGTATGAACAAGATTTATGCATTGGAATGGTGCACAAGTGTGAGCTTATGGTTTAGACAGTTAAGCTTTTGGCTTAACTTGGATGGAGTGAAGGCTTGAATAAGCCTGGTATAAGCTCCACACAGGAAAGTAAAGGAAAAATAATATATGTACAAGTGATATGAACAAGTATAAACAAGCATGTGTACTGGATTTCATCAAATAAGCTCACATAAGCTAATAAGCAATTCCAAATCCAAAGTACTGCTGAACCATTGCAAGGTACTGCTGACTTGATTGGCAAATTAAGCTAAAAGAATAAGCTCACAAGTACCAACTAAGTATGGAAGTAGCAAGCTGGATTGGTTGGCTTTCCAAAAAGCCCAAGCTCAACCTGTGAGGTCCACAGATTAGCTTTTGAGGAGCTTATGAAAATCCTATGTATATACTCAGTATATACTGAACACTCAGTAGACACTAATGGAATGGGACAAGTTATAAGCCACTTGCAGCCCTAGCAAATAAGCTGCTAGGGGAAAATTAAGCATAGGATCTTAAAGTTGGGTGGATGAGCTTCACAAAAAACTAAACCACACAAGCTTATGACCACAAATGAGCTTTTTAGAAGCTGTTGGAAATGGTGTAAGTTCACTGAGTTCTCAGTGAACTGTTGAGAATGGGCAAACAACAAGCTTCTATAGGACTTATCAAATAAGCTCATGAGAGCTCAACAAACACTGAAACACTGAGTATGATAGATTAGCCTCACATAAGGCCAAAAATCACAAGCTCAAGGTCAATGAGGAACTTTTCATGAGCTTAGAACTACAACTCAACTTCACTGTTTGCTTCAGTGAAGTTAGTTTGGTTGGACACAAAGGTGTTTTGATTAAGCTATCTAAATAAGCTAATAAGATAAAAATAAGCATACACATAACAACTAGGCCACAAAGGCAACACAAATAAGCCAAATGCACTGGATAGGGCCAACTCCACAAGCTTTTGCAAGCTCATGGTTTTAACAGTCCTTACCATGGTGCAGGGCAAAAACAAGCTATAAAAAGCTATAAAATGAGCAGTTAAACATGGAAAATAAAAATTATCAAAAATAGAATAAGCAATATTAGCAACAAAACTAAAACATCCTAAAAGCACAGATTATGAAATTAAATATTAAAGCCTAGAGAAAATTATCTAGTTTATTCAAAAATGACAAAAAGTGAAAATTTGACTTTTTACAAGAACACTAAAGTTTGACTAAACTGAATTTAGAACTTAATCTAATGACTTAATATGTTATATTAAGCTATAATGAAACTAAATTAAGCAAACTTAACAACTTTTAAGCTAATATTATGAAAATGGATTTGAAAAACTTGGAGGACAAAAAATTAGAAAAGATTAAAAGTAATATTGACTATCTACTTAATAGAACCTGGATATGATTATTAAACTGAGTTATATGACCATATAGTGGTATACATCAAACAAGAATAACAACACACACAACCATAAACAAAGAGTAGACAACAAATCCATTATATGCAACCTTAAATTACCACAGTGAAAACTGAGATGGATTGAAGATGAATTTGACCATTTACACATTACCACTGAGCTTAAAGGATTGTCACTTCCTCAAATGGCCTAATGGGTCATGTATACACAGAAATAAACAACACAAACAACCTCAGGATCCTAAATCATACCAAATCCAAACAACCCTTTAAACTTCACTTGTCACATGAATTTCAAAGTATTCAATGAATTTGAATACAAACCTGATTCCAAACATATTATTATCACATAAGAAGATTAATTGAGCATAAAACTTCAAGAACACAAGCAAGAAACACAAACTTGTCAAATTTGCAATTCAACTGAGTTGTTTCAATTCTTAGCACAAGTGAATCTTAATGAACAACTACTAGTATTAAGTTATAATAACACTAAACAACAACAAAGAAACACAGAAACATGAAAATTATAGCATCTAAAACACTGAAACAGTAAAATGCAAAAAATGGTAAAAATGAGCTTACAAGTGAACCCAAGTTGAAAATGAGAACCATGGCCACAGAACACATCCTAAGGCTTTCCACAAAGCTTCTAAACCAAAGGCAATCCACAATTAACCTTGCTCCATGCAGTTTCACCAAGATCACTTCATTATTTTTGGTTTTCATTATTTTTCTTGGTTTTTTAGTGTTTTCTGAATTTTAAAGACTAAACTTGTTTTAAGGTTTCTAAAAGCTTTAAAGCTTTTTCAGGAGCCTACATGAGCTAATAGAGTCCAATAAACAACCATAATCAACATTAAGTTAAATAACAAGAAATTAAAGGAACATTAAAGTAAAAACTTGAAATTTAAAAGTAACTTGAAATTAAACTGGAAATAAAGTTTCATTACACTAATTTGAGAAAGATAACAGCATTAAAACATTAAAAGACAATGAATTTAAATAAAGCTTTTAAATTTTACACTATGTGACCATTGGCTAATCCAAGGTAAGTCTTCTCTTTGCCTCTCCTCTGATCTTTATAGCATTCTGAGTTCCTTGTCGACCTCTGAATGTTTCCCACTTCTTTCCAACCATTGGATTCTTCAATTTCATCAAATTCGTCCATTTGGCATTTTGGCGCCAAAAAAAGTCATGAGCAGTTTTTTTTGCATTTAATGGACTTTGGGAGGATGTGGAGGTGGAGGGAGAGTGGGTAGATAGGTGGAAAGGTGGTGATGAGGTGGAGAGGTGGGGAAAACAGCCCTGGTTTTGGGTTTCAGGCTTGGTGAAGGAGATGTACAGTAACCATGGTTTTTGGTGGGTTGACTTAATTTGACCGTTTTATTAATATGCTGGGGGTTCACAATTGAGTTATTGACTGGGTTCAAAACAGATGTGGACTGGGTCAAGGGTCTAGGGGTCAAGTGTGTTGGGTTTGGGCTTGGGTTTACACATTGGGCCAGCTGGTATATTAAAAAAAAGGGTCCGGTTTGGTTTGTTATTATCATAAGGACCAATTTTGCAATTTATCCAAACATGAGGGGCTGAACCTGTAATTTCTCCAAAGTTATCACAAGGATTAAACTTGACAAACTTTAATAGTACAAGGACCATTTTTCAAAGTTGAGGGACCAAAGTTGTAATTTTGCAATTTTTTAACTTTGAAGGGTTTGTTTTGACAACTTTTGAATCCCATGGACCTTAAATGATATTTTTCTTTATTTTGATTTACCAGGGACTAGATTTGACAACTTTTGAAACTTGGGGGACTAAAACAGCCAATTATGCAAACTTGATACGTTTTTCATCTGATTTTGGTATTTTTGCATTTAAAACACATAAAACACTTATTTGTGATATTTTCATCATTTTGATGCATTTATGAGTGTTTTCAGATGTTTTTGGCATTCTAAACGGTATAAAAATGATGAGTATTTAGACACTCATCAATCCCCCACACTAAGATATTGCTAGTCCCTAGCAATCTTTTGAGAAAAATTAATGGATTTCATCTCTTTACCAAAAGCCATTACTTCGAGTAGCCAGGTTGTTTTAGTTCAAGTAAGAACCTTGGTACAATGATAACCAAATGATTTTGAGCAAATCACCGGCTTTCAACGGTTTTGATTTGTCTTTACCAGAAGCCGTTTGCTTCAGGACTAGCCAACTCTTAGATAAATTATCAATATTATCTTTGGTGAGTCGATTACCAATTATGGTTTTCCAACTGCCTTTACCACAAGCCATAAACTTGCGGGCTAGCCAACTTTTCACTAATTAAAGATATGGTGAGTTGAACACCATACAATTTTGGGCAAATTGCAAGCCGTCAACGGATTTGAGATATCTTTACCAAGAGCCGTTTGCTCCTGGATTAGCCAATCCTTATGTGGGTTAGACATGGCGGACTGATTACCATTTGTTGTGTTTAGTACATAGTATTTCCACTAAAAAAAAATTTAATTTGGCCATTTTGGGGGAAAAAGGGACTTAAAGGGTACATTTATGATCAAATTCGCCAGAATTTCCCCCACACTTAGAAATGAATATTGTCCTCAATATTCAAAGTCTCCGCTATTATGCCGAATCCTTGAACGTAAAAAGATAACATTACTAGCTAAGTGTAGAAACACAACAATTATCCTCTTTTTTAATATTTACAATTTTCATTCATTTTTTAGATCTATATACAACATGTGGGGCATCTCCCCCACACTTAGGTGGTACACACGGGTTAAAACCCATGTTTAATTACTGTTTTTGATTACCGAGTCGCTAGCTTGACTCGACCCCGAATTAAATGGTTCATGGGGAAATGACTGGATGAGAAATTGGAGTGGGGTCACCACTCACAGAATTATGAATAGTAAGGTAAGGAGAATATTTTTGGTTTTTTATTTTATAATATAAACAGAAAATGGAAAATGTTTTTGTATTTTTATCTTTTATATATATAGAAAGAAAAGAAAAATATTTTTGTGTTTTATATTGTTTTTGGAAATGAAATATGATATTATGTATAATATATATAAGTACGTTATACGCAACACACCTCCCCGGCAGCGGCGCCAAATTTTGATCGGTCCTAAACTAGTCATCTTTATATTAGTCAACCACTTGTGAATGGTCAACCATAAAAGTCAAACTAATCTAGGACCAAATGCAATTAAAATCTATGGGAGTATAGAATTATATCCCCGGGTCATTATGTCCCAACGAGGTGTGTAAACTGTAATACAACGACTGTGTGTTCTGAAATGACATTGAATATACAAAAAAAAAGGAATCTGATTGACTCACACTAGGAATGTGAATAGTGATAGCTCTGTCACAGCTATGTCGTTAAAAACGTGCAATCAGAAACCTAAAAACGTAAAAGATATACAAACGTACGTTTAACTTAAATTAAACGTAAACGTATAAAAACAAAACGATTATAACTATAGTAGGGATTTGCATGCCTTAGGGGCTTAAATGCAAATTAAGTAGAATTAATATTTTTAGCTATAATTTACAAATTTATATAAAAGTTTAGAAAACCTAAAAAACTAAAATGCATATGTTTACGCAACAATTACGTAAATGTAACAAAATAAAGAGTGAATTTGGTCCAATACAACTCCCACAAATGTGAAAATCATATTTTTGGAATCCTAAAAAGATAAGAAAATTATTAGAAAATTAAAATAAATTTTTACACTATTAAATTAATTAATATAAATTAAAAATGAATTAAATGTATTTAAAAATGAATTAAATAATAAGAAAATCTAAAATTAACTTAAATAAATGAAATAAAGAATCTGAAAAATCTAAAATATTGTAAAATAATTTTTGAAACTGAAAATGTATTTTTTACACAATTATTCTATTTATTATGAATTATTTACTATTATTAATTACTAAAAACTATTATTGATTTATTAAAAATAATAAATGAATAAAGAAAAATCTGAAAATTTTTACATAATTATTAAATAAATAAAAGAACCTAAGAAAAATCTAAAAACCAAATAAGCTTCTAAATAGAAGCTATCACTTAGCTTTAAAGTAGAGCTTTTTGGTTTTTTTTTTTCTTTTTCTGGACTAACTAAATACTGATATTAAACAAGTTTAATGAAAACAAAACTATACAAACCTAGAAATAAGCAAATTGTGGGCTTATGAGTCCAACAGTTAAGCTTTTGGCTTCACAGTGGAGTTTAAGCTTAAAATAAGCTAGGAAAAAACTTTATACAGGAAACAAAAGATAAAATAAGATCTATACAAGTCCAATGGACAAGTATGAACAAGATTTATGCATTGGAATGGTGCACAAGTGTGAGCTTATGGTTTAGACAATTAAGCTTTTGGCTTAACTTGGATGGAGTGAAGGCTTGAATAAGCCTGGTATAAGCTCCACACAGGAAAGTAAAGGAAAAATAATATATGTACAAGTGATATGAACAAGTATAAACAAGCATGTGTACTGGATTTCATCAAATAAGCTCACATAAGCTAATAAGCAATTCCAAATCCAAAGTACTACTGAACCATTGCAAGGTACTGCTGACTTGATTGGCAAATTAAGCTAAAAGAATAAGCTCACAAGTACCAACTAAGTATGGAAGTAGCAAGCTGGGTTGGTTGGCTTTCCAAAAAGCCCAAGCTCAACCTGTGAGGTCCACAGATTAGCTTTTGAGGAGCTTATGAAAATCCTATGTATATACTCAGTATATACTGAACACTCAGTATACACTGATGGAATGGGACAAGTTATAAGCCACTTGCAGCCCTAGCAAATAAGCTGCTAGGGGAAAATTAAGCATAGGATCTTAAAGTTGGGTGGATGAGCTTCACAAAAAACTAAACCACACAAGCTTATGACCACAAATGAGCTTTTTAGAAGCTGTTGGAAATGGTGTAAGTTCACTGAGTTCTCAGTGAACTGTTGAGAATGGGCAAACAACAAGCTTCTATAGGACTTATCAAATAAGCTCATGAGAGCTCAACAAACACTGAAACACTGAGTATGATAGATTAGCCTCACATAAGGCCAAAAATCACAAGCTCAAGGTCAATGAGGAACTTTTCATGAGCTTAGAACTACAACTCAACTTCACTGTTTGCTTCAGTGAAGTTAGTTTGGTTGGATAAAAAGGTGTTTTGATTAAGCTATCTAAATAAGCTAATAAGATAAAAATAAGCATACACATAACAACTAGGCCACAAAGGCAACACAAATAAGCCAAATGCACTGGATAGGGCCAACTCCACAAGCTTTTGCAAGCTCATGGTTTTAACAGTCCTTACCATGGTGCAGGGCAAAAACAAGCTATAAAAAGCTATAAAATGAGCAGTTAAACATGGAAAATAAAAATTATCAAAATTAGAATAAGCAATATTAGCAACAAAACTAAAACATCCTAAAAGCACAGATTATGAAATTAAATATTAAAGCCTAGAGAAAATTATCTAGTTTATTCAAAAATGACAAAAAGTGAAAATTTGACTTTTTACAAGAACACTAAAGTTTGACTAAACTGAATTTAGAACTTAATCTAATGACTTAATATGTTATATTAAGCTATAATGAAACTAAATTAAGAAAACTTAACAACTTTTAAGCTAATATTATGAAAATGGATTTGAAAAACTTGGGCAGACAAGAAATTAGAAAAGATTAAAAGTAATATTGACTATCTACTTAATAGAACCTGGATATGATTATTAAACTGAGTTATATGACCATATAGTGGTATACATCAAACAAGAATAACAACACACACAACCATAAACAAAGAATAGACACCAAATCCATTATATGCAACCTAAAATTACCACAGTGAACACTGAGATGGATTGAAGATGAATTTGACCATTTACACATTACCACTGAGCTTAAAGGATTGACACTTCCTCAAATGGCCTAATGGGTCATGTATACACATAAATAAACAACACAAACAACCTCAGGATCCTAAATCATACCAAATCCAAACAACCCTTTAAACTTCACTTGTCACATGAATTTCAAAGTATTCAATGAATTTGAATACAAACCTGATTCCAAACATATTATTATCACATAAGAAGATTAATTGAGCATAAAACTTCAAGAACACAAGCAAGAAACACAAACTTGTCAAATTTGCAATTCAACTGAGTTGTTTCAATTCTTAGCACAAGTGAATCTTAATGAACAACTACTAGTATTAAGTTATAATAACACTAAACAACAACAAAGAAACACAGAAACATGAAAATTATAGCATCTAAAACACTGAAACAGTAAAATGCAAAAAATGGTAAAAATGAGCTTACAAGTGAATCCAAGCTGAAAATGAGAACCATGGCCACAGAACACATCCTAAGGCTTTCCACAAAGCTTCTAAACCAAAGGAAATCCACAATTAACCTTGCTCCATGCAGTTTCACCAAGATCACTTCATTATTTTTGGTTTTTCATTGTTTTTCTTGGTTTTTTAGTGTTTTCTGAATTTTAAAGACTAAACTTGTTTTAAGGTTTCTAAAAGCTTTAAAGCTTTGTCAGGAGCCTACATGAGCTAATAGAGTCCAATAAACAACCATAATCAACATTAAGTTAAATAACAAGAAATTAAAGGAACATTAAAGTAAAAACTTGAAATTTAAAAGTAACTTGAAATTAAACTGGAAATAAAGTTTCATTACACTAATTTGAGAAAGATAACAGCATTAAAACATTAAAAGACAATGAATTTAAAGAAAGCTTTTAAATTTTACACTATGTGACCATTGGCTAATCCAAGGTAAGTCTTCTCTTTGCCTCTCCTCTGATCTTTATAGCATTCTGAGTTCCTTGTCGACCTCTGAATGTTTCCCACTTCTTTCCAACCATTGGATTCTTCAATTTCATCAAATTCATCCATTTGGCATTTTGGCGCCAAAAAAAGTCATGAGCAGTTTTTTTTGCATTTAATGGACTTTGGGAGGATGTGGAGGTGGAGGGAGAGTGGGTAGATAGGTGGAAAGGTGGTGATGAGGTGGAGAGGTGGGGAAAACAGCCCTGGTTTTGGGTTTCAGGCTTGGTGAAGGAGATGTACAGTAACCATGGTTTTTGGCGGGTTGACTTAATTTGACCGTTTTATTAATATGCTGGGGGTTCACAATTGAGTTATTGACTGGGTTCAAAACAGATGTGGACTGGGTCAAGGGTCTAGGGGTCAAGTGTGTTGGGTTTGGGCTTGGGTTTACACATTGGGCCAGCTGGTATATTAAAAAAAAGGGTCCGGTTTGGTTTGTTATTATCATAAGGACCAATTTTGCAATTTATCCAAACATGAGGGGCTGAACCTGTAATTTCTCCAAAGTTATCACAAGGATTAAATTTGACAAACTTTAATAGTACAAGGACCATATTTGATTATTTTCATCTTTTAAATATCCGAGGACTATTTTTGACATTTTTCAAAGTTGAGGGACCAAAGTTGTAATTTTGCAATTTTTTAACTTTGAAGGGTTTGTTTTGACAACTTTTGAATCCCATGGACCTTAAATGATATTTTTCTTTATTTTGATTTACCAGGGACTAGATTTGACAACTTTTGAAACTTGGGGGACTAAAACTGCCAATTATGCAAACTTGATACGTTTTTCATCTGATTTTGGTATTTTTGCATTTAAAACACATAAAACACTTATTTGTGATATTTTCATTATTTTGATGCATTTCTGAGTGTTTTCAGATGTTTTTGGCATTCTAAACGGTATAAAAATGATGAGTATTTAGACACTCATCAGTACGTAACAAGCAGTGTTAACTGCTTTAGCCCAAAAAGTAATTGGCAACTTAGAATTTGCCAACATGGTTCTAGCAGCCACTATAAGTGTCCTGTTTCTCCTCTCAGCAACACCATTTTGTTGAGGAGTTCTAGCAACACTAAATTCTCTTTTAATACCTTTATCTCTGCAAAAATCATCCATAACTCTATTTTTAAATTCTGTCCCATTGTCACACCTAATGATTTTAACTTTCATATCATATTGGTTTTCAACTTCTGTGATGAAGATCTTAAGGATGCCAGTTGTTTCATCCTTAGTCCTTAGAAAGAAAACCCATGTAAACCTGCTAAAATCATCAGTCACAACAAGATAATACTTCTTAAGATTGAAGCTGCTCACAGATGTAGGACCAAACAAGTCCATATGTAACATTTGTAGTGGGTGAGCAATAGAGTTAACCAACTTTGACCTGCAAGAAGCTCTGTGTTGTTTGCCTTTAAGACAAGCCACACAGGTTTGATCATTCTCAAATCTTTTCTGAGGCAAACCTCTTATCAAACCATCCTTAACAATCTTATTAATGGTTTTGAAATTAACATGACCAAGTCTTCTATGCCATAACATGGATTCATCCACTGTGGCCTTTGCAATCAAGCAAGCATAATCATCTTTAGCAACAATGTTGTTCATATCAAAGCTATATAAGTTGCCTTTTCTAGGAATCTTAAGAAGAATCTGACTTTCATCAGGCATCTTAAAATCTTTAGAGAGAACAAAACACATATCTTTGGTAAAAAGAACATTGTTTTGTTTGTCACATATTTGTGACACACTAAAAAGATTATACTTAAGCTCTTTTACATAGTACACAGGTTCAAAGTCCAAGTTACCAGTTTTGATGATCCCTTTACCAGCAACTTTTCCATTAACTCCACCTCCAAAGCTGACATACTGTCCATCATAATGTTCAAAAT
This sequence comes from Chrysanthemum makinoi, assembly GCA_910596185.1. Classification (NCBI taxonomy): domain Eukaryota; kingdom Viridiplantae; phylum Streptophyta; class Magnoliopsida; order Asterales; family Asteraceae; genus Chrysanthemum; species Chrysanthemum makinoi. Next base: position 176,272,758 of record OU343218.1, read on the forward strand.
TTGAGAGATAGGACTTGTTGCCAGTCATGTGCCTTGAACATCTACTATCTGTGTAGCCTTGATCTGATCTTTTTGTCCTTGGATGTTCCTGCACATAAAAGAAAAGAGTTAGTTTCTTTTGGGGACCTAAGCCATGATTGACTTGGATCTGCCTCGTGTATCAATATAGTTAAATCTATCAAAGGTCATTGATACAACATTGGGATTGGTTGATGAGGTAATTCCTTTTGGTTTCCATTCCCAACGTGTTGAGGCCTCCACAACATTGCCCATGTCCCCCATTTTCTTGTTTACAACTCTTGCACTAGGAACTTTTGGTTGAGCAGTGGTAACTGCTGGCTTAGTTTTTGGTACCCACTGTTGGTTATATTGAACTCTTTTGTTTTAAAAAGACCTTTTTCCTGTTTGTGCAGATTTGGCAAAAGTTGTTTTGGATTTTGCACTTTTAACAGGTGATTTAGGGTGAGCAGTGTTAACAGTTTTAGCAGTGGCAAAAGATTTAAGACCACTTCTTAGTTGAACTGCTCTTGGGATCATTTTTCTGTGAGAATTAGGGTGTAAATTGTTTTGAAACCTGTTAGACTCCACCCTTTTATTCCCATGGACTTCCCTTCTCCCAACATGATAGTCACAATAAGCATGTAAATGATCAAAACTACCACAGATATAACATGCTTTATTGTACATCACAAAGTCACTACCTAGTTGTTGAGATTTAACATGATTCCAACTCCTTTGGTTACCCCTAGGATTTGATGACTTGTTCCTATACATCTCAGCATACCTTACAGTTGGTCTAGGTTTATTAGCTTGTTTCCTAGGTTCCTCTGCAATAGTATTTACAACTTTTGGGATAGAAGCCTCTACATTCTTTTTAACATTCTCATCTACAACAGATGAGTCACTAGCACTTTCAAAAACATCAGTTTCATGCTTAACGTGTTCCTCATTTTTCACAGATGTGTCCTTTAGAGGACCATATTTACGTTTAAGTTCCTGGAACTCTTCTAAGCCTGTATGAGCTAAATCTATGCCTGGAGGTGATGGAACATCCCTTAGTGGTGGTGGAACAGTATTGTATCCCATACCTGACTTAGCTTTACTCATAATTTGAGCATTCCAAATTTTATCAATTGACTTAGACTGATAATAACAGGTTTCTACAGTTAAATTGACATTTTCATTTATCTTTTTAAGTTTTTCAACCTCTTCTTGGAAAGCCTCATTCACAGCTGTCTTATGATCTACCTCTCTTCTAAGAAGAATCATATCATCATTATATTTTGACTCATTTTCTCTATATTGCTCTAGTTGTTTTTCTAATACAGCTATACCTCTCCTAAGGTTTGACACAACATAATTAGCAGCAAACAACTATGTTCTTTGACTTTCATAAGATTCATTAAGCCTTTCAACTTCTCTAGCAGCCCTACATGTTTTAGAACAACTTTCAAAGTTTTGTACCTCAGAGTCAGAGAAAGCCATGAGAGCAAATTCAGTAGACACAAGAGCATCATCTGAAGGTTCCTCCTCTTGTTCATCAGCCATGAAACTCCAATCACACCATCAATTGCAAACATTGCCTTTGGTTCTTCCACAGTTGGTTCTTTCTTTTGCTTGTACCAAGTAGACCTGTTGTCCTTCATCTTTGGTCTTCTGCATTCCCTAGCAAAATGCCCCAACTTGTGACAATTGAAGCACTCTACTTTCTTTATGTCGAACCCTGCAGTTTCACCACCATTGATGTGGATTGACTTGCCAGTCTTCTTGTAGAATATCCTAGCCCTCATGCTAAGAAGAGCTATTTGCCATTTAATATCCATCTCCTCCAAGTCATCTTCATCAATTTGCTCTATGTCTTCATGAGTTAATATAGAGCCATTAAATTGAGTGGAGATAAAAGCATAAAAGGTAGGATCTCCAATACCAGCAATCTTCTTCTTTGAACCTGCAATGGTAACACTAGCATTACCAGTGGAAACTGTAGAACCAGCAGTGGCAATATCATCATCACAGTCATCTTCAGAATCATCACTGTCAAGAGAGGTTGACATCAAAGCCAAGCTTCTTGAGCTTGTACTAAGTTTCCCAGCCTTCTTCAATCTTTGTTCAATGAGTTTGAAGTTGTTGTAAAGATCATTGAGCTTCATAGTTTCAATATCTGGTTTATTTTCCTAGACTGTAACATTAGTATGAAACTCTGAAGGCAAACTTCTTAGAAACTTCAAATTGAGGTCTTCCTTTTCTACTTTAATGCCAAACACAGTCAGTTGTGTAACAATCTTCTGGAGTTTGGTGAAGATGCTATCAAGTGAGTCATTGCTTGAAGCAGAGAAGTTTTCATAACTTTGCTTCAACAGTGTCTTTTGTGTCTTCTTTGTAGCATCATTGCCACCAAACACTGAGCAAATTTCTTCAAAAAGTTCTTTAGCTGTCTTGAACTTGCTGAATGCTATGATCTGGTCTCTAGGGAGAGTCATCAGCAACAAACTTCTAGCCTTAAGATCATTCTTCTTCAGTGCTTTTTCAGTATTAGTCTCAGGCATAGAAACTGTCACAACATCTGTGTCACCAACCTTCCGAGTCTTTGACACAGGCTTGAAAGAATCACCGGTTAAGATGATCTCCCATAGAGTATAGTCTTGAATGATAAAGTATTGCTCAATCATTATCCTCCACATCTCAAACTTATTAAGTTAGAGTTGGACTGGTTTTCCATATCCATTGAATTGAATGAGTAGGTTAAGCTTATTCCTTGGATCTTCTAAATCAAAATATCAGAACCTTCGCTCTGATACCACTTGATGGATCTAAACACACACCTTGTGTTAGTGATATTTTGAGTTATATTAATAAGCACGCGGAATTTACTTAGTAATACTTAGAAGACGGATTATGTGATGTATTGTAAGTGAGAACAGTTTAACACAAAGCTCCAATATTATTAAGAAATAATACGAGTGATCTTGCTTATCACTAGGGTTACACCTTGAAGCTTATATGAATGATACGTGTACTAAACAATGACCTAGGATCTCCTTTTATAGCACAAGGAGTACTTTACAAGATAAGTATAACCCTAACAATATAGAATATACACAAGATCTTTTCTATACTTATCAATACACGAAGACATAACAATTATCTTAATGGCAGTGGTAATGTTGTACTGGCAGTGGTAATGAGTTTTCACTGCTAGTGTAATCTTTAGCAGTGTTAACCACAAGCGTATCATTGGTAACTGTTAGCTTTATTCCCAACAAAGTTCACCCCTTACTCTGAGGTATGCTCTAAGTGTCATGATTTTTATCAAAAAGTGCTTAAAGATTATGTAACTGAAAGAGATAATTGTAGAAGGGCTAGGTCTGAGGTAGCTGGTTATCAAATAACTTTAGAGTCAATGGAAGCCAAAATAATAACTCATGAAAATAATGAAATGGCTTGGGCAGAAAAATATGAGCAACAGGATTATCAATTAAAATTAAGTGAATGGAAGTTAAGATGCAAGGTTTCTGAACTTGAAAAGATGACTAAAGAAATGGATGAACTGTTAGAAAAATTTGCTGCTTGGGGAGAATCTGGCCTTTCACATGTTAGTTTTGTTGAAAAACAGAAAAGAGCACACATTCAGAGGAGATAACAACTAGTGATGATGAACTCATTAGCTCAAAAGAGAACACATCTAGTAATGAGGAATCAATTAGTCAAAAACCTCCTGAATTTATGAAAGACAAGGGTTATCATGTAGTCCCTCATCCCACTGGTAGTTTTCAACCACTTAGGACAAATGTTTCTTGTTTTGGAGTAGACAATTTAGAGTTTAGAAAAAAGCTTACTGGTCAATCTAATTCAGGTCCATCTAGTTCTGAATCCCCAAAAGAAACAGTTGAGAAACCTAAGGATGATAATGTTAAGAGTCAAGCAGTACCTTCAAATCAAAGTACTGCTAAACATTCAGCAGTACCTTCAAGAAAAACTTTTCAAAATACTGCTAAACCTTTTTGGGATAATTTTGGTCAAAATAATTTTCATAATTCACCAAAAAGTCAGGCTAGGTTTGGTCATAGAACTAAAGGAAGAAATTTTGGGAGTATGGGTCAAAAATTGTATTGTGTTTGTTATAGTCCTGATCATTTGATTAAGGACTGTGACTTTCACTCAGATTATCTAAGCAAATTCTCAAAGACCAGATCTACCAACCATAAGCCAAGGGAAAATAAATCAGTTTGGAATCACTCACATAGGGTTAACCACAACAACTTTTCAAAAGACTATAGGAACCCTCACCAGAGAAGACCTTTTTCAAAACCACCAGTACCCTCAAGCACTTTTCAAGGTACTGGTAAGCCAAAAGTTTCTCAAGCAGTAACTTCTCAAAGTACTGCTAGATTTTCACCCAATCAAGGTACTGCTAGCACTTTTTGGAATGGAAGCCCTAGGAGATCTAATTACTATCAATCTAGAAGGCATTACACCTCAAAAAGAGTATCTAGATCAAATAACTCTACACAAAAGGTTAAAACCAACTAGGTTAAGAAAGAAAGTACTGATGGGGAACAAACAGTACTTTCAGCAAGTAAGGGTGAAAAAGGGAATTTTGTTGAAAAAGAAAAGGAGAATTTTGATGAAAAAGAGAATTTTGTTGAAAAACCAACACAAATTTTGGAACAACCAAAGATAATTGATCATGTGCTTAAAAACAGTGGAGATTACATACTTAAAGAATTTAAGTATGCCACTCCACAAGGGGAACACGAGCCAGTAATGGCTTGGGTTCCTAAAATTAACTAACTCATTTATCTTTGTGCAGGGCAAACCAGAAGAGGAGCTTAAATATCATTTAATTGTTGATAGTGGTTTCTATGGAATCATGACAAGAGACAAAGAGATTCTGTCAGATTTTAGATCTTATTTTGGAGGTAGAGTTGCATTTGGGAATGATCCTAGTGGAGGAAGAATTACTGGCAAAGGAACCATCAAGGCAGGAATCATAGATTTTGAGAATGTTCGTTATGTAAAGGAGCTCAAGTTCAACCTTTTGTCAGTCTCTCAGATCTGTGACAAGAAGCACCCTGTACTATTCACTGACACAAAATGTCTTATTCTTTCCCCTGAGTTCAAGCTTGTTGATGATAACTTGGTAATACTGAGAGTACCAAGAACCAATGATGTGTACAGTCTAGATATGAAGAGTCTTACCTCTTCTGAAAGAGCAACATGTTTAGTAGCAAAGGCAACACTTGAAGAAGCACATCTGTGGCATAGAAGGTTAGGCCATGTGAATTTCAAGAATATCAACAAGCTTGTTAAAGGAAATTTAGTTAGAGGTTTACCTTCCAAAAGATACAAGAATGATCACTCATGTTTGGCGTGCAAGAAGGGTAAACAACACAAAGCTTCATGCAAAAAGATTGAGAAAAGAACTATTAGAGAACCTTTAGAGTTGCTGCACATGGATCTGTTTGGACCTGTTTCTGTTGCAAGTCTAAACAAGAAGAAGTACTGCTTAGTTGTAACAGATGATTGCAGTAGATTTACTTGGGTCTTTTTCTTGGGATTTAAAGATGAAACCTTTGATGCTATTCCTGATCTTATAATAGCCCTTGAAAATCAATTGAGACTCAAAGTAAGAGGTATTAGATGTGATAATGGGACTGAATTCAAAAACAAGCTTATGGATGAATTTTGTGCTAAGAAAAGGATTAAGAGGGAGTTTAGCATTGCTAGAACTCCACAGCAGAATGGTGTTGCAAAGAGAAAGAACAGAACTTTGATAGAAGCAGCCAGAACAATGCTTGCAGATTCTCAATTACCTATTCAATTTTTGGCTGAAGCTGTAAGTACTGCTTGCTATGTGTTGAATAGAGTCTCAGTCACTAAACCTCAGATGAAGACACTATATGAGTTGCTTATGGGAAACAAACCTAACATATGTTTTATGAAGCCTTTTGGATGCCCTCTGACTATTCTCAATACTATTGATACTCTGGGAAAATTTGATGGTAAGTCAGAAGAAGGATACTTATTGGGGTACTGCACCAACAGCAAAGGCTTTAGAGTGTACAACAAGGTTACCAAAAAGGTTCAAGATTGTCTTCATGTTGAATTCTTAGAAGATCAAGAAAATCAAAAGGGTAAAGGTCCTGATTAGATGTTTGATCTTGATGTTTTGACTCCTTCTATGAATTATGTTCCTGTTAGAGAAGAAAATCAAGTTGATCACAAAGAAGAAGATTTGATTACATTGTTCATGGAGTCCATATTAGACCGATCTTTGTTCTGATGAAGAACCTATAACTGTTGAGAAGGAGAAAAGTACTGATGAACCAAAATCCACTTTGTCTGCTGACCATCAAGCTATTCAAGATGAACTTAATAGGATGCTTTTTCAAGAAACAATAGCACAATCTTATGAGGATGAACAAAGAAGAGCTTATGAAGAAGCAAAGAAAAAGGGTAAGTCTACAGATTACCCTCACAGCACTTTGGATCACAGTACTTTGGATCAAAGTATTGCTGCACCAATTGACAGTACTTCTGATGATTTGTATGATCCTACTGATTTGATCGTTTTCGTACACAAGATATTTACCGAAGAAATACAAAGGAATGTATTTCCCAGGTCGTTCTCCCAACGAGGGATGAATGGAGTAAACAACTCACGTCGCGTGATTCGGAAAGTAATAAAAAGTAATTAAAACTACAGAATCTATAATGCAAACAAGGAAATTAAACTAGATATGCAAATTTAAACTAAAAACGCGTAAAACGTAATTATTAAGACGTGAATTAAATGCAAACTACACTATTTTAACCTATGAAAATGAAATACTATTTTTTTACAGCTAAGAATGATATTTGAAAATTATTTGAAATTTAAAACTATTTTTTTTTGGATTTATCTTGATTTATTTTGAATTAATAACTATTTTAAATATTTATAATAGAGCTAAAATACTAAAAATAAGAAAAACATGCAATAAAATTTCAAAACTATTTCTCAAAAATCAAAATTAACTAAAAAGAATTTTCAGAACTGGAATCACATTTTTTTTGACTTTTTCTATATTTATTATGAATTTAAAACTATTTAAAACTAATTAAAATTCTAGAAAATACTAATTAAGCTAAGAAAATTCTGGAAAAATACTTTTTATCACTCTTTGATTTTTATAAAACTAGGAAAATTGAAATTACATTTTTCTGAATATTTTCTGAATTATTTGGATTAAATGATAATTAAAAATGCTAGAAAATGACATAAAATGCAGAAAAATAGCAAATGAACAGTGAAAAATATGAAAACTTCCAGAATATTATAAAATAAAATAGAGAACTAGGGAAAATTAACAGAAATGATTTTGGAGCACAAGAACTATGATTTGGGCACACTACTTGAATGAATAAGCACTTAAAATGAGCAATAAGCTAACCACAAGCTACAAAAAGCTACCTAAACTTAAAGCTAACCTAAAATAACTTAGTTATGGCTATTTATACTATTTTGGATCAAAAGAGCACAAGCTAGATGCAATTTAGCTACAAATCAGGTTCAAACTTACTTATTCCAAACGGCCCTCAAGGGGTACTTTAAGCCTAAATTCAGCTGGTATAGAAAAATAGTAAAAATAAACTAAAAATACCTTGAAGAAGAAAAGCAACCAAAATACCTAAATCCCAAATTTCAGCTAAATTTAACTAATAATGAAGAAATTAAAAATCAAAACTATAAGGGTAATGTGGGATACTAGTGCTGATGCTACAGATGATAAGCAGTTAATGTAATAAGCTATAAGTTGATATAAGACACCAGAAGCTACAGGAAACTAAAATAGGCTATAACCAACTAAAATTATCCTAAAGCAACTGATTTTGATCAAATAAGCTCAAGTTTAAGAATGAAAAGAACTATATCAGATTCTACGTCTTAATTCCAAACGGCCCTGAACCAACAACTTAAAACCTACATTAAGCTAGCTTAAAAAAATCACAAAAATTAACTAAAAATACCTATGAATAGACAACCAACCAGAGATAAAGCATCCAAAATTTCAAATGATTTGAACTGAAAATGAGAAAATGAAAAATCCACAAAGTTTCTCAAAAACCAACTGATTCACTTTTTTTGACTATTTAATCTGATTTTGAAGTTTTGACTAAGATGAAGTTTAATCCTCAAAAACTGGTTATGTATGATGAATTATGATGAAAAATGACTGAACTAAGCTAAATTATAGTGATCTATACCTATAATGCAAATTAACTAAATCCTAAACCAACTGATAAGCATTTGAGAACAGTTAAAGAGCGAAATTGACTTTGAGTGTAAAGTGAGACTTGAAATGATTGACTAGTATCTAAATCAAGCTAAAATAGCTAAACCTACCTTCTGCACAAGCAAGTATCTCAAATCCAACTCCTAACCCAAACACTACTTTCTAACCTGAATCACTAATGTTCTAAGTAACATTCAAATCCAAGCCTAACTATTCCACAAACCAGATTCAGGAAGCTTAAATGAACCTAGATCAAGCTAATTTAACAGAATTCTAACACTAAATCTCAACTGTTCTATGCTATGTAGAAATAACAAGTAATGAACAGAATTAGATATGAAACAAGTTGAACTACAAACTAATTAAGCAGAATATCATTAACTACAAAAGGCTAAAACAATTATAAGTACTGCAACTACTATTACACTACAGATTCAAAAATGTGAGACAGAAATGAAACTTACATAAGTCCAACCACTATGGTTTGCTTATCAAATCAGAGAGTTACTATCCTAAACTGATATCAACCCAAAATCTATCACAAGCAAACCAAATCCATCCATGTCAGCAAATCAGATTAACCTTCTTCATTGAATCTGGATTTTGACTCGTTTAACTTATGTTGACTATTTTTTGACTTTTATGAAATTAAGAGCTTAAGACAGAATTCAGGAAACAATTAATTCACAATAAGCTACATTAGCTTAAATGAGCTTCTGAAAACAACTTTCAAAGCTTTAAAACAGATTTAGAACAAGATGATTGCAGAGAAATTAAAATGTAAAACCTTATATTGCATTAATTAAAGTGAGATTACAAATCAAAATGAAATAACAACTGAATTTAACAAACTACAATATGAAAGCATTTAAATGACATTTGAAAAGTAAATTGGCAACAATTTTCTAAAAACGTGAAAATTGGACAATCTTCTTCTTGTGATGGAAAGGGCTTTTATAGGCTGAGCCAGGAGTTTGGGGTTATCTTCAGAAGTTTCAGGATACTTGCTCTTGGCCATTGATCTCTCTATCTTGTCATCACATCAACTCTCAGTCGTTGGATCAAATGGTGAGGTGTTTGAGCCAATGGAATCACTCCCTTCTGCCAGCTTGGCAATCCAATCTTACATACCCTCTGACACGTGTGTCAGAGCTTCTGGAAGCTCTTGAAGTTGTGGGTAAAAGTGGGGAGCAAGGTAATTGGGGAAATGGATAAACGATAAAGGTGTGGGATTTTGGTAGTTCGGTATCGGGGATTTATTTATTTTATTTTGACTATGGGTAAGAATGTTTGACCGTGGGATTAATAGGGAAAATGGGTTTGACCGATGGTGGTAATTGGCTTGGACCGGGTAATGGTGGGTTAAGGTTGGGCTTTGGATATTCATTTTGGGCTTGGTATTTGGTTAAGGCTTATATTGGACTTAGAATTTGGTTTTCATGAAAGATTAGTAGTATTAAGGACCAATGTTGTAATTTCAGATTCTCCAAGGACCATTTTTGTCAATCATCCAAAATATACTTCAAGGGCTTTTCTTGACTTTTGTTAATTTCTGAGGGTTGACTTTTGACTTTTTGAGCATAAAAAGGATCCGGCTTGATAATTCTTTTCCCGACCTCGGCTTTTGCACTCTTCTCTCTCTCGTGCCCGGTTTTCTTCGGTTTTGGCTTTCTTTTGTCTGTTTTGTCATATCCGTACCTGTACAAGCACAAACTCAAGAAAACAGCAAATATTAGCAATAAACGGCTCTTTCTTGGTTATTTTGGGTTTGATTTGATAAAGAAATGATATGTGTTTTTGCACATATCAAAATACCCCAGACGAGACCATTGTCGTGTCCCCACGCAATTCAATCAACTCACGCTTCTAAAACCAAGGATTTCAATCTCTTTCTACTAAACCTATGAAAGGTAGTAAAGATTCCTCAAAAGAAATTAAGAAACCCTTAATTCTAAAAACGCCCCGTTTACCTTTTAATTCACATGTATAGATATTACGATTAAGCATATTCTGATTATGAGTGACGGTTTGTTGAACTTTCATGTCGATCAATAACTCCAACATTTTTCAAACGGCACGTTAGGATCACAGAATAGGAAACACAACACAGCGTGAAGTGACCATACGAATAGAATACATCGTCCCTGATTTTTCACAAGTCCCCAAACTAAGCGTAAAATCGAAATCGTTGTTAAATATGATTCTAGATGCTAACACTACCCATAGAAGTTACTTATGTAATTACCTTTTGCTCCCATTTTCCTATTTTCCTCTAGATTTTTTTTTACTTTTGTGAGAAATGAATTTCTTCAAATTTCTCGTTTCGATAACTTTTTTTCCGATAAAGATATAAAGCTAAGTCGCTAATTAGTTATCCATCTTCCCTCGAAAACCGTTGCACACAAGAATGAGGTCTACATCAAGATCCTAATTTAACATGATTTAGAGATATCTCCCGGATTCAAAGTTTGGCTTAACACTTATTTCAGCACATTTGCATTTTTTGCAATTTAGGCCCTTGGTCTTTTCAACCACTAACTCAACGGGATTACCGTTTTATCAGAAGTCTTATTATGACTTTGGATTTTCCTCAACCTTTTTAGAAGTCCATGAGAACGGGGGTACCGTCGGACATAGAAAACTTTTATGGCTTTGGATTTTTCAACTTTAATACATTTGGGCTTTATTTCATGTTAATTTTTGCCAAACTCCAAATCCTACGGCTTTTATAACAATAGAAACAATAGCAACAAACTATCAGGAATCAGTTGTCTATTACACCGCAACACTGACAGTACCTCGATGTGTACCCAACTCTCATGGGCAAGGATTCTCTAAAAAAGAATAAAGAACTAACTATCGTCAAAAACTGAACATCTCTAATTATTATTAACAGATATGGGGTGAAACAATTTTGTGGGAAAAAAAAGCCACAAGTACCTTCGATGGGCTCTAAAGAGAACCATCTACTCCACGCTTAGCATCTAAACTCATAAGTAACTCTATCATTCCTCAATCTCCGCAAATTTAAAATCCCAAATAATGAGATCCGCAGATGCTTAGCAGATAATTTAAATTATCTATGGTTAAGGGAACAAGCTAGGGCTCAACACGCCCGGTCAAGTCAGAATTCTATTCCTACTCTCACCAGCGGAAAGTCAACAAGGTGTCAAAACATATATTAACTTAGCAATTGTTTCGTAAAATAATCTCAAGTCTCACATTTTTAAAGTAACTTATAAGAAACTAGCAAATTCTTGTCAAAGCTTCGCATATTTAAAATCACTTAGGGAGACATGCAAATTCTTGGCCTTGTGAGCTAGAATCGCATTTTATAGCCTCTTGTCTAAGCAATTAATAAAGGCTATTTCAAGAAAACGCATATTTAAAGTAACTTCTAAGAAACTCGCAAAGACTTTTCGATCATAAAACTAACAAAAGCTTACAAAAATTTTAAATTTTTCACATTTTTGCACAAATTTTTTCATTTTCTAAGGAAAAACGGGGTTGCGAGAGTACACGACAAAAAATAAGCAAGTGCGGTCAAATCAAATCGAAGATACCCTACCCCAGACTAAAACGAAACATTGTCCTCAATGTTTAAAAGCAAGGGTATCAACGAAAATCTAAAAGCCGTTTATTAAGTATGCTTTAAAGATAAACGTTAGTTGATAAGATTTCGGATATCGGATTTCTATCAGCATCAAACATGAAACTCGAGTGGAGAAAAGACAAACTTCGAGCACGAGAGTCTTCATATCGGGAAAATCCTAGACAAAACATCACAAACAACCAAACACGAGAAATCGAAGAGGCTGACCCCTTCACGTCACTTATTAGTAAGAAAATAGAAAGAAGATAGAAACGCTTGTTTTGTTATCGAGTCGTTAGCTTGACCCGCCCCGAATTCATTTGTCCTTGGGGAAGCAAATGGAAAAGATAATCTCCATCGGACTTTCGTTCAAGAGGTTCGGATAAACATTAAAACATTAGAAAGTTCCACTCCGATGAGATACCCACGGTTCTTAAAAAGGAAAAGCGGTGATACCGGGGTCAAATATTGTATCCTCACTCCCGCAAGAGTGAAGAAGAGGAGAAATCTCATTATATGAAAGAAATGGAATAAAGATTTTTATAACAATTAGGATCCATTCTTCATCTTCAAAAGCAAATTCCATATAATCTTTAATTTGAATTTGATCATTTAAGCTCATAAGGTGATTTTCAAAAATTTCGGGAGGAACAGGCGGGGTGATGTCATCAATAACGAAACTCTTTTGAGAGAGCTGCTCTTCCCCCAAACTAAAATCTTTCTTAAGATCAAAATAGAACGGATCATACTCCGGAGGAGATATGATATGAGAGAGTTCACCGGAGAACTCCTCGAGATAATTATCATTAATCTTTCGTGGCGGCTCATTTAACGGATCTTCATTCAACAAACTTTCAATCTCTCTTAAATCGGCTTCAAAATCAAATTCATCGTCCTCACTTCCCGGTGGAATAGGATCGATGCAAGCGAGTTCATCCGCGAACTCCTCGAGAAGTAAATCAAGCGACGAATCCTTAAGCTCGGGCTTTGGAGGATTTTCTTTAGACTGCTCTACTTCTTTAATTTCTTCAGTCGAGATAAACGGAGGTGGGATTTGTGCGGTACTTTGTGAGCTTGGAATTTGCACCTTTTCCATTATGGTCTCCGTGACGGACTCATCACTTTCCTCGTCAAAGATTTGATTGTCAAAATTGAGAGTATATTCTGAATCGAATTCAAACAAAGGATTTGTGAAGGTCATTTTGAAATTTTCTGAAATCGAATCGAAAGGTGTCTCAGATACCCTTGGGATTGGAACAAGGTTATCAATATTCTCAAGAGGAGTGCATTCGACTTCCTTATCCCCCATTGACAAGGTATCCGAAGGTTCATTAATGAGTGGATCACAATTGGTTTCAACAATTTCCGGCGAAATTGGATCATTGACTTCTTCCAAAACGACGTCACTTATCTCAACCGGCGTGAGTGAAGGGGAAGAGTCGGAAATGATAGGATTGGAAATGGGAGTGGGATTGCCACTCGAAAAATCGTCATCGATCTTTAAATTATCTTCTTCAAACGGTTCATCGTCATCACTATTGTCAGAGTCGGAATAGTAAAAGGTGGGTGGATGACTCGGTCTTTGTTGACTGATATAGCTTTCTTGCTTGCCAAAGACGTCAATTTGTGCACTCATAACGGAAATTTTCTCGGAACAATGATTACTCAACATAGTGGTAGAATCGTAAGGAACGTAAGCATCCCACTGATAATGATGTTGCGTCATATTCTCGATTAAATCGTAAGCTTCTTGAGGTGTCTTCCGCATGAGATTTCCACCAGCTGCCAACATGATTTTGTCTTGATCAATCGTAGTGATACCATGATAAAAGGTTAGGATTTGATCAAGAAGCAAAATTCGATGATCGGGACATTTCTGTAATAACGATTTGAATCTTTCCCAAGCTTCAAATACGGATTCCTTGGGTAATTGCTGGAAATTAAGAATTTCTTTCCTCAGCTGCATCGTTTTCGAATATGGAAAGTATTTTGAAAGAAACTTGCGAAACATCTCTTCCCAAGTATGAATCGAATGTTTTTCAAGAGTGTAAAACCAAGAATCGGCTTCGTGGGTTAAAGAGAAGGGGAAGAGATTCAATCGAATATCATCTTGAGAAACACCACGTTGTTTCATGGATTGAGTGATAGATAAAAACTTGTTCAAGTGCTCGTTTGCATCTTCGTCGTTAAATCCATGGAATTGGCAATGTTGTCGAAGCAATCGAACCATACGATTTTTCAATCTAAACTTGGTTCCCGGAACGATCGGTCCTCCTCGACCGATAAGTGATGGACGATAGAAATCCTCCATGGTCCGAGGATCATGGGGATCGAACGGTGAAAAATCGAGCATTATGAAGAATTAAACAATTTAGAGGGTAAAGAGATAAGAATTAAACATTTCAGAGGAAAACGAAGAGTATTTTTGGGTTTTAAAAGAATCAAACATAAAAGGAAAACAAATTTTGAAAAGGAAAATCTTTTTTGGGTTTTTATAAAAGTAATATGTACAAAAACAAAACGGTAACTTCACGAGGAAGGATCTTCAAAAACCGCGAATCGAGACGGAATACGAAAACTCACTACATGCCCTCCCCGGCAGCGGCGCCATTTTGATTTGGACGTTTTCGTACACAAGATATTTTCCGAAGAAATACAAAGGAATGTATTTCCCGGGTCGTTCTCCCAACGAGGGATGAATGGAGAAAACAACTCACGTCGCGTGATTCGGGATTCGAATGGGTAAAAGGGAATTTTTGGAGTTTTCTAAACTACGGTGCAAGGGAAAGTAATAAAAAGTAATTAAAACTACAGAATCTATAATGCAAACAAGGAAATTAAACTAGATATGCAAATTTAAACTAAAAACGCGTAAAACGTAATTATTAAGACGTGAATTAAATGCAAACTACACTATTTTAACCTATGAAAATGAAATACTATTTTTTTACAGCTAAGAGTGATATTTGAAAATTATTTGAAATTTAAAACTAATTTTTTTTGGATTTATCTTGATTTATTTTGAATTAAAAACTATTTTAAATATTTATAATAGAGCTAAAATACTAAAAATAAGAAAAACATGCAAGAAAATTTCAAAACTATTTCTCAAAAATCAAAATTAACTAAAAACAATTTTCAGAACTGGAATCACATTTTTTTTGACTTTTTCTATATTTATTATGAATTTAAAACTATTTAAAACTAATTAAAATTCTAGAAAATACTAATTAAGCTAAGAAAATTCTGGAAAAATACTTTTTATCACTCTTTGATTTTTATAAAACTAGGAAAATTGAAATTACATTTTTCTGAACATTTTCTGAATTATTTGGATTAAATGATAATTAAAAATGCTAGAAAATGACATAAAATGCAGAAAAATAGCAAATGAACAGTGAAAAATATGAAAACTTCCAGAATATTATAAAATAAAATAGAGAACTAGGGAAAATTAACAGAAATGATTTTGGAGCACAAGAACTATGATTTGGGCACACTACTTGAATGAATAAGCACTTAAAATGAGCAATAAGCTAACCACAAGCTACAAAAAGCTACCTAAACTTAAAGCTAACCTAAAATAACTTATTTATGGCTATTTCTACTGTTTTGGATCAAAAGAGCACAAGTTAGATGCAATTTAGCTACAAATCAGGTTCAAACTTACTTATTCCAAACGGCCATCAAGGGGTACTTTAAGCCTAAATTCAGCTGGTATAGAAAAATACTAAAAATAAACTAAAAATACCTTGAAGAAGAAAAGCAACCAAAATACCTAAATCCCAAATTTCAGCTAAATTTAACTAATAATGAAGAAATTAAAAATCAAAACTATAAGGGTAATGTGGGACACTAGTGCTGATGCTACAGATGATAAGCAGTTAATGTAATAAGCTATAAGCTGATATAAGACACCAGAAGCTACAGGAAACTAAAATAGGCTATAACCAACTAAAATTATCCTAAAGCAACTGATTTTGATCAAATAAGCTCAAGTTTAAGAATGAAAAGAACTATATCAGATTCTACGTCTTAATTCCAAACGGCCCTGAACCAGCAACTTAAAACCTACATTAAGCTAGCTTAAAAAAATCACAAAAATTAACTAAAAATACCTATGAATAGACAACCAACCAGAGATAAAGCATCCAAAATTTCAAATGATTTGAACTGAAAATGAGAAAATGAAAAATCCACAAAGTTTCTCAAAAACCAACTGATTCACTTTTTTTGACTATTTAATCTGATTTTGAAGTTTTGACTAAGATGAAGTTTAATCCTCAAAAACTGGTTATGTATGATGAATTATGATGAAAAATGACTGAACTAAGCTAAATTATAGTGATCTATACCTATAATGCACATTAACTAAATCCTAAACCAACTGATAAGCATTTGAGAACAGTTAAAGAGCGAAATTGACTTAGAGTGTAAAATGAGACTTGAAATGATTGACTAGTATCTAAATCAAGCTAAAATAGCTAAACCTACCTTCTGCACAAGCAAGTATCTCAAATCCAACTCCTAACCCAAACACTACTTTCTAACCTGAATCACTAATGTTCTAAGTAACATTCAAATCCAAGCCTAACTATTCCACAAACCAGATTCAGGAAGCTTAAATGAACCTAGATCAAGCTAATTTAACAGAATTCTAACACTAAATCTCAACTGTTCTATGCTATGTAGAAATAACAAGTAATGAACAGAATTAGATATGAAACAAGTTGAACTACAAACTAATTAAGCAGAATATCATTAACTACAAAAGGCTAAAACAATTATAAGTACTGCAACTACTATTACACTACAGATTCAAAAATGTGAGACAGAAATGAAACTTACATAAGTCCAACCACTATGGTTTGCTTATCAAATCAGAGTTACTATCCTAAACTGATATCAACCCAAAATCTATCACAAGCAAACCAAATCCATCCATGTCAGCAAATCAGATTAACCTTCTTCAATGAATCTGGATTTTGACTTGTTTGACTTATGTTGACTATTTTTTGACTTTTATAAAATTAAGAGCTTAAGACAGAATTCTGGAAACAATTAATTCACAATAAGCTACATTAGCTTAAATGAGCTTCTGAAAACAACTTTCAAAGTTTTAAAACAGATTTAGAACAAGATGATTGCAGAGAAATTAAAATGTAAAACCTTATATTGCATTAATTAAAGTGAGATTACAAATCAAAATGAAATAACAACTGAATTTAACAAACTACAATATGAAAGCATTTAAATGACATTTGAAAAGTAAATTGGCAAAATTTTTCTAAAAACGTGAAAATTAGACAATCTTCTTCTTGTGATGGAAAGGGCTTTTATAGGCTGAGCCAGGAGTTTGGGGTGATCTTCAGAAGTTTCAGGATACTAGCTCTTGGCCATTGATCTCTCTATCTTGTCATCACATCAACTCTCAGTCGTTGGATCAAATGGTGAGGTGTTTGAGCCAATGGAATCACTCCCTTCTGCCAGCTTGGCAATCCAATCTTACATACCCTCTGACACGTGTGTCAGAGCTTCTGGAAGCTCTTGAAGTTGTGGGTAAAAGTGGGGAGCAAGGTAATTGGGGGAAATGGATAAACAGTAAAAGGTGTGGGATTTTGGGCACGTTCTGGTATCAGGGGATTTATTTATTTTATTTTGACTATGGGTAAGAATGTTTGACCGTGGGATTAATAGGGAAAATGGGTTTGACCGATGGTGGTAATTGGCTTGGATCGGGTAATGGTGGGTTAAGGTTGGGCTTTGGATATTCATTTTGGGCTTGGTATTTGGTTAAGGCTTATATTGGACTTAGAATTTGGTTTTCATGAAAGATTAGTAGTATTAAGGACAAATGTTGTAATTTCAGATTCTCCAAGGACCATTTTTGTCAATCATCCAAAATATACTTCAAGGGCTTTTCTTGACTTTTGTTAATTTCTGAGGGTTGACTTTTGACTTTTTGAGCATAAAAAGGATCCGGCTTGATAATTCTTTTCCCGACCTCGGCTTTTGCACTCTTCTCTCTCTCGTGCCCGGTTTTCTTCGGTTTTGGCTTTCTTTTGTCTGTTTTGTCATATCCGTACCTGCACAAGCACAAACTCAAGAAAACAGCAAATATTAGCAATAAACGGCTCTTTCTTGGTTATTTTGGGTTTGATTTGATAAAGAAATGATATGTGTTTTTGCACATATCACCTACCATGCCTGGTTTAGAAGACACTGATGATGAAGGTATTTTCTCAAATTCCAATGAAGGAGCTGATTTCACAAATTTGGATGATGATCTTGAAGTTCCACAGACTCCTACATTGAGAGTTCATAAAGATCATCCTGCTGGTCAAATCATTGGACCTTCTACTTCTGGAGTGCTCACAAGAACCAAGGCTAAAGGCTTCTCTAAGCCACACAATTCTTTACTTAGCTTTGTGTATAAACAAAACAGGATGAATCATAAGGATCAACAAACATGTTTATTCACTTGTTTTATCTCTCAAGAAGAACCCAATAATGTAGCTCAAGCATTAACTAAAGAGAGTTGGGTTGAAGCCATGCAAGAAGAACTTCTTCAATTCAAACTTCAAGAAGTTTGGGTACTATGTGATCTACTAGATGGAAAGAAAGTCATTGGTACAAGATGGGTTTTCAGAGTTAAGAGAGATGAAAGAGGGAATGTCATCAAGAACAAAGCAAGATTAGTTGCACAAGGATATAGACAGGAAGAAGGAGTGGACTATGATGAAGTGTTTGCTCCTATAGCAAGGATTGAAGCCATTAGAATCTTCCTTGCCTTTGCATTTTATATGGGCTTTCCTGTTTATCAAATGAATGTTAAGAGTGCCTTTCTTTATGGCAAGATTATAGAGGAGGTCTATGTCAAACAACCTCCTGGTTTTGAGGATCCTGCACATCCAAACAAAGTCTACAAAGTTGTTAAGGCTCTGTATGGTCTTCATCAAGCACCTAGAGCTTGGTATGAAAGACTCTCCACTTTCTTATTGCAACATGGTTACAGGAGAGGAGCAATTGATAAGACTTTGTTTATCAAGAGAGAAAAGAAGGATATCATGCTTGTTCAAGTCTATGTCGATGATATTATCTTTGGAACTACAAAACAGTCTATGGTGAAAGATTTTGAGAAGCTCGTGCAACAAGAATTTCAAATGAGTTCCATGGGTGAATTAACTTTCTTTTTGGGGCTTCAAGTTAAACAATAAAAGGATGGAATCTTCATTAGTCAAGATAAGTATGTCACTGACATACTTAAGAAGTTTAATTTCGATGCTATGAAGCCTGTCACAACACCCATCAAAGCTATCAACTCATTAGGAAAGGATGAAGATGGACAAGCTGTAGAAGTCAAGCTTTACAGATCTATGATTGGCTGTCTTATGTACTTAACTGCATCTAGACCTGATATCATGTTTGCTGTCTGTTTATGTGCAAGATATCAAGTCTCACCCAAGGTCTCTCATATGAATGCAGTCAAGAGGATTTTTAGTTATTTGAAACAACAACCTAAGTTAGGGTTGTGGTATCCAAAGGATTCACCTTTTCACTTGGAAGCTTTTTCAGATAGTGAAGATCGTTTATAAGCTTGAGCATCTTCATTTAAATTTTCTTGCTCCAATATCCTCCCCAATTGGAAGGAAGACTGCTTGTGAATTTTCTTGCCACAGGTAAGAGCTATTCAAGTGGCTAAGAATGAAGAAGCTGCTAAGAAGCTACAAGCTGAATTGGATGCTGAAGTAGTTATACCAGAAAAGCCAGCTGTTATACGACAAAGACCACCAAGTATTGCTAAGGAAAGGAATGCAATGATGGCTTATTTGAAGGGTCAAGGATATATTGAATTGCAGAAGTTGAAATATTTAGAGATGAAAGATTTGTATAAATCTGTTCGAGAAGCATATCAAAAGGAAGTTGCTGGTATTATTCCGTTTGATGATGAAAAACAGAATGAGGATGCAAGAAAAAGGAGCTTAAAGAGAAAGAGAACAACTGGTGATGAACAATCATCAAAGAAGATACAATTGAGGACATATACAGTTGATGAGCTGAGAAATTACTTAAGAGTTGTAGATTTTGAGCATCCTAAGTCTAAAGATGGTGCAGTAAAGAAGTCTAAGATTGCTACGTTTGAAGTTGTAGAATCTAAAGAAGGAGACTACCTTATGTTCCATAGAGAGGATGAAAGCTTTAGAACATTTAATTTATTGTGGGACATACTGCACATAATAGATAGGGAAGATCTGTTTCACTTATATCAACTAGTGCAAGAGTATTTTGAGCACATTCCATCAAATGGAGTTAGCTTAGTCTTGCTGGGAGATCTCATAACCATCTGGGAGACAGAGGAAACAAGCACTGATGCAATATGGAATAACCAAGAAAATTAGGAGATTACAAGTTGGAGATTCTTTGAAGAATCAGGAGTGCATGTTTTGGAGTTAGAAGATGGGACCATGATTCACATGCTAGCTGAAAGAAGATATCCATTGACAAGAGATCTTATGAGAAGAATGCTAGATCATGGTATGGAGGTCGAAGAGGAGAATGAAACAGCCCTTATGGTTATTGAATTATTTATCAAATGGGTAACTATGGCTGATGATGATGCATAAATACTGGTATGATCTTTATTGTATAAATCTTTTGAAAAATCAAGTACTTTATTCAAAGTACTACTGTCTAAAGTACTGCTTGCAACATAAAACGAGTAAAAGATTTTTTAAATAGAAAATAAGCAAACTTTTGTTAAGTGCAAAATATTTTGAAACAAATCAGCAACAAATGGTTTTTGAGATGGTTTTAATTGGTAAAAGTGCTTTGCACTAACACAATAAAAGGTTATCAGTCAACCATGTTTAACAAAAGGACTGACTAATCCATGAGAAAATGGCTCTGGTAAAGATATCTCAAATCCGTTGATGGTTGACAACTTGCCAATAAGTTGTATGGTAATCAACTCACCATATCTGCAATAGTAAAGAGTTGGCTAGCCCACAAGAAAATGGCTTTTGGTAAAGGCTGTGGAAAAACCATTCATATGGTAATTAGTTCACCATGGTTGCAAGAACTAACTAGTCCAAAAGGGTACGGCTTTTGGTAAAGACTTAACAAATCCGTTGATAGCTGATGATTTGCTAAAAATCATATGGTTATCAATGTACCATGGTTTTACACACTTAAACATTGGCTACTCCAGAGTTAATGGCTTTGGTAAAGAGACATCAAAATCTATTAAATTTTCAATGATTCACCTCTCACACTAGTTAACACACCTGGAAGTGATGAAAATAGACTGAAACTTTATGATCTGATGTACAATATGCCATATGTTGCTGAGTAGCTGAAAAGATGAAGATTGCTGATTGTTACTGAAAAGGATTGCTTATAAAGACTACTTTGATGATGATAATACAAGCACAGAGAGTACAAATTAAAGATAAAGACACAATCTTTCCTTGAAGACAAAGATGTTAAAGATACAGATACAAAGGAACTTGAAGTCAAGTAGAATTCAAGTTAGGGGAGGATTGTTGGGATATAAAAGACAAAGTACTGAAGAAAGTCAAAGTGCTGAAGAAAGTCAAAGTACTGCTAAGTACAAGTCAAAGTACTGCTCAACATCAAAGTACTGCAAAGCTAAAGAACTGCTATATCGTTTATGGAAAGCTTTGTAATTCTAGAATATTCTTAGTTTAGGATTAGTATTACTTGTCGTACAAGAATTGTAAACCGACTAGGGTATTCCTTATGCCTATAAAAGGACCCCTAGATTGGCATTAGAGGTACGAATGCATACGCAATATTAGAGAATATTAGAGTTTACCAAGTTCGATATTAGAGTTGTTAGGGTTGCTAGTGAATCTGTGTATCAAGCAGGTTCAAAGTATTAATAAAATCGTTGAAGTTAAAGTTATTCTTCTTAGCTTTATTGAAGTAGTTTCCGCATACTTAATAGAGTAAATTCAGTGTTTCAATGTTAGTAACTTAGGATTTATCCGAGGTTGCTAAGCTCTTACAAGCTACATAGTTAGTTTGGTCAGAGTATATCGATCTAACACATTACATTAATAATTCAAATATAATAAAAAAACATTATGATAAAAATTCAAATAAAATGAAGCTACAAATTAGTGTGCATGTGTTTAATGTCAAATATGTTCCACTAAATCGGCTTTAAAGCATAGGGTACACTAGGGTGCCATGGGGCTTCTGTCGTGGAAAAATGTTGCCACCTAAACATTTTTTTTGATAACACCAGAATCTATCAATCAACACAAAACACCCCTCCCTAATATTAGGTGGTGTCATGGGTCCAATATAACCCAATAAAACACAAGTACAACACACACACAAAAAGGGGAAAAACTCACGGCGTGAGCTGGTAATGATGGCGCGAACCTCCATGGCACGAGAGACCACGAGAGACGGTACGGTTTGTGGTGTCATAGGTTGGGTTGGTGCCATGGCACGAAGCCACCGGCCAACCGTACCTTGGCCTGTTAAGGCTTAGATGAGTTTTCTCGTTGACTAAATCATAACATTTCTTCATGTGTTCGTACAAAATCATCATCACGAAGTTGCTTCACTTGATAAAAGTCTGGAGAGATTGCTTTCTCTTTGTCTTTTATAATCATATTATTAATATGATGCATGTGTATATCATATCCGTTATTTTCTTAATAGCCATTCGCCGTGCAAGATTTTTATTATAGCCCACTTTTTCTTTAACACGTCAAACGCTTATTCCACATCTTTTCTTGTTGCTTCATGCGCTTGCTTAAACCTTATTCTCTTCATATCATTCACATATACCCGTGAAAGACTTTACAAGAACAAACCACTTCGGATATATCCCATCAGTAAGATAATATCCCCATTTATAAGACACATCGTTAGCCACAAACGAATCCTATGGTGATTTCCTGTCTTTGAGATCATAGAAAATAGGTGATTGACGTATACCGTTGACGTCGTTGTTTACCCCAGAAACACCAAAAAAGGCATGTGAAATCCATAACTCTTGTGAGGCATCCGCTTCCCAAAAAATGATTGGATGTGACCCATGATCACCCCTACAAGATTGAGAAATCAATGCTTCTTAACATCCCATGAAACCCATGTTTCACCTCATAATAAGCATAGAGTTTTGTGGAAAACTAGAAGGGGGGTTGAATAGTTTTACTGATTAAAACTTCGTTTTAAACTATTTAGATCTACTTATGTCAATCTATTTGTTATGCGTGTTGGATAATGATAGATAAGCATATAAGTAGGCAATGCAAAGATAAAGAGTAAGGATACACAAAATCATGACACGAGTATTTATAGTGGTTCGGCTACAAGGACACCATCCTTGCCCTACTCCACTCCCCGAGTACCCCACTCGAGAGTTCGTAAGCACTACACAACACAAGCTCCTTAATGTGGTGGATAAGCCTTCACAAAGTCGCCTACTCTTTATCTGGTACTAGGCTAGACATCGAGTTCTTCCACGAGGTAGAACCACACCTGTCACAACGTCGCCTGCACTTTATCCGGTACAAGGCTAGATACCGAGTTCCATTACCAAGGAGGGACTACTACCCAACACTACACTACAACACGACTACCCCACTCCTTATTACAACACCATGAGGATATCAATATCCTTTAACCCAAACTATCTATCTTGTACATCGATGCACCATATCGAATGTACACCCTTGGTACCTTTCACTAATGCCTTTGACACGACCCTTCGGTACCTTTCACTAATGCCTTCGACACGACCCTTCGACACCTTTCACTAATTCCTTAAACACAACACTTCTATGGAGGGAGAAAAGAACTATCAACAAGACACACTTTAGTGGTCTTGATGATGACGAAGCTTAGCAACTCATGACCTTGAGCTTGCACGTCTTCAAGAGGTGGTGATTTTTAGGTTTTAGGTTTCACTGATCAGGAATTATTCGAAGTATGGAACCACTGCTAGAGTAAATGTAACCACGGCTAGAAGAAGGAATCCACTGTTGGAGTTAAACCACGGCTAGTAGTATAGTATAACCACGGCTAATGTAATGTAACCACTGCTAGTTGATAAGTTGGTTTAATATTTTGTATTAGATAAATATGGAAAAGATATTTATCTTGTAGGTTACGTATTGTATTATGTAAAGGACTCCTTAGCCTATAAAAGGATGTCCTAGATTAGATTAGATATACGTGTGTTTTGATATATCTAAGGTCGATACACTTCAAGGTTGTAAAACCCTAATACTGTTTAGAGTATTCGTTATTAATATAATTGAGGTGTTTAAGTGTTATTAGTGTTCTTCTTCTTAAGGTTAAATATTATATTCCACGTAGTATTTAACAAGTAATTGTTAAGTCAGTTTCTATAAGGATCGTTTGCTCAACTGGGATCAACAATTGGTATCAGAGCCATCTTCTCAAACTCATCCTTGTTCCTCCACACAACAGTATGCACAGCCCATTCTGATGAACTTGACATGACTGGGAGGGCTACCACTACTGACTCATGCTTAGATGCTGGTCAGGACAGTGGAATCATAAATAAGATCCAACCTTTGGCAACTCCTAATATGGAGAGTTCCTAAAAACTCAACACAAGTGGAGGAATCCCTAGCCAACTGGCTACTTTAGGGTGCATAGATGATCAGGCTAGGTCTGATTCTATGTTTTCTTTACCCAAGGATTCACCTCTCGGAGCAGGTTACACAGCTTGAAGTGATGAGGGTAGTTTGGAACATGATATTGAATTGACGGATCCTACTCAGGTACATGATGACTTTTCCAATGAACCACCTCTCAGACCAGTTAACACAGGTTGAAGTGGGGTGGATATTATTGAACAATTAACTGAATTGACGGCTAAATGTACAAAGATGGAGGAAACAATCTCTAGTCTTCAAGAACTTGCTGTGTTTCAGGGCAGACAGATCAGAAATTTGAAGCACAGGGTGTTTGTTTTGGAGAAGGTTAAGAGACCAAGGATTGCTGTTGTAAGGAAGGTTAGAAAGCAGAGAAAAAAGGTGCACTCCTCTCAGGATGTGGATTTGGAGGATGTAACCAAACAGGGGAGAAGTGAGTGCATAGATTCAGGGGAGGCTGCAGTGAACATGGATGATGGCTTGGATAGTAGAGATCAAGGAGGTCAAGGAGGTGATTATGTTGTGTCTGATAAAGATGGAAATGAAGCAGTACTTGAAACTGTGAAGAGTGTAGCAGAAGACAAGGAGAAGGAGGTGGTGCAGGCAATAACAACTGCTAGTGTTGCTGCAACCACGGCTAGTTTAATTGAAACCACTGCTGCAACTTCATCTGAGGTAAACCTATCCACTACTACTTTAAACACATCCACTGCTGTAACAACCACATCTACCATAGTCACAACCACTGCTATATCTCCACCCAAAACTAAAGAAGTTGAGAAGGAAGCTGCTAGTACACTGATAAACTTAAGTCAAACCTCATCAAATCCTACACCTACAATTGCACCTGTTCCACTTATTCTAAAACCAACTGGACCTAAACCTTTGAGTAAAAGCTTGAAGATTGGTGAACCTATGAAGAAGGTAGTTTTACCAGACATTGGAAAGGGGAAAGGTATTGCTGAGCCAGTTTTAAAGTTTAAGAATAGGCAAGAGCAGATTGCTTATGATAAGGAGTTTGGTGAAAGATTGCTAGCTGAAGAAGAAGCAACTGAAGAAAAGAAAAGGAAAGAAGATGAAGAAGCTACACAGAAATTGATAGCAGAATGGAATGATCATCAGTTTGTTCTTGAAGCCTCTGAAGTAATTAAGACAAAGTATTCTACTCAAGAATGGGCACTGTTATCTATTGATGAGAGGGCTAAGGTGTTGGCTGCAAGGGCAAGGAAGTTAAGTCAAGAGAGAAAGCAAGTTAGAAAGAAGAAACTACCTACAAAGAGTCAAATGAGAAATTCAATGATGAAGATTATCAGAAACATGGACTTGTATAAGGGTGAGGATTTAATAAAGTGTACATATGAGAGGATTGAAGAGATTTATAAGCAAAGTATGATAATGAATGATGATTTCAATCCTATGAATTCTGAGAAAGAAGCTGAGTGGTTAAAAAGAAAAGCTGATTCTAAGAAGGAATCAAAAAGACAAAAGGTGGATGAAGAGATGGAGAAGAAAGAAAGAACATAAAAGTATCTTTTGGAGTGTGATAAATCTGTACCTCTTGATCCTACTCCAGTAAGAGCAGTTCATCCTATTGAATATTGGCAGATTATCATAGAGCATGGTAAAGAAGTAATTGAGATTACAAGAGCTGATGGGTGGAAAGGTATATATCTCAATTTTGGATTGTTATTGGACTGTATGATTAAAGGTGATCTGGAACAACTGTGGAAGGTAATGGAATTTAGGTATGGAAATTTTGGTCCAACTGGTGAGTTAGCTAAATTTGTATGGACTTCTGTAAAGAATTTGTGTCAGCCTAATCCTAATGAAGAATTTTGGGAAGACTATGAGGTGGTTGAGTGGCTGCTGTATTCATATTGCAAAGTTCATGCTGTGCAAACCACAAAAGAGAAGTTCTTTATGTTTGCTGATAAGGATTATCCATTATCAAAGAATGTGGCCAGAAAAATGTTGGAAGCTAAACTTAATCCACAAAGAAGAAAGGCTACACATCCTATTATTGATAAACTGTTTCAGAAGATTGAAAAGATTGCAGACATACAAGGACCTTTGGAAATTAAGGCTAAACCTCAAAGAAGACTAAAGAGGAAGGCTGATATGTCTAAAGCTGTGGATTTCACATCTGAGTCAGAGACTGAAGAAGAGATTGAAGAAAGAAAGAAAAGGTTGATGGTTCTTACTAAATTGTCCAAAGAAACAGAACCAGAGGTTAGTGGTACAATATCTCTTATAAGTTATCATCAGATAATTTCTTATACATTTGAGCTTAATATGAATGGAGGATATTGGGAGTTTTAAAGAGCCAATGGTGAGAGTTTTGGTTGTATCAAATTTTCACAAATGCTTTACTATTTGGAAAGAGATGATCTGATGGCTATTTGGATGTTATATAAAGATAGATTTGGAGGTGTGGCACCAGCTGACTATCATGAGAGGATTGTTTATTATAATTTGAAGATGATATTTGAACCTACTCATGATGAACCTGAATGGAAAGGACTCTACAATGGCAGTGTTTCAAGTTGGTATTTGTATCAGTCTTGTGGAGTTCATGTACTATCTGTTTCTGGAGAAGTTATTCATATGTGTGTAGAAACTGATTATCCAAAATTGAATAATCATCCATAAGTCATTACTCAGATGTTACAGCCTCGTGGATTGAAATTGCAGAAACCCTTTGATTATCAAGCTTACAGGTTGCTGAGGAAATTTGAAAAGATTTCAAATCCTGATAAGTGTTTGGATACATCCTCCAAGTAAGAATTTCTGAGCTTAAAAGAAACTTGATGGTTTTGTTGGTAAATATCAAGTTTAGGGGAGGATTGTTGGGTTTTAGGTTCCACTGATCAGGAATTATTCTAAGTATGGAACCACTGCCAGAGTAAATGTAACCACGGCTAGAAGAAGGAATCCACTGCTGGAGTTAAACCACAGCTAGTAGTATAGTATAATCACGTCTAATGTAATGTAACCATTGCTAGTTGATAAGTCGGTTTAATATTTTGTATTAGATAAATATGGAAAAGATATTTATCTTGTAGGTTACGTTTTGTATTATGTAAAGGACTGCTTAGCCTATAAAAGGGGGTCATAGGTTAGATTAGATATACGTGTGTTTTGATATATCTAAGGTCGATACACTTCAAGGTTGTAAAACCCTAATACTGTTTAGAGTATTCGTTATTAATATAATTGAGGTGTTTAAGTGTTATTACTGTTCTTCTTCTTAAGGTTAAATATTATATTCCGCGTAGTATTCAACAAGTAATTGTTAAATCAGTTTCTATAAGGATCGTTTGCTCAACTGGGATCAACTGTGATCTCGCCTTTAAGAGGAACCTAGAGAATAACACAAACATAAAACTACAGAATGATCCTTTGGATCAGAAGTTAGAGATGTTACAATACTAAGAGAGAGTATGTGTAAAAGTGGTAGTAAGCAAGAGAGAAATGGCTCACTATTTATAGAAAAATTTGTCTACTGTCCCGCAGTTCCCACGGACCCCTCCCCAGAGGGATCTGGCTAGTGCAACCCTTGGGATCCGACTACTGGGTCAGATTAAGTCCGGATTTCGGGTTGCAAACCGGGTTATGGGTTATGGGTTATAAACCATGGGTTATGGGTTATAAACCATGGGTTATGGGTAATGGATTATGGATACCCAACAAGATGCAATATACCTAGACATTGGGTTATGGATCTTGGGTCATAGGTCATGGACTTTGGGTCATGGATCATGGATAATACCCAATATGACTTCATGCATGATGTCATGCAATGGATCATGCTCCATGGGTATGGGTTATGGACTTTGGGTTTTACCCAACAACATTCATTATACCTAGTCAATGGTTCATGGTTCATGGGTCATGGGTCATGGACTTTGGTTTTTACCTATTATAATATATACAAAGTATATATATATATATATATATATATATATATATATATATATATATATATATATATATATATATATATATATATATATATATGTATATATATATATATATATATATATATATATATATATATATATATATATATATATATATATATATATATATATATATATATAAATGTACATTTCCATATTATGTAAACACTAGTTGTTATACATATGTATTTCTATAAGATGTAAAAAATATTACTTGTTTAGTGTTTATATGAAAATGTCTTTGGTTTTTTATATAACTTATTTACTAAACATGTTTTGATATGGTTTTAATATGTTTAATATAAGTGTGTTAGTAAACTATTGGCTCAAACCTTTTACGTATTTTATTTCTTTCGTTAAAATGACTTTACGTTTGTTATCGACAAAATATTAGAAGATTGTAAAATATAAATAAACGTTTTTATGGTTTATTTGTATTAAAAAGTTTTTCGACATCAGTATTAGGTCTTCGCAAAACTCGTCTCCATATAAGTCCATAATAGCCTTACAGATATTTTGGAGAGCATCGCCGGAAGTTTTCTCACCCATTTGTCTGGAGTATCATGAACGATGTCGTATGCCAATTGACGAATTGTAGAGGTACACTTCGTCAATGGGAAATGTCAACTCTTCCCGAATAATCACTACTTTATTGAAAATACAGAGAATTATCAGTATTTCCCGAACAATGCATGTGAATAAGTGATCAGCTCATTCGGAACCGTGTATCGAATATTTCTTCGTCATACATTAGGTTTTGAGATACGTGAGCAGCCACTAGATAATCATGATCACTATAACAATCTCTAGGTATCGTGTTTCATGATATCGAGGTTTTTTAGGATTCTAAAAATTGAGCTTGATAATGCATATAGTATGTCGTCGCATCTTTTTCATTCGAGGATGTAAAAAAAAATTGTTCGAAATTCATTTGTTTATATGAGAAGTGTAGAGTGTATAACAAATAATGTGTCTGAAAGTATGAATGAAAATGAAAGAGACAAAGAGTATTGGAGTATTTATAAGGATAAAACTAGTAACAGTTTCAAAATAAAATATTTTTTTTAAAAGAAATATAATTGGGCAAATCACCTGAAAATGTACTTAACTTGCCATTTTTTCTCATTGTATGCAACTATCTCTTTTTTTTTCCACATTTTATCACTAAACCTGCATCGTTAGTCCTTTGTGTGTACCCGTTACCTGCAAAGCCTGCATCGGTAGTCCTTTATACTAACGGCCGTTAATAAATAATTTAAAATTTGGTTACATTACGCTAAACTTGCATCGTTGGTCCTTTATACTAACGACTGTTAATAGATAACTTAAATTTTAGTTTTTTTACGTTTTCGGCCATTTTTACACGTTTTTGTTCGTTTTTGCACGTTTTCTTCCGTTTTTACACTTTTTCGTTCATTTTTACAAGTTTTCGTTTGTTTTTGCACGTTTTCATTCGTTTTTAAACGTTTTCGTTTGTTTTTACACGTTTTCGTTCGTTTTTGCACGTTTTCATCCGTTTTCCACGTTTTTGTCTATTTTTATACATTTTCATCCGTCTTTACACATTTTCGTTCGTTTTTTGCACTTTTTCGTCTGTTTTCCACGTTTCTCGTTTGTTTTTGCACGTTTTCAGTCGTTTTTTCACGTTTTCGTTTGTTTTTGCAAAAACAAACGAACGAAAACGTGTAAAACGAACGAAAACGTGCAAAAACAAATGAAAATGTGTAAAAACGGACGAAACGTGTAAAAACAGACTAAAACTTGTAAAAACGGACGAAATTTTTTAAAGAGGGGTGAAAACGTATAAAAACCGACAAAAACGTGTTAAAACGGACGAAAAAGTGCAAAAACAAAAGAAAACATGGAAAAACGGATGAAAATGTGCAAAATCAAACGAAAACGTGCAAAAACAATCGAAAACGTGTAAAAACAGATGACAACGTGTAAAAACGGACAAAAACGTGTAAAAACGTATAAAAACAGACGAAAACGTGGAAAAATAGACAAAACATGGAAAAGCGGACAAAAACGTGCAAAAACAAACGAAAACGTGTAAAAACGACCGAAAACGTGCAAAACAAACGAAAACGGATGAAAAAGTGCAAAAACGAACGAAAATGTGTAAAGACGGATGAAAATGCATAAAAACAGACAAAAAAGTGGAAAACGGACGAAAACGTGCAAAAACGAACGAAAACATGTAAAAACAAACGAAAACGTGTAAAAACGAATGAAAACGTGCAAAAACAAACGAAAACGTGTAAAAACGAACGAAAACGTGTAAAAACGGAAGAGAACGTGTAAAAACATACGAAAACGTGTAAAGAAAAAATTGAAAGCGTGTAGAAACAGACAAAAACGAGGAAAAACAGACGAAAACGTGCAAAAACGAACAAAAACGTGTAAAAATGGCCGAAAACGTAAAAAAACTAAAATTTAAGTTATCTATTAACAGTCGTTAGTATAAAGGACCAACGATGCAAGTTTAGCGTAATGTAACCAAATTTTAAGTTATTTATTAACGGCCGTTAGTATAAAGGACTAACGATGCAGGCTTTGCAGGTAACGAGTACACACAAAGGACTAACGATGCAGGTTTAGTGATAAAATGTGAAAAAAAAGAGATAGTTGCATACAATGAGAAAAAAATGGCAAGTTAAGTACATTTTCAGGTGATTTGCCTTATATAATTATATGTTATTCAAAATTCATAAGCTCCAAGTAGTTTTACATTTGTCAAACATGTTAAAACACCAGCTTCAACCGCCTATTAAATTTGTCAAACACATCACTCTAGAAAATTATAAGTTATTCAACATTCATAAGCTCCAAGTAGTTTCTTTGTCATTTTAACAGAAATGACACTTGTACAAAAGTCAAAATACACCAAACCACAATCCAATAGTCATAAAACTGAATATTCAATTGTACAAGTTATCAATTTGAAAAGATGGTGACATCCAAACCCATTTTCCATTAAAAATAATAAACAATATAGACTCATCATGTTTATAATAATCAACTCAGACTTTTAATACTCAATAAAGAAACAAAAAAGAGGAGCACCATCAAGTACTTTGCATATTCTATGTAGGTTTTGACAGTGACAGATAAAAGGGTCTAGTCTACAGTTAGGAGAATGTTCCAACAATCTAAAAGACATGTATTCTAGTCCTAGAACATAAAAAAAACACAGAGACAGGTTAAGGTGAAATGAAATCTTTGTTTGGGATTCCAGGGAAAGTGAGTGGGCTTGTGTTGAGGATGGGTCAGTGTTTGTTTGCTGCTGCTTCTATTGCTGTCATGTCTTCTGATTCTGGATTTGCTACTTCTACTTCCTTCTGGTTTTGCTCACTTATTTTCTCTTTCTTAAACTAACACTAGTTTATAGTATGCTTGTGTTCTAAATTTGGGGTTTTGATCTTGGTTGTTATTGTTTTTGAACTAAGTTGCATATGTAGTTTCATAGCTTTTGCCTAAGATAACTCTATGTTCTCGAGTATCACTTAAGGAAGGAAAGTCTGCTTCTCTCTTTTCTTTTCTATCTCACCCGCACACCTGCACTTGCCGGAGGTCTCGTTGGAAGCAGTCTCTCTACTCCCGGGTTTACCCTGGGGGCAGGGGTATGACGTGTCTACATTTTACCTCCCCATACCCCGCTTCGGCGGGATTGGGTATGTTGTTGTTGTTGTACTTAAGGAAGGAAAGTAAAGAAAATGAAGTGATAAAAAAAGGTTGTATTCCCGAGTATCACTTAAGGAGGAAAAAAAATAAAAAAGGCTGAAAAAGAACGGTGATTTGGTTGATTTTGAAGTAGAATATTTCCTCCCAAAATTAGGCTGAATTTTTTTTGCTTCACTAAAAAAACTTGAGAACGGAGCATTATGCGGATTATTTGTCATAAGCCCAAATTTTGGCTTTTAGATTTTTTCCCTCTTTAGAAGCTCATAAGTAAGAAAATAAGCACAAAAATTTTGGGCTTTTAATTAGTAAGCCGAACCAAATAAGCTTACGTAGTTATAGGGTTATGTGATGATAGTTTAATCTACTTTTAATGATAGTTATAGAGTTTTAAGGAAAGTTATGTTTATTTGATTGGCCTTTTGGGCTCTCTGATGTCAAGGAAACCATAATCTAGGTTCTTGAATTTGGGGGTAAGTGGGATCGCTTATGGTTTTTTAGATAATCGGAATTGGATAATCAGTTCTAACAGAACACAATGTAGGATGTAGTGTTTGCATTGGCTTAGAAATTATCTAAACACTGTAATCAGATAAGCAGTTGTCTGAGCGTTTGGAAAGTCTGTATATTTTGAGCGGTAAAACTGCGAAACAATTAGAATCTAATAAGCAGTTTGAATAAGAAACTCCCAGAATAATCCTCAATTAACCAAATATTCATAAGAAGATTGCTTCTATCAACAACTCAAAAATGATGCATTTGCACTATCAAAACGCAATAAGCTGATAAACAGTTTTAGTAAGAATTCCCAAACAATACCTTAGCGTGTGAAATCATGTATGCCGCTGGCCAGATTATGTGTGCAAGCATATATATTGTAACCTCATGTTCATCTTTAATTTCAGCTATCTAATTGCAGCTATGCGACTACAAGTTTTGTGGAGTTTTGGACTCGCCTGTCTTGATATTCATGCTCTGAGATTAAATAAAGATCTGCACAATCATATATTCTTAAGCCTCCTTGTGCTTGGTGACAGGGTTAGTAGTTTCACTTTTCAAGCTTCCTAACAAAATCATTATTAATTGGCTGATATATAATGTTTTTACCCTTTTTGGCACACATTGGTTGTTTAATCTTCACTACTTCCTTTGATATTATGCGGCTTACGTTTTACATCATGCCACAACTTCCGGACATTGTATATAATCCTTCCTTTTATGGTTACACCGTCACAGTTGCACCTGTCTTTAATGTAATGACATTTTATCTTGTTAGTGATAACGCTACACGCGTCGTTCGGGGTCAAGGAAACTTCCTTTTCTTCGAGCAAGTTTTATAACACGCTAGGCAGTGAACCTAATCGTTGTAGTGTAGTAATTAGGGTAAGCCACGGGTGTTGATATCGTTCTCTAGGGGAATAGGAATGCTAGTAAGAAGTTACTACGCTAAGGTTGGGGTTGAGGAAGATTATTTTTTATCTTTTTATGTTTTTTTGGAAATTGAAAGGTACGAATCTCGGGGTTTGGATTTAGGGGGTTGGTATTGCTACCGATGACTCTACTTATCTAATTATCTAATCTAAGGTGTATGTAGTCTATGTCTAATTATTGTGTGCTCGTATGATAGTTTAAAGATGTGTTTACTTAGGTTTTACTACTCCTTAATTATCTCCTATTGGTGGTTGAATTGTCACGTCCTTATTCTTAGTTGCGTTGTGTGTCTAAAGTTGTAGGGTATGCGTATGTTCCCTAACTCTTTGAACTTACCAAAGGGTCTTGTCTACAAAACCCACTGGGGATAATAAACTCTTACTCTAAGGCACTCTTTGGATGGTTTAGCTTACAACTACTCAAGGAGTTATATTCTAAGGTTCACAAAGATTTAATCAAGCATTAAGTACACAACGAATGATCTATCGCATTACTAGATCATTAATCAACTAAGATAAGAGACAACCAATCAATATTCAATAATTAAGTTTCATATTCCCTAAGCAAACACACAAATAAATTAGCCGGACATGGAGAACATGCAAGCATACAAACAAATAATCAAAGACATAATTGTATTAATGAAGTAAAGAACTTATCTTGATGTAAGATAGGGTTTGGAACCCTAAAATACTGTACAAGACAGTCTTGGTTCGGTTCTAGGTTTTTACTCCAAAAGACTACACACCAATACTGAAAAATTCGGATTCTATATATAAGATTACATATGCGACGGCGTCCCCTTATGTTTTGTGACGCCGTCGGGTCGCCGTCATTAGGGTTTCGTCTTGGCCACGTTAGACTTGTGACGGCGTCACCTTGTTCTTGTGACGCCGTCCTCTTCAGCTTCTGACGCCGTCTTGATTGCATCTAGGCCGTCTGAGTTGCGACGGCCTACTCTTTTATAACTTGACGTCGTCACTTGAAAATAGGAGTTTTGGCTTCTGTCCCATCACAAAATCCTCGGACGGCGTCGCAGATAAGCAGTGACGCCGTCACCTTATGTTTTCAGCAGTTGGAGTGTCTCGATTCTTGACTTTGGCCATTTTCTTCAGTATATCCGCCTTTTCGTCCAAATAAGTGCCATTACAGCAATTTGCCTTCTAGAGACCTAAAAAGTGAAAAGGAACGATATTAAGTAATAACGGATACAAAAGTGATCAAATAAGGGCTTAAATGACCCCTCAAAAAGGTACATTTTAAAACCTTATCAAATATCCCTACACTTGGTATTTGCTTGTCCTCAAGCAAATGTGCTTTTAGCCAATTAATTTATAAGTTAGGGGTCATGAAGCATTGGTTTAAAACAGTCCACAACACATATAAGCCCCACAAAAGACATAACAAGCACGGAAATTACATACTAGCACCTCACATGGGGTGTTTGGATACTCACATCTCTCTCGGGTGTATATGAAATATAACAAATTGGAAATGGAAGATAAACACTCATTAACCGGTCCTAGTACATAGATTACCATAGGCTTGAGACCAGATCAAACCTCCATCGCTTTGGCGTAAGCACCTAGGAAAGACTATCAAAGAGGTCTTTAAAGGGTTGTAACTTTAGGCTTACGGTATGGAAATAAAGGGTTTGGTGGGATAGGCTATTTAGTGGTGGCAAGTCAAAAATCTCTATGTTGCAAGTATACGAAGAATGGCGTTGCTAAGCCAAGACTCGACACTCCAAACTCTAGCTAACTGAAACAAACAAACATAAATTTAAAGGATAGATGTAGGATGGTAGCCCGTATGTTTTTTTTCATCACTCTATTTTTTTCTTTTCTCTTTTTCTATTTTTTTTTTCGATTTTTTTTTTTTTTCATACACTTTTACTCTACCATCCTCTATGGTAACATCAAAATGATAGGGATTTATAGGCACATCCCTACACTTGAGTTTTTATTACTCTAACACTAATTTGACCCGAATTGAAAAGATCAAAACACTTGGGGTATGTTATTACGCAAATAAGGGAAATTGAATTTAACGTTCCCTTCCCGTCATTTCATAAACTTTAACTTTTCCCATGAATCCCAATCGTCCCAAAACTGTATACCAAGGATATGACTCGACTTAGCAACTCATGCAAGCAACCAGATAATTGAACTAAGGGTTTAGGGTGATAACAATAATGCACTAAAAGTGAGTGCATACAGGGTAGGCTAAGGTGATTTGGGTGTATATTTGGGGGGTGAGGTGTAAACAATGCTCTTCATTGATATTTCGGAAAACCGAAACATCACGAGAACTGCGAAAAGGATAGGCTCTGAGGGGTTAACTAGGGGTATCGTGTACTAAAAATGAGTACAACGCAAAGGGTGTGGGGGAATTACTCAACCGATGTGGAAGAAGTAATTATATTACGGGTATCAAACAAGGGTTATCCTAATGCCTCTTATCATTTAGTTATTCCTAACTACAAAAGTGTAGTCTTACTAGCGATCTCGGAATGCATTACAAAACAAGTTCTAGAATCTAATATACTAACGGTTCACACTCTAAGCAATGAAGATGAATGCTTTTAATTCCTACTAATCTAAGGGCGATCCTCACATTTTGGGTGGAATTTAGGTGGTAAAGGGTTTTTGTGCTAGTCATGCAACTTCCTATCCGTGAGACGCTTTTGTTAAAACTGATGGCCCACTCCTATATGTCATGAAAAATTAAAAATTTGGTGCCAAAAATACCCTAACCGACATTTTCTCATGGTTTAATACACAAATACACTTGGACAAAGCAAATAATCAAGGATAAGCATAGTTTCAAAGTTCCCATTTTGTTTTCCCTCCCTACACTTAAACTGAACATTGTCCCCAATGTTCCCCGAAATTATCAAAGTTATGATAATGAAGGTAATTAAAAACGAAAGAAACTAGTACTCCCCTGATTAGCTCGGTAGGATCCGTTGTGAAGTAGTGGTTAAATCCTTTCCAAGAAGAATGTGTGCGTGGAAAGCTCCTTCCAATCTTTTGTTTATTCTTCTTGATAAATGAAACCTGCACACTTGAATAAAACAAACCAAACCTTCGCGTAAAATCGGCGGTAATAATATATATAAGACTCGATCTAAACTAGGATATAATGCTTGTGGAATGGATGTTTACAAAATTTCTGGAAAATTAAGACCTGGAAAATTCCAAAAATTTATAAGTAGCTCAGAAAACGAGAAAAAGTAATATGTTGGTTTTACTCCTTCCTGACGCCGTGAGGTTGCAATCCTGAAGCCGTCAGGTTATCCTGACAAAAACTGGTATGCGATTTTCTGGAAAAATTCTGGAAAATTTACATCTTTAGAATCTGGAAAAAATTTCTGCAAAACATCCATTATGACTCGATACTAGCATTTGACTCGAACAAACACACATATATATCTTTTAATGAATTGTTATTCTCATGTTTACGTTTCTTTTGAAAACGTGTGTAATCCTCCCTACACTTATCCTTTATGTAAAATACCTTTATATGCAATTAAGACGAGGTTAAAAACAAAATATAGCATTTTTACAAATTTAAACATGAGAATAAATAATTAATAAAAGATATATGACACTAACAAGCAAACAATTAAGCATGGGTTGCCTCCCACGAAGCGCTTTTCTTTATTTATGAGTCTTGTAGCTAGACTCGTAGTCGTGCCCCTACGTTGTATCATGCACGCTCACGTGCTTATACTCAAGCCATTCCAATGTTCTTTCACTCTTTTTGTAATCATCTCCTAATTCAAGGCATTTGTTGTAATACCTTTTAGTTTTCTCATATGGGTACCTAAGTCCTCTTTGCTTATCCCTTTCACTAAGCAATGGAATAGGGGTCATTCTATTACAAGCCTCTATATCCTTGTGTTTGAACCTAGGATGAGTACGTGGCATTTGGTAGATAAAGTCCTCAACTTCATCAGAGAATGTGATTAGACCATCAACCATCCGTTCATTTAACCTAGTCATTATTTTGAAAGGTTTTCCAAAAATTACTTGAGTAAGGTCCTTATCAATAAATTCTCCTAAGTCTTCTAAGACCATGAACTCTACCAAATAAGCAAAGCTTCCAACAGACACGTGCAAATGAGTGATTGCTTCAACAACATTATTCCCTTGATAGGTTAACTCATTAATCTTGATTTTATTGTATAGGTTCCTTGAGATTAAGTTCAAAGGCAAAAATGAATTCAAGTAAGCATCGAACCCTTCTAATCCTATTTTGCAGGGGAATTGCATGTTAAAGGGACCATCTTTCTCGATTCTACACCTAGGGTCAAAACATTGGGAGGGGTCTTCCTTAATTTCATAACTAACCTCATTGACTACCTCCCCACTATCAAGTGCTTCACCATAATCAAATTACTCATCGGAACCTGAGTCATAGAAAGGACTTTGTTATTGCCAATTTATATGCCCTAGGTGATTTCCAAAATGGTGAACGGGTGAGGGATTTTGTGGGAGTGCGTTCTCAATTCCAGGATTGGGAACGGGTAGGGTGAAGAATCTTCGGTGGAAGATACGCATCATGGTGAGTGATGGATTTTACGAACAAAGGTCACGAAGAAGGGGGATAGACTAAGAGAAAGCTAAAAATGAGAAAAAAAAATTTTACTTGATAGGAATCAAGCAAAGAAATCTAAACGAGGTGGACTACTAACTAGATATTCTATTCCCCGGCAGCGGCGCCAAAAACTTGATAACGCTACACGCGTCGTTCCGGGTCAAGGAAACTTCCTTTTCTTCGAGCAAGTTTTATAACACCCTAGGCAGTGAACCTAATCGTTGTAGTGTAGTAATTAGGGTAAGCCACGGGTATTGATATCGTTCTCTAGGGGAATAGGAATGCTAGTAAGAAGTTACTACGCTAAGGTTGGGGTTGAGGAAG
The DNA here is from genome assembly GCA_910596185.1 of Chrysanthemum makinoi. Classification (NCBI taxonomy): domain Eukaryota; kingdom Viridiplantae; phylum Streptophyta; class Magnoliopsida; order Asterales; family Asteraceae; genus Chrysanthemum; species Chrysanthemum makinoi. The sequence goes on from OU343218.1 coordinate 176,311,288, forward strand.
ATTATTTTTTATCTTTTTATGTTTTTTTTGGAAATTGAAAGGTACGAATCTCGGGGTTTGGATTTGGGGGGTTGGTATTGCTACCGATTACTCTACTTATCTAATTATCTAATCTAAGGTGTATGTAGTCTATGTCTAATTATTTTGTGCTCGTATGATAGTTTAAAGATGTGTTTACTTAGGTTTTACTATTCCTTAATTATCTCCTATTGGTGGTTGAATTGTCACGTCCTTATTCTTAGTTGCGTTGTGTGTCTAAAGTTGTAGGGTATGCGTATGTTCCCTAACTCTTTGAACTTACTAAAGGGTCTTGTCTACAAAACCCACTGGGGATAATAAACTCTTACTCTAAGGCACTCTTTGGATGGTTTAGCTTACAACTACTCAAGGAGTTATATTCTAAGGTTCACAAAGATTTAATCAAGCATTAAGTACACAACGAATGACCTATCGCATTACTAGATCATAAATCAACTAAGATAAGAGACAACCAATCAATATTCAATAATTAAGTTTCATATTCCCTTAGCAAACACACAAATAAATTAGCCGGACATGGAGAACATGCAAGCATACACACAAATAATCAAAGACATAATTGTATTAATGAAGTAAAGAACTTATCTTGATGTAAGATAGGGTTTGGAACCCTAAAATACTGTACAAGACACCCTTGGTTCGGTTCTAGGTTCTTACTCCAAAAGACTACACACCAATACTGAAAAATTCAGATTCTATATATAAGATTACAATTGCGACAGCGTCACCTTATGTTTTGTGACGCCGTCGGGTCACCGTCATTAGGGTTTCATCTTGGCCACGTTAGACTTGCGACGGTGTCACCTTGTGCTTGTGACGCCGTCCTCTTCAGCTTCTAACGCCGTCTGGATTGCATCTAGGCCGTCTGAGTTGCGACGGCCTACTCTTTTATAACTTGACGTCGTCACTTGAAAATAGGAGTTTTGGCTTCTGTCCCGTCACAAAATCCTCGGACGGCGTCACAGATAAGCAGTGACACCGTCACCTTATGTTTTCAGCAGCTGGAGTGTCTCGATTCTTGACTTTGGCCATTTTATTCGTATATCTGCGCCTTTTCGTCCAAATAAGTGCCATTACAGCAATTTGCTTTCAAGAGACCTAAAAAGTGAAAAGGAACGATATTAAGTAATAACAGATACAAAAGTGATCAAATAAGGGCTTAAATGACCCCTCAAAAAGGTACATTTTAAAACCTTATCAGTTAGCTACTAGTGAATGCTTTAAAACATTATGACCAGCCTACTTATATACCATATTTCCTATTGCAAAGGCGTTACTGTCATTAGTTGTCCAAGAGCGTATGGTTATTAGAAGTTTTTTGGGATAGAGTTGTTAGAATATCAATACGTTCTTTGATAACATGGACCATCCAGCCATTTCACGGGGGTTTGGTGAGAGGACTTTAGATTATTCAGAAGAAGTAAAACTAACAATCCAAAAGGCAGTCTACGAATTAATCCAGAAAAGTGACACTATACTAAGTTCACGACTTCATGTGCATGATTAAAATACCACATACACTCTAACCAGATATCGCTCTACCTTGGTCAGAAGTTGGCATGGCCTACAAGAATTGATAGCACCGCGATTCTGTTGTGTTTGTTGATCATGTTCACATAGTGATTTTGTTGTTATAGTTAAATCTATTTTAGATTTTACAAATTCAATGTTCAAATGAGGACATGCTTTGTGATTATAACTTGTAACAATACTTGATGCAGATGACAGCGATTCTATCGCTTGCAGCCGCTAGCTCATCGGCTGGAGTAATGGTTGTGTTTATTAAGGACACTGAAATCTGCAGAGTACAACCCACATTGTCATGTAACACGTTCCAGGTCTCTATAGCTTTGGCTTTTGTGGCATGGTTTCTTCTTGCAGTTTCATCGTATGTCATGTTTTGGTTGTTGGCCACCATTTGATTTGGAATTTGCAAATTTCTTAACTGTAAAAATGGTAATGTTGGGAATTGCAGATTACAAAAAGAGCAAGAATGAAGAAAGAAGAAACAATGAGGGTCTTAATAGTAATATAGTAGCTTTTCTAGTAAGCTATGTTTAGGGTTTTATGTAACCTCCCTCTCCTATATAAAGAGGGTAGGCGTCTAGGGTTTGATCATCCCTTTCATTAATCCTTTTCATTTCAACTCATAGTAAAACTCTTCAATGAGAGTCTAGACATACGATTCTAAGCGTGTGTATAATAGTTGTAGTAGTTTTTATTTTCAATAAAGAAAACCTTATTAGTGATGTTGATTGTGCAAATTATTATCCACTGTGCATTCAATCAATCAATGTTACTCATACCCTAGTTGAGTCCGGATCTTGGTTTCAACAAGTGGTTTCAGAGCCTCGGGAGAGTCTCTGTGATACTAAGAACATTCTTTTCTTTACACCCTCACAACCAAAACAACCTTCACCATTCCTGGGTCAGACGATGAAATTGAAGCCACTAACAATCAAAACAACACATCTCTGCAACAACTCAATCTCACAAACAACAATGCAAAGTTCGCATACCTAAAGAAGGAGGTTTATGATTTGTGGGCTATGAAGATGCAGAATTGGATCTCTAACATTGATTGGAATCTTTGGGAAGTTGTGAAGAAGGGTAACAGTTTGAAGAGGCATGTCACAGATCTTGATGGTGTTGTTACCATTGTTGGTCCCCAAACTGCTGAAGAGATACTAGCTGTTTAGAGAGAGAACAAAGTTAGAACTATTCTCCTTCAGGCTATACCTGATGATCACATAGGTGACTTTCACTACATGTAGGATGCTAAGGACATTTGGATGGCTATCAAGGCTAGGTTTGGTGGGAACGAGGAGTCAAAGAGAATGAGGAAATCTATGTTGAAACAGCAGTTTCAAGAATTCCAAATCTCTGAGGAAGAAGGTTGTCACACCCCCAAATTACCTGTTTTGCAGCGGAATGGAATTCCTGGGGATTGACTGTCATAGCATCACAGTTACAGATAAATTGAACGACCTAAAGTGTCGTTTGGAAAATACATCGTTCGATTTAATAAAACATTCAGAGTTTACAAAAGATAGGTCCCAAATGAAAATCAATTTGTGCGGAAATAAGTTTGTTACAAGCCAAACGATGTTTTAAAATGCATAAATCCCATGTGTGACGCGTCGTCACCACGACTCTATGATAAGTCCATATGCATGCCATGATGTGAATGCCTTAGATACCTGAGATAAAACATGCTAAAAAGTGTCAACACAAAGGTTGAGTGAGTTCATAGAGTTTGAGTTGAAATGTAAAGCCTTTCAAAATCGTTTATGCAGCAAAGGCATTGCAAATCCACTCAGTTCCAAGTTCCGCCCATACAAAACTTGCAACCTGTGTGTTTACAACCCATTGCCAAAATGTATATAGTTTATGTTCAAATGCATGATGTCAAATGAATTCACATAACGGCACATTACTAAATCTATCAATATTCAATTGATATAACACATATGAGTGTTGTTTCAAATAATTCCAAGACCTTTAGCTCAATAATAATCCCAAGACCTTTAGTTCCATGATTTATGATATAGAATATGACTAAATATTCAATTCAGATAAACATATAGTTGCAAATAATCATGAATGTCATAAAAGTTGATGAGCATGTATCTCCCCCAAAGAGTTTAATAAAAGCATTAAAACAATTGAAAATGGGCTATGGAACTCACATGTTGCAATGATTATAATGACAAAAGTGGATACACCGAAATGTAGCGTTAATCTATAAACTTGACCTATTATGAATGATATGATACATAATAAGTTATGATGTAATGTTATGCATGCAATTCGGATGATATTTATACCACTTATGAATTTGTGAAAATAATATTTCTCGTTGAGAAATAATCTTTTAACGTCTTGACCATTTTTAAATTACTTCACATGTATTTACATTGAAATGATATCCAACGATAATCATTTAGTGATATATTATGAAATTATAACTTTTCGTCGTAAAATAATGTCATTTGACAATTTCATGAAAGTGACTAAACGACCTCGAAAAACTAGTCGTAAAATGGTGTACGTCGAGTGTTAAGAAACGAACTCAACGGTTTTGGGAAGCTTGTATCATTATCTCAAAGTTTTAGTGTTTAAGTTTTCGTCATAGAGGTTCCGATCATAGAGAAAAATATAGCTAAAGTATGGTACTTTTGTCCAAAATATTATTTAAGGATGGTTTTCGGCAAAATTTAAGTGACCGTATCTTATTCGTTACAACTCCGCTTGACAAATGGTTTGACATTTTCAAAAATATGCTTGGCGAACTTACTTTTACTAGAAGACATCACTTTATAGAAAGTACTTCGTCATTGTTAAAAACGACCCTCAACATGGTCCTTGGTTGACGTTATATTTGTCTATTAGATAATATATATGTTATACTTGTACTAAAAATTACGACAACTTGTTTAAAATGTGAATAACTTAGTCGTTATAAGTCCGTTTTCTACGTTCTTTATATCCACGGAATCGTGATAACATATACTAATATATTTTTGATAAGTCGACACATTTAACAATGCTTAAGACTCATTTTTGACTCGTAAAAAGTCGAGACAGCATGCTGAATTTTCTGGAATAAATAATTTTCGTCGTCAAACTTCAAAATAGCATAACTTTTTCGTTATAGCTCCGTTTTAACCCATTCAAGCGGCCATGTTTTCGTTTTAAAGTGTATTTTCCAAATATCTAGGCCAAAATTATTTATTTACTGTCGAATTTTCCAGATTTCAAAAATATGGACAGACCCTTTTTAAAACTTGTCGAAATGAGTTTTTCTCGCGCCAAACCTATTCCAACCAATTCAAAACAACTCCGAAGCTATTCTAATCCTACCATACACCTTATTAGGGTGTCATGGGTTTCTAGACATCACCAAGAGTGATTTATAACAAGGAGTAATTATAGGATGACACAATATATATATATAACTTTTAAAATCAATGAAAAAGTTGTATAAACATCATATGACTTGCATGTTTTCTCAAATAGAATGAAATGACCATAAAAATAAATATGAGATATGATGATGGATATGGATGCTTACTAGTAACTTGATGAGGTTTATGGACAATGGATTTTTCCTAATCACTCAAGGTTTTTATTGCAAAACCTTAATAACAAGTGATACTAGAGTGTTAAAAACCTTGTCTTGAAAATTTTTATGATGATTCCTCTTGGTCCTTGTGGTTGCCGGTTTTGGAGAGGAAGAGAGGAAGCAAGAAAAGTTTTTCACCTTGAGATATTGAAGTGTATGTGTTTTGTTTAAGAGTATAATACTTTAACTAGAAAAGATATTTACAAACCCAGTGACTCACCCCTTGTGTCGACAAGGGGTGTTAGTCACCTCTTAATATCTTTTTTTTTTATTATGTATAAGTGTAGTTTAGTGTAAGTAAATTGAAGACTTGTAGTAAGTTAAATACACATTTGAGTATTTAGGGTAGCGTTAGATAAAAATAACTTTTAACGGGTCAAGATAAAATATATTGAGGTCATAAAAATTATAAAATTACATTTCTTACATGGGTTGAGTGAATAAATATTTATCGGGTTGAATTTACGAAAACCGTCGTAATTATATAAACATAACAATTTATATACGAAATAAATTGAAAACATCGGGTAAATTAATAATATAATTTTTATAGTCTTAAAATGAGTATAAAAATATATTAGGAATATTTTTGGAATTGTTGGATCAAATATTCAAAATAAATGATTACGCGATAACGTTTATTTAATAGGAAAATAAACGTTGAATGAAAAATGCAAAACCATGCATGAATTAATATGAAATGATGTTACTAATGATGTGATGACATGTAGACTAAACCTAGTCTATATGAAATTTCCATGATGATTGTTCATGAATTCACAGCTAAACCAATACGGTTACGTGAATTTGATGCTCGTAAACCCATTTTACGATAAATGATAAATGATGAAGCATGAGTAATGTTTTGAAATATGACCTGAAAATACGAGTTGTCACATTCGCCCAACCAAAAAGGAATTCAGTCCCTGAATTCAGTTCGTGTTAGTCTATCGAATTTTTGAGTTTGTGATGAATAACGAGGAAAGAAGACATGAAGAGATGTCGTTATGGTTATCGATGATTTAGAGCGTACAAAACATCATTGTAAAGAAAATATTGGATGAATCTCCCATGAATAACACTTTGACTTTTATGAATACGTGAAAACCCTGCTTGCACTAAGACTTATAAATAACTGCTCCCAACATAACATGATCCCTCCAGAATTAGACATAGTTAGCTAGGTTATGTATTATTAAGGAACGATATCCCTCCAGAATTAGACATAGTTAGCTAGGCTATGTATAATTAAGGAACGATAATGTGACATTCGGTTTAGTTGTTATAACTCTCGATGTTTACAGAGATCTAAACCTTGTAAGTGATAACGGATCAAAAGGGAAAGGAAGTACGCTTAATGAGAATATTTTACAACGAGTGGTTTATCAAAAAGTAGTACATCTTAAGTCATAAGATCCGAATACGATGGAAGACATAAACTTAGTACGACATAGTACATAAGGAAAATTAAGACTGTTAGTTTCCGAACTTCTTCAGTCTTCCGCATTGTTGAGACCATGACGAGCTTCTCCTCTTTCTAATATGTATGCATTCCCATGAGCACCTTCAACTTGTTGACCTTGGTTTTGAGGACATTGATTCCGATAGTGTCCTTGCTCCCCGCATTCATAACATGTAACTATGGTCTTACCTCTACAATTCCTGGCATGGTGTCCTAGTTTTTTACACTTGTAGCACTTAACAGGGCAAAGACCCGAGTGATGATACTTACATCGATTACATAGTGGGTAGGTTCCAACATAACCTCTGCCTTCTATTGATGCAGCAACATAAACCATTGCGGTTTCTTGCCCACTATTCTGTTGTTGATGATGATTAGTGTTACAGTTTTGGTTGTCGTTACCATAACCTCCCTGGACATTTTCCCATTTCCTTTTGTTGTTGCTAGTTTGGTTGTTGTTGTTGTTACGGTTATTGTTGATAATTTTTTCCCCTTTCACAACTTGAGCCATGAGTTTTTGAGTTATCCTAATAGTTTCTTCAATTGTTTGTGGATCGGAAGAAGTTACATCTCCTTGAATACATTGTGGAAGTCCTCCAATGAAATTTTCCAGTAGTTTCTCTTTGTCCGAAACCATTGATGGACATAGTGCAGCCAATTCTTGAAAGCTCCTAATGTAGGTCTCGATGTCATAACCAACACTCACTAACTCATAAAATTCCGTTTCTAATTTCTTCACCTCCGTGCGTGGACAATACTTCTTTGTCAGCAACCTCTTGAATTGATCCCACGTGAGCTTGTAAGCATTTTCGATACCAATAGGATGCGCATACGAATTCCACCATGACATTGCGCCATCTAAGAGTGTACCAGTGGCAAACTTCACCTTGTAGTCATCTGGGCAATTGCATAGAAGAAGCACAGACTCCATCTTCTCAAACCATCGAACCATAGCAGTGGCTCCTTCTGTGCGTTTGAACTTTGTAGGGTCACAGTTCTTAAAGTCCTTGTATGTACAATTTTGAACTCCAGACCCTCCTGCAGCTCCTGTAGCAGTAGCAAGTCTAGCAGCTTCAGCAGCAGCCGTGGCCTCAGCAGCAGCATCTACCGTTGCTCGTTCTTTCCTTCGTGCCTCGGCTATACTATCCTCTATATACCTTTGGATAGCAGCTGGTGTCATTTCTGGTGCAGCTTTCTTCGGTGCCATAACTCTTCAAGATAAGAGGAAAGGTGAGACGTAGCAAAGTCCTATGTTAAGAATAAGTGTTCTAAAGAGATGTGATGTGAGGTGATAAGTTTGAGGTTACTTTTCAAAATAATCGACGGGTTCCCAAAAGATGGGTTATGAGGTGTCGTAAGTGCTTCAAATGTATGATGGTCTAGTGACTTAATGCGTGAATAACGTGTAACTCGACATGTTAGTGGTAAAACAAAGGAGTGAGAGTGACTTTGCCCTACTTAAAGGTTTTATCTCAGCATTTGACGTTATCGGTAATGAATCAGCTGATATAAAAATTGTGATGGGGAATGACAAGGCATTCTCCACATTGGAGTAGGAGGAAATGATAATAGGATGGGTATTTAAAGGCATCTATGTGACAATCGATTTGAAATGAAAGTAAATAACTCGAAAAATGTACGTATAAACCGCATGTAAAGTGAACATGCACTTATGATGAAATGATAAGATGCTATAATGATGTGGTTATAGTCTAGGGTCAATGATGCAACCTAGTTCTCTATAACTGAAGCTCTGATGCCAATCTGTCACACCCCCAAATTACCTGTTTTGCAGTGGAATGGAATTCCTAGGGATTGACTGTCATAGCATCACAGTTACAGATATATTGAACGACCTAAAGTGTCGTTTGGAAAATACATCGTTTGATTTAATAAAATATTCAGAGTTTACAAAAGATAGGTCCCAAATGAAAATCAATTTGTGCGGAAATAAGTTTGTTACAAGCCAAACGATGTTTTAAAATGCATAAATCCCATGTGTGACGCGTCGTCACCACGACTCTATGATAAGTCCATATGCATGCCATGATGTGAATGCCTTAGATACCTGAGATAAAACATGCTAAAAAGTGTCAACACAAAGGTTGAGTGAGTTCATAGAGTTTGAGTTGAAATGTAAAGCCTTTCAAAATCGTTTATGCAGTAAAGGCATTGCAAATCCACTCAGTTCCAAGTTCGGCCCATACAAAACTTGCAACCTGTGTGTTTACAACCCATTGCCAAAATGTATACAGTTTATGTTCAAATGCATGATGTCAAATGAATTCACATAACGGCACATTACTAAATCTATCAATATTCAATTGATATAACACATATGAGTGTTGTTTCAAATAATTCCAAGACCTTTAGCTCAATAATGATCCCAAGACCTTTAGCTCAATAATAATCCCAAGACCTTTAGTTCCATGATTTATGATATAGAATATGACTAAACATTCAATTCAGATAAACATATAGTTGCAAATAATCATGAATGTCATAAAAGTTGATGAGCATGTATCTCCCCCAAAGAGTTTAATAAAAGCATTAAAACAATTGAAAATGGGGCTATGAAACTCACCTGTTGCAATGATTATAATGACAAAAGTGGATACACCGAAATGTAGCGTGAATCTCTAAACTTGACCTATTATGAATGATATGATATTTAATAAGTTATGATGTAATGTTATGCATGCAATTCGGATGATATCTATACCACTTATGAATTTGTGAAAATAATATTTCTCGTCGAGAAATAATCTTTTAACGTCTTGACCATTTTTAAATTACTTCACATGTATTTAAATTGAAATGATATCCAACGATAATCATTTAGTGATTTATTATGAAATTATAACTTTTCGTCGTAAAATAATGTCATTTGACAATTTCATGAATGTGACTAAACGACCTCGAAAAACTAGTCGTAAAATGGTGTACGTCGAGTGTTAAGAAACGAACTCAACGGTTTTGGGAAGCTTGTATCAATATCTCAAATTTTTAGTGTTTAAGTTTTTGTCATAGAGGTTCCGATCATAGAGAAAAATATAGCTAAAGTATGGTACTTTTGTCCAAAATATTATTTAAGGATGGTTTTCGGCAAAATTTAAGTGACCGTATCTTATTCGTTACAACTCCGCTTGACAAATGGTTTGACATTTTGAAAAATATGCTTGGCGAACTTACTTTTACTAGAAGACATCACTTTATAAAAAGTACTTCGTCATTGTTAAAAACGACCCTCAACATGGTCCTTGGTTGACGTTATATTTGTCTATTAGATAATATATATGTTATACTTGTACTAAAAATTACGGCAACTTGTTTAAAATGTGAATAACTTAGTCGCTATAAGTCCGTTTTCTACGTTCTTTATATCCACGGAATCGTGATAACATATACTAATATATTTTTGATAAGTCGACACATTTAACAACGCTTAAGACTCATTTTTGACTCGTAAAAAGTCGAGACAGCATGCTGAATTTTCTGGAATAAATAATTTTCGTCGTCAAACTTCAAAATAGCATAACTTTTTCGTTATAGCTCCGTTTTAACCCATTCAAGCGGCCATGTTTTCGTTTTAAAGTGTATTTTCCAAATATCTAGGCCAAAATTATTTATTTACTGTCGAATTTTCCAGATTTCAAAATTATGGACAGACCCTTTTTAAAACTTGTCGAAATGAGTTTTTCTCGCGCCAAACCTATTCCAACCAATTCAAAACAACTCCGAAGCTATTCTAATCCTACCATACACCTTATTAGGGTGTCATGGGTTTCTAGACATCACCAAGAGTGATTTATAACAAGGAGTAATTATAGGATGACACAATATATATATATAACTTTTAAAATCAATGAAAAAGTTGTATAAACATCATATGACTTGCATGTTTTCTCAAATAGAATGAAATGACCATAAAAATAAATATGAGATATGATGATGGATATGGATGCTTACTAGTAACTTGATGAGGTTTATGGACAATGGATTTTTCCTAATCACTCAAGGTTTTTATTGCAAAACCTTAATAACAAGTGATACTAGAGTGTTAAAAACCTTGTCTTGAAAATTTTTATGATGATTCCTCTTGGTCCTTGTGGTTGCCGGTTTTGGAGAGGAAGAGAGGAAGCAAGAAAAGTTTTTCACCTTGAGATATTGAAGTGTATGTGTTTTGTTTAAGAGTATAATACTTTAACTAGAAAAGATATTTACAAACCCAAGTGACTCACCCCCCTTGAGTCGGCAAGGGGGTGTTAGTCACCTCTTAATATCTTTTTTTTTTATTATGTATAAGTGTAGTTTAGTGTAAGTAAATTGAAGACTTGTAGTAAGTTAAATACACATTTGAGTATTTAGGGTAGCGTTAGATAAAAATAACTTTTAACGGGTCAAGATAAAATATATTGAGGTCATAAAAATTATAAAATTACATTTCTTACATGGGTTGAGTGAATAAATATTTATCGGGTTGAATTTACGAAAACCGTCGTAATTATATAAACATAACAATTTATATACGAAATAAATTGAAAACATCGGGTAAATTAATAATATAATTTTTATAGTCTTAAAATGAGTATAAAAATATATTAGGAATATTTTTGGAATTGTTGGATCAAATATTCAAAATAAATGATTACGCGATAACGTTTATTCAATAGGAAAATAAACGTTGAATGAAAAATGCAAAACCATGCATGAATTAATATGAAATGATAACCAAGTTCAAGCAATAGCTAGATATAAAACAATGATGTAAATTCTTAACATGAGAGTTGTTGTATAAAGTTTATTACGTAAAAAATGAAAGAAAAAATCATTGGCCTAACGATGATGTTCTAAGTATTAGATTAATTACTATAAATGTTTGTTATAAGTGTTGTTGAAGATTGTGTTTCGCTGCGAAAATTTATATTTCATTTGTTTAACTACAAAAGTTAATAAGCCTAGTATTATAAATAAGAATTAATCTAATGATTAGTAAGTGTAAACTAGTAACGTTTAGCTCATCATTCTCTTATTTGTCATTTTAATAGACAAAAACTTGATAATTATCTTAAAGTCTGCTTTTTAAAATTTTAATTCAAATTGTTTTGAGTACTTTATAAAAGTTTTTATTGATTTATGCCAAAACCTTTTAGTTTTCAAACCATCAAGACTAATATATTCTTCACTACAAATTAAACGTGAATACAATTACATTTAATAAATGCCGTTAAATAACTATTTGTAGTAATCAAACTAACAAATTATAAATAAAAATAATACGAAGTAATAGTGTTTGTAGATAGCAAATTATATGTTAAAACTATAAATGTACTTAGCATCAATGCATTTACTACACATATCATTAGACTTATGAAAAAGAAATAAAAATATGGTTTTAGTAGTCAAAGCAAAACAAATAAAGATTAAAAAAGGGTATAAAAGAAAAGTACGGTGAAAACCTCTATAAATTAATAATCGATAAATTAATAACATCAATAAAATTAATAATTTGTCAAATCCTAACTTGGGATCAGTACAAATTTGGATTACAATCGATAAAATAATAAGATAATAATTTTTAACCCTATATATATATATATATATATATATATATATATACACACACACACACACACACACACATATATATATATATATATATATATATATATATATATATATATATATATATATACATATTGGTCCTAATGAAACTATAAATTAATAAAGAATAATTTAAGATTTATCCAATCAAAACATTAAAATTCCATAATTTCTCAAACACAGGTTTTCAATGCACAAGTACAATGTCTTTAAAGCATGTGGTGGGTAAATATGAAATTTTGATGTTTTGATTGGGTAAATATGAAATTAACCCAAGTAGTAATTACTAAAAATTTCACAATTTCTTTAATGCCTTCAACCTCGTAACATATTCATTAATTTCTTCAATGACTTGAATTAACAAAAAGTGAATTGAAACCGGTTTTTTCTAATTTATTTTTCGTCTCTAATTTGTATACATTGTAACTATGTATGACTGTAAGTTCAAAACTGATAGATTAGTTACTAAAAGATCAAAAACCAAAATTATCCAAAGATAACGACTTGACTTTACAAGAACCGTTATGACATTTTGTTGTTCATGTTGTTTACTAATCAATTATCAACTGTGGGGTCACATGGTGCTTATGGATATTCCAAAACACATTCTTAAATCCTAACTCCAAATTGGTTACTCCTTACTCATAATGACATACTTCCTACTAATTTTCTACACAAACATTGAGTTCTTACATATGATGCACATAACTCTAGCTTGACGTTAAGATAAATCCTATAAATTTAGCCCAGATTTCAAAAATTACGCAACATCATTTTTGAATTTTTCACACATCTTTTCTAACCAAGACATGAAAGGCAACAAACGTTGCCACGTCGTCTTGAACTATAGCAATAGCTACTGAAATTAAACATACGGTGTTTAGTTACACGTGTAAGGTGATTAAGTTTATCATGTGAAGCTTCACTAGTCATTTTCTGGTGAAGGTAGTTGTGCAAATTTTCAGCCTTAAAAAAGATATGAAAAAAAGGCTTTTGACGTAATAAACACGAGAAGAGAAAACTTTATTTCAATAATCTCTCCAAAAATACACACAGCCATATAATCCATAAAATACGTGGCAAATATTTATTTATTTCAGATACTCAACACCTATTTTCCATCTACAAAACACACATTTAGTATCCGGTTATGAAAAGCAAATTAACCAAGTTCAAGCAATAGCTAGATATAAAACAATGATGTAAATTCGTAACAGGGGAGTTGTTGTATAAAGTTTATTACGTAAAAAATGAAAGAAAAACTCATTGGCTTAACGATGATGTTCTAAGTATTAGATAAATTACTATAAATGTTTGTTATAAGTGTTGTTGAAGATTGTGCTTCGCTGTGAAAATTTACATTTCGTTTGTTTAACTGCAAAAGTTAATAAGCCTAGTATTATAAATAAGAATTAATCTGATGATTAGTAAGTGTAAACTAATAACGTTTAGCTCATCATCCTCTTATTTATCATTTGAATAGACAAAAACTTGATAATTATCTTAAAGTCTGCTTTTTTAAATTTTAATTCAAATTGTTTTGAGTACTTTATAAACGTTTTTATTGATTTATGCCAAAATCTTTTAGTTTTCAAACCATCAATACTAATATATTCTTCACTACAAATTAAACGTGAATACAATTACATTTAATAAATGCCCTTAAATAACTATTTGTAGTAATCAAACTAACAAATTATAAATAAAAATAATGCAGAGTAATAGTGTTTGTAGATAGCAAATTATATGTTAAAACTATAAATGTACTTAGCATCAATGCATTTACTACACATATCATTAGACTTATGAAAAAGAAATAAAAATATGGTTTTACAAGTCAAAGTAAAACAAATAAAGATAAAAAAAAGGTATAAAAGAAAAGTACGGTGAAAACCTATATAAATTAATACTCGATAAATTAATAACATCAATAAAATTAATAATTTGTCTAATCCTAACATGGGATCAGTACAAATTTGGATTACAATCGATAAAATAATAAGATAATAATTTTTAACCCTATATATATATATATATATATATATGAATCTAGATCAAACTTAAAGTTGTTAAAATGAGATCAATCTAAAATTTGACAAGTGACACTCTCCTTATAACAAAAATAATTTTTTTATTAGCTACAACTAAAAATGTTAAAGTTTTGATAGATTTTTTTTTAAAATTTACGAAACCTAGGTGATACACTTTGATTAGAAGTGTAATGTGTATCAGGTTTTTATATGCGTATCAGATCTTGGAATATTTATTAGTGTAATGTGTATCAGGTGTATCACTAATTCAAACTCATGTATCATTTGGTTATTAGTTTCTAAAATGTTAATTTGGATTAAAATATTATATTCTTGTGTATTATTGCTAAAATTGTTATTTATAAACGTTTTAGTGGTTTTTTAGATTTGATCTTATTTTTACAACTTTAAGTTTGATCTCACATTAACCCTCCCCTATATATATATATATATATATATATATATATATATATATATATATATATATATATATATATATACACACACATACATATTGGTCCTAATGAAACTATAAATTAATAAAGAATAATTTCATATTCATCCAATCGAAACATTAAAATTCCGTAATTTCTCCAACATAGGTTTTCAATGCACAAGTACAATGTCTTTAAAGCATGTGGTGGGTAAGTATGAAATTAACCCAAGTAATAATTACTAATAATTTTACAATTTCTTCAATGCCCTCAACCTCGTAACATATTCATTAATTTCTTCAATGACTTGAATTAACGAAAAGTGAATTGAAACTTGTTTTTTCTAATTTATTTTTCATCTCCAATTTGTATACATTGTAACTATGTATAACTATGTATGACTGTAAGTCCAAAGATAACGAATTGACTTTACAAGAACCGTTATGACATTTTGTTGTTCATGTTGTTTACTAATCAATTATCAACTGTGGGGTCACATGGTGCTTATGGATATTCCAAAACACATTCTTAAATCCTAACGCCAAATTGGTTACTCCTTACTCATAATGACATACTTCCTACTAGTTTTCTACACAAACATTGAGTTCTTACATATGATGCACATAACTCTAGCTTGACGTTAAGATAAATCCTATAAATTTAGCCCAGATTTCAAAAATTACACAACATCATTTTTGAATTTTTCACACATCTATTCTAACCAAGACATGAAATGCAACAAATGTTGCCACTTCGTCTTGAACTATAGCAATAGCTACTGAAATTAAACATACGGTGTTTAGTTACACGTGTAAGGTGATTAAGTTTATCATGTGAAGCTTCACTAGTCATTTTCTGGTGAAGGTAGTTGTGAAATTTTCAGCCTTAAAAAAGATATGAAAAAAAGGCTTTTGACGTAATAAACACGAGAAGAGAAAACTTTATTTCAATAATCTCTCCAAAAATACACACAGCCATATAATCCATAAAATACGTGGCAAATATTTATTTATTTCAGATAGTCAACACCTATTTTCCATCTACAAAACACACATTTAGTATCCGGTTATGAAAAGCAAATTAACAAAGTTCAAGCAATAGCTAGATATAAAACAATGATGTAAATTCTTAACAGGAGAGTTGTTGTATAAAGTTTATTACGTAAAAAATGAAAGAAAAAATTGTTGGCTTAACTATGATGTTCTAAGTATTAGATTAATTACTATAAATGTTTTTTATAAGTGTTGTTGAAGATTGTGCTTCGCTGCGAAAATTTACATTTCGTTTGTTTAACTGCAAAAGTTAATAAGCCTAGTATTATAAATAAGAATTAATCTGATGATTAGTAAGTGTAAACTAGTAACGTTTAGCTCGTCATTCTCTTATTTATCATTTGAATAGACAAAAACTTGATAATTATCTTAAAGTCTGCTTTTTAAATTTTAATTCAAATTGTTTTGAGTACTTTATAAAAGTTTTTATTGATTTAAGCCAAAAGATTTTAGTTTTCAAACCATCAATACTAATATATTCTTCACTACAAATTAAACGTGAATACAATTACATTTAATAAATTCCCTTAAATAACTATTTGTAGTAATCAAACTAACAAATTATAAATAAAAATAATGCGGAGTAATTGTGTTTGTAGATAGCAAATTATATGTTAAAACTATAAATGTACTTAGCATCAATGCATTTACTACACATATCATTAGACTTATGAAAAAGAAATAAAAATATGGTTTTACAAGTCAAAGTAAAACAAATAAAGATTAAAAAAAAAGGTATAAAAGAAAAGTACGGTGAAAACCTCTATAAATTAATACTCGATAAATTAATAACATCGATAAAATTAATAATTTGTCTAATCCTAACTTGGGATCAGTACAAATTTGGATTACAATCGATAAAATAATAAGATAATAATTTTTAACCCTATATATATATATATATATATATATATATATATATATATATATATACACATACATACATATTGGTCCTAATGAAACTATAAATTAATAAAGAATAATTTCGTATTCATCCATTCAAAACATTAAAATTCCATAATTTCTCCAATACATGTTTTCAATGCACAAGTACAATGTCTTTAAAGCATGTGGTGGGTAAATATGAAATTTTGATGTTTTGATTGGGTAAATATGAAATTAACCCAAGTAATAATTACTAAAAATTTCACAATTTCTTCAATGCCTTCAACCTCGTAACATATTCATTAATTTCTTCAATGACTTGAATTAAAAAAAAGTGAATTGAAACTTGTTTTTTCTATTTTATTTTTCATCTCTAATTTGTATACATTGTAACTATATATGACTGTAAGTTCAAAACTGATAGATTAGTTACTAAAAGATCAAAAACCAAAATTATCCAAAGATAATGACTTGACTTTACAAGAACCGTTATGACATGTTGTTGTTCATGTTGTTTACTAATCAATTATCAACTGTGGGGTCACATGGTGTTTATGGATATTCCAAACCACATTCTTAAATCCTAACGCCAAATTGGTTACTCCTTACTCATAATGACAGACTTCCTACTAGTTTTCTACACAAACATTAAGTTCTTACATATGATGTACATAACTCTAGCTTGACGTTAAGATGAATCCTATAAATTTAGCCCAGATTTCAAAAATTACACAACATCATTTTTGAATTTTTCACACACCTATTCTAACCAAGACATGAAATGCAACAAACGTTGCCACGTCGTCTTGAACTATAGCAATAGCTACTGAAATTAAACAGACGGTGTTTAGTTACACGTGTAAGGTGATTAAGTTTATCATGTGAAGCTTCACTAGTCATTTTCTGGTGAAGGTAGTTGTGCAAATTTTCAGCCTTAAAAAAGATATGAAAAAAAGGCTTTTGACGTAATAAACACGAGAAGAGAAAACTTTATTTCAATAATCTCTCCAAAAATACACACAGGCATATAATCCATAAAATAAGTCAACACCTATTTTCCATCTACAAAACACACATTTAGTATCCGGTTATGAAAAGAAAATTAACCAAGTTCAAGCAATAGCTAGATATAAAACAATGATGTAAATTCTTAACAGGAGAGTTGTTGTATAAAGTTTATTACGTAAAAAATGAATGAAAAAATCGTTGGATTAACGATGATGTTCTAAGTATTAGATTTACTACAATAAATGTTTGTTATAAGTGTTGTTGAAGATTGTGCTTCGCTGCGAAAATTTACATTTCGTTTGTTTAACTGCAAAAGTTAATAAGCCTAGTATTATAAATAAGAATTAATATGATGATTAGTAAGTGTAAACTAGTAACGTTTAGCTCATCATTCTCTTATTTATCATTTGAATAGACAAAAACTTGATAATTATCTTAAAGTCTGCTTTTTAATATTTTAATTCAAATTGTTTTCAGTACTTTATAAAAGTTTTTATTGATTTATGCCAAAAGCTTTTAGTTTTCAAACCATCAATACTAATATATTCTTCACTACAAATTAAACATGAATACAATTGCATTTAATAAATGCCCTTAAATAACTATTTGTAGTAATCAAACTAACAAATTATAAATAAAAATAATGCGGAGTAATAGTGTTTGTAGATAGCAAATTATATGTTAAAACTATAAATGTACTTAGCATCAATGCATTTACTACACATATCATTAGACTTATGAAAAAGAAATAAAAATATGGTTTTACTAGTCAAAGTAAAACAAATAAAGATAAAAAAAAAGGTATAAAAGAAAAGTTCGGTGAAAACCTCTATAAATTAATACTGATAACGCTACACGCGTCGTTCGGGGTCAAAGGAACTTCATTTTCTTCGAGCAAGTTTTATAACACCCTAGGCAGTGAACCTAATCGTTGTAGTGTAGTATTAGGTTAAGCCTCGGGTATTGATATCGTTCTCTAGGGGAATAGGAATGCTAGTGAGAAGTTACTACGCTAAGGTTGGGGTTCAGGAAGATTATTTTTTATCTTTTTATGTTTTTAAGGAAATGGAAAGGTACGAATCTCGGGATTTGGATTTGGGGGTTGGTATTTCTACCGATTACTCTACTTATCTAATTATCTAATCTATGGTGTATGTAGTCTATGTCTAATTATTGTGTGCTCGTATGATAGTTTAAAGATGTGTTTACTTAGGTTTTATTACTCCTTAATTATCTCCTATTGATGGTTGAATTGTCACGTCCTTATTCTTAATCGCGTTGTGTGTCTAAAGTCGTAGGGTATGCGTTTATCCCTAACTCTTTGAAACTACCAAAGGGTCTCGTCTACAAAATCTCTAGGAATTATAAACTCTAACTCTAAGGTACTCTTTGGATGGTTTAGCCTACAACTACTCTAGGTGTTATAGTCTAACGTTCACAAAGATTAATTAAGCATTAACTACACAACGAATGACCTATCGCATTATTAGATCATTAACAATTAAGATAAGAGACAACCAATCAATATTCAATAGTTAAGTTTCATATTCCCTAAGCAAACACACAAATAAATTAGCCGGACATGGAGAACATGCAAGCATACACACAAATAATTGAAGACATAATTGAATTAATGAAGTAAAACACTTATCTTGATGTAAGATAGGGTTTGGAACCCTAAAATACTGTACAAGACAGCCTTGGTTCGGTTTAGGTTTTTACTCCAAAAGACTACACACTGAAAACTAAAAAATTCGGATTCTATATATAAGATTACAATTGTGACGGCGTCACCTTATGAATTGTGACGCTGTCGGGTCGCCGTCATTAGGGTTTCGTCTTGGCCATGTTAGTCTTGCGACGGCGTCACCTTATTCTTGTGACGCCGTCCCCTTGAATCTCTGACTCCGTCTGGATCAAATCTAGGCCGTCTGAGTTGTGACGACCTACTCTTTTAAAGCCTGACACCGTCACTTGAAAATAAGCAATTTGGCTACTGAGGCGTCACAAAAATGATGCAACGGCGTCGCAAATAACACCTGACGCCGTCCCCTTGTATTTCAGCAGCTTGAGTGTCTCGATTCTTGACTTTGGCCATTTTCTTCGTATATCCGCGCCTTTTCATCCAAATAAGTGCCATTCCCGCAATTTGCCTTCGAGAGACCTAAAAAGTGAAAAGGAACGATATTAAGTAATAACGGATACAAAAGTGATCAAATAAGGGCTTAAACGACCTCTCAAAAAGGTACATTTTAAAACCTTATCAAATATCCCTACACTTGGTATTTGCTTGTCCTCAAGCAAATGTGCTTTTAGCCAATTAATTTATAAGTTAGGGGTCATGAAGCATTGGTTTAAAACAATCCACAACACATATAAGCCCCGCAAAATCATAACAAGCACGGAAATTACATACTAGCACCTCACATGGGGTGTTTGGATACTCACATCTCTCAGGTGTATATGAAATATAACAAGTTGTAAATGGAAGATAAACACTCATTAACCGGTCCTAGTACATAGATTACCATAGGCTTGATAATAGATCAAACCTCCATCGCTTTGGCGTAAGCACCTAGGAAAGACTATCAAAGAGGTCTTTAAAGGGTTGTAATGTTAGGCTTACGGTAGGGAAACAAAGGGTTTGGTGGGATAGGCTATTTAGTGGTGGCAAGTTAAAAATATCTATGTTACAAGCATACGAAGAATGGCGTTGCTAAGCCAAGACTCGACACTCTAAACTCTAGATAACTGAAACAAACAAACATAAATTTAAAGATAGATGTAGGATGGTAGCCCGTATTTTTTTACTTTTTTTTCATACACTTTTACTCTACCATCCTCTACGGTAACATCAAAATGATAGGGATTTATAGGCACATCCCTACACTTGAGTTTTTATTACTCTAACACTAATTTGACCGGAATTGAAAAGATCAAAACACTTGGAGTACATTATTACGCAAACAAAGGGAATTTGAATTTAACGTTCCCTTCCCGTCATTTTATAAACTTTAACTTTTCCCTTGAGTCCCAATCGTCGCAAAACTGTGTACAAAGAATATGACTCGACTTAGCAACTTATGCAAGCAACTAGATAATTGAACTAAGGGTTTTTAGGGTGATAACAATAATGCACTAAAAGTGAGTGCATACAAGGTAGGCTAAGGCGATTTGGGTGTACATTTGGGGGTGGGGTGTAAACAATGCTCTTCATTGATATTCCGGAAAACCGAAACATCATGAGAACCGCGAAAAAGATAGGCTTAGAGGGGTTAACTAGGGGTATCGTGTACTAAAAGTGAGTACAAGGCAAAGGTGTGGGGGAATTACTCAACCGATGTGGAAGAAGTAATTATATTACGGGTATCAAACAAGGGTTATCCTAATGCCTCTTATCATTTAGTTATTCCTAACTACACAAGTGTAGTCTTACTAGCGATCTCGGGATGCATCACAAAACAAGTTCTAGAATCTAGTATACTACCGGTTCACACTCTAAGCATTAAAGATGAATGCTTTAATTCCTACTAATCTAAAGGTGATCCTCACATTTTGAGTGGAATTTAAGTGGTAAAGGGTTTTTGTGCTAGTCATGCAACTTCCTATCCGTGAGACGCTTTATTAAGACTAATGGCCCACTCCTATATGTCATGAAAAATTAAAAATTTGGTGCCAAAATTACCCTAACCGAAATTTTCTCATGGTTTATTACACAAATACAATTGGACAAAGCAAATAATCAAGGATAAGCATAGTTTCAAAGTTCACGTTTTATTTTCCCTCCCTACACTTAAACAGAACATTGTCCCCAATGTTCCCCGAAACTATCAAAGTTATGATAATGGAAGGTAATTAAAAAAAGAAAGAAACTAATACTCCCCTGATTAGCTCGGTAGGATCTGTGTAAAGTGGTGGTTAAATCCTTTCCAAGAAGAATGTATGCGTGAAAAGCTCCTTCCAACCTTATGTATCTTCTTCTTGATAAATAAAACCTGCACACTCGAAGAAAACAAACGAAACCTTCGCGTAAAATCGGCGGTAATAATATATATAAGACTCTATTAAACTAGGATATAATGCTTGTGGAATGGTTGTTTACAGAATTTCTGGAAAATTAAGACCTGGAAAATTCCAAAAATTTATAAGTAGCTCGAGAAAATGAGAAAAAAAATAATCTGTTGTTTTACTCCTTCCTGACGCCGTTAGGTTGCGATCCTCGACGCCGTCAGTTATCCTCGACAAAAATGGTCTGCGATTTTCTGGAAAAAATTCTGGAAAATTTACATCTTTAAAATCTAGAAAAATTTCTGCAAAACATCCATTATGACTCGATACAAGCATTTGACTCGAACAAACACATATATATATCTTTTAATTAATTGCAATTCTCATGTTTACGTTTCTTTTGAAAACGTGTGTAATCCTCCCTACACTTATCCTTTATGTAAAATACCTTTATATGCAATTAAGACGAGGTTAAAAACAAAATAAAGCATTTTTACAGATTTAAACACGAGAATAAACAATCAATAAAAGATATATGACACTAACAAGCAAACAATTAAGCATGGGTTGCCTCCCACGAAGCGCTTTTCTTTATTTATGAGTCTTGTAGATAGACTCGTAGTCGTGCCCCTACGTACCGATATAAGTAAGCCTATCCTTAACAATATCATAAGGATCAAACTTATCATTTAAGTTCCTAGTAGTACGTTTGATTTGATATGCCTTTTCAAACTTCTCTCCATCGGGATCATAGATTGTTATCCTAATGTGCCACTCTCCATTACCATCACAAGGTTGACGGGTAAGCTTCCTAGGAACTCGGTCATCTTCCTAAATACTAAGGCGTCCTCGAATGGGTTCACTTCCATGTCCCTAGCCATTTCTTTTTCATGGAAAGTTGCTTTACTAGCAAAGGCTTCATCTAAGTAGAAAGGTCGTTGGGGACCTATGAGGTTCTTATCTATCCAAGGTCCATATCTAGAAGGCGTTCTATCTAACCTAATCTCATGTGGGATTTCCTCTTCTTTGTAGTACGTATGCTTTTTGACATCGTAAACTGACCTAGCACTCCCCTCTCCTACCACTATCTTGGACATCTTACAATCAATGATGGCACTAGCGGTAGCTAAGAATCCTCTTCCTACTAGTAATGGGCATGTCGGGTCCTTGTTCATGTCTAGCACATGGAAGTCGGCCAAAAGAGTCAACTCTCCTACGTGTACTACTATGTCTTTTATTATCCCTACCGGATATGCAACACTACCGTCCGCTAGACCTAAGATGGTTTCCATTGGTTCTATCTTACCTAAGTTAAGGCTTCTATGGAGGGACAACGGAACAAGATTGATGCATGATCCTAAGTCGGCTAGAGCATCGAGAGTTTTGGAAGTTCCAAGCCTACACGGAAGAGTAAATAGTCCGGGATCATCTAACTTGTTAGGTAGATTATTTCGCACAAAGGCGGACCCATGTTTTCCAAGTTTAAGTTCTAACTCATATTTTTCTTTTAAAGCATTATAATAAAGTGCATGAGCTAAGACTTCAAGAACCGGTTTTTCTTGATGGAGTTCCTTGTACTCCTCCTCTAGATTAGGCTTGGGTTCTTGGTTGACGGGTTTCTCAAGAGTAGGTTCTACCAATGGTTCAGGGCCTTGGTACCTCATTTTGGATGGCTTGGAACCCTTTTTGATAGCATTTACCGAGTGAACCTTTGGGTGTGAGGGGCATGGACGTGCACTCTCCCATGGTGAACAAGAATATAAAGTCGACGAAATCGAATTCACTTTTGGGTTCTTTATAGTATCACTTGGGAGTGCTCCAATTTCCCGTTCATTAAAGGCTTTTAAGAGGGCATCAAGCTTATTTGTCATCTCGCTTTGTCTTCGCTTGAAATCGGCTTCAAGCTTAGTCAATCGAGTCTCTTGAGATGACATGAATCTAGATGCAATCTCCTCAAGATTAGTGGGGTTCCCGGTGTTTAGAGAATTGAACCTATTAGGTGGACTAGATGAGCTTTGGCGAGGTTAGGGTGATTTCTCCATAAGGGGTTGTAAGAGTTTCCTAAGTTATTTTGTTCGGGCTTGAAAGTGTACTTCTCTCCCGCTCTATCGGTACGCGTGGAGGCGTAGTCCGCAAAAGCTTGTTCGGGGAGTCTTGTGCAATCACGAGTGTCATGGGGACCACTACATAACTCACAAGGTAGAGTGCTTTTATTCACTTGATGTGAAGACTTAGGATTTTCGTAGGAGCTCATTAGGAATTTAACTTGATCTTCAAGCTCGAGCATCCTACGGTCGGAAGATTGTGAGTCAAGAGAATGCAAGGAGATTGCCTTAACGGTTTTGGGCAACTCACGGGGGTCATTCCAACATTTGTTGTCATAGAGAGCAAGGTCCTCTATTATACCCCATGATTCTTCCGCGGTGAGATCACTAAGTTTTCCACCGGCCGCTTGGTCAATGGATCGCTTAGTGGGGAAATTGACATGATCATAGAAGATTTGAACTTGGAGCCAAAGATCAATGCCATGATGAGGGACTTTATGGAGTAAGTCCTTGAATCGGGTCCATGCTTCGTAGAGAGATTCACCTTGACGTTGTTGGAACATCAAGATGTCATTCCTAAGCTTAGTGGTTCTCCCCGGTGGGAAAAATTGAGCAAGGAAGCGAGAGGTGAGATTATCCCAACTTGAGATGGAGCCGGCGGGAAGTCGCTCAAGCCAATTACTAGCTTGGTCCCGTAGAGAGAATTGGAAGAGACGCAGACGCGTGGTCTCCCGAGTAGTAGCATCAAGGTCAATGGAATCGAAAATTTTAAGAAAATCCTTAAGATGCTGATTAGGATCTTCGGAATGAAGTCCATGGAATGCACATCCGTTTTGCACCAACCGGATGGTGTCGGATCGCAGGGCCGTAGTTTGGGCTTGGTCGGGAAGCTCAATGGTGTTCCTATACCCTAGGTGGCTTGGTCTCGAGTATTCACCAAGAGTACGGGCTCTTGGCGGGTCATTTGGTGGTAGGTTGATGAATGGTGGTTGGTTACCACCTTCCATGATGAAAAGTTATGGGGTTACGAACAAAGGTCACAAAGAAGGGGGATAGACTATGAGAAAGCTAAAAATGAGAAAAAATTTTACTTGATAGGAATCAAGCAAAGAAACCTAAACGAGGTGGACTACTAACTAGCTATTCTATTCGCCGGCAGCGGCGCCAAAAACTTGATAACGCTACACGCGTCGTTCGGGGTCAAAGGAACTTCCTTTTCTTCGAGCAAGTTTTATAACACCCTAGGCAGTGAACCTAATCGTTGTAGTGTAGTATTAGGGTAAGCCTCGGGTATTGATATCGTTCTCTAGGGGAATAGGAATGCTAGTGAGAAGTTACTACGCTAAGGTTGGGGTTCAGGAAGATTATTTTTTTATCTTTTTATGTTTTTAAGGAAATGGAAAGGTACGAATCTCGGGGTTTGGATTTGGGGGTTGGTATTTCTACCGATTACTCTACTTATCTAATTATCTAATCTAAGGTGTATGTAGTCTATGTCTAATTATTGTGTGCTCGTATGATAGTTTAAAGATGTGTTTACTTAGGTTTTATTACTCCTTAATTATCTCCTATTGATGGTTGAATTGTCACGTCCTTATTCTTAATCGCGTTGTGTGTCTAAAGTCGTAGGGTATGCGTTTATCCCTAACTCTTTGAAACTACCAAAGGGTCTCGTCTACAAAATCTCTAGGAATTATAAACTCTAACTCTAAGGTACTCTTTGGATGGTTTAGCCTACAACTACTCTAGGTGTTATAGTCTAAGGATCACAAAGATTAATCAAGCATTAACTACACAACGAATGACCTATCGCATTACTAGATCATTAACAATTAAGATAAGAGACAACCAATCAATATTCAATAGTTAAGTTTCATATTCCCTAAGCAAACACACAAATAAATTAGCCGGACATGGAGAACATGCAAGCATACACACAAATAATTGAAGACATAATTGAATTAATGAAGTAAAACACTTATCTTGATGTAAGATAGGGTTTGGAACCCTAAAATACTGTACAAGACAGCCTTGGTTCGGTTTAGGTTTTTACTCCAAAATACTACACACTGAAAACTAAAAAATTCGGATTCTATATATAAGATTACAATTGTGACGGCGTCACCTTATGAATTGTGACGCCGTCGGGTCGCCGTCATTAGGGTTTCGTCTTGGCCATGTTAGTCTTGCGACGGCGTCACCTTATGCTTGTGACGCCGTCCCCTTGAGTCTCTGACGCCGTCTGGATCAAATCTAGGCCGTCTGAGTTGTGACGACCTACTCTTTTAAAGCCTGACACCGTCACTTGAATATAAGCAATTTGGCTACTGAGCCGTCACAAAAATGATGCGATGGCATCGCAAATAACAACTGACGCCGTCCCCTTGTATTTCAGCAGCTTGAGTGTCTCGATTCTTGACTTTGGCCATTTTCTTCGTATATCCGCGCCTTTTCGTCCAAATAAGTGCCATTCCCGCAATTTACCTTCGAGAGACCTAAAAAGTGAAAAGGAACGATATTAAGTAATAACGGATACAAAAGTGATCAAATAAGGGCTTAAACGACCCCTCAAAAAGGTACATTTTAAAACCTTATCAAATACTCGATAAATTAATAACATCAATAAATTTAATAATTTGTCTAATCCTAACTTGGGATCATTACAAATTTGGATTAAAATCGATAAAGATAATAATTTTAACCCTATATATATATATATATATATATATATATATATATATATATATATACATACATATTGGTCCTAATAAAACTATAAATTAATAAAGAATAATTTCATATTCATCCAATCAAAACATTAAAATTCCATAATTTCTCCAACACAGGTTTTCAATGCACAAGTACAATGTCTTTAAAGCATGTGGTGGGTAAATATGAAATTTTGATGTTTTGATTGGGTAAATATGAAATTAACCCAAATAATAATTACTAAAAATTTCACAATTTCTTCAATGCCTTCAACCTCGTAACATATTCATTAATTTCTTCAATGACTTGAATTAACAAAAAGTGAATTGAAACTTGTTTTTTCTAATTTATTTTTCATCTCTAATTTGTATACATTGTAACTATATATGACTGTAAGTTCAAAACTGATAGATTAGTTACTAAAAGATCAAAAACCAAAATTATCCAAAGATAATGACTTGACTTTACAAGAACCGTTATGACATGTTGTTGTTCATGTTGTTTACTAATCAATTATCAACTGTGGGGTCACATGGTGTTTATGGATATTCCAAACCACATTCTTAAATCCTAACGCCAAATTGGTTACTCCTTACTCATAATGACAGACTTCCTACTAGTTTTCTACACAAACATTAAGTTCTTACATATGATGTACATAACTCTAGCTTGACGTTAAGATGAATCCTATAAATTTAGCCCAGATTTCAAAAA
Source organism: Chrysanthemum makinoi (assembly GCA_910596185.1). Lineage (NCBI taxonomy): Eukaryota > Viridiplantae > Streptophyta > Magnoliopsida > Asterales > Asteraceae > Chrysanthemum > Chrysanthemum makinoi. Next base: position 176,338,403 of record OU343218.1, read on the forward strand.
TTACACAACATCATTTTTGAATTTTTCACACACCTTTTCTAAACAAGACATGAAATGCAACAAACGTTGCCACGTCGTCTTGAACTATAGCAATAGCTACTGAAATTAAACAGACGGTGTTTAGTTACACGTGTAAGGTGATTAAGTTTATCATGTGAAGCTTCACTAGTCATTTTCTGGTGAAGGTAGTTGTGCAAATTTTCAGCCTTAAAAAAGATATGAAAAAAAGGCTTTTGATGTAATAAACACGAGAAGAGAAAACTTTATTTCAATAATCTCTCCAAAAATACACACAGCCATATAATCCATAAAATACGTCAACACCTATTTTCCATCTACAAAACACACATTTAGTATCCGGTTATGAAAAGCAAATTAACCAAGATCAAGCAATAGCTAGATATAAAACAATGATGTAAATTCTTAACAGGAGAGTTGTTGTATAAAGTTTATTACCTAAAAAATGAAAGAAAAAATCGTTGGCTTAACGATGATGTTCTAAGTATTAGATTATGTTGGGAATTGCAGATTACAAAACGAGCAAGAATGAAGAAAGAAGAAACAATGAGGGTCTTAATAGTAATATAGTAGCTTTTCTAGTAAGCTATGTTTAGTGTTTTATGTAACCTCCCTCTCCTATATAAAGAGGGTAGGCGTCTAGGGTTTGATCATCCCTTTCATTAATCCTTTTCATTTTCATCTTCAGCTTCTTCATCATACTTGTCAAGTGTATCCACCAGCTTTTGTAATAGATGATAGGAACTAGTATATGTTTGGTAGATCTTGTATAGGAATGGTCTTGTATTTCATTTGAAGTTGATTGTAAGCTGTAAATTTTTTCTTGAATGAATGAACAGTATGACTTTCATCTCTTCATGATTAGCTCTAGATCTATACTTCAGTACTTTCCTTCAGTAGAATCAATGAAGTCACTTGTAACCATACTTGTGCTTCTCTTCAGTAGAAACAAGCTTTAAGCTTATATGGCCATATTCCCATTTAATCAACCTTGGTGAACTCCAACGAAAATATTAGCAACTACTCATAAATGCATTCTGCAAAACAGACACAAAGTAGCAAACACACCAAACCAAAACAAACAAAACTGAAAGAACATTAGCAGGTTAGTGTTAGCAAACAAAAAGATAAACAAATATCTACAAAGTTTACAAGATATACAACTACAATCCTCCCCTGAGGCATATGCCTCCCCTGAGGCCTATGCCTCCCCTCAAACTTTGCAGTTAAGGGTTAACCATCCCAATATAGACAACTAGGAGTTGAAACCTAGGTCCATCAAAAGCTTTAGTCAATAAATCTGTGAAACTCGTAAATTCCTCGATGCGTCGTAATTGGAGAAATGTCGATTTGAGCGATCGTTTGATTTAATTTGAGACACGAGTCATATTTTATATCGTTTTTATTGGAAATAATATTCTAAGAACGTTGGCATAACTCCCGTGTCATGGATCATTCGTTTACTAAGCTAAACGAGCCCCGAACCTAATATAACGAAAGTTTTACGAAGTTACATCTAAGGTCCCTTGAGGAAGTTACATAGTCGCCCTTGTGATTTTGAGTACACATGTTTAGCCCCTCCTTGGAGTATATATACCCCCACACCTCACACCTCTCCCATTTTCACCACTTATTTCTCTCTCTAAAAATCATACACACACACAATCTCTCTCTAAGATAAAATCCGGGCACCCATTTTAGGGTTCCGGCGCCGTCATTTATTCCGGCCAATTTTCCGGCCATCTCAAATAATTACACCACCCACCTCAAATGATAGATCGGGTGATTGTGGTCACGTTTATGCAACACATACACCACGGAACAACCCCACGCGCCTCCAATCTTAAAAATAAGATTCGGATTAATAGGGTTTTTGAAATAAAACGAGTATCAAGGGTCAAGCTTGGATGTGGTTATGAGTAGTACTCGTAATGAACGCCACACGGCCCTCGTCTCTTCTCTTTTCTTCTCGGTAAGCACTCGTTTGGTCTCATTTGTTGTATCTCTATTTTTCTAAACGTACACATATATGTACACGTTAATTTGTGTACTTGATTTAGTATTAAAATTTTAAAAAGTTGCGTATGGAAAACTAGTAACTATGTTTTCGTGGAAGATCATGTACTAAAACACGACTTTAAAATGTTTTATGAAAGATTGTGAGGAAAGAAAAGACGTGCGAAATGTTTTAATAGGACTTAATGATTGTTCGAATTTATTTTTGGTCTCGAATGGGTTAGAAACTATTTTAAAAACGTTCGTGTGGTGATAGCAATTAGTTTCGGATTTGTTGTAGTCTCGGATCCATTTTTGTCTCGGAGTTATTTTGGGTCACGGCATCATATGTTCGGATTAGTGTGCTAGGGTATCCAGAATCGGTGTTGGTTAGTTTTGGAATGTGAAAGGTAGTCATGATATGACGCGTAGGATATGGGTCGGGTCGGATGACCCGTGGCTGCCTTTGATTTGTTTGAGTCTCGTACAGTAGAAGGCATGAAACCCATTTGTGAAATTGTTTAAAAATAACAATTATCAAAATAATAAGGTTTGACCCCAATAGTATGTGTTTTATGGTAAAGGTTTTATGATACAGTTGGGCTTAATGTCTCGAAAGACAAATATTTTAGTACACGGGTTGTGTAAATATTTTGAATTGGTAATTGTTGTCAGGTCGGGTTCGACCCGAATGGTCTCTTGGTGTTGACTTATCTTGGGCTATAAATCGGATGAATGTCATGGGTTGAATGGGTTGCGGATTCAATTAAATTAAGACTTAATAAATGTTTATGAGTCAAAATGTGGTGTGAAATAATTATGATAACTATGTTGGTTACTTTAAAGCGCGAATTGAATTGGTAAATTGTATTGGTTCTCGACGGGAGAAATTAGTTAAATGGCATGGGATAAAATGGGTAACCCGGTTTGTGTAAAAAGTATATGATGTTGGACATAATTATATCGGGCAATAAACTTTCGGATTAAATAATATTGGACATAATAAAACAACTGAAATGTATCATTTGACTAAAAGGGGCTTATTAGAACTAATAATCATTATAATGGGATAATGAGATTAGTAAAACAAGACGATAGGTTATAAGTATATATCTAACGACGTTACACGGTAATTACACGGTAATACCGGAATTAATTACACGGTAATTACACGGTAATACCGGAATTAATTACACGGTAATTACACGGTAGTACTACTTGATTTATAATTAGTAACAGATATTACATACATGTTATAAGAGTTAATACGGTATATAAACTTGGAATAACTATTAATAACAAGTTATATTGGTTAGTATCTTATACTCTATTAAACATTTTGGCTTAAATGAGTTTAGTATATTTGTTTCTGCGATAAAACTAAATATTTCATTTTCACCTTAAGTCACTATTGAATTATATAACTATATATTATTGACGGATATGGTTTAATCTATTATAAACCTTTATTAAATATGATGGTAACTCGTGTTTTACAACACGTGTTAGCTTTTATAAACATGTTTGGAAATATTATCTTGATAATATAACTTATTGAAGTCGTAGTGATTTGGAAACGTTGGAATAAACGAACGTGTCATTATAGTACACTATTTACTATACCTTATATGAAGTAATTTTGGGTAAACTTGTATGATTATGAATAACGATTGAGATACCTTTATTAATTGAGCGATGAATGGAAACTTGTCTTTTATTATTGAACACGTATGTTTGGGAATTGTTGGGTAAATTTCTGAAACTTATCAATTAACCTATTTATGTTGCATAAATAGTTGTCGTCATTTCCTAGTCTTTGACTAGCTTGAGTATTGGCAGTATTTCTTAATTTGGTCGATGTCTTTGCCTGTTTGGCATGAGTTATGGTCAGTACGTCTCGACTCTGTCGATGTCGTCTCTTCTTTCGCGTGATTTGTACGTCGCGTCTATGTTTCTTACCACCACACGAAATGTTAAAACTAAACTTTTGAGATATGAATCATGAACTCTTGGGAACGATAACGTACTTTTGAAAGTAACGACATGAATGATCCACGAAAACTACAACACATTACTTTCTATTGAATTCTTTATTATATGAGCCGTATTCTAAGAATATCGTATACGCATTAGGTTGCGTCACAACTATTCTATTGTACTCGTCATACATTCTTTTGGATGCCATGGAGATTAACCTTAGATGCCAGTCGTGTCAATAGTGAATAGTGCATTGCTGTGCCGTGATTACCTGTTATCTTCTGCTAGTGTTTATTCGTGCCTTGCTGTGGCTAAGGTGAGTTTCATAGCCCCACTTTTATCTAAGTTTTTAACTATATTGGGGTGAGAATCATGCTATTGTTTTTGGACCGTGAAAACTATTTGGATTTGCTTATATGCTTGACTGTTTAGATAGATGTGCGGTAGTTGTTGCCTTAGTCTAGGTTTAACCGTGCCTAACTAAGAATAGACTTCTACCTCGACCTAGTCCAGGGTTGGCAATTGTTCTAGATTTTGCCACGACAGTGCTGGACTAGATTTGCGGGGACCGAGTAATCCCTGGATGCGGGATATGATTGGAGATCCGGGTAGGATCAGTGTGTGCAAATGGTATTTATCTATCTTAGGTCTTGCATAGCAAATCAACTCTTACAGGTCCACTATGATTTGTTGAACTTAAACCTACGAACTCACCAGCGTAAGCTGACCTTTTAGCATGATTTCTCAGGTTTTTGAAAGATGTTTGGAATACGTGATCGGTGGAAGCTTGGCAAAAAGGCGGGGTTCAAGGATCATTTCTGACTCTGATAAACTTTGGGGACCTATTTCATTAAATCATGTTTTGGGCCTAATGATTCCACTTTTGGATTCAATGTTTTGAATAACTAAATTTGGGATTGGTTTTGAATGTTAAATGACTATCTTTTTGCTATACTTGTGTGCTATACCAATCCAATAGTAACGCCTCGAAAACTTGATTAAGTCTTCCGCTGTACCGAGATTTGGGGGTGTTACAAAATCTGCCACATTATCATCTGTGTGAATCTTCTGCACCTTTATGAAATGTTTTTCATATGCATCTCTTATAAAATGGTGCCTAATCTCAATATGCTTAGTTCTATTATGAAAAAACTGGATTTTTAACTATGAATATGGTACTTTGATTATCAATAAAGATTGTGGTGTTCATGAAATTAAACCCATAATCCAGTAATTAATTTTGGATCCATAGTACCTGACCACAACAATTGGCAGCAGCAACATACTCGCTTCAGAGAGGAGGTAGCAACAATAGTTTGTTTCTTGCATTGCCAAGAAATCAATCTTCTACCAAGGAATTGGCAACCTCCAGTTGTGGATCTCCTGTCCAGATTCGCACCAGCATAATCACTATCACTATATGCTTCCAATACAAAAGGAGACTCTTTTGGGTACCAAAGACCTAACTTGGGTTGGCCTTTCAGATACTTGAAGATCTTTTTGACTGCATTTAAGTTGGAAGTAAGTGGAGTGACCTGATGTCTAGAACAAGCACTCACAGCAAATGTAATGTCAGGCCTAGAAGTTGTTAAACACATTAATGAACCAATCATAGATCTGTATAAGTTAACATTCACAGCTGGACCTGGTTCAAAATTTTTCTTTGGTTTTGGAGCTTCATAAGGTGTAGTGGCAGTTCTGACATTTTCCATATCAAACTTCAAAATGTCTCTCACATATTTATCCTAATCGATAAAAATACCATCGTTTTACTGAGCTTGTAGACCCAAAAAGAAAGTAAGCTCCCCCATAGCACTAATCTGAAACTCTCCCTTCATTAACTCCTCAAACTCCCTGCACCAAGCTTCTTTAGTGGATCCAAAGATAATGTCATCCACATAAACTTGCACAAGGATGATGTCTCTGTTATTCTTCTTTAGGAAGAGTGTTTTGTCAATGGCACCTCTTCTGTAACCATGCTTCAGCAGAAATGCAGATAGCCTAGCATACCATGCTCTTGGTGCCTGATGGAGTCCATAGAGAGCTTTCACAACCTTGTAACCATGCTGTGGATGATATGGGTCTTCAAAGCCTTTGGGTTGAGTGACATATACTTCTTCTTCTATCTCACCATACAGAAAAGCACCTTTCACATCCATTTGATAAACCATGAACCCCATATAAGATGCATAAGCCAAGAAGATTCGAATGGTCTCAACTCTAGCTACAGGTGCAAAAACTTCATCATAATCAATTCCTTCCTCTTGCCTGAACCCCTGAGCCACTAATCGTGCTTTGTTTTTAACCATAATACCCCGTGCATCTATTTTATTCTTCAAGATCCATTTTGTCCCAATTGCAATCTTCCCATGTGGTAGAGGTACCAATATCCAAACCTGGTAATTCTGAATTGTTGCATCTCATCCTGCATTGCTTCAAGCCAACTTGAATCTTCAAGAGCTTGAGTAACACTGGTTGGTTCCACTTGAGAAACGAAGCAAGCAAACAGACAATGCTTAAAGTCTGTATGATTGTCCCTTTGCTGGTTTGAGACATAGGAAAGAAAAGCAACTTGACCATACTTAGAACTTGACATAGCACTTCTAGTTCGAACAGGTGCTTGAGGATCACCAATAATATTTGCTTGAGGATGAGCACTGTTGATTCTTTTTGTAGCAGAGGGGTTGACATCAATTGTGGTGTCAAGATTGTTCACAGTTGGGTCAAAATCACTGTCATAGGAAGGTGAGGTGAAGATTCCATCTTTGGGTTGATGATTACCAAGATCTGAAGGACTTGGAAATCGTGTATATGGTTCTTCAAAGTTTGTGGACACACTAGTAGGAATTGGAGTAGATGCAGCAGGGCTGTCAGCAGATTTGGTGATGTCAGGAGAAACAGGATGACTGTCAGGAGAATCATGGTTTCCACTGACTGCTTCTCTTGCAAACTCCCAACCAAGCCTCTCAGCTTCTAGATTGGCTTCATCCTCTTGCTTCTTGAGCCTAGCAAGGTCCTCTGCATAGTGTGACTCATTTTCATGCTCCTCAGAAGTTACTTTAGAATGATCACCTGCAAAATGGTTAGGAGAGAAAGAAGGTACAAGAATTGGTTGTTCATCATGATCATACTCACTCTCTGAGTCATCATCCAGGGTACCTGCATGGTCAGTGGGAGACTCTTGTGGACCTGCAAATTGGTTAGCAACATGTCTAGTATAACCCAAGTAATCAGTTAAGTAATCCAGGTCAAAGGACCAAACATGACCTTGTCCCTGAACATTAGGCTTATCTTCTAGGTGTCTCAGGTTCAGAGTCTCCTCAATCTTCTTAGCAGTTAAATTGTAGACCCTATAAGCCTTACTATGAGCTGAATAACCCACAATATACCCCTCATCAGCTTTCTCATCAAATTTTCCCAGTGGATCACTAGTGTTTAAAATGGTCACTTGACATCCAAAAGGTTTGAGGTAATGAATAGCAGGGACTTTCCCAGTGAGAAGTTCATAAGGTGTCTTGAAATGAGGTCTAGTAATGGATATCTTGTTGAGTACATAGCAAGCCGTGCTCACTGATTCAGTACAGAACATAGTGGGTAATTTAGAGTCTGCAAGCATAGATCTTGCTGCCTCTATTAAGGTCCTATTCTTTCTTTCAGCTACCCCATTTTGTTGTGGGGCTCTTGGAGTGCTATAGTCCCTTTTTATCCCTTTAGACTTACAGAGTTCTATTAATACAACATTTTTGAACTCTGTCCCATTATCACACCTAATTCCTTTAACCTTTTTGTTAAACTGGTTTTCAACAAGGGTAATGAACTCTTTTAAAACTTGAGATGTTTCATCTTTAGTTCTCAAAAAGAATACCCAACAAAACCTGCTATAGTCATCAGTGATTACCAGGCAGAAATACTTGTGATCAATACTTCTGACTTAGGTTGGACCAAAGAGATCCATATGCAGTAACTAAAGAGGTTCTGAGATAGTGCTCACAGCTGTAATGGCTTTGTATGAGGCTTTGTGTTGCTTTCCTTTGTTGCAGGCAACACAATTGTGTTCATTGGTGAAGACTTTGGAAGGAAGTCCTTCAACTAGACCCAGTTTAGAAAGCTTGTTAATGGTCTTGAAGTTCACATGAGCCATCCTTCTATGCCATTTTGTAGACTCATCCAGGGATGCTTTAGCCACCAAACATGTTAGGTCACCTTCTGGTTGAACATCATTCAAATTGAATGTGTATAAATTGTGGCTTCTAGGAACTCTCAGCAGAATGGATGTATCTTCTGGAAGTGTGAAGTCTTTAGAGAGCACAATACATTCATCCTCACAAAATAATACTTTGTTCTTGGTGTCACAAATTTGTGATACTGATAACAAGTTGAAATGTTGCAGTTCCTTTACATAGTACACATTCTCAAAATCCAAATGAGGTGTTCTAATGGTGCCTTTCCCTGTGATTCTACCATCTCCTCCACCAAAAGTCACACTGCCTCCTCCTTCTATGGGTACAAAATCATGCATCTTTTCTTTGTTTCCTGACATGCTTCTGGAACAACCACTATCCACTATGCCAACATCTTTACTCCTCAGAGGATGATCCTACAACAACAACAACAAAAATATATACAAAATATTAGTACACTATGGAGACTCAAGTCATTACTGACTTGAGCCTAACCTTGTGGATCATAAGATTTAGGCCATGTAGATGTATAAGATCCACCATTGTTTTTGGTCCTCCATTGAAAATTTGATCCCTTTTTAGTCCAAGAACAACCAGCTGAGGGCTTCACAGCAGTATCCCTATATCCCTTCCCATCATACATTGAGTCAACACATCCAGGCCAATAACCATTTTGAAAATATGAACTAGTTGGTCTCACATATGGTCTAGCAACAGATCTTCTCCAAGAAAATGGAGAAGGATTATCAGCAGAATTGTGTTTGCTGGTTTTATGAGTTGCTTGTGGAACAAAAGATGGTATATCATTAACATTTTTCCACATTGGTCTATGTTTCTTTTGAACAGCACATACACCCATTCTTTGCGCATGAAAATTAAAATCCTTAATCAAATGAAATTTACTTCCACAAACAAAACATTTCTTCTTGTTAGAAGATTTATTCAAAGTGAAAGATGTTCTATTACATGCAAAAGCATTCAAACCACAAACATTAACAGAATTTTTTTAACAGAATTAAAGACATTATTTTGCAAAGAATTAAAAGACAAGTCTTCAGAGGAAACTGTCTTGGAAGTTGATTCCTCAGCAGCAACTCTAACAGGCTTGTAAGGAGTCTTGGGTGTAGTCTTGGGAAGGTCTGACTTTTCATTTGAATCACAACTGGTACTCTGGTAGAAGTAGTAGACCCTTGGTCAGAGGACTTGTCACTGTCAACACAAGAGACAAAGTCAGTAGATGAAGAATCAGGGTCTGGCAAGTCTCTTGACTTTTTGCCATAAAGATGGTGTGATCCATCGAAGTCACCTGTGATGGAAAGGTCAATGGGCATATTGTTAATACAAATAAGCCGTAAAAACGTTTATTTATATTTTACGATCTTCTAATGTTTTGTCGATAACAAACGTAAAATCATTTTAACGAAACAAATAGAGTACGTAAATAGTTTGAGTTAATAGTTTTCTAACACACTTACGCTTTCACATAAATCACTAAAACAAGTATAAGTGATTTTATGATTTAGATACATATGTACAACAACTAGTGTTTACATATTGGGTTAAACATATACTTAAACTAAGCATACTAAAATGGGTAAAAACTAAGTGTATGCTAAAATAGATAAATACAAGTATATACTAAATGGGTAAATACTAGCAAATGGTTTTGACCCATAACCCATGGTTTTATATATACCACTTAACCAAGTTCATTTTATCCTTAAGATACATTCTATCTAGAAAGAAAACCATGGATCAACCCATAACCCATGACCCATAACCAAAAATACCCATGGGAAAATAGGAGCGAACCACGGATCCCTAGCTTTGTGCTAGCCGGATCCCTTATGGTAGGGATCCGTGGGATCCGTGGAACAGAAGAGAATTTCCTCTATAAATAGAGAGCCATTTCTCCCTCTCTAGACATGACTTTACACACATACTTCCCCAAAGTATTCTAACCCTCTAACCTCAGATCTAAGTGATCTATGTAGTTTGTCTTTTCTTTTTGTGTGATCTACTAGGTTCCTCTTAAAGGAGAGATCACCACTTCTTGAAGACGTGCAAGCTCAAGTCCATGAGTTGCCATGCTTCGTCATCATCAAGACTACTAAGGTTCTCTTGTTGATAGTTCTTCCTTTCTCCATAGATGTTGGGTTGAAGGCATTAGTGAAGAATGCCAAAAGTGTCAAGATGAAAGCATTAGTGAAAGGTGCTCATCATCCGTGTCAAGGCATTAGTGAAGGATGCTAAAGGTTTCAAGACGAAGGCATTAGTGAAGGGTGCCAAGCGTTGTATCAAAGGCATTAGTGAAGGATGCCAAAGAATAAAATCAAGTAGCATTTGGGAAGAATGCGTAGGTCGTATAATCGATGAGGTGCATCGTTATACATATAAGTATTTGTTTATTTACAAGGATGGTGATATCCTTGATGGTGTTGTAACAAGGAGTAGATCTCCTTGAGATTAGGTGTTGTGTCGTGAAGGGTAGTAGTTCCTCCATAGTAATGGAACTAGGTGCTTAGCCTAGTACCTAATAAAGGGTAGGCGACGTTGTGATAGGATTAGTTCTCCTAAGGTGTGAAAGAACTCGGTGGTTAGCCTAGCACCGTATAAAGGGTAGGCGATGTTGTGTTAGGTGTGGTTCGCCTTGGTGTGAAAGAACTCGGTATTTAGCTTTGTACCGGAAAAAGGTTAAGCGACGTTGTGAAGGCTTCTCTGCCACAAGGAGTTGGTGTAGTGCTTACGAACTCTCGAGTAGGTGACTCGGGGAGTGGAGTAGGGCAAGGAAGGTGTCCTTGTAGCCGAACCACTATAAATAACTTGTGTCGTGGTGATGTGCTTCTTACTCTTTATGTTTCATTACACATTTATATATCTATCTATCAACGTCCAACATAAACAATCAAATAGATTGACATAAGTCGATCTAAATATTTAAAAGGAAGTTTTAAATTGGTAAAACTATTCAACCCCCCCTTCTAGTTTTCCACAATTGGCATTAGAGCTTCGTTACCAAGTTTCTTAGAGTATGTTGTACTTTAAAAACTTGATACGATCCATGTATGTTTGAAAACTACAAAGAAGGATTATCTTCATCATATTTTAAAATCACTATATTGTTTATTGTTGGACAATGATAGAATGCTCTAACATTTTTTTCCCTAAGCATTATCCATACTTGGATTTGGAGTTACCAAGAAGAGCATAAAGAATTTATCTAAATATTTCTTTTCGCAAAAAGAATATTAAGCCAAGCATTATCCATACTTGGATTTGGAGTTACCAAGAAGAGCATAAAGAACTTATCTAAATATTTCCTTTCGCAAAAAGAATATTTAGCCAAGGAAGGATCTAAAAGGTAATCACAACTTGCGTACACCAAGTACAAATGATTATTTTAAAAGCTCATGAAGTATTTTTGGTATTATACCAAATCAAGAAGCATAGAGTTATGTTTTACTCTTCATTAGATAGGTTACATGACTTCCATTTATTGTCATAAGTTCTCTTTGCTTAACTAATCACTAACATCATTAAAAGTCTCTTTCGTCACCTTTCGTCTTTTTCAACATAGGGAATGATATTATTTTATTTTTTTTCGTCAAACTAACGCCGTCATCACATATGAACCCTCGATATGTAATTCATCAAAAATCATCATTCAAAAACAATTATCATCTAATACCTCCATTTTGTTTAGGCAAGCTAATTTATAATCCTACTACAAAAATAATACCAAACAACTCCCTTTCTGTCCACAGTAGCCGGATCCCTCTAGTTGTACTAGCCGGATCCCAAATACAAAGGATCCGGGGAACCGTGGAACAGAACTCAACTATACGCTTTCAAAAATTCACCACTGATCTTTTTCCCTCTATTCACATAACACTAAAACGACTAAGCTTCTGAGTCCATCCTCATTGGCTTCCACACTCTCAAGTATTCCTTCCTAGAACATCATTGTAAGTAATTACATTAACTTGTTCAAATTTTCATCATCCTCATCCTAGGGTTTATGGTTTCTTAATTTTTAATCAATTAATTTAATTAGGGCTTTTTAAATTAATCATGAAAAGGGGTTTTTAACAAAATCACATTGTGCTCACAACATTGTTAATACAAATCAAAACCATAAACCCATCCCAACTAATTTTACCTAATTGGAAAATTTGTATTTTTAGGACCAACCATGCCCAAAGCTACTCAACAAGATCATCATGACACCGTCCACTACCTTACTCATTACTATCGTAAAAAGGGATTGACCAAAACCGATCGTAAAATTTTCAAAAGCCTTGTAAAACGACTTATCCACGAAGGTCGTGTAGTCAAGGAATGTTTCCTTGAAGATACCGATGAAGATGTAGAGCAACCGGAAGCTCTCTCGGACTCCTCGGCCGGTGAAGAAGAAGAAGATGAAGAAGATACCCCGTGGACAACATCAAATTGGAAATCCTTGAATACCATAAACAACTTCCAACCATTCCAAACGAGACCGCGGAATTTAAACAATTGAGGGGCATGATTCAAAACCTCGCATACAACCTCACTAAGCCGTCAAAAAGGAAAAGAAAGGATTGACGAAAGAGACAATAGGATTGTGCTTGTTTTCTTTGTCTTATGTTTGGATGATTACATTTTAGCACTTTCGGTTTATGATTACTTGGATATTGTCTTTAACTAGTGTTTTGTGATAAACATGCTTGTTTCTACTGTTTATCTTTGGATTTACTAGTGTGCATGAATCTGCAAGATCATTTGTGTTGGTTATGTCTTTGGTTCTGATCTGCAGATTCCGGATCCCTAGGATTAGCCTAGCTGGATCCCTCCCTTGAGGGAACCGTGGGATCCGTGACATCAGATCACCAATACAACATTCAGTACATCAAAACTGCTTTCTACATAACATCACATTAGCTTAGCATATGATCTTAGAACCCAACTAAGTCCAGTTCAAGGATGAGAAAGGCTTAGACTCACTAAAGGCTCACTTAAGATCCTAGTCTAATTTTATCAACACATCTAAACTCACCATATTTCCGCTTCAACTACTCACAAACTATTTCTCACCTCTCAAAACACTTAAAGAAGACAAGCTAAACAATTTTGGGAAATTGCTTCTAGTCATTTCTATCTCAAAGTAAGACAAAAAAATAGTTTTTCAATTCTTGTAATTTTTAAGAATTTTTCTTAATATCACCTCAAGCTTAAATTTGATCACTAGGATCATTTATTATGACTTGACTCTTAGTGTTATCCTTGGACATCCATTGGTAGTCATCTTGTCCCATCCTTCTTCCATAAAAAGCAATCATTTGCTATAACACTTATTACCTCTAATCATTCAAGTACCCTTTCATCCTAAACACTTAGGAGAACTGAAACATTCAAAATGAGATAGGCTTTAGCTCCTAGAAACCTCATTTCAAACCTGTCAAAAGTGCTAAGAGCCGGATCCCTAGGATTAGCCTAGCCGGATCCCTTCAAGGAGGGAACCGTGGGATCCGGGTGACAGTTTATGTCAAACATAGCTAAAACAATCATTACAATACCATCAACTCATCTTCGTAACTCAAACACTCCATCTCATCTTAAATGAGTTCCTAGATCAGTGAAACTCTGTGTAAAACCTTGTGCATGTTAATCATCACATTTCCAAGAACATTAGTGGATTAAGTCTTAAATGCAATTGCAAAGCTCTTCTCTTTATAACCCATATTGCCAAGAACACTTTAGTCATCAAACACAAACATAATTATCAGCAATTGCAACCATCCTTCTTAGTCATCTCATCATGAGAAAAGCTCCTAGTGCTTACTCATCCACTCAAGAACCACCAAAGAAACTTGCTAGAATCATACACGAAGTTTCCTCAACCGAATCATCTCCGGTTAAGTCCACTAATGCTAGGATTTCCCCTACACCAAGGAAACCAATCAAACTAATCCCCAAGAAGAGTGTTCCCACTAAGATTTCATCACCAAATTCTACAATACCAAACATACCGTCCACAACTCAACCAACATCATTAGTGCCTAGAGCCACCTCACAATCATCTCCACACTCACAATGTAGAAGATTTACCCTCTTGGCCATCTCATCTTTCACCATTACCAACTAATTCACTTGAAAAGATTGAGCAAAAAAATCAAAGTGTTGAATCAACACTTGCTCCAAAAGAAAACTCTATCATTCCTCCCAATAGTCCATTTTGGATTATGAGAAGACATCAAAGGCAACCACCCGACCAAATGGAAGTTGATGCTTCTTTACCTCTACCCTCAAACATTGTAGAACCACCACTTAATGAGCCTCCATCAAATCCTCCTTCATTTGAAGATCCCCAACCCACTTCACTTGAACTTTCACTTCAAGAAACTCAAAACCATGACAAGGATTGCTATCATTGTAAACATGTTGAAAGGTTGATACATGAACTACGCGAAGAGCAACGTTTCATGTTTTATCACCTCCTCGAACGTTTCGAAGAGGTTAATAAGCCTAAACTACAATGAGCATCACATTCAAAAGCTCAAACTTAGAACGTTTAGGAAACCTTTCTCATCCTTGATCATCATGTAGTTTAGTTGAACCTTGAATTGGGGTAACTCATTTAGCATTAGTAGCAGTTGTTTGGCTAGTTCATTCTCTTAGTTTTAGAGATTTGGTCGTGTATCTCTTGTTTTATTGAATGAATACTTATATGCTATGATTATTTTGTGTTGTGCTTGATATATTGTACATATATCTCATTTTCTCAAATAGCATTGCTTGACATTTCTTCACTGCTGAAGATACTGTCATCAAATAGCCGGATCCCTCCATAATGCCTAGACGGATCCCTCCAAGAAGGGAACCGTGGGATCCGTGGTACAGAAGCACAAATTTTTACTAACTTGAGTCTTATTTGCAGGAAATTATGCACTATACTCTTGTTTTCTAACCTTTGTTTTGTAGTTATTCAAAATACACATGAAGATATTGACACCATAAAACTAGGGGGAGCTTTGTGTCAAACAACATTGCAAAATCATTTGCAACTTAATCCAATTTTGGATTACACTTCATGACACCCCATTGCAACATTGCAATATTCAAGGGGGAGCACGTTCTCGTCACTTAGACGAACCATTTGCAAACTTAATTGCAAACACAATTAGTTTATTTTACGTTATGTCCTTGACGCCCTTACATAGGGATGGACTCGTCAAGGGGGAGTTAAGACGAGTACCATTCCCATCACTTGCTCTCTTTACATTTTTACATTTTTTCTTATAAAAAAATGTGTTAGTTTCTTTTAACACTTTTTGTTTCGACAAAAAGGGGGAGAAGAAAGTAAAAACTACAAATTCAAACTTTTACGAATTTTAGCTTTTTCCTTAAAATAATTTTATGTTTTGTCATCAACAAAAAGGGGGAGATTGTTAATACAAATAAGCCGTAAAAACATTTATTTATATTTTACGATCTTCTAATGTTTTGTCGATAACAAGCGTAAAATCATTTTAACGAAACAAATAGAGTACATAAATAGTTTGAGTTAATCGTTTTCTAACACACTTACGCTTTCACATAAAACACTAAAACAAGTATAAGTGATTTTATGATTTAGATACATATGTACAACAACTAGTGTTTACATATTGGGTTAAACATATACTTAAACTAATTATACTAAAATGGGTAAAAACTAAGTGTATGCTAAAATGGGTAAATACAAGTATATACTAAATGGGTAAATACTAGCAAATGGTTTTGACCCATAACCCATGGTTTTATATATACCACTTAACCAAGTTCATTGTATCCTTAAGATACATTGTATCTAGAAAGAAAACCATGGATCAACCCATAACCCATGACCCATGACCCATAACCAAAAATACCCATGGGCAAAGAGGAGCGGACCATGGATCCCTAGCTTTGTGCTAGCCGGATCCCTTATGGTAGGGATCCGTGGGATCCGTGGAACAGAAAAGAATTTCCTCTATAAATAGAGAGCCATTTCTCCCTCTCTAGACATGACTTTACACACATACTTCCCCAAAGTATTCTCCCACCCTCTAACCTCAGATCTAAGTGATCTATGTAGTTTGTCTTTTGTTTTTGTGTGATCTACTAGGTTCCTCTTAAAGGAGAGATCACCACTTCTTGAAGACGTGCAAGCTCAAGTCCATGAGTTGCCATGCTTCGTCATCATCAAGAATACTAAGGTTCTCTTGTTGATAGTTCTTCCTTTCTCCATAGATGTTGGGTTGAAGGCATTAGTGAAGAATGCCGAAAGTGTCAAGATGAAAGCATTAGTGAAAGGTGCTCATCATCCATGTCAAGGCATTAGTGAAGGATGCTAAAGGTGTCAAGAAGAAGGCATTAGTGAAGGGTGCAAAGCGTTGTGTCAAAGGAATTAGTGAAGGATGCCAAAGAATAAAATCAAGTATCATTTGGGAAGAATGCCTAGGTCGTATAATCGATGAGGTGCATCGTTATACATATAAGTATTTGTTTATTTACAAGGATGGTGATATCCTTGATGGTGTTGTAACAAGGAGTAGATCTCCTTGAGATTAGGTGTTGTGTCGTGAAGGGTAGTAGTTCCTCCATAGTAATGGAACTAGGTGCTTAGCCTAGTACCTAATAAAGGGTAGGCGACGTTGTGATAGGATTAGTTCTCCTAAGGTGTGAAAGAACTCGGTGGTTAGCCTAGCACCGTATAAAGGGTAGGCGACGTTGTGTTAGGTGTGGTTCGCCTTGGTGTGAAAGAACTCGGTATTTAGCTTTGTACCGGAAAAAGGTTAAGCGACGTTGTGAAGGCTTCTCCGCCACAAGGAGTTGGTGTAGTGCTTACGAACTCTCGAGTAGGTGACTCGGGGAGTGGAGTAGGGCAAGGAAGATGTCCTTGTAGCCGAACCACTATAAATAACTTGTGTCGTGGTGATGTGCTTCTTACTCTTTATGTTTCATTACACATTTATATATCTATCTATCAACGTCCAACATAAACAATCAAATAGATTGACATAAGACGATCTAAATATTTAAAAGGAAGTTTTAAATTGGTAAAACTATTCAACCCCCCTTCTAGTTTTCCACACATATGTTCACCTGTAATAGGTCCAGGTACAGCATGTAATTCACCTTCTTTTACATAATTAACTAATCCTGCTGGAGTAGATTTACGCGTATCATTCCTAGCTTCTAAGCCAACATATTTTTTAAAACCTAAACCTAAACCAGAGTTTACAGATTGACTACCATATAGAAAGCGAGCTACTTTGTCACCTGATACTAACCATTCTTTATGCCTAGTTATTTCCTCATCTAGTTCCTTTTTCAAAACTTGGTTTTCTGAAACTACATCAGCTTTTTCTTTCTCAGTACATTTCAGATCAATTTTAGCACATTCTAAATCACTTTCTAACACCCTTATCTCTTCATCATAAGCCAGTTGATTCTTTTGAAACCAATTTTTTTGTCTTTCTAATGTTTTTAAAGCCTGTTTATAAGCCTCAACTTCGACATAACATTCATTATATTTAGGTTTCAATTCATCATAGTCTTCCTTAAGTTCATTATATCTTTCACTACAACCAAAAACACGATTATGTACCTGAGAGATGCCCATTAAGGCAATTTGATCATGCTTATCCTCTGTAGTACATCTTGCCAGCAATCCACCATGCTCAGAACCAGGAGCTTCATCATTTTCAGGCTCATGCACCTTCCAGTTGACATGGTCATCCAGAGTGACCATAGCAGTTGAGGATCCAGCTCTGTAATTTCCAGCTTCTTGCTGATAGGAAGAATACCTAACCTCATCACCAGCCTTCCTATCCTTGCATTCTCTTGAGAAGTGACCCATCTGACCACAAGTATAGAACTTGACTTTCCTTCTATCAAATCTTGCTGGATCTCTTCCCTGGAAACCAAACTTTCTCTCAGACTTACGCTTAAACCTCTTGATGTCCACTGAAAGCATGGCCAGTTGCCACATCAATTTCATCTCTTCCATATCAAGTGGATCCACTGTCAAAATCCTTAAAGGCTAGTTGTCTGCTGAGTGTCATAATCAGCAACAAAAGAGTGAAGTACATCTTCTAATACACCACTGGATTTAGGTTGAGAATTTGATGGAGTGGTAATGTAGGATGATGATCTTTGAGGAACTGGGCTTGGAGCATAAGTCATCTTATTTGAGGAGGCCCCAACAAATCTTTGTGTGACTAGGAGTGGATGAACGAAAGGGACTTATGACATCAGGCTCAATAGTTTTAAGCATGTTGTAGAGATCATCAAAAGTGACCATATCCAGCCCACCTTTAGCTTTGAGTGCAATGCTCACTTGTAACCAAGATGGAGGTAAAGATCGTAAGATCTTTGAATTGCAGTCCTCATTGTCTGGCCTGGCCTTCATCTGATTCAGTTGACTCAAAATCTTATGGAACCTGTCATTCCCCACAGTTGATAAATGATTAGTAAATAACATGAACAACAAAATGTCATAACGGTTCTTGTAAAGTCAAGTCGTTATCTTTGGATAATTTTGGTTTTTGATCTTTTAGTAACTAATTTATCAGTTTTGAACTTACAATCACACATACTCAACTCTGATAAATTTTTTTCTTTTTGAGAAATTGGTGTAACAACTTGAGCATTGTTTGCATCAAGCATAATTTAAACCTGAATCATCCAACGTGTCTCGGTTTTTGACACTCAAAGCATTAGTTAAAGGTCAATTTTGTTAGCCTTTTTGACGGATCTATGATCTAACTTAGTCACAATTTACCAAAAAATAGGGATGTGTAATTGCAACTATGAAATACAAGTGTTTTTATTAATCTATCATCATCTGTGTTTGTATACATGTTCTATCTATTTATACATAATGAAAAGGCATATTTGAAGGGTTGTGATGGTTCGTTTGAACCAACAGATGTGTCCCTTTAGGATAATTGCCATATAACTGCTTTTCTAACTAACTATAACTGCCTTTAGTTCCAGCAGATTGGGATTAACCCAATATTCACCCCCTTAATCACAATCGTTTTGTCATAGATCTTTAATTCCAATAAGTTGTCTCATTGTTAGAAACTTGATCTTCGGTAGTGCTTTCGTGAGTATGTCAGCCTTTTGATATTTTCCACTTATGAATTCAACTTGTAAGTCTTATCTTTCAACACTTTCTCTTATGAAGTGGTACTTTGTATCAATATTTTTACTTCTTCCATGAAATACGGGGATCTTCATCAGTTCTATAGCAGATTTGTTATCAATTACTATTAAAACCTTTTCTTCCTTTGAGTGTGTAAGCCTGCTTAGTAGTCTTTTTAATTATAATGCTTGTGTTGTTGCTGTTGTTTCTGCAATAAATTTAGATTCGCATGATGATAATGCTACATTGGCTTACTTTTGTGTGCTCCAGCTAATTGGTGAATCACCATAGTAAAATATTATTCTAGTAGTTCCTTTTCCTTCTTGAGTGTTGACTCCATAACTACTGTCGTTGAATCCTTGTATCTTGTTTCCTCCGTTATGCTTGTAGGTGATACCATAATCGTTTGTTCCTTTTACATATCGTAGTACTTGCCTTATAGCCTTCATATGTTGCTCCTTTGATTCTTGCATAAAACGACTAAGTAATCCGATAGGATAACTTAAGTCAGGTCTTGTGTGAAGCAGATATTTTAAGATCCAATTAAGCTTCGATATTTAGTTGGTATTAGCGTCTCGTTGCAGTCTATCATACTAACTTCCTTTAGGATCTTGCTTGCATAGGCGGATTGATTTTTTAAAATGTCACTCCTAGTTTGTGTGACTTCTATTCCTAGATAGTAAGCTAATAATCCTAGGTCATTCATTTCTAATTTTTCTTCCATTTGTGCTTTAAACTCATCGATCTCTTTTTTTCGTGTACCAGTGATGATTAGATCATCTACATAAACTCCTATTAGTAGTATTGAGTCTTTTGATGCCTTCGTGTAGATTGCTTGTTCTAGTGCACATTTCTTAGAATCTAATGACTTCAAGGTATTGTCTAGCTTTATGTTCCATGCACGTGGTGCTTGTCTTAGTCCGTATAGAGGTTTTATAAGTCTATAGACTTTTACAGAATTCTCTCTCTTTATAAATTCTTTGGGTTGTGTAACGTACACTTCTTCTTTTAAGTCTCCATGTAGAAATGCAGATTTTACGTCGAGGTTCTGTACTTCCCATTTATTGTTAGCGGCTATGGTGAGTAGTAATCGTATAGTTTCCATCCTTGCTACAGGTGCGAATACTTCTTCAAAGTCTATGTCATGTTCTTGTATGTAGTCCTTTGCTACTAATCTTGCTTTTATGCTTGACTATAATTCCATTAGCATCTTTCTTGGTCTTGAATACCCATTTTAAACCAATTACTTTATGTCCTTTGGGTAGTGTCGTTAATTCCCATGTGTTGTTCCTAATGATGGAATCTAACTCGAACTTCATTTCTTCAATCTGATTTTGATTGCTTGATGCTTCCTTGTAGTTTTTGGGTTCATCTTCAGCCAATAATAATTCCTTGGTGTTCTCGTATAAGTCATTTAATGTTCTATAACCTCTCAATGGTGTATGATCAAAATGTGAATGTGATTTGTGGTCGAGTTTGAACCACTATCACTTTGATAGATTGATTGTATTGAGGTATTGGGTGTAACTTGAGAATTTACTTGTGATGAACTTGTTGATGGTGTGTGAAGTGTTTAAGAGTGTGAGGGTAAGCTTGTTGTTGATGTTGTAAATCCATCATCATCATTGTACGGAATTCATTGTCATCTGGTTGAGTTCCTTGATCATGATGTTCATTTGTGGCTTCAAGATTTTCTATTTTGAAGTCAGTCCATTCGGGTTCATTGTTAATGTGCTCACTCATGTAATCCTTCCAATCCCATATTTCATTCTCCTTAACTTCACATCTCTACTAACACATATCTTTTGTGTTGTTGGATTAAATAGTCGGTAGGCTTTTGATCCTTGTTCATTTCCTAAGTATACCATTCTACAGCTTCTATCATCTAAGTTCGTCAAATGCTGTGACGGTACCTTTGTATATGCTATGCAGCCGAAAACTCTTAGATTCTCTAAATTTGGCTTTCTCAGCTTATTGCTTCATATGGAGTAATGTCTTCTAATGCTTTTGTAGGAACACTATTTAAGATTTATATGGCGTGTCTAACAGCTTCAACCCAAAAATTTTGTGGCATGTTCGTTGCTTTCACCATACATCTTGTTATAGACATAATTGTTCTATTTCTTCTTTCAACACTCCATTTTGTTACGATGAGTAAGGTGCGGTAAGTTGTCGTGCTATGCCATTTTCTTTACAATATTGTGTGAATTCATTTGATGTGAGTTCTCCTCAACGACCAGTTCTTAACATCTTTAGTGTTGTCCTTAACTCGTTTTCTATCATCTTCTTGTATTCCTTCTAATCTTTCGTATTTAGGAAATACACCCACATATATCTTGAGTAGTCATCTACTAACAAGAATATGTATTTCTTTCCAGAAGGTGTCGGTGGTGTGATTTGTCCACATAAATCTCCGTATACTAAATCTAAAGGTGAAGTTGATCTAGCTTTTTCCTTTTTGGGAAATGGCGCTCTACTATGTTTACCAATTAAACAAACATCACAGATTTGTGTTGTATGTTTAATGGCAGGCATTCCATGAACTAAATCCCTTTGATCCATTGATTTTAGTGACTCAAAATTGAGATGTCCTAGTCTCGCGTGCCACAACCATGTATTATCCTTTAAATTTTCTAGTAGGCAGACAGGTGTGCCTATCCTTAGACTTGCTTTATATAGTCGATTTCTTTGTCGCGTAACTTTCATGAAGATTTGTTATCCATGTCATAAAGTCGTAATTCGTCGTCTTCCATTACTACCTTACAACCAATTTCAGTAAATTATCCAAGGCTTAATAAGTTGCTTTTCAAGTAGGAATTTAATATACGTATGATATAATTCTTTGCTTCTCGTCATCACATTCAATTAAAATAGAACCTTTTCCTTTGATTTCTATGTGTGAACCATCTCCGAATCTTACTTTTCCACTAACCTTCTCATCTAACTCTTTGAAGTGTTCTCTCACTCCAGTCATATGGTTGCTTGCTCCATTGTTAAAATACCATAGACTATCCATATTTGTCTATTTATATCCAACATCTTCTTCATGTAGCGAGACCTTTTGATCTTCAAATTTTTTTACTTGTTTCTCTTCATATGAGTCTTCTAATATTGCCATTATTAGGGTTGGTTCTAAGTCTTCTTCAACGAGATTAGATTGCTCTTTTGAGTTTGTCCTTTGAGGACATTTAGATGAAATATGCCCTATCTTCTTACATTTGTAAGATTGTAATTTTCTAGTGTCATAGCTTGATTTCTTGAAGTTTTTATGAGAGGTTTCTCCATCTTTCTCTATTCCATAAATTTTTCGTGGTTCTTTCTTTGTAAAAAATTATATTTTCCACGTCCATGTCCTCAAAAATTCTTTCCTTTATTTTCATGTCGTGTGAACATCAGTTTCTCTTGATTGTCCACTTGTTTACCTTTCTTGTACTTAATCCTTTCCTCATATGTCTTGAGTCTTCCAATTGCTTCTTCCATTGTCATTTTACTTAGATCAGAATATTGCTCTATTGATGCAACTATTTGCAGATACCTATCGAGTAAAACGTTTAATAGCTTTCTTACTATTGTTTGATCTTCAATTGTGTGCCCTAGACTAGCAACTTTGTTTACTATTGTTGTTATTTTTTCGGTAAAGGTGTCGATTGTATCGTCTTCCTTCATATGTAACATCTCAAATTCGGATTTCAGTGTTTGTAATCTTGCTCGTTGAACTCTTTTTTCACCAATGTGTCTAGTCTTCAAAGCATCCCATATGGCTTTCGCGGTTTTGTGCTTTGTTATTTGAAGCAATTTTTCTTCAGGTAAAGATTGGTAAAGGAATGCAATAGCAGTCTTATCTTTCTTCTTATCGGTTTGAGTCATTTCTAACGGCTATATCATTTCCCATAAACCATTTGCTTCAAGAATGATTTGCATTCGAATTTCCCATAATGAGTAATTCGAGGGTTTTAGCATTAGACATTGGAATTGAGGTGTACTAGTAGTACTTACATCCTTCTTTGAACTTTCTCCACTATCTTTCGTCATATCTCTAGGATACTGAATAAATCTCCAAATGAAACACTAAGTGTCTTGAAATTTCTTTATTGCGATCTCGTTTGTTTTGTGCCTTACAGGCTAACTATAACTTATGGGGACTAGTTTTAAAAAAAACTATCCTTGGAAATTTTGATATTCTAAGTCGAATAACCGAAGGTTAATTACTCCTTAAATTATCCCTCTAATATAACAAGAAGTGTAATCACTAGGTTATTATATTTTCTAAACCTCGAAAAAGTACTAACTTAAAATTAAAAGAAGTAACTTTTCCTACAATTCTATACAATATATATCACTAATATACTAATATATACTATATTACTAAAAGAAGTAACTTTGCATTCAGGTCAGTACAGAACCTAATGTTCTCAAGGGACTTGATTTGAGATGCCACTATCAAGTAACTTACCATTGAAGCAACACCAGCCAAGTCAATGTCGCTCAATCTCTGAAATGTAGGGTTTCCATAGACATCATTGAAGAAGAGTCCTCTCTCAGGCTGCTCGATGACTAAGTTGTTCACAAACCTTACACATTTAGGGAGTTCTCTATTGCAATCGAATCCAGGGACTTTGGATTTCGGTTCAGTTTCTATCCTCTTTCTCTTTCCATGGGATGATTTGGGTTGAGTTCCTTGAGCTTTAGAGAGAGCAGATTGAATTCCAAGCTCAATGGGCGCCTTCCTTAGTCTTTCATACCTTCTACTTAAAGATTTCATCAAGTATTTGACAAACAAATTTCTCTTCTTCTCTATGATAGGACCAAGTTCATCCAATTTAGTGATCCCAAAGTCAGTGAACTTTAGAGGATCATGAACTTCAAAGTACCTCTTGTCCACTCCCTTTTAGACATTCATCGCAACTGGCTTGGAGTTGGGAATGATCTTTACATCAGTGATAGGCTCAAGATCTCTTCTGCTAGACATCATCCAGTTGTAATGATCCACCCTTTCTTTCCTTGGCTCTGCAGTTTTCCTAGCCTTTTCATCCCTTCTCTTCCTTAGAACAAGCATTTCAGCATCCCGAGCAACTTTGAATTTTAGGCCAGCTTGTCCACTTTCCAGTGACTTAGGATCGATCCCTAATTTTTCAGCCTCTTCATGAACTACCTTGACCAGGGTAGCCTTGCTCTTTCTTTCTTCTTCAGCCTGTTTCTTGACTCTTTCCTCCTTCTCAAGATAGGCGCTCAACTACTCTAGAGTCAGTAAGTACTTTTTTCCATTTATCTCATAAGGGA
This sequence comes from Chrysanthemum makinoi, assembly GCA_910596185.1. Taxonomy (NCBI): domain Eukaryota; kingdom Viridiplantae; phylum Streptophyta; class Magnoliopsida; order Asterales; family Asteraceae; genus Chrysanthemum; species Chrysanthemum makinoi. The sequence continues at coordinate 176,363,006 of OU343218.1, forward strand.
TCTTGACAGGCTCAAGCATTGTAATTATGCCTTTGCCTTTGTCTTGAGGAGTAGCCGTTGCTGAAGATTGTTGTTGAGGTTGTTGAGGTGGTAGAGTTGAGAGTGGTACAACCTGAATGGGTTCTTTGCCTCCATTGAAGAGTTTAGACCCTGAAAATTAGAGTTGTTGAGCATGGTGATCAGTTCAGTTAGGCTTGAAGAGTTCTTCACATACGTCTCCGTAGCCTCAAGCACCTTTTTGTTTAGTGCAGGGTCTTCCTTAACCGCTTCTTTGATTTGGTCAAGTTGGGTTTCAGCACGCTAAAAATCTTTTAGGAATTTCTTCAGATGATCATCCAGGGTGTCAAGAGATCGGTACATGATTTCCCTGTGTTCACCATTATCCTCAAATTTTGCAACTACTTCAGCTTTGAGATCTGCGTAACTTGCAGCAGCTTTAGTGTGTTGATCCCAAAGTTCATTAGTAAGACCATTAAAAAGATTTTGGTTAACCTTTTTCAAGTATTTGAGCAGTTGCCTCTCAGTAAGTGGAAGAATGTTGTCATATTTCTTCAACTCTGGAGGACATGAAGATGAGCCTGAATCAGAAGAAGCATCCTTATTAAGAGGTGACTCAGGCTCTGTAGATGCAAATGGGGGCTCCTGCTCAGTTGATTGCCCCTCAGTATCCATATCCTCTCCAGCACCAAGAATTTCCTCCTCACTTTCTTGATCAAGCTCTTCCTCAGATTCATGGAGAGCCTGAACATCTGTAATTGACCAGAACATTGGTGATTGTGGATGAGCCCCCATTCTATCAGGGTTGTTCTGCCCTTCTGAAGATTCAAGCCCATTTTTATCTCCCTCAGGAAAAAGTGATGATTGGCGAGTGCCCTCATTGGGATGTGATTGTTGGTGGACCCCTTCTCAGTGGAGTAGTGCTTCCCAACCGAGGATTTAGGGCCCTGAACTCCCTGAGAACCAAGTTGTGATTTGCTTCGCACGTTAGCGGGATGTAATTGGTTGTGGGTCCCCTTCTCAGTGGAGTAGTGTTGCCCCACCGAGGATATAGGACCCTTTTCTCCCTGGGGCTTTGATAACGCTACACGCGTCATTCGGGGTCAAAGGAACTTCCTTTTAGTCGAGCAAGTTTTTCAACACCCTAGGCAGTGAACCTAATCGTTGTAGTGTAGTATTAGGGTAAGCCACGGGAATTGATATCATTCTCTAGGGGAATAGGAATGCTAGTGAGAAGTTACTACGCTAAGGTTAGGGTTGAGGAAGATTATTTTTTTATCTTTTTATGTTTTTTAGGAAATGGAAAGGTACGAATCTCGGGGTTTGGATTTGGGGGTTGGTATTTCTACCGATTACTTCTACTTATCTAATTATCTAAACAAAGTGTATGTAGTCTATGTCTAATTATTGTGTGCTCGTATGATGATTTAAAGATGTGTTTACTTAGGTTTTATTACTCCTTAATTATCTCCTTGATACGCTTACGCAGTGCGTTCGGGGTCAAAGGAACTTCCTTTTCGTCGAGCAAGTTTTTCAACACCCTAGGCAGTGAACCTAATCGTTGTAGTGTAGTATTAGGGTAAGCCACGGGAATTGAGGAATGCTAGTGATAGGTTACTACGCTAAGGTTGGGGTTGAGGAAGATTATTTTTTTTCTTTTTATATTTTTTAGGAAATGGAAAGGTACGAATCTCGGGGTTTGGATTTGGGGGTTGGTATTTCTACCGATTACTTCTACTATCTAATTATCTAATTAACTAAGGTGAGGGTAGTCTATGTCTAATTATTGTGTGCTCGTATGATGGTTTAAAGATGTGTTTACTTAGGTTTTATTACTCCTTAATTATCTCCTATTGATGGTTGAATTGTCACGTCCTTATTCTTAATCACGTTGTGTGTCTAAGGTCGTAGGGTATGCGTTTGTCCCTAACTCTTTGAAACTACCAAAGGTTATCGCCTACAAAGTCTCTAGGATTTATAAACTTTAACTCTAATGTACACTTCGGATGGTTTAGCCTACAACAACTCTAGGTGCTATAAACTAGGGTTCACAAAGATTAATCAAGCATTAACTACACAACGGATGACCTATCGCATTACTAGATCATTAACAATTAAGATAAGAGACAACCAATCAATATTCAATAATTAAGTTTCATATTCCCTAAGAAAACACACAAGTAAATTAGCCGGACATGGAGAACATGCAAGCATACACACAAGTAATTGAAGACATAATTAAATTAATGAAGTAAAACACTTATCTTGATGTAAGATAGGGTTTGGAACCCTAAAATACTGTACAAGACAGCCTTGGTTCGGTTTAGGTTTTTACTCCAAAAGACTACACACTGAAAACTAAAAAATTCGGATTCTATATATAAGATTACATTCGCGACGGCGTCACCTTTTAATTTGTGACGCCGTCGGGTCGCCGTTATTAGAGTTTCGTCTTGGCCACGTTAGTCTTGCGACGGCGTCACCTTATGCTTGTGACGCCGTCCCCTTCAGTATCTGACGCCGTCTGGATCAAATCTAGGCCGTCTGAGTTGCGACGACCTACTCTTTTAAAGCCTGACACCGTCACTTGTAAATAAGCAATTTGGCTACTGAGCCGTCACAAAAGTGATGCGACGGCGTCGCAGATAACACCTGACGCCGTCCCCTTCAGTTCCAGCAGTCTGAGTGGCTCGATTCTTGACTTTGGCCATTTTCTTCGTATATTCGCGCCTTTTCGTCCGAATAAGTGTCATTCCAGCATTTTGCCTTCAAGATACCTAAAAAGTGAAAAGGAACGATATTAAGTAATAACGGATACAAAAGTGATCAAATAAGGGCTTAAACGACCCCTCAAAAAGGTACATTTTAAAACCTTATCAAATATCCCTACACTTGGTATTTGCTTGTCCTCAAGCAAATTGTTGGGAATTCTGCTAAGTTAGAATTCTGCTGATGTTACTACCGAAGGATTCTGCTGAAGTTCAATGTTTCTGCTGAAGAAGAGAATCTGCTGAAGTAGTATAATGCGTAGATAGTTTCTGCGGAAATAGTTATTCCGTGTTTTCTATAGTTAGTTAGGATATGCATGAGCTTTATTAGGAAGTGATTATGTATATCTTATTTAGTTTTATGATTATACGTTTCTTAGGAAACAAGTTAGGGTTCCTTGCCTATAAAAGGAACACAATAGTATGATTGATGTAACGAGTTGAAAAACAAAGTTTTAGTAATATAAAGATCCATAGAGGATCAACGTGTTCTTAGTTATTGTGTTTGTGCTTATATTTGATTTCCGCTAAAGAATATAAGTCGTAGAGATTGTCTATTAGTTTGCTTGTGATTACATAAGTAATACTAACGATCTGCGAGTGCTCAAGATCTATCAAGGTCTACAGTTTCAACAAGTGGTATCAGAGCCTCGAGAGAGTCTCTACGATACTAAGAACAGTCTTTTCTAAACACTCATACAACCAACACACCATTCACCATGCCTGGATCACAAGATGATATCGAAGTCACCAACAACCAGAACACCACCCATCTGCAACAACTGAGTCTCTCGAACAGCAACGCCAAGTTTCCTTATCTAAAGAAGGAGGAGTACGATCTATGGGCAATGAAGATGCAGAACTGGATTTCCAACATTGATTGGAATCTATGGGAGATAGTAAGGAAGGGGAACATTTTGAAGAAAACTACCACAGATCCTGATGGTAATCTTATTTATGTACCTCCTAAATCTGCTGAAGAGTTGCTGGCAGTTCAGAGAGAAACCAAAGTTAAAACAATTCTTCTTCAAGCTATTCATGAGGATCACTTGAGTGATTTTCACTTCATGAATGATGCTAAGGATATCTGGTTGGCCATCAAGGCCAAGTTTGGAGGGAATGAGGAGTCTAGGAGAAGGAGAAAATCGATGTTGCGACAACAGTTTGAAGACTTTCAAATCTCTGAAGAGGAAGGAATTCACAAGGGCTATGACAGGTTTCACAAGATATTAAGTCAGTTGAATTAGCTTAAGGCAAAGCCAGATAATGATGATTGCAATTCCAAGTTTTTGCGATCTTTACCTCAATCCTGGTTACAAGTAAGCATTGCCTTTAAAACTAAAGGCGGGCTTGATATGATTACATTTGATGAGTTGTACAACAAGCTTAAATCTCTTGAGCCTGATGTAAGAAGTCCCTTCCGTTCATCATCTACTGCTAGTCACACAGCATTTGTTGGGGCCTCTACTCCAAAGATGATTCATGCTCCAAGTCCTACTTACTCATCATCATCAAACACTACCACTCCATCAAGTTCTCAATCTACAACTAGTGGTATAATGGAAGATGTGCTTGGATCCTTCTTTGCTGATTATGATCCTCAGCAGGAACTTGCATATGAGGATTTTGATCAGGTAGATCCACTGGAGATGGAAGAGATGAAGTTGAAGTGGCAAGTGGCTATGCTCTCTATGGACATCAAGAAATTTGAGCGTAAGGCTGGGAGGAAGTTTGGTTTCCAGGGAAGAGATCCAGCAAGGTTTGACAAAAAGAAGGTTAAGTGCTTTACATGTCATCAGATGGGTCACTTCTCCAGAGAATGCAAGGATAGGAAGGCTGGAGATGAGGTGAGATACTCTTCCTATCAGCAGAATCAAAGGGATGCTGGAACTTCGAAGCCTAGATCCTCAGTTGCTATGGTCACTTTGGATGCCAATGTCGACTAGAAGTCACATGAGTCTGAGAATGATGATGGTCCTGGTGGTGAGAATATTGGGTTGCTGGCAAGCTGTACTTCAGAGGATAGGCATGATCAGATTGCCTTGATGGGCATCTCTCATGTACAAAATTGTTTGTTTGGTTGTAGTGAACGTTATAATGAACTTAAGGAAGCATATGATATTTTGAAACCTAAATACAATGAATGCTATGTTGAAGTTGAAGCTTATAAACAAGCTTTAAAAACATTAGAAAGACAAAAGGTTTGGTTTCAGAAGAATCAAATTGCTTATGATGAAAAGATTAGTGTGCTAGAAAGTGATTTAGAATGCACTAAAAATGACTTAAGAAGGACTGAGAAAGAAAAAGCTATTGTAATTTCTGAAAATCAAGAGCTTAAAGAAAAACTAGATGCATAAATAGCTAGACATAAACAATGGTTAATATCTGGTAATAATCTAGCTAGAGAGATCTATGGTAGTCAATCTGAGACCTCTGCAATAGGGTTAGTTTTTAAAAAATATGTAGGATTAGAAGCTAGACATGATGGGCGTAAAACTACACCAGCAGGCTTAGCTAATTATGTCAAAGAAGGTGACCTACATGCTATACGTGGATCTATTAGAGGAATACCTATGCCTGTTGACCTTTCCATTACTATTTACTTTGATGGATCACATCATCTTTATGGCAAAAAGTCAAAAGACTTGCCAGACCCTGATTCTTCATCTACTGATTTTGTCTCTTGCTCTGACAGTGACAAATCTTCTGATCAAGGGTCTACTTCATATGCTAGCTGTGATAAAAGTGATAAGTCAGACCTACCCAAGACCTCACCCATTCCTGCACCCAAGCCTACCTACAAGCCTATTAGAGTTGCTGCTAAGGAATCCTCTTCCAAGACAGTTTCCTCTGAAGACTTGTCTTTTCATTCTTTGAATAATAATTCTGTTAAAAACAATTCTTTTCATGGTTTTGGTTTGAATACTTCTAATTGTAATAGAACATCTTTTGGTTTGAATAAATCTTCTAAACAGAAGACATGTTTTGTGTGTGGAAGTAAATTTCATTTAATTAAGGATTGTGATTTTCATGAACAAATAATGGGTGTATGTGCTGGGAAATCTAGACCAATGTGGACTAATGTTAATGCTATACCACCCTATGTTCCACAAACAACCTATGCATCTCCTCCTTTTACTTGGAGAAGCTCAGTTGCTAGACCATATGTTCAACCAACAAGTTCATATTTTAAAAATGGTTATTGGCCTGGATATGATGACTCAATGAATGCTGGGAAGGGTTATAGGGATACTGCTGTGAAGCCCTCAGCAGGTTGTTCTTGGACACAAAGGGGACCTAAATTTCAATGGAAACCCAAGAACAATGGTGGATCTTATAAATCTGCATGGCCTCAATCTAAAGATCCACAAGGCAGGTTCAAGTCAGTAATGACTTGAGCCTCAATAGTGTACTAATATTATGTATATTTTTGTTGTTGTTGTAGGATCATCCTCTTAAGCACAAGGAATTTGGCATTGTTGATAGTGGTTGCTCAAGAAGCATGTCAGGAAACAGAGATATGATGCATAATTTTGTACCCCTTGAAGGAGGAGGCAATGTGACCTTTGGTGGAAGTGATGGTAGAATAACTGGGAAAGGGACCATCAAAACACCTCAACAGGACTTCAACTTGTTCTCAGTCTCACAAATCTGTGATACGAAGAACAAAGCACTCTTCTCTGAGGATGAATGTCTTGTGCTGTCTAAAGACTTCAAACTCCCAGAAGATACATCAATTTTGCTGAGAGTTCCTCGTACTCACAATCTATACACATTCAACTTAAATGATGTACAACCAGAAGGTGACTTAACTTGTTTGGTGGCTAAAGCATCCCTGGATGAGTCTATAAAATGGCATAGAAGGATGGCACATGTGAATTTCAAGACCATTAACAAGCTATCTAAACTGGGTCTTGTTGAAGGACTTCCTTCTAATATTTTCACCAATGAACATAACTGTGTTGCTTGCAACAAAGGAAAGCAACACAGAGCCTCATACAAAGCAATTAATGCAGTGAGCCTTATTTCAGAACCTCTTCAATTGCTTCACATGGATCTTTTTGGTCCAACTCAAGTCAGAAGCATAGATCACAAGTATTTTTGTCTGGTTATTACTGATGACTATAGCAGGTTTTGTTGGGTATTATTCTTGAGGACTAAAGATGAAACCTCTAAAATTTTTAAAAGAGTACATTACTCTTGTTGAAAACCAGCTGAACAAAAAGGTTAAAGGTATCCGGTGTGATAATGGGACAGAGTTCAAGAATGCAGTATTGATAAAGCTCTGTAAGTCTAAAGGAATCAAAAGGGACTATAGCACTCCAAGAACACCTCAAAAAAACGGGGTGGATGAAAGAAAGAATAGGACCCTAATAGAGGCAGCAAGATCTATGCTTGCAGACTCTAAGTTACCCACTATGTTTTGGACTGAAGCAGTTGGCACAGCTTGTTATGTTCTGAACAGGGTATCCATTACTAGACCTCATTTCAAGACACCTTATGAACTTCTCTATGGGAAAGTTCCTGTAATTCACTACCTCAAACCTTTTGGATGCCAAGTGACTATTTTGAATACTAGTGATCCACTGGGTAAATTTGATGGGAAGGCTGATGAGGGATATATTGTGGGTTATTCGGCTCATAGTAAGGCGTATAGGGTATACAATTTGAATGCTAAGAAGATTGAGGAGACTTTGAACCTGAGATATCTAGAAGACAAGCCTAATGTTCAAGGACAAGGTCATGTTTGGTCATTTGACCTTGATTACTTAACTGACTATTTGGGTTATTCTAGACATGTGGCTAACCAAAATGCAGGTACACAAGTGTCTCCTACTGACAGTGCTGCTACCATGAATGCTGATTCTGATAGTGAGTTTGAGGTTGATGAGCATCCTATTATTGTACCTTCTTTCTCCCCTAACAATTTTGTAGGTGACACTTCCAAAGTTACTTCTGAGGAGAGTGAAGATGAGTCCAACTATGCAGAGGACCTTGCTAGGCTTCAGAAACAGGAGTATGCAGCTAATCTAGAAGCTCAGAGGAATTCTGAAGAGATTGCAAGAGAAGCAATCAGTGGAAATCACCATTCTGCTGAAAGTGATTCTGTTTCTCCTATCATCACAAAATCTGCTGATAGCCATGTTGTTTCTATTCCCGTTTCTACTAGAGTGTCAACAGACTTGGGAGAACCTTATAAACGTTTTCCAAGTCCTTCAGATCTTGGTCATCATCAACCTAAAGATGGCATCTTCTCCTCACCTTCCTATGACATTGATTTTGAACCAACTGTGACTAATCTTGATACCTCCATTGATGTAAACACCACTGCTACTAAAAGGATCAACATTGCTCATCCATAGTCCAATATTATTGGTGATCCTCATGCACCTGTTAGAACTAGAGGCACTGTAACAAGTTCTAAATATGGTCAAGTAGCTTTCATCTCTTATGTCTCAAACCAGCAAAGAGACAATCACAAAGACTTTGATCATTGTCTGTTTGCCTGTTTTCTCTCTCAAGTGGAACCAACCAGTGTTACTCAAGCCTTGGAAGATTCAAGTTGGCTTGAAGCAATGCAAGAAGAGATGCAACAGTTCCAAAATCAGCAGGTTTGGATATTGGTGCCACTACCTGATGGGAAGTATGCTATTGGGACTAAATTGATATTGAAGAATAAGAGAGATGCAAGGGGTGTTGTCATTAAAAACAAAGCAAGATTAGTGGCTCAGGGGTATAGACAAGAGGAGGGGATTGATTATGATGAAGTGTTTGCACCTGTTGCTAGAGTAGAGGCCATACAGATATTCTTGGCTTATGCATCTTACATGGGTTTTATGGTATATCAAATGGATGTTGAAGGTGCATTTCTATATGATGAAATAGAAAAGGAGGTTTATGTCACTCAACCTAAAGGATTTGAAGACCCAGACCATCTAAATCATGTTTACAAGGTAGTTAAAGCTCTCTATGGACTACATCAGGCACCAAGAGCATGGTATGCTAGGATTTCATCATTTCTACTAAAGCATGGCTATAGAAGAGGTGCCATTGATAAAACACTTTTCTCGAAGAAGAATTCCACAGACATTATTCTTGTGCAAGTTTATATGGATGATATCATATTTGGGTCCACTAAAGAAGCTTGGTGCAGGGAGTTTGAGGAGTTGATGAAGGGAGAGTTTCAGATGAGTGCTATGGGGGAGCTTACTTTCTTTTTGGGTCTCCAAGTTTAGCAGAAACCTGATGGTATCTTTATCAGTCAAGACAAATATGTGAGGGATATTTTGAAAAAGTTTGGTATGGAGAGTGTCAGGACTGCCACAACACCTTATGAAGCTCCAAAGTCAAAGACCAACAATGAACCAGATCTACCTGTGAATGTTCATTTATACAGATCTATGATTGGTTCATTAATGTATCTAATAGCTTCTAGACCTGACATCACTTTTGTTGTGAGTGCTTGCTCTAGACATCAAGTCACTCCACTTGCTTCCCATCTGAATGTAGTGAAAAAGATCTTTAAGTATTTGAAAGGTCAACCTCATTTAGGCCTTTGGTACCCAAAAGAGTATCCTTTTAAGCTGGAAGCATATAGTGATAGTGATTATGCTGGTGCAAATCCGGATAGAAGATCCACAACTAGTGGTTGCCAATTCCTTGGAAAGAGATTGATTTCTTGGCAGTGCAAGAAACAAACTATTGTGGCTATGTAACACCCCAACCCGATAAGGATAGAAGTATCACAGTATGGTGTCATATCAGAACATACATAATGAACATAAATCGAACAGCGGAAGTCTTAATTAAATAAATCAAAAATTTAAGTCAACAAGACTTATCAATACATAGATACAAAAGGAAAACTCTGAATAAATATAATAACGAAATTAAATGAAGTCTAAGATGACTAGGCATGGTCTCTATATCAGCTCATCTCTCAACCCCAAACAATCCCCAGCTCCTAGCTTATGTACCTGCCGCAGGAAAAGAAATGCGGCTGAGCTTAAAAAGCCCAGTGAACAGACATAACGATACAATAATAATAACACTGAACTGAGATCAAGGTATGGAAGGTCAGTCAATAAATCTGGTATATCAAAGGAACAAAGTATGGTAAATGAAACATAGGAAAATGGGTCAGTTATCCACCACGAGCCACAAAACAAATAAAATCAAATCATATATCCATAGTAGCCTGTAGTAACCAATAGTAACCATAGCAGATATAACAGACATGGAGTGATCAGCTCCCAGATTGTGAAGACGCGTATTGCACACGACATCATTCACCAGACAAATCATAACATATCAGATAACAGAACAAATCTAGGATGCATCCATACGCCCCAACAGACAGATAGTGTCCATACAATATATAACGAGCTCATAATCAGATAACAGAAAGGGACGGCGTGGAACATCACTCAACCACACTAGAGTCATGCCATTGGTGCATCAATGACACGGACATGGAACCCCCATGCCTAGTGATAGCTCGGGTCTCAAACTGACAGGTCAAGGCAAGGTCATATCATAAGGATTCATATCAAAGGTTCAAAAGTCAAAGGTTCATATCAAAGTCCATATCACATCTTCATAATCAAAGGTGCATATCAAAGGTTCATAATCAGAAGGTTTATATCAGTGGTTCACATTAAACAATTCACACAGGAGATTCAATCAAAGGGAGCATAGCAGGATTATAGGGAAGCCCTAGTAAGAAGGCTCAGAGCAAAGGATAACAGTTCAAAACCAATATCGAAAGATGTAACGAATCATGAGAAACCCCTACTGAAAAGGGATGGAATATATGTACCTTATTCGAAGCAAGCAACAACGAAAGTACAATCAAGAAATTCGAAAGATCACTCCTTCCTCGAGGGATCTACAGAAGCGAAAGGATGTACATTTATTAAATGGAGTTAATGCATTTTGATTCCGATTGAGTCTTTTAGGGTTTTTAAGTCTCTTTCCATTTTAGGTAACTTTATATTTTGGGCAAGTTTCCACAATTAGCAAGTTTTGTCATTTATGCTTAAATTAATGTTAAATTAGGTTCACATGATTAAAAAATGATTATTATGGTTTAGAGTCTAAATCGTCATTATTACCAAGTATAGGGTCTAATATGTAAGTATCATAAGCTTAATTATTTTATCACTTTAGTCTACTTCTTTTATTTAATTAATGAGTCAACCTTCGAGTTTCATTATTTACACAATGAGTCGTATACCCTTTTATTAAATTAAATACCTTGTTATGAAAACCATAAACCAAGTCGACACTTTCCTATCTTTAACAGCCAGAGACCTTAATCTTAACCAATGACTTCAACGCGTGATCCTTTTTTAATAATTATATGCGACACAATTTTAATCAATATTTAAACACGTCCCGTTTAACTAGTTACCAATTAATACATATGCATGTAGTCGAATGATTATGAGGTCGAGAGTAGTTTCCAGACAGTAAGGTATTTATGGATCACCTCTTTCATTATTTTATGTGATTCTACTATAACTTCTATATGACCATATATACTTGTGAACATGCATGCAAAAAGGATGAAACTAAACAAATTCATACTAGTATGCAAGAGGTTAATAGATTCATATGTTTAATACATCATGTGACGTGGGATTCAAACAGAAGCATGGGTCAAATATACGGTTTCAAAACAGATTTTTATGTGTCGAATAACATGTTCAAAATAACACGACATGCACTAAATGAAAACAGGTTATTGGTCATGGTGTAGGGTCGAGCAAGAGTCATGTGGGTCGAATAGAATTTCAACAATATTTTTATTATCTTATGTGATGTTTTAGATGATGTATGCATGCATTTGAATGATATAACCCTCGACGTAAAACAAGAAACAAAGAAGAATTGAAAAGAGTTTATGATGATACCAAGCTTAGGTGTATTAATGGAAAGAGAACAAGGACTAACGAATCGAACCCACGTCCAAATTAACACCAATAGTCACCCTTCTTGCTTGCTTGGTCGAATGGAAGAGATGGAACAAGATGTTTGCCGTCACTTTTCTTTGAGGAAGTTAAGGTTTCTTTGTTTTTTTATTTTTGAATGAGATATTGGAGGTTACAAATGAGAAGATCCTTGATATCAACATGGAAGATTTTAGGAAGTAAATGGGAGTAATATTCGGCTGAATGGTGGGGACAGTTATGGACAATTTCAATGACAATCAATTTACTATAATTAACATGTTTTTATTATTTAGTTAATTGTATATTGTAAGCCTTGTACATTATTAGGTCCAAGTAACTTATGTAATGTGTGATATTCAGACATAAGTGAAAGTCAGTTTTATTATCTTGTACCATTTGGTCAATTATGAATTGCTCGACGTGGTTTACGAATTTTTATAATTATTGACTTGAGGGGCATAATGGTCTTTTAACACGTTTTAGATTTTCAGGGTTTTACAGGCTATCTCATCTACTGAAGCAGAGTATGTTGCTGCTGCAAATTGCTGTGGACAGGTTCTTTGGATACAAAATCAATTGTTGGATTATGGGTATAACTTCATGAACACAACAATTTTTATTGATAATCAAAGTACCATATGTATTGTTAAAAATCCAGTTTTTCACAGTAGAACTAAGCATATTGAAATCAGGCACCACTTTGTAAGAGATGCATATGAAAAACATTTGATAAAAGTGGTTAAAATTTACACTCATGATAATGTGGCAGATCTGTTAACTAAGGCTTTTGATGGACCAAGGTTTCAACACCTTGTGGTCCATATTGGTATGCTTAACCCTTAACTGCAAAGTTTAAGGGGAGGCATAGGCCTCAGGGGAGGCATATGCCTCAGGGGAGGATTTTGGATGTAAACTTTGTATATTAGTTTATATATTTGCTAACACTAACCCACTAATGTTCTTTTAGTTTGTTTTGGTTTGGTTTGTGTGTTCTCTGTTCTGCTTTTGGCAGCTTGCATATATAAGTTGGAGTTTATCAAGTTTGGTTCATTGGAATATGGTCAAGAAAGCTTAAAAGCTTGTTTCTACTAAAAGCAAAGTACTGAAGAGAGCATATTGTTTCCACTGAAGATAAAGTACTGAAGAGATGTACTGAAGTTAAATTGCTCATTCATTC
>OU343218.1:176376001-176650919 GCA_910596185.1 Chrysanthemum makinoi
AAGATACAGCTTACAGCTTACAGCTTACAATGCATACAATCAACTTCAAATGGAAATACAAGATTCATTACTATATATGATCTACTGAACCTATACTAAGTTCCTATCATCTACTAGCTCATATCATCTATTCCAACTGCTGGATATGCATGACCAGGATATGCATGACCAGTACGATGAGCTAAGGATCAAAATGGGAAGGATGGATTAAGGAAACCCAAGATGATGAAGAGGAATACAGCAGATGGATGTGTGATATGACTGTGTCATTTGTGCTTCATCTGCTGGTTTCACCAAAAAGCAATCAATCCATCTTCCTTTTGCCCTTCCCCTTTACGATATGAGATGAAACACCAAACCATGACGCAGGAAGAGCGAATACCACCTGTTTAGGTTGAGGTGGTGGAGGTTGAGGGTGTGAAGTTATCTCCTTAGTGGAGTCATCAGAGTCATCAGAAGACTCACTTGGATCCACTACACTGTCATCTTCAGAAGAAGGGAGAAAGGGGGATTTTCTTGGTCGTGATGTTTGTGGAGGAATATAGAGTCGCCAAAGGTTAGTATCATCACTTGATAATGATGATGATGGAGAAGAGGTTGGATCTATAACCTCTGATTTGGTATTCATGGCTGATTGTGTTTGATTGTTGTTGATTGTGGTTTGTGATGTAATTTGGGTTTTGTGATGATAATTGGGGATAAATGATATATGTGAAGTGTGCATTGGGATTGTTATATAGACGTGATATGTGCTAAAACACATATAATTTCTTTATCAAATCAGACCCAAAATAACCAAGAAAGAGCCGTTTATTGCTAATATTTGATGGTTTATTGAGTTTTTGTATGTGCAGGTACGGATATGTCAAAACACACAAAAAGAAGCCAAATCAGACAAAAGCCCGAGCACGAGAGATAAAGAGTGCTAAAGCTGAGCCGGAAGGTCAGAATTGAGCATCTGTGAAGATTTTTATTCTCTGAGGATGATTTTTAGAAGATATGATCAAGATTGAAGAATTGTCAGAATCAGTCCCTCTACTTTGAGTATTTGACAGAATAGACCCTTGAAGATTCAAAAGTTGCAAATTCAGCCCTTAGATTATTTGAGAATGACAACAATGGCCCTTGGATTACATTTTCATAATTACACCTTTGGCCCCTGAAAATTCAGAATAGGCAGTTTTGGCCCTTATGCTACACATTGGATCCATTATCTATCCTTAGTCCATGTCTTAACTCATTTAGCCCAAAATAATCAAAAGCCCAAGACTCCTACAACCCTTACCCGGTCCAAACACTTATACCTGTTTACCCATGGACCCTGGTCAACACACCCATTTACCCGGTCAAAGAAGTCAAAAACAATAAAAAACGTTTTAACTTTTACCCGCCAAGAACACCCCCAATTTACCAGTTACCATGAACCCTAAATCCCCCACGCTTCAATTCTCCGAATGCACACGATTCAAGCCAAATTAAATACTTGACTCTGACACGTGACTGACACACGGATGCCACGCTGGCAATCCGTGTGTCATTCCATCAAATCCTTGCATTCTCATTGGTGGAGAGAACGTGGCACATCAAATCAATGGCTAAGATAGATTGATGATTGTTGGGAAATGATCCAAGGGACTGAAAACACTCAGAGAAAGCACAAGATGGTTTCTGGATCCTTCTAAGAGGCTTGAGCTCAAGTATATAAACCCCCTTCATTCACAAGTTGTAGACATCTTTCATTTTCAGTAGCATAGCTGTAGTTTTAATTTCAATTTAATGTTTTCAAGTAGTTTGTAGTTCTTGTAATCTCTATTTGTACTCAAAATTTTCAAGTTTAATGAAATTTAGCTTTAGTTCTCAAATCCTTGTTTAAGCTCTTTAATGATTCTCTTATTTGCTTATTAGTATTGTCTGTTTAAAATTACCTTATTTCAAGTAATCTCAGTTTGTTTCTCATCTTAATAAAAAATAAAAAAAAATCAGAAAAACAATTGAAAAATAAAAAAAATACTTTAAAACTGCTTTTAAGCTTCAATAAGCTTAGCTACTGTTACATAAGCTCATCTAAGCTCTAAATAGCTTTTAGTGAGCTTATTGCTGTTTTAAATCATTATTCACTCAAATTCACTATCTCAGTCAACAAAGGTCAACTGCAGAAAGCCATGGTTTAATTGCTGGAATTAGAACAGGATTTGGTTGAATTTAGCTTGAATTAGTATTGGTTAAGGGGTAGAATAGTGTGCTCAGTTGCAAGCCATAGTGGCTGGACATCTTGTGAGTTTTTAATTTCTCTCAGCCTTAATTCAGTAGTATAGATTAGTTACTATTACTTGTTTATGATTAATATAATATAATCTAGTATTGTTAGCTTGTTTAAGTTAATTGATTACTTGTTTAGATCATTTCTGTCTTAAGTTTCATCATCGGCATAAGTAGATCAATTGCTTTTAAGTGTTACATTGCTTTCTTGCTTGCATCATTTAGGTGTTCTAATATTGCTAGAATCTGAATTAAGCCATATCATGGTTTAGATTGGTAGTTAGTAGTGGAATATTTACAAATCTATCACTAAACTAGTGTTTGGATCAGGGCAGCAATCTGAGTTTGAGGATAGTTTTTGGGAGAAGCTCATTTGATTCAGTTTCTCTTAGGTGTATTAGAGTCATTTTAGTCATAAAATTTGCTTCTGCAACCTCTAAAAGTCAAAATCACTATAAATCTGTCTTAGTGTTCTTATCAGTTGGCATTTAAAGATCATTAGCTTGATTTAGGTTTAGATGGTAGTATAGTAGCTTATTATACGTTTATTTTAGCTTATAACTTCATAATCAGTTCATAAGTTGATCTTAAAACTCACTTTAGTCAAATTTCCAAAACTGTTTTCAAAAGTCAAAAGTTAAAACATTCAGTTTTTGCAAAAGTTTGTAGAATTTTCATGGTTTCAATTCTGGTTTAAAATCATTAAGATTTTGGGAAAAATAACTTCATTTGGTCAACTTTGGAAAATAGATTTTTGTGAAATTTTTATAAGCCTTTTTAAGGTCTAAATTAGCTGCTCTTTAAGCCCTAATCTCCCCTGTGTCAGACTCAGCTTTTGCTGAGTCATTTCTCAGCAACTTGCAGAGCTTGTCAAAAGCTCATTTGAGCTCATCTCAAGCTGAAACTTGGTCCACTTGCTGTTTGGTTGGTAATCTTAAGTTCTCCATTTGCGGTTTTCACTCTAGCTTATTAGATAAGCTGGCACATGAGCTTAAAGTAGGGCCTTAGAGGCTGTTTGGCATTAGTTGATTCTTATCATCAATTCCTAGTGGTTTGCTTATTTGAGGTTAGAAATAGTTGCAATTAGTTGCTTTTAGGTTATTTCAACATACTTTAGCTTCTTCTTCCATTTAGTGCTCATTAGTGCTCATTTGCTTATTTAAAGTGCTTATTTATAAGCACTTTTCACTACAGCTTCATTTTCTTGTGCACCTGCATCACTTCTCTTATTTTTCATAGATTTAGCATAATATTTTAGAATTTTCCTGAATTTTTCATAATTTTCTGGTACTGTTTACTATTTTTCTTATTTAAAACTGTTGGATATTGGATTTCACATACACATCAAACCATAACACAAAGTGGGCGTATAATGGTGAGTTCTAGAGAGAGAAAGTTAGAGGTTTAGGGAACTTAGTGAGAGAAAGAAAAACTATTATTATGAGCTCCAACTCTCTACCTTGGGAGGTAGAGAGTATTTATAGTCTTACATAAAACGCCACACAACGGGCTGTGGATCAGGCATACAGTGGGTAAAGACCCGTCCGTCCTCCACGGTGTTACTTAACAAGATACTACTTAACTGAATATAACTATGACTACGAGCATTCTAACGATTACATATACTTGAGGTGACCGACTCTTTAATACCGGGAATTTCTAATTCCTAACAATCTCCCCCTAAGGGAGGCCACCTCAAACATATACTAAAATGACATTGAATACAATCAGATATTACATTAACAATTGATCTTGCATTCTTGATGTAGTACTTTGCTCCGAAGCTCGTAGTCATTGATTCCACTCATTGCATGTTTGGTTAATCCAAGTGGAGGTCTTTACTGATCCACGTGATAATAATGTTGAGCCAGCTTTTGAGATCATCACCTAATAGAAAATCTCTGATACATCCATTGTGGTGTTGGTATTATGTGATGTTGTGACTTTCGGACCGACATGCTCACATTCTGGATCATGATATCTTCTAATCAGAGTAGCGGAAGCATTCGTTGATTCATGATATTGGCAGCAGCGTAGCAGAAGCATGGAGTGAAAATATCAGAGTCATTGATGCACTAATCATGATTTCTTTTGAGATGAATGTGTTAGGTGAGCATGCGGCTATGGATTGACCGCTCCATTCTGATCAGCTGCAAACGTCAGGGTGTACCTGCATACAACTGTTAGCAATAAATCGCACGAAAGTGTCTTTGATCACTTTTGTTGAATTGAGGTACACGGCCCACGGTTCCCGTTGATCAGTACAAGTACTGCCTGTGATCAGGAATAATTACGAAGAATTTCCTTGACAGGTTTCGCAGCTGCTCTAGCTGTTCTCAAACCGGAACGTCTCAAAGAAGACAACACGGAGTGAGTGAACCAAATAATTAAGTCCAACGATTGATGAAAAGAGATTTGAAAAACAATCGTGTATTGCTCAATAGAAATTGTTTTGCAATATAACGAAGGTTTTAATGAAAATCAATTATCAATCATAAAACACCTTTTGATTTGAAAAATTAGTACACGGTCGACGTGCTAATGAAAGGAGTTTTAAAGCACAAAGACCGGTTTTTTCAAAGGTATCCGTCAATCCATAACCTGGACCAGGATTGATTCAAAAGAATGAATCGCCCCATTGTTTCTGTCCAGTTGTCACATGGTTGATCTGTATAATAGATCTCACATGCCACCTACCAGAGCTTGTTTGATGTTGGCTCCAGAAGGCTTTCCATCTTCATTGTGAGTATGTTTGCATATCACTCAGATGTTCTGGCAATACCACAAGGATAATGCGTAGGACTCAAGATATAATTTCTCTTTCCACATTGTGTGAAACAGAGAGTCTTCATTGAAAGTGTCCTAATGAGATTTATTGATGATCTCGTGGCACTAGACTCAATTTGTGCATATTTGGATCCTATATCGGAGACTAGGGAGAGGGTCTCCTCCTTCAATATCAACAATCTCTAAGAGAGAGTCGATAGATAATGTCGGTTCCCCGTGAGAATGAAACAAGTCCTTTTAAGAGGAACTTGAGTGGTTTGGAAAGTTGAAGTGCAGTGCGTCACTGGGTCCATGACGTCTTGTCTTCAATACCGATGTTACCATCAGTAGCATATGAATTGAACCCGGTTTCTGAGGTTGAATAAATGGAAGGCTATTTGTTTTCACCCTTTTCTCATTCAATTCTTTTTAATTCTTCAACCCCTTCAGTGCTTACCGAGACTTCATAGCAAGAACCTTGTTGGGTTTATTCCAGTACTAGCTCAGCCTCAGTCTGCACTCTTCCCATATCTCATTTTTTTTCTCCTTTTATCATCATACCTAAGAACTCTACACTAACTAGTGGATAGTTCCTGGTTAGATCCCTCCGGTTCTGGCGGATCATGGGAACACATACCTAACCTTATCGTCCTTATATCACCATACATAATGTAAAGTTGGTCGGTCTTTTTGGTATTGTTCATCTGCCATAGGAACCAATTGAAAACCATTTGAAAATCAATCCAGATACTTATGATATTTTATCAAAGCATTTTGTACCTGAATTGTTTTTGATATTTTTAGAATAAGTGCTCCCCCTCAACATGTGAATCAAGTATTTGAAATAGTTTTTCACACGGAGGCAAGAGAAAGAATTAACTTCTTTGATTACCATTTAAAAAAATATCAACATCACTTCCCTAATCGAATCAAGTAGATAAAGCATTTTGGGAAGGATGAGGTTTTCATGATTTTGCTCCCCTCAATATGTGCCTCGAGATTTGAAAAGAGTTTTGCACATACTAGAGGGAACTTGCACCTTGAGATAAGTTATCACGTTTCAAATCATAGGTTTAAGATAGATGCTCCCCCTCAACATGTGCATGGAAAATTTGAAATCGTTTGTCATATGTGGGAAGGGGAGCTTGTACATCCTTATAAAACCATTTACCGAATTATCAGTTTAAATCCAATATTCTCCCCGATCACAATTATCAAATCATTTGAGATTTGTGATCTCTTATAGATTTAAATTGATTTTGAAAGCTTTTAAGGAGAATTGTGACTTGATTATGAAAGCGTTTTAACTGATAATGATCGGATTTTAAGACTTTAGACTCCATTGATAAAACATGCTTGAATATCTTTTGAAAACAATTGAATGCCAAATAACTTTTAATTTAATTGAAATCATTCTCCCCTCAATCAATGACATAGGTTGTTGATTGAGAGATTGATATTTTGACAAATAAGTCCAGATGATTATCAAAAATAGAGACTGAAGTTATTTTTCAAAGCAGTTAGTTTTCAGCAGATAAATGATTAAAGAATAAGAGCATGGAATTTTGAAAACATGATAAAGTATGGCTCTGTTCTTTCTTTGAAAAAGCCGGTTACTGCCTGAAATGACAATAAACCATTGTTTCTCCTTCTCCCAAAATATATATATATATATATTTTTTTTGAATTCGAACAACATCTAAAGTCCCGTGTCATTCTTTGAATGACAGCACAAAGACCGTAGATATTATCGAACCGAGAAAACGCATGACAAAATGACAATATTTTTGAAGATTTTTCGAATTTTTCAGATTTTTATGGTTTTTGAAGGTTTTATAATTTTGTATTTTGATTTTCGAATAGATATATACAAGAGATAGATGAAGATAGACCTTTACTCCTCGTCTTCCTCCTGAAGACGTTTGAGTGTTTCTGGTTGAAGACTTTTCAAGCCAAGACGTGGAAGAATAAACTCAAAACGTTCTCTTGGAAGAGCTTTGGTGAAGATGTCTGCTAACTGATATTCAGATCTCACAAAATAGAGTTCCACCACACCTTTTTCCACTTGTTCCCTGATGAAATGATGTCGAATGTCGATATGCTTTGCTCTTGAGTGTTGAACGTTGTTGCAAGAGAGAGCAATAGCACTTTTATTGTCACAGGACAGAGGGATTTTGTTGAATTCAAAGCCATAGTCAGATAATTGAGATCTCATCCATAAGACTTGAGCACAACAAGATGACATGGCTATGTATTCAGCCTCTGTAGAGGAAATAGAAGTACTCATTTGCTTCTTTGAAGACCAGCTCACAAGCTTATCACCCAAAAACTGAGCACCTCCAGACGTACTTCGACGAGTATCTTGACATCCTGCATGATCAGATCTGCATAGGCGGTTAGTGACATACCGGTGTCCTTCGGGTACCAAAGTCCCATATTGATGGTTCCTTGGAGATACCGAAAGACCCGTTTAACCGCTTCAAGGTGCTTTTTAGTAGGCTTAGCCTGGTATCTAGCACACATGCAAACAACGAACAAGATGTCTGGTCTACTAGCAGTGAGGTACATCAGGGATCCAATCATACTACGATATTTTGTTTGGTCAATCATGATCCCTGAGTGGTCCTCATCTAGTTTGGTTCGATCAATCATGGGAGTGTCAACAGGGTCACTTGAATCAAATCCAAATTTCTTTAAGATCTCAGTTGCATATTTAGATTGATTTATGAAAATGCCTCCGGGACTTTGCGAAATTTGTAATCCCAAGAAAAATGACATTTGTCCCATCATTGACATTTGAAATTTTGAACTCATTTCATTAGAAAAACGATCACATTCCATTGGGTCAGTCGAGGCAAAAATAATATCATCAACATAAATTTGAACATGAGTTAAATGTTTGCCTGACTTCCTGGTGAACAATGTTGGATCAACTGCTCCTTTGCTAAATTCGGTTGATAGAAGAAACTTTGACAATGTATCATACCATGCCCTTGGAGCTTGCTTTAAACCATAAAGGGCCTTCTTCAAACGATAAACGTGAGTAGGATGCTCTTGATTTACAAATCCTTCAGGTTGGCTGACGTAGACGACTTCTTTAAGATCTCCGTTCAGGAATGCCGTCTTTACGTCCATTTGATAGACTACCATGTTCTTACTTGCAGCATTAGCCAAAAGATTCTAATTGCCTCGATTCGAGCCACAGGAGCAAAAGATTCTTCAAAGTCTATACCCTCCTCTTGACGGTATCCTTTAGCAACTAATCGAGCCTTGTTCTTCAACACATCACCATGCTCATCAAGTTTCACTTTGAAGATCCATTTAAGAGCTATAATCATAGCACAATCTGGAGCAGGTACTAATTCCCATACATCTAGTCGATCAAACTCATGAATTTCATCTTGCATAGCATTGAACCAGCTATCTTCATTCATGGCGGTTTTAGCATCTTTTGGTTCGATCTTAGAGAGTACGGAGTTGAAGAAGCACCATAAGGCATCGGTTGCAAGTTGTTTCCGTGTGGATACTGGACGAGAGGGATTTCCAATGATGTTGTCTAATGGATGATCGTGAGTCCATTTTCTGAGGTGTTCATGTGGTAGTTGTTGAGGGACTGATGTAGCAGAGTCGATGTCTCCTGAAGAGGATGGTTCTGAAGAAGATTCAGGAGCAAATATGTTTTCAAATGGAGCATCTTCGGGATTAGCAAAGGGATTAACTTCATCATTGATGCCAGAAAAAGTTCCATGATGTACATTTGAAGAATGATGATTTGTTGATGAGACGGAAGGATCAGCAGAAAGCACTTCTTGACTTAAAGATATTGAGACTGAGGGATTGACTTCATTCACTGGAATATGAGCAGCCTCTGTTGTAGGGATCAACACCTCATTAGTACTCGGATCATAAAGTTCATCAAACATAGGATCAAACAATTTCCTTAAATATGGCGTTTCTTGAGAAGAGTTTGGAACAAGGGATGAACCAATTGGACTGATTTGAAGTGCGGGTCCAGAATTGAATTGTTCAGGAGCCGTTTGACCGGTCAGCTCATCAAACGTAACGTGAATTGTTTCCATGATGTTTCGGGTTCTTTTGTTGTAGATTCGGTATCCCTTTTGTTTGGTGCATACCCTACAAATACTCCAATGTCTGCTTTAGCTCTAAGTTTGCCTAAGTCTTGACCCTCATTAGTTGGATAGCACAAAGCTCCAAACACACGAAGGAAGGAGAGATTAGGTTTTCTGTTGTGGACAAGTTCATATGGTGTCTTTCCATGAACAATGTGAATCAGGGAACGATTTTGTGTGTAGCATGCAGTGGCAATAGCTTCAGCCCAGAGAAACATTGGAACTTTTGAGTAAATCAGATTGTTCTAGCGGCTTTTACAAGAGTTCGATTTCGCCTTTCAACTACACCGTTCTGTTGAGGAGTTCGTGGAACACTTCTTTGATGGCTGATTCCAATGCTTTCATAAAATTCACTAAGTTGTTTGTTAACAAACTCAGTTCCATTGTCTGTCCGGATAATTTTGACGGTTTTGTTAAGTCGAACTGCAAATTGTTTGATGAGTTTGAGGATGATATCAAGAGTTTCATCCTTTGTCCTTAAGAACTTGACCCAGGTGAATCTAGAGTAATCATCAACTATAACTAACACATATTTCTTCCCAAAGATATTCTGCACTCTCATTGGTCCACATAAATCCATATGAATTGTATGAAGAACTTCTGTGACAGAGTTAGTAGGTTTGGGTTTATGGGCATACTTCTTGCTTTTTCCCAATTGACATGCTGAACAAAGATGATCCTTTTCATACTTTAGTCGAGGTAAACCTACAACTAAGTCCTTTCTGGAGAGATCATTGATGGTGCCGAAGTTCAAGTGATTGAGACATCGATGCCATAACCATGACTTTGTTTTTGAAGCCTTTGACAGCAAGCAAATTGGAGAAGACTTCATCATATCTTCTATAGAGATGGTGTAAAGATTTGAACCACGAGTTCCTCTTAAAAGTTCCTTACCATCAAGTTCTCTAACAAAACAAGTATGTTTTCTGAAGGCTACTTCTAGATCAGAGTCACAGAATTGACCGACAGAGAACAGATTATGACCAAGACCTTCCACATAGTATACTCTAGAGATAACACTATCACCAACAACATAATCACCATAACCCTTAATTGCACCGAAATGATCATTACCGAATCTAACTGTCCCGATGAATTTTCTCACGAAGTTCATGAGCCGCGACCGGTCTCCAGTCATATGCTTGGAACAGCCTGAGTCCAGGTACCACAGAACGATTTGAACGATCTGCAGTTGAACACAGACAAGAATGGATAACTGGATAATTGGGATCCCCATGCAAGAATGGGTTCCACTTGGTTAGTAACAGTAATTGGAACACCCACATCGAAAATAGAAACATCCATATCAGAAGTAGAAGCAATGGAATCATTGGGAATAGATGCAATGTTGGTGTCTGTATTTGACCTATTCAAAGTATGTTCACTTCTTAAGGGAATAGTTCTACCAGTAGGCATCCATTTTCTAGTGGGCATAATCTTAGTAGTTTGAGAGCAAAACTGATTATTCTTATGGCCAAAAGGTATCCAATAATAACCTATCTTTATAAAAGTTCTTCCTGTGGGTTTCCACTGTTTTCTAACAATCTTTCGTTTTTGCCTTTTTGCCTTATTTGCACGATTATTAGCATTAACAATTTTAACTGGGCATTTGATAGCATTAGACAAATCATTCACACCACATTCATGATTAGCAACAGAATTCAAGCAGACATCATTACAAGGTATGCAAATAGTATCAGAATTCAATTAATTACAGTACGCCTAAGGCTAATACTAGAA
The DNA here is from genome assembly GCA_910596185.1 of Chrysanthemum makinoi. Classification (NCBI taxonomy): domain Eukaryota; kingdom Viridiplantae; phylum Streptophyta; class Magnoliopsida; order Asterales; family Asteraceae; genus Chrysanthemum; species Chrysanthemum makinoi. The sequence goes on from OU343218.1 coordinate 176,386,897, forward strand.
TCAACACGATTCGTTTTATTCAACTCAAGCTTAAAGTTCCTAGATTGGTCTTCTACTCTCTTCCAATGCACATTCTTAGCTTGCAAGGTCCTATCATTCCTTGTATTGTCTTGAGACTTTGACCTGCTCGCTTTAAAGTCACTGATTACTCCTGTAGAGGGAATGGAAACATTAGTTGGTTGATCTAGTTTTTGCATTCCTGAACTTGATGTGCAAGGATCTGAAGTACTAGAAGGCACATTAGTGTATACTTTCTTAAGACTGTGATTTGAGCTTTTTGCAGGCACACTGACGTTCACTTTCTTAGTACTAACATATCTGGAATCTGAACTACTTGAAGGCACATTAGTGTTTCCTTTCTTAAGACTGGGCATAGAACGGATTTCCTGCTTGGAACTAGGCATAGAACAAGGCATCACAGCTTTGCCTTTTGCACCTAAGGTTAAGGATTTGGGACATGTTGCAATTACACATTCTAGCAACTCTTGAGATCGTTTGGCCTTGAGGCAAGCAAACCTAATTTCACTATCAAGAGGTTTGTTAATGAAATCCTCTTCGACAATCTCACGGAGACATTCTAGACTATCCTTAAGGTGAGCACAGTATTCATGAAAAGCATGTTCATTATTCCTAAGATGAGGAGGAATATATTTAACTGTCACAGTGTATTTGCAGTCTAAGGGTGACTTTGAGACAACATTCTTATTGAAAACAAGTGGCAATTTCCCATTTCCCTGTCTCCTCAGATTCTCAATTTCCTTTTGTAAAGACGTTATTTTTTCGTTGTTTTGGTCACGGGTGACTTTTATTGAATCATATAACTCTTTAAAATGTCGTTTAACTTTTTCATTTTCTTCTAGAAAACTCTGGTTTTCCTTTTGTAAGGCATCAACTAAGTTTTGAAGATGAAAAGTTTGAGAATTCTGAGAATCTAAAGGAGGAGGCATTTGGGAGCCTGTCATATTGTTCGTTTGACCCTTTAATTGAGAGATTTGGGCTTTCAACTTTCTGATCGTGTTGCACTGAGCTTGAATCTGTTCATCACGTTTGTTAATTTGAAAAACTGCATCAAACTCTGGAGCATCTGAGGATGTCTTGATATTTGAAGTTTTGACATTTTCTTTAAGATGTTGATATTTTAGTTGTAAATTAAAATGCTCAACTTCCAGTTTAGAAAAATGTTTAACCAAATTGTCGTGATCATCCAGTTCAATTTTCTCGTTTAGTTCAGAATTAGTTTTTCAAGCTCAATGACACGATCATGGGAGACTTTCACTGCAACCGATAATTCATGAAATTTGGAAGCATTAATGGAACAATTTGTAGCAGTTAAAAACACATCCTGAGTAATACATTCAGAAATCAGGTTCTCATTTAGTGTATGCAAGTTCTTCCTCTCAATCTCATTATATTTTAGTGCTCGCTCATAGTCACTAACTTCAACTATCATTGCATCAAATTCCTTTTCCATTCCCTTAATATCAGTTTCTATCCCCTTTTTAAGACTCTCAAAGTGATCTTTTAGAAGTTTAAAGAAAGGCATGACCTCAGTTAAATAACATTCTTTCATTTGCTCAAAACCTCTTTCTCCTTCCGTAATACCAGTGGGTGTGATCCTTTTCTTGCAAGTTTTCTCAAAATCAACAAATAGTTGAAGTATAACATATTGGCTAATTAAGGTCTTGCTTTTAGTGGCAATTGTTCTAGGAACAAGATGCATTGGTGTATTAGGAGGATACACAGTCGCTCTAGGCATTTTCCAAAGAGGAGGGTTTGTTTCAACAATATTTTCAGCTTTCCGCTTATCTAAATCCATTTTCCAGAAAACTTGTTCGGGAGTCAACAATGTATGAGGTTTAAACATGTTCAAGGAAATCCAGTTTTCCTTCTTGTAATCATGGGGTGTGATCTTTATTTTCTTCTCTCTACATTTAGGATCATCTAATTTCTTGTTCATCTTTTCCCTAGTGACTTCATCTGATTTCTTATCTTCCTCAGTGCACTCAACGCAACTAGGTTTCTGTCTAGGTTTTAGGATTTCATTGCCATCATAAAGAACCTTATGAGCATTTCTAGCCCTTTTAATGACCTCTGGATTTGGTTCCTCAACAAGGGGAATGCTATGCTTATCGCTTAGGACCCTATGCTTAGTGATCATGTGAGCAGTCTGAATGGTGTTCCCTTGTATGTACAACTTGTTTTCAAGTTTGTTTTTCAAAGTTTTCAGATTAGAAAAATCTTTCAAGAGTTTTGATTCCTTTGCATTAAATTCTTGCTTAAGCATTTTCACATTTTCTTGAAGTTCTTGTTTTTGCTTAGCAGTTTTAGAAAGATTTTCTTGCAAGGAATTTAACTCTTGTTTTAATACTTCTTCTCAAAAATTACTTTTTCTAATAATTGTACGCACTTGGTCATCCATTTCCTCGCCACGAGTGGTCAACTTAAATTTAGCACGTTGTTCATAAATAGCAACACGTTCTTTATAGGCATTTAATTCAGATATTACGGAATCATCAGGGGCACAGGCAGTGTATTCATCAAAAATATAGTCATTGTTGATCTGCAGGAGATGCATCTCTTGGTACAACTTCACTTTCACTTTGTTTCACATATTGATCATATGGGACAACATTGATATTACCTATATTTTCACTATTTGAAACAAAAGTTTCAGTTGATAGTACTTTGTCATGCATCTTATGCACATCAGAATCATCGTATAGTTTTAGTACCTCTGAGATGAGTGTGTCTTTGGATGGGCCAGCCTGTGTTGAAGAGGAGACCTTGGGAGAAACCATTGGAGAAATGCTAGCCATAAAGATTGTGTGTGCAGTAGGTCCATCATCCACATCAGAATCGTATGCATCACAATCAGCGACTTGAAAGGCATTCTGATGATTGTGACCTATCTCCTGAATAGGCTGCTCATCCACATCTGCATCATAGGTCTTGGCATTGCCCTCAGCAAGAAACAACAATTCCTCTTCATCCAAAGTAGCACCATTATCCTGAGCTTGCACAAGCAGCATCTTATCTCTGAAGTAATCAGATTTTGTGGACGCTTTGTAGATGTGCAGTTCCTTGCAATGTGTCCCTCACCACCACAATTATAACATTTGATCGGCTTAGCTTGACCTTGATTACCATTCCTTCCTCGATTCTGATTAACAACATAACTTCTACCAGCTCCACCTCTTCCCTGATCATACTGTCTTTCCTGAACTGGTTGCACCACGATCCTCCCATCTTTAACAGTAGCTTGATTGTGTGGGTTAGATGCTGTTTCTGAGGTTGTTATTGGTTTGTGGGAGAGAATTCATGTTTTGACTGATCAAGAGCTAGTTGATTAATGAAATTACCCACGTGTGCATCAGATCGCTTGTTTGAACATGGGATCAGAATTAGTTTGTGATTACCATTTCCCATGGGTATGACTTGTGAGGCTTTGGTTGTGATTCCGATGTTTGAATAGAAGGCAGTTGAGTCATTAGACGAGCTTGTCTCTCCCTGGTTGGTTTTGAACCGATTAAGAACCAATTTTTCAAACATAGCATGTCTCTCATTCTGAAGGAGGAAGGCATAGAGTTGCTCATAGTTTGTATTCTTCAATCCTTTAGTGAGCTTCACAGAGGTGACAAACTTGTGCCATTCGGGATTCATGTTGTTCACAAATTTTGAGTTCATCTGAATGTTAGGCATAGTCATTCTGATGTTCCTCATGTCATTCACCAACTTATGAAATCTCACATAGTACTCATAGACACTCTCATCTGGTTTCATCTTGAAGTGTTCAAATTAGTCATAGAGTTGTGATTCTCTGTCTTCCATAGTTAATTCTGAGCCTGAGAGAAGCATCTTGACATTATCCCCAACTGCCTTTGCTTCGGTGTTGTGATTGATCAGCTTGTAGATGTCTTTAGGAAGACCTTGAAGAACAATGTTAGAAGCCCTGATATCATCATCGAATCTCTTTTTCTCCTTATCATCAAGCTCATCATACATCTTTGGTCTGTCCATTCCGTAAATCAGAGTTCCATCTTCAGCAGTATCAAGTACATCTCTAGTCGTCTCAACTCGATACGGTCCTTCATCAATGGATTTGAGAATGTTGACACCATTTTCCTTTCCAAGGCAGTACAATCTGATTCATTGAGCCCAAGAATCGTATTCAGTTCTGTCAAGCATGGGTGGACGAGTATCTGAACCAGCTGCTTGAACATCCTCGGCAACAGTGGAGATGATAGTAGGAACGTTGGTAGACATGTTAACAGATTATACGGGATTTTATAACTCTATGATTAAACCGGGAAATAGATTCTTTCACGGGATTTTACTAAATCAAGAGAAAACCGTAAACAATCACCCAAGTCGCTAGAAGATAATGCACCAAGTCGCTAACACCTAATTCGCTACACCCCCAAGTCGCTAAAGTCCCAAGTCGCTAGACAAATGCAAGTCGCTAAGTAGTAACTCACTAACCCTCAAGTCGCTAGCAAAATTTTGGCAGCAATTCGCTACTCAAGTCGCTAAAACTTCAAGTCGCTAAAGAGCAACTCGCTACAGACCAAGTCGCTACCACCAAGTCGCTACCCGTAGTGGAGAGTCCACTACTTGTACTGTTAATCGCTAGGTCTAAGTCGCTAGCTCCAAAACTGTAACTCGCTACAAAATTGTGAAGCAAGTCGCTACGAAGAAAGAGATCCGTATATCAAGTCGCTAGCAAGAAAAACCACATAAACATCACTTTTCAATCCAAAAACAACCCAACCAAGATGATTCAAGCTTACCAAATGAAAACCTAAACACTTGTGATGATTCTAAACATAAAAGTACTAACAAAATCCAAGCTTTAACACAAGAAATCAACCAAATGATGCACAAACCACTAAACTTTTTCAAACTCAAAACCACCTAAAAACCACTAGAAATCCAAAGATGTGCAAGATATGATCTAACCATGGCTCTTGATACCAATTGTTGGATATTGGATTTCACATACACATCAAACCATAACACAAAGTGGGCGTATAATGGTGAGTTCTAGAGAGAGAAAGTTAGAGGTTTAGGGAACTTAGTGAGAGAAAGAAAAACTATTATTATGAGCACCAACTCTCTACCTTGGGAGGTAGAGAGTATTTATAGTCTTACATAAAACGCCACACAACGGGCTGAGGATCAGGCATACAGTGGGTAAAGACCCGTCCGTCCTCCACGGTGTTACTTAACAAAATACTACTTAACTGAATATAACTATGACTACGAGCATTCTAACGATTACATATACTTGAGGTGACCGACTCTTTAATACCGGGAATTTCTAATTCCTAACAAAAACTAGTTTTTAATCCTTTTTAAATAGCTTTTAATACAATTAAATCAGAAAAGCTTCAAAAAAATAATTTTTCAATTTTCATAGATTAAGAAAAATATAAAAAGGAAAAAAAAATTTCCAGATTTTTCCTAGTTTAATTTGTAATTTTTAGCATTTAATTAGTTTAAAATGAGTTTTTAATTCAAATAAATTCCAGAAAAATCATAAAAATTAGTTTTAATTCTTAATTAAGTTTTTAATTGCATTTTTAGTTTAAAAATAATTTTAGATCATTTTTAGGACTTAGATTAGATTTAGTTGCATTTTATTCGCGTTTTATTAATTACATTTTAGTTTAATTCGCGTATTTAGGATTCTCCGTTGTTTAATTTTCCTTTAAATTGTTCCCCATTTCCCGTAGTTTAGATCATAATCAAAAATCCAAAACATCGAGCATTTTAATAACGAACCGATAACGACGTTGCCCATTCACATCTCGTTGGGACACGACTCGGATTTCCTAATCCGTATCACTATCACTCACGGGATTTGATTCATTATCCTTTTTCCTAAAGGGATTTTAAATCATTCCTTGTGGTTATTTTTGATATCGATATTGTGGTTTTATCCATACATACACCACCCTAAACCTCAACGAATCAAATTTTGGCGCCGCTGCCGGGGAGGTTTTGTCGCGACAATATCGTTAAAGGTTTGACGATTAGTGACTCGAGATCCTTCTTTGTGAAGTTACTATTTTTCTAAAAATAAAAAAAAAAGTAAAAAAATATTTTCTTTTTCTTTTATATATATATATCATATTAAAAATACAAAAAGATTTTCTCTTTTGTTTTTGAGCTAAATAGAATACATCAATTATATAACATTCTCAACGGAGGTGTTATCATTAGTAAGTTCCCGAACCAAAGATCAAAAACTTGCCTTTGTGTCGCTTGTGAGTCGATTTATTTCTATCGGATAAACAAACTGTGTGGTGGGTATAAGGACGGCCTGACATTAAATTGCGGCTGAAAAGAGGCGGGTTTTTAATAAGCTTCGCGCTAACCTAAAAAGCTTCTCCGCTCGCTTGTGCGTTTGTCTTATAGAAGTGATTTATTCACTTGGGATTATTGGTTAAGTTCACTGTTGTTTTCGAATACCGTTCGTTTTAATTGCCTTGGTTTTTGAAAGTGCATGCGCACTCGTTCTAATAACTACAGACCGATTCGCGAAGCCGCTACAATTCCAAGAAGGCGAAATAGACGTGCTCCATTAGCCGAACCCGAGATTCGAACTAATCCGACTCCACCCATCGTCGAAATGGCGGAGGACAACCGATCCATGCTAGAGCAACTACAAGCACCCACCGAGGGTTATGGAGAAGCCATCGTCGTCCCGGAAATCGTTGCCGATAACTTTGAGCTTAAACACGGATTGATAAATTTGGTTTCGTCGAGCCAATTTTACAGATTTGAGAGGGACGATCCTCACTCTCATATCCGACGGTTTAACAAGCTCACGTCTACGATCAAGTAACGTAACGTTCCGGAAGAAGCTATCAAGCTACTACTCTTCCCGCTTTCACTTGAGGGGGCCGCCCGGATTTGGCTCGAAAAACTACCCCCTCGATCGATAACCACATGGGAAAATTTAGTGTCAAAATTCGTAAATGAATTCTTCCCGCCGTCTAAAACAACAAGCTTAAAAAATGAAATAACAAAATTCACACAAAGATTTGATGAATCATTTAGTGAGGCATGGGACCGATTCAAAGATTTTCTTAGGCAATGTCCCCATCATGGTTTTTCTGAGTTACATCAACTTGATACGTTTTATAACGGTTTGAATGAAACTGATCAAGACTCTCTCAATGCCGCCGCGGGTGGTAATTTGTTGACCCGATCAACGAGAGATGCCTTGTCGATTATTGAGAACAAATCTAAAGTTCGTACCTCACGTAGCAAATCGGTTGCTGCCCGAGTGAGTGTTACACCATCGTCCTCGTCTTTTGAAAATACGTCTAGCACCGATGCTAAGATTGATAAGCTTACGGATATGATACAGGCTTTGGTTAAGATTAAGACCGCTAAGATTAATTCTTCTCCACCCACTCAAGTCAAAGCGGTGGAATCGACTTGTACTACTTGTGGTGGCCCGCATGCCTACTACAATTGTACCGCCACCGATGGTAATCCTTTCGATGCTAATGCCGTAACCGGAGGTAACCAATACCATCCTCAAGTTGAAACGAATCCTCGTGTTAGTAATCAAATGGGACCTCCGGGATTTTCTCAATCGAACAATCAGACTCGTTTTAATCCGAATCAAGTTCGTGGACCAAATGTTCAAAACCAATTCAAAGCCCTACCGAATCAATACCCGACCCAAGGGGTCAATTACAATCAAGGATATCAAGCTTCAAGCTATCAAGCTTCGCCTTTGCCCTTTAATGAATTCTCGAATTACGTTCAGCACAATAATGCTACCATCCAAACCATGAAAACCCAGATTTCAAGTTTGAGAAATGAATTCCAATCTTCATTAACTAGACAAAGCAATGAGTTTAGGAACGAAATTCGACTTCAGAACAACAAGATGGATGCTTCGCAGAATAAACTTGAGAATATGTTAAACGCTGTTTTGTGCCAAATAAGTCAACCCTCGAGTTCCGGTTCTCTCCCAAGTAATACAATTCCAAACCCGAAGGGAGAAATGAAATCCGTTACCATTTGAGATGATGGGCCCTCGATGACTACTTCCTCTCCGGTGAGGAGTGTAGCACGAGAGACCGAGGTGACAAAGGACCCGGTAATTCCTCTTGATAATGGAAAAGCCAAATACATCCAACCTCTGGTTGCCCAAGTTCCTTCTATCTCTGTCAAAATGCCAAGTTCTAACCTTACACCGTGCAAATCGATTCAATCACGATTCAAAAAAATGAAAGTTGTTTCCGGAACCAAATTCAAACTTACAACTGATATGATTAAAGCTGCTGACATGATTTATGAAAAGAAATTGGAACAAATTTCAAAGATTTCACTTGAGCCTACACCGTCTAATTCTTCATCGAACTAAGCTCCCAAGAAGCTTGGTGATCCCGGGAAATTTCTCCTTCCTTGCTCCTTAAATGATATTGAGGAATGTAATGCCCTAACCGATTCAGGTGCAAGCATAAGTCTCATGCCTCTTGCGATATATCATGAGCTTGGATTGAAGACTCTTATACCGACTCGTATGACTATTGAATTAGCTAATCGAACAATTGCTCACACGGTTGGTTTAGTCAACGATGTTATGGTACGAGTGGATAAATTCCATTTTCCCGTGGATTTCGCCGTCATTGATATAGAGGTTGACGCCCGAGTCCCTCTCACTCTTGGAAGACCATTCTTTAGAACCGCGAAAGTCCTTGTGGATCATTACCAAGGAACGTTAACGATCAGAAAAGGAAATGAAAAGATAGTGTTTTATGCCGAAAAAACGTCAAAACCTCCACCCGATGATTATTCTATCCATAGGATCGGTGTGATTGATTTTTCTCAAGAAAATGGCGATCCCATTTTATCGTCTAACCCGATTATGACCGACTCTTTCCCGTCTCTCACTACGGAAAGTGACCCCATTTGGGAAGAGATCGAGGCCTTTCTTAATGATGATTCAGTTCCAGTTGAGATTAATAATAATGCTACTTTTGACCCGGAGGGGGACATTCTTTTACTTGAAAAGTTGTTATATAATGAGCCGTCTTCTTATCCCCCTCCAGATGATCCGAATGATGTGAAGAAAGTTGAGCCTAAAACGTCTCGAATTGATCTTTCAAGATTTACGATTAAGAGTATGTCGACAATACGAGCTGAACGGAAAAAGAAACAAGAAAAGGAGTCTACAACGGTAGTGGTGGAAAATGCTAGCTCTAAGAGCACACCACTTGTCCCACCTCCGATTTCTAAGAAAATTGACCTTCCTTTGAGTGGCAATCACACTCCTTCTTCTAAAATCATGGAACCTTCTTTTGAGACATCTTTCGATCCAGAATCTTTTAAAACATTCACGAATCCCTTGTTTGAATTTGATTCTGAATATACTCAAATTTTTGAAAATCAACTCTTTGACGAAGAAAGCGAGGAGTTCACCGATGAACTTGCTCCTACCGACTCAATTCTTTCTGAGGATGAAGAAGAATACGATGATCCATTTTTCCCGAAGAAAGATAAGGAAGTGAAGATTTCGACAGATGAACTTGTTGATCCTGAGGTCCAATATTATTTTTTATCCGAGAGTGATTCCTCTTCTCGTGAGGATTTTCACGTAGATGATACCTTGATTTCATTCCTCTCCGAGGACAAGATTTTTAACCCTGGGATACTCATCGGAGAGGATATTCATATCACAAAAGTTTTTCGGAAAAAGGATCCTCTCTTGGATGCCTTCATGTTTGAGTCTTTGAAATACACCTCTCTGTACCATGGACTCCGTTCTTCTTTGGAGTATTCTCTTATCGATCCTTCATCCCTTCGTCCGCCCGCAAAACCACCGGATGATGGATCGTTCTTTCATATCCCTTATGTGAGTTTGGGAGGAGTTATCCCATTTGTGCTTGAGCCCGACATCTTCTTTCCCTCCCAACCCACCCAGTCTCATTCTTTCCAGAATGAGGACACCGTTTTTGACCCGGGTATCCTTTCTGCTTGCTTTCCCAAGGACAAATGAATTCGGGGATCGAGTCAAGCTAGCGACTCGGTGACCAAAAACAGTAGCGCTTCGTGGGAGGCACCCCATGCTTATCTCTATCTTCTTTCTATTTTCTAATAAGTGACGTGAAGGGGTTAGCCTCTTCGATTTCTCGTGTTTGGTTGTTTGTGATGTTTTGTCCAGGATTTCACCGATATGAAGACTCTCGTGCTCGAAGTTTGTCTTTTCTCCACTCGAGTTTCATGATCGATGCTGAAGGAAATCCGATATCCTAATCTTATCGACTAACGTTTATCTTTGAGCATACTTAATAAACGGCTTTTAGATTTTCGTTGATACCCTTGCTTTTAAACATTGAGGACAATGTTTCGTTTTAGTCTGGGGTAGGGTAATCTTCGATTTGATTTGACCGCACTTGCTTATTTTCTGTCGTATACTCTCGCAACCCCGTTTTTCCTTAGAAAATGAAAAAAATTTGTGCAAAAATGTGAAAATTTTAAATTTTTTTTGTAAGCTTTTGTTAGTTTTATGATCGAAAAGTTCTTGCGAGTTTCTTAGAAGTCTCTTTAAATATGCGTTTTTCTTGAAATAGCCTTTGCTAATTGCTTAGACAAGAGGCTATAAAATGCGATTCTAGCTCAAAAGGCCAAGAATTTGCAAGTCTCCCTAAGTGATTTTAAATATGCGAAGCTTAAACAAGAATTTGCTAGTTTCTAATAAGTGACTTTAAAAATGCGAGACTTGAAATCATTTTTCGAAGCATTTGCTAAGTTAATATATGTTTTGACACCTTGTTGACTTTCCGCTGGTGAGAGTAGGAATGGAATTCTGACTTGACCGGGCGTGTTGAGCCCTAGCTTGTTCCCTTAACCATAGGTAATCTAAAAATTATCGGCTAAGCATCCGCGGATCTCATTATTTGGGATTTTAAATTTGCGGAGATCGAGGAATGATAGAGTTACTTATGAGTTTAGATGCTAAGCGTGGAGTAGTTGGTTCTCTTTAGAGCCCATTGAAGGTACTTATGGCTTTTTGTTCCCACAAAATTGTTTCACCCCATATTTGTTAAATAAATAATTAGAGATGTTGAGTTTTTGGCGATAGTTAGTTCTTTATTCTTCTTTAGAGAATCTTTGCCCATGAGAGTTGGGTACACATCAAGGTACTGTCAGTGTTGCAGTGTAATAGACAACTGATTCCTGATAGTTTGCTGCTATTGTTTCTATTGTTATAAAAGCCATAGGATTCGGAGTTTGGCACAGAAATTAACATGAAATAAAGCCCAAATGTATTAAAGTTGAAAAATCGAAAGCCATAAAAGTTGTCATAGACTTCTAAAAAGGTTGAGGAAAATCCAAAGTCATAATAAGACTTCTGATAAAACGGTAATCCCGTTGAGTTAGTGGTTGAAAAGACCAAGGGCCTAAATTGCAAAAATGCAAATGTACTGAAATAAATGTTAAGCCAAACTTTGAATCCGGGAGATATCTCCCTAAATCGTGCGAAATTAGGACCTTGATGTGGACCTCATTCTTGTGTGCAACGGTTTTCGAGGGAAGATGGATCTTAGCTTCATATCTTTATCGGAATAAAAGTTATCGAAACGAGAAATTCAAAGAAATTCATTTCTCACAAAAATAAAAAAATCTAGAGGAAAATAGGAAAATGGGAGCAAACAGTAATTACACAAGTAACTTCCATGGGTAGTGTTAGCATCTAGAATCATATCTAACAATGATTTCGATTTTACGCTTAGTTTGGGAGCTTGTGAAAAATCAGGGACGATGTATTCTATCCGTATGGTCACTTCACGCTGTGTTGTGTTTCCTACTCCGTGATCCTAACGTGTCGTTTGAAAAATGTTGGAGTTAACGATTGACATGAAAGTTCAACAAACCGTCACCCGAATGGAATGTGCTTAATCGTAATATCTATATATGCGAATTAAAAGGTAAACGGGGCATTTTTAGAATTAAGGCTTTCTTAATCTCTTTTGAGGAATCTTTGCTACTTCTTCATAGGTTTACTAGAAAGAGATTGAAATACTTGGTTTTAGAAGCGTGAGTTGATTGCATTGCGTGGGGACACGACAATGGTCTCGTCTGGGGTATTTTGATATGTGCTAAAACACATATAATTTCTTTATCAAATCAGACCCAAAATAACCAAGAAAGAGCCGTTTATTACTAATATTTGATGGTTTCTTGAGTTTTTGTATGTGCAGGTACGGATATGTCAAAACACACAAAAAGAAGCCAAAATCAGACAAAAACCCGAGCACGAGAGATAAAGAGTGCTAAAGCTGAGCCGGAAGGTCAGAATTGAGCATCTGTGAAGATTTTTATTCTCTGAGGATGATTTTTAGAAGATATGATCAAGATTGAAGAATTTGTCAGAATCAGTCCCTCTACTTTGAGTATTTGGCAGAATAGACCCTTGAAGATTCAAAAGTTGCAAATTCAGCCCTTGGATTATTTGAGAATGACAACAATGGCCCTTGGATTACATTTTCATAATTACACCTTTGGCCCCTAAAAATTCAGAATTGGCAGTTTTGGCCCTTATGCTACACATTGGATCCATTATCTATCCTTAGTCCATGTCTTAACTCATTTAGCCCAAAATAATCAAAAGCCCAAGACTCCTACAACCCTTACCCGGTCCAAACACTTATACCTGTTTACCCATGGACCCTGGTCAACACACCCATTTACCCAGTCAAAGAAGTCAAAAACAATAAAAAACGTTTTAACTTTTACCCGCCAAGAACACCCCCAATTTACCCAGTTACCATGAACCTTAAATCCCCCACGCTTAAATTCTCCAAATGCACACGATTCAAGCCAAATTAAATACTTGACTCTGACACGTGACTGACACACGGATGCCACGCTGGCAATCCGTGTGTCATTCCATCAAATCCTTGCATTCTCATTGGTGGAGAGAACGTGGCACATCAAATCCTTGCATTTTCATTTTCAGTAGCATAGCTGTAGTTTTAATTTCAATTTAATGTTTTCAAGTAGTTTGTAGTTCTTGTAATTGATGAGTGTCTAAATACTCATCATTTTTGTACAATATAAACTGCAAAATCATCTGAAAACACTCAGAAACACATGAAAATGATCAAAATATCACAAATAAGTGTTTTATGTGTTTTAAACGCAAAAATATCAAAATCAGATGAAAAATGATTCAAGTTTTCAAAATTGGCAGTTTTAGTCCCCCAAGTTTTAAAAGTTGTCAAATCTAGTCCCTGGAATTCAAAAATGTGGAATTTTATCATTCAAGGCCCCTGAAGTGTTCTAAGATGTTAAAAATGGTCCTTGAATGATTCTTTGGTCAAATGGCAGAAAAGGTCCCTAAACTTTGAAAAATTGCAAAATTAATCCTTGGACCTTTGAAAATGGATTTTATGCAAATAGGGCCCTTGTTCTATCAAAGTTTGTCAAAATTGGTCCTTGTTATAAGTTTGGAAAAATGGCATTTTCAGTCCTTGAGGTTTGGATAATTTTCATGTTTGGTCCTTGTGCTTATACTAAACCAAACGGACCCTTGTTTTAATATATATCCAATCCAAGCCCAACACCAGCTGGCCCAAACCCTTGACCCGACCCCGTTTAATATTATACCCCGGTCAACAGAGGTCAAATCCACTCACCCCGCCCAAAAACCACCTCCACTGTAGCACCACCTCTTCAACCCCTGTAACACCAAAACCAGTCATGGTTTTCTCCTAGCTTTTTCCCCCTCCTTGCTTTTTCCCCCTCCTCTTCCACTAACACCCAAATAATCTTAATTATCTCAAACAAAACCCATTAATGGCTCAAACCTGCTCAAAGAAATAATTGGCGCCAAAATCCAAATGTACGGTTTTGATGAGTTTCAGTGATCCAAGGGCTCAGAAGTGGTGGGAAAGTCTCAGAGACACAGGGGGATGATGAAAAGTCTATAAAGAGAGAGAGAGATGCATTGTATAAAAATTATCTAGTGTAATTTAAGTTTTTATTGTCGTTTTAAGCATTTTTAAGTTTTAAGTGTATGTTTTTATCTTCAAACTCTGTATTTCAAGTTCTATTGTTATAAGAAAGCTTTTGTGAAACTTTAATTCAAGTATCAAATTGTATTTCAGCTTATGCAATTTTCCTCATTTTCAAAAATCTCATGTTGGTTCAAATGATGTTTTCAGTTGTTTGTATGGACTAGAATAGGTCACTTAAGCTCCTAGAAAGCTTAATCAAGCTTTTAGATATCCAAAAATTCAGTCTAGCATCAAAAATAAAAAATTACCAAAAATCCAAATTAAATACTTGAAAAATAAAAAAATCATGGTGAAGGGTACAAGAAGGCTGGAGCAGGGTATATTATGGATGGCCTTGGGTTAGTAGCTTAGTGGTAAGCTAATAGGGGTGTTCATTGGTCTTTGATCTCAGTTTGAAGGTGGATACTCATTTGTAAGCTTTTTGATCAATTTAGCATTTCACTGTTGTGGTTGATTAGTAGTTGTAATTTCTAGTTCTTAGTGTTCATTAGTGGTAGTCAAGTGTATTTAATCATTAAAATCAGAGTGTTGTTCTTTAAAAGTTGTAGTTTATAAAAATTTAGTTTTAGCAGTTTAAATTGCATAATCATCATTAGTGAATTTCTTGTGTTAATGTTGTTATTTCATGTTTCTTTAGTTCTAATATATGATAATACAAGGTCTGATATCATCTGCATGGTCTTAAGTTGTGTTAATCTTTGAAAAAATTCAATACAGTTAAGATAAAAGGGTGTTTGGTTTTTTGTGTTCAAAGGTATTCTGGTCATTGGACTTGTTGGAAATTTGTCTATCTTGGTTTAAACAACTCATATCAGTCAAGAAATCCAGTCCTAGATCATTAAAAGTCAAAAAATCAGTTAATCATATCTTATGTGCTTACTGTTGAATTTTTAGGATATATGATCATGAATTTGTGTTTATAAGTTGCTAATCTTGCTCAAGTAAGTCTTAAAATACCTTAATACAACATCTTCAGTGATTAATAGTGAATCAAAGTTCATCTAAGTCAAACTTTTGGTTTTGAACAAAAGTCAAAATTTTCATAAGGTCGTTTTTGAATAAACTTTGGAATTTCACTGAGTGTTTATTAATAGGATCCAGCTTATAATCTTTTGGATTTTTAAAGTCTAGTTGCTAAAGAAAAATACAAAAATGCTAGTTCTTGGTTTCTCAGCTTTTTGAGTACTTATTTTCTAGCTTATTGTGAGTACCTGTTTCATTAAAGTGCCCTGTACACAGCTGATAAGCCCAAATTGATAAGCTTGCACTGAGCTTATTAGTTGTCCAAATCTTGTGTTCTCTGGTTCTTTGGAAAGCCAACCTGGTCCTCTTGGATTGTCAAGCTTAAGATCTCACTTTTGAGCTTGTTAGCTAGGGCTGCAACAAGCCTCTAGCTTGTCCCATTTTCTGTTTTTCATCACAAATAGCCAAAGTGCTTATTGGCTTATTAGAGCTTTTCAGTTTGATTGTTTGTATCTTTTAGCTTCAAGTTAGTTGCTCTAGCTTATTTTCATCTTAATCTAGCTTCTGTTTCAAGTTGTTAGCTTGTTTGAGCTTATTTCCATCAAATAAGCTCATTTAAGCCACTGTTGACAATAAGCTTGTCAAAACAGCTTATTTGTGTTTTGTAAATTTTTTGTCTTTATTAAAGTTTCATTATATCAGTATTAAAGTAGTTCTCAAAAAGAAAATCCAGAAAAATCTCAAGTTAAAATCAGTGATAGTGTTTATTTAATATTTCCTAGCTTTTTGATTTTTCTTTTTGGCTTATTATTAAGAAAATTTTGTTTTTCTATTTTTCTTTGTTTTCTGTCATCATATAGTATTTTTAGAAAAAGTTTCATATTTTTCTCTATCTTTTAAGTATTTATTATAATTTAAAATAGTTAAAAATAGTAATTAATTAGTAATAAATAATTAAAAAGCATAAAAAATATATTTTCTGTTTTAAAATTAGTTTTATAGTATTTTAGATTTTTCAGAATCATAAGTTTATTTTTCTAGCCTTATTTCCTATTTTCTTTTATTTTAGAGTATTTATTAAATAGTTAAAATAGTTTTTAATTAATAATAATTAATTAAATAGTCATAAAAATAATTTTCCTTTTCTAATAATTTTCTTTTATTTTTAGGATTCCATAAATGTTATCTTCATATTTTTAGGTCTTTTATTTCTTAGTTTTCACTTTTTCATTTTGTGCGTACACGTAGTTTTTAAAACTTACGTTTACGTTTTTCTTATCTGATTGTTATGCTTTCCAGTTCTGTATCCTATTCCTTTCCAAGCAATCAGTAGTGTAATATTTCTAATCAAAACCTTTACAGATCACTATCCTTAGTGATCATTCTATCCTCTGAGTTTGTTTTGACACACCATTGAGTCTCCTTGGGACTAAACGACCCGGGAATTCATTCTATTCTCCAGGACTTCATTGTATTTGTGTCTGAACTGTTTTAAGTCTGTTACGGCTGGTCATTCACAAGTGGCCAGTTTGTGTGATTAGACTTGACTGTTTAGCACAGATCAAAATTTTGGCGCCGCTGCCGGGGAGGCTTTAGCGTGTGTTTAGCCATTTTCAGATCCATTGTTGCACATACCCATCATTTGTAAAAAGTTTTTGTAAAGTTATAAAAAAATAAAAAAAGTTCATTAGCACTTTTCCTAAAGTGTTAAAAACTCCAAAAAAATATAAAACAACAAAACAATCGGAACGTTTTCTATTTTGTATTCTCTTTTAAGGTGATTCTTGAAGAGATACGATTTGGTTAAACGAGACGATACCAAAAATATTGTCCAAAAGTTTTTGAACCCATCAGCACAAATCTATACCTACGTCTTTTCAGTGGTACTTAATATATACATAAAAATCAACCACCGCAAATCAAGGCAGTGCACTACCTAACTGGGGGTGCGACCATAATAAGTTCCCGAACATCAGATTTAAAACTTGCCTTTGTGTCACTTGTGATTTGGTGTACCTTTTTCAAAGAAGCCATTTCATCTGTGATTATTGGTTAAGTTCAATTGTGTTTTGCCTCATTTGTTTTGAAAATTGATTTTTACACTTAGTGCATGCGCACTCGTTCTTCCAGTTCTACAAGTCCACTTTCAGAACTTGGAAAGATTCCTCGAAGACGTAGAGGACGTTCAGCTCCTTCAGCCGGATCTGAGGAACGTCTACTACCACCACCTCCTGTCGAAATGGCAGAAGACAAACCCATGAATGAGCTTCTCCAGGCACCCATCGAGGGTTACGGAGATGCCATTGTTGTTCCAGCCATCGTGGCTGACACTTTCGAGCTCAAAACCGGGTTGCTCAATCTAGTAACCCAAAGCCAATTCTATGGTTTTGAGCGGGATGATCCTCATGCACACATTCGATGGTTTAACAAGATTGCATCTACCATCAAGTACAAGAATGTCCCACATGAAGCTATCAAGCTTCTTCTGTTCCCATTCTCTTTAGAGGGACAAGCCCGGAATTGGCTTGAGAAACAACCCCCTCGTTCTATTGAGACATGGGAAGATCTTGTCACCAAGTTCGTTAACGAATTCTATCCTCCATCCCGAACCACAAGTCTTAAGAATGAGATAATGAAATTTTCTCAGAGATTTGATGAATCATTCGGGGAGGCATGGGATCGTTACAAAGAGTTGCTTCGCAAGTGTCCGCATCACGGTTTTACCGAGTTAATGCAAATGGATACTTTTTACAATGGTCTCAATCAGACCAATCAAGACTCTTTGAATGCCTCCGCGGGAGGTAATTTCCTGAGCAAGACCACAAAAGAGGCCTTGCAAATTATTGAGAACAAATCTCAGGTCCGCCCTTTCCGAGCAAAGACATATCAGTCTCATGCTGGACCTTCTTCTTCTTCATCCCCCGTGAGTACATCTAGCACCGATGCTAAGATTGACAAACTCACAGACATTGTTCAGGCTTTGGTTCTTGCTAACCAGAAGAAAGTCTCCTTCACTCAGACACCAACACATGCTGAAGTGAAGAAAGTTGAAAGTTGTGTCACTTGTGGTGGTCCTCATGCATACTACAATTGTACTGCCACCGATGGTAGTCCATTTGAGGCCAATGCTCTAGCCGGTAGTTCACAGCAAGGAGGTACTCAATACCGTCCTCAAAATGAACCACACTACCGTGCTAACACTAATCAGGTACCACCCGGTTTTAACCAAAATCATAACATGCAAAACCGAAACCAAAACCAACCTAGAATGAACCAAGGTTATCAAAACCAAGGTAATTTCTATCCTGGACCCAATCAAGGTTTCCAACATCAAGGAAACCTTAATCATAACAATTTCAATCGAGGGAATCAGTTTCAGGGGAATGTGAATCCTAATCAAGGGAATTTTGGCTATAATCAAAACATACGGCCTCAATTTATCCCTCCAGCTCCTCCCGTCATTGTTCCTCCAGTACCATCATCTGATGAGTTACTGAAGCAATTCATGAAATCCCAAGATGAAATGAACAGGTTGTTGGTCAGCCAAATTGCTGATCTCAAAAAGTCTTTAAATGATCGACCCTCGGGCTCAGGTACTTTACCTAGCAACACGATCGCTAACCCGAGGGGCGATGCCAAGGCGATCACAACCCGAAGTGGTGTTTCATACACTGGACCTGCTGTTCCTACTACCTTTTCTTCTTCTCTTCCAAAGGTAGTGGATAGTGAACCTCCGACACACAATGGACCTACGACTCCAATGCCCCCTCCTCCTGTGGCAATGAGTCAAGTTACCAAGGAAACAACGGACAAAGTGCATTATTCTAGCCCACGAAGTACCGCACACGTCCTACCTTCGGTAGTCCAACCTCAAGTGGTCCAGAAACCCAAGTCAAATCAAGGAGTTGTTTTTGAACCTCCTATAGCTCCTGTTGAGAATCAGAAATCCAAATCTTCTATTCCTTACCCATCACGTTTGAATGAACAAAAGCTCCGCGAGAAAGCTAGTCATCAAATGGATAAATTTTTCCAAATTTTCCAAGAGTTACACTTTGACATAAGCTTTGCGGATGCTATCATGCTGATGCCCAAGTTTGCATCAACTCTCAAGCACATGTTAAGCAATAAGGAAAAGCTGTTTGAAATGGCTAAGACTCCTCTTAACGAGAACTGCTCTGCAGTCATCCTGAAGAAGCTTCCAGAAAAGCTTGGAGATCCTGGGAAATTTCTCTTACCTTGTGTATTCCCAGGAATGGTTGAATGCTTTGCCCTAGCAGATCTTGGTGCAAGCATTAATCTTATGCCATATTCAGTATGGAAGAAACTTTCTCTTTCGGAACTCACTCCTACATGCATGACTCTCGAGCTTGCAGATCGTTCCATATCCCGTCCTCTTGGCATTGCTGAGGATGTATTTGTGAAAGTAGGAAAGTTCTATTTTCCAGCTGACTTCGTGGTTGTTGATTTTGATGCTGATCATCGGGTTCCTCTCATTGTTGGTCGAGGATTCCTGAGAACGGGCCGTGCTCTCATTGATGTATTTGAGCAGGAAATTACATTGCGTGTTGGTAATGAAGCTGTCACCTTTAACCTTGATCAAACTTCGAGGTACTCCGCAAACTATGATTCTGAATCGGTTAACCGAATAGATATCATTGATGTTGCTTCTGACGAGTACTCTCAAGAAGTTCTTGGTTATTCTCATAATTCTGTGAGTGGGGATCCCACCACATCTTCTCAGCCTATCATAGCCAATTCTACTCCTTCTCTTACTCCGTTTGAGGGAAGCGACTTCATCTTAGATGAGATTGAAGCATACTTGGCTAGTGATTCTGTTCCGTGGGAAATTGATCACGCTCCAATTGACATTGAGGGAGACATACTTCTCATTGAGAAGTTGCTTAATGATGATCCATCATCAGCCCCTCACTTTAGTGATTCAATTCCAGATGAGATTAATCAAAATGAGATTAATCTGGAGGGAGATATTCTTCTTGAGAGGTTGTTAAATCATGACACTTCTCCTCCTCTTCCTCCCATCAAACTTCATAACAAGGAAGTCAAGTCAGTTGAGAAAACTGAAGAATTTCCTAAGGTTGAGCTTAAGGACTTACCTCCTCATCTCGAGTATGCATTTCTAGAAGGTGATGATAAATTGCCCGTCATTATTTCTCGAGACTTGAGTAAGGATGAAAAGACTGCTCTCATAAAGGTTTTGAAGTCACACAAGCAAGCAATAGCTTGGAAACTCTCCGACATAAAGGGTATCAATCCTGAGTTTTGTACCCATAAAATCTTGATGGAGGATGACTTTAAACCAGCAGTTCAACATCAGAGAAGAGTGAATCCAAAAATCCATGATGTTATCAAACAAGAGGTTATCAAACTTCTTGATGCAGGATTGATTTATCCGATCTCAGATAGTCCTTGGGTCAGCCCAATTCATTGTGTTCCAAAAAAGGGTGGCATAACTGTTGTTACAAATGAAGATAACGAGTTAATTCCAACTCGATTGGTTACGGGATGGCGTGTGTGTATTGACTATCGTTAGTTAAATGACGCCACCCGTAAAGACCATTTTCCTCTACCCTTCATGGACCAGATGCTTGAGAGATTAGCAGGGAATGAATACTATTGCTTCCTTGATGGTTTCTCGGGTTACTTTCAGATCCCCATTGATCCAAATGATCAAGAGAAAACCACGTTCACCTGCCCATATGGAACTTTTGCCTACAGACGTATGCCTTTTGGCTTATGTAATGCTCCTGGAACGTTCCAAAGATGTATGATGGCCATTTTCCACGACATGATCGGGGAAACAATGGAGGTGTTTATGGATGACTTCTCGGTCATTGGGGATTCTTTTCAATCATGTCTCTCCCATTTAGATAAAATGCTTCAAAGGTGTGAAGACACCAATCTTTGTCTAAACTGGGAGAAGAGCCACTTTATGGTCAAAGAAGGCATTGTCCTTGGCCATAAGATTTCAAAGAACGGGATTGAGGTAGATAGAGCAAAAGTTGCTGTTATTGCTAAATTACCTCATCCTACTACCGTCAAAGGTATTAGGAGTTTTTTAGGTCATGCCGGTTTCTATCGCAGATTCATTCAAGATTTTTCCAAAATCGCCCGGCCTATGACCCATCTTCTTGAAAAGGATGCTCCTTTTATCTTCTCACCCGAGTGCATCATAGCTTTTGAAACATTGAAGAAAAAGCTTACTGAAGCACCCATTCTCGTTGCTCCCGACTGGGACTTGCCTTTTGAGCTCATGTGCGATGCAAGTGATTTTGCTATCGGTGCAGTCCTAGGGCAACGAAGAAACAAGCATTTTCAGCCTATTCACTACGCAAGTAAGACTATGACTGAGGCTCAAACTCATTACACCACCACAGAAAAAGAGCTATTAGCCGTGGTGTATGCATTTGAGAAGTTTCGGCCGTACTTAATCTTGACCAAATGCGTGGTGTATACGGATCACTCGGCTCTTAAATATCTCTTTGCAAAACAAGATGCAAAGCCGAGATTGCTTCGTTGGATTCTCCTCCTCCAGGAATTTGATATCATAATATGTGATAAAAAAGGAGCTGAGAATCTAGCTGCTGATCATCTGTCCAGATTAGAAAACCCTCACCAAGATGTTTTCGAGAAAAAGGAAATAAATGAAACATTTCCTCTCGAGACACTCAAAGCGGTTTCTTTTCGTGGAAATTCTACCACCCCATGGTTTGCTGACTTCGCAAATTACCATGCGGGTAACTTCATTGTGAAAGGAATGTCGACCCAACAGAAGAATAAATTCTTCAAAGATGTTAAACATTATTTCTGGGACGACCCTTTCTTGTTCAAAATCTGTGCGGATCAAGTCATCCGACGGTGTGTTTTTGGACAGGAAGCTACTGACATTCTCACAGCTTGCCATGCTGGACCCACCGGGGGCCATCATAGTCCAAACTACACCGCCAAAAAGGTGTTTGATTCCGGGTTCTATTGGCCCACAATCTATAAGGATGCCCACGATTTTGTCAAAACCTGTGACGCTTGTCAACGTCACGGAAATATATCTCAAAGGAATGAAATGCCACAAAATGCCATTCAAGTTTGTGAGATATTTGACATATGGGGTATTGATTTTATGGGGCCATTTCCATCGTCTCGTGGTAACAAGTACATACTCGTGGCTGTTGACTATCTGTCAAAATGGGTTGAAGCAAAAGCTCTACCCACCAATGATGCCCGAGTAGTTGTGAAATTTTTGAAAGCTCTCTTTGCCAGGTTTGGAACTCCTCGTGCAATAATCAGTGATCGTGGTACACATTTTTGTAATGACCAATTTGATCGTGTCATGCAAAAGTATGGTGTTACCCACCGTCTATCTACTGCATACCACCCCCAAACAAGTGGGCAGGTGGAAGTTTCAAACCGTGGTATTAAAAGAATCCTTGAAAGGACAGTAGGTGAAAATCGTGCATCCTGGTCGGATAAGCTTGATGACGCACTCTGGGCCTTCCGTACAGCTTATAAAACACCAATTGGGTGTACTCCATACAAGCTAGTGTACGGAAAAGCATGTCATCTTCCGATTGAATTAGAGCACAAGGCTTACTGGGCCTTAAAACATGCAAACTTTGATATACAGACAGCTGGTCATCATAGAAAAGTTCAAATGAATGAACTAAATGAACTTCGTGATCAAGCTTATGAGAACTCTTTGATCTACAAACAAAAGAGAAAGAAGATTCATGACTCTAAAATCAAGAACCGCGTTTTCAACGTTGGTGATCGAGTCCTTCTTTTCAATTCAAGATTGAAGATTTTCTCGGGAAAGCTCAAGTCCCGTTGGTCTGGTCCATTCACCATTGCTAAGGTTTATCCTTATGGTACCGTTGAGTTATCTCAACCCGAGGGTCCTAATTTTAAAGTGAATGGTCATCGAGTTAAGAATTATTTTGGCAAGGACATTCCATCCATGGTTGTCCCGGATGTACAAACTTTCCCCATGAACCAATGAATGCGGGGATCGAGTCAAGCTAAGTGACTCGGTAATCAAAAACATTAGCACGCACCATATGGGTTTTCACCCATATTTCTGACTTCTTTCTATTTTCTACCACCCTAGTGTGGGGGGGTTGCCCCACATGTTTAAAAAAAAAAAAAAAAAAAAAATCTTCTTTCTAAATAATGGCCGTAATATTTCCCTTTTACGTTCTTTGTTTCGGCATAACCGCCGGTGCTTTGAATATTGAGGGCAATATTCATTTCTAAGTGTGGGGGGGAATTCTCACGAATTTCATATATTATCTACCCAATTCCCCCGTTTTTGGCCAAAATTTTTTTTGGAGTAAGTGTTTTTCACTTACTCATCTTGGTTATCAGTCCGCCATGTCTGTAAGACTAAAGGATTGGCTAATCCAGGAGCAAACGGCTCTTGGTAAAGATTTCTCAAATCCGTTTATATGGCTTGCAATTTGCCCAAAATTGTATGGTTCTCAACTCACCATATCCTAAAAAGTGAAGAGTTGGCTAGCCCGCAAGGTTATGGCTTGTGGTAAAGGCAGTGGAAAATCCATAATTGGTATTCAGCTCACCAAAGATAATTCTGATAATTTATCTAAGAGTTGGCTAGTCCAGAAGGGTACGGCTTCTGGTAAAGACAAAATCAAATCCGTTGACAGCTTATGATTTGCTCAAAATCATTTGGTTATCAGTGTACCAAGGTTCTTACTTGAACTGAAACATTTGGCTACTCCAGAAGTAATGGCTTTTGGTAAAGAGATTCAAATCCATTAAGTTTTCTCAAAATATTGCTAGGGACTAGCAATAGTTTAGTGTGGGGGATTGATGAGTGTCTAAATACTCATCATTTTTGTATAATATAAACTGCAAAATCATCTGAAAACACTCAGAAACACATCAAAATGATCAAAATATCACAAATTAGTGTTTTATGTGTTTTAAATGCAAAAATATCAAAATCAGATGAAAAATGATTCAAGTTTGCAAAATTGGCAGTTTTAGTCCCCCAAGTTTTAAAAGTTGTCAAATCTAGTCCCTGGAATTCAAAAATGTGGAATTTTATCATTCAAGGCCCCTGAAGTGTTCTAAGATGTTAAAAATGGTCCTTGAATGATTCTTTGGTCAAATGGCGGAAAAGGTCCCTAAACTTTGAAAAATTGCAAAATTAATCCTTGGACCTTTGAAAATGGATTTTATGCAAATAGGGCCCTTGTTCTATCAAAGTTTGTCAAAATTGGTCCTTGTTATAAGTTTGGAAAAATGGCATTTTCAGTCCTTGAGGTTTGGATAATTTTCATGTTTGGTCCTTGTGCTTATACTAAACCAAACGGACCCTTGTTTTAATATATATCCAATCCAAGCCCAACACCAGCTGGCCCAAACCCTTGACCCGACCCCGTTTAATATTATACCCCGGTCAACAGAGGTCAAATCCACTCACCCCGCCCAAAAACCACCTCCACTGTAGCACCACCTCTTCAACCCCTGTAACACCAAAACCAGTCATGGTTTTCTCCTAGCTTTTTCCCCCTCCTCTTCCACTAACACCCAAATAATCTTAGTTATCTCAAACAAAACCCATTAATGGCTCAAACCTGCTCAAAGAAATAATTGGCGCCAAAATCCAAATGTACGGTTTTGTTGAGTTTCAGTGATCCAAGGGCTCAGAAGTGGTGGGAAAGTCTCAGAGACATAGGGGGATGATGAAAAGTCTATAAAGAGAGAGAGAGATGCATTGTATAAAAATTATCTAGTGTAATTTAAGTTTTTATTGTCGTTTTAAGCATTTTTAAGTTTTAAGTGTATGTTTTTATCTTCAAACTCTGTATTTCAAGTTCTATTGTTATAAGAAAGCTTTTGTGAAACTTTAATTCAAGTATCAAATTGTATTTCAGCTTATGCAATTTTCCTCATTTTCAAAAATCTCATGTTGGTTCAAATGATGTTTTCAGTTGTTTGTATGGACTAGAATAGGTCACTTAAGCTCCTAGAAAGCTTAATCAAGCTTTTAGATATCCAAAAATTCAGTCTAGCATCAAAAATAAAAAATTACCAAAAATCCAAATTAAATACTTGAAAAATAAAAAAATCATGGTGAAGGGTACAAGAAGGCTGGAGCAGGGTATATTATGGATGGCCTTGGGTTAGTAGCTTAGTGGTAAGCTAATAGGGGTGTTCATTGGTCTTTGATCTCAGTTTGCAGGTGGATACTCATTTGTAAGCTTTTTGATCAATTTAGCATTTCACTGTTGTGGTTGATTAGTAGTTGTAATTTCTAGTTCTTAGTGTTCATTAGTGGTAGTCAAGTGTATTTAATCATTAAAATCAGAGTGTTGTTCTTTAAAAGTTGTAGTTTATAAAAATTTAGTTTTAGCAGTTTAAATTGCATAATCATCATTAGTGAATTTCTTGTGTTAATGTTGTTATTTCATGTTTCTTTAGTTCTAATATATGATAATACAAGGTCTGATATCATCTGCATGGTCTTAAGTTGTGTTAATCTTTGAAAACATTCAAAACAGTTAAAAGGGTGTTTGGTTTTTTGTGTTCAAAGGTATTCTGGTCATTGGACTTGTTGGAAATTTGTCTAACTTGGTTTAAACAACTCATATCAGTCAAGAAATCCAGTCCTAGATCATTAAAAGTCAAAAAATCAGTTAATCATATCTTATGTGCTTACTGTTGAATTTTTAGGATATATGATCATGAATTTGTGTTTATAAGTTGCTAATCTTGCTCAAGTAAGTCTTAAAATACCTTAATACAACATATTCAGTGATTAATAGTGAATCAAAGTTCATCTAAGTCAAACTTTTGGTTTTGAACAAAAGTCAAAATTTTCATAAGGTCGTTTTTGAATAAACTTTGGAATTTCACTGAGTGTTTATTAATAGGATACAGCTTATAATCTTTTGGATTTTTAAAGTCTAGTTGCTAAAGAAAAATACAAAAATGCTAGTTCTTGGTTTCTCAGCTTTTTGAGTACTTATTTTCTAGCTTATTGTGAGTACCTGTTTCATTAAAGTGCCCTGTACACAGTTGATAAGCCCAAATTGATAAGCTTGCACTGAGCTTATTAGTTGTCCAAATCTTGTGTTCTCTGGTTCTTTGGAAAGCCAACCTGGTCCTCTTGGATTGTCAAGCTTAAGATCTCACTTTTGAGCTTGTTAGCTAGGGCTGCAACAAGCCTCTAGCTTGTCCCATTTTCTGTTTTTCATCACAAATAGCCAAAGTGCTTATTGGCTTATTAGAGCTTTTCAGTTTGATTGTTTGTATCTTTTAGCTTCAAGTTAGTTGCTCTAGCTTATTTTCATCTTAATCTAGCTTCTGTTTCAAGTTGTTAGCTTGTTTGAGCTTATTTCCATCAAATAAGCTCATTTAAGCCACTGTTGACAATAAGCTTGTCAAAACAGCTTATTTGTGTTTTGTAAATTTTTTGTCTTTATTAAAGTTTCATTATATCAGTATTAAAGTAGTTCTCAAAAAGAAAATCCAGAAAAATCTCAAGTTAAAATCAGTGATAGTGTTTATTTAATATTTCCTAGCTTTTTGATTTTTCTTTTTGGCTTATTATTAAGAAAATTTTGTTTTTCTATTTTTCTTTGTTTTCTGTTATCATATAGTATTTTTAGAAAAAATTTCATATTTTTCTCTATCTTTTTAGTATTTATTATAATTTCTATTAGTTAAAAATAGTAATTAATTAGTAATAAATAATTAAAAAGCATAAAAAAATATATTTTCTGTTTTAAAATTAGTTTTATAGTATTTTAGATTTTTCAGAATCATAAGTTTATTTTTCTAGCCTTATTTCCTATTTTCTTTTATTTTAGAGTATTTATTAAATAGTTAAAATAGTTTTTAATTAATAATAATTAATTAAATAGTCATAAAAATAATTTTCCTTTTCTAATAATTTTCTTTTATTTTTAGGATTCCATAAATGTTATCTTCATATTTTTAGGTCTTTTATTTCTTAGTTTTCACTTTTTCATTTTGTGCGTACACGTAGTTTTTAAAACTTACGTTTACGTTTTTCTTATCTGATTGTTATGCTTTCCAGTTCTGTATCCTATTCCTTTCCAAGCAATCAGTAGTGTAATATTTCCAATCAAAACCTTTACAGATCACTATCCTTAGTGATCATTCTATCCTCTGAGTTTGTTTTGACACACCATTGAGTCTCCTTGGGACTAAACGACCCGGGAATTCATTCTATTCTCCAGGACTTCATTGTATTTGTGTCTGAACTGTTTTAAGTCTGTTACGGCTGGTCATTCACAAGTGGCCAGTTTGTGTGATTAGACTTGACTGTTTAGCACAGATCAGTAATCTCTCTTTGTACTCAAAATTTTCAAGTTTAATGAAATTTAGCTTTAGTTCTCAAATCCTTGTTTAAGCTCTTTAATGATTCTCTTATTTGCTTATTAGTATTGTCTGTTTAAAATTACCTTATTTCAAGTAATCTCAGTTTGTTTCTCATCTTAATCAAAAATAAAAAAAAAATCAGAAAAACAATTGAAAAATAAAAAAATACTTTAAAATTGCTTTTAAGCTTCAATAAGCTTAGCTACTGTTACATAAGCTCATCTAAGCTCTAAATAGCTTTTAGTGAGCTTATTGCTGTTTTAAATCATTATTCACTCAAATTCACTATCTCAGTCAACAAAGGTCAACTGCAGAAAGCCATGGTTTAATTGCTGGAATTAGAACAGGATTTGGTTGAATTTAGCTTGAATTGGTATTGGTTAAGGGGTAGAATAGTGTGCTCAGTTGCAAGCCATAGTGGCTGGACATCTTGTGAGTTTTTAATTTCTCTCAGCCTTAATTCAGTAGTATAGATTAGTTACTATTACTTGTTTATGATTAATATAATATAATCTAGTATTGTTAGCTGGTTTAAGTTAATTGATTACTTGTTTAGATCATTTATGTCTTATGTTTCATCATCGGCATAAGTAGATCAATTGCTTTTAAGTGTTACATTGCTTTCTTGCTTGCATCATTTAGGTGTTCTAATATTGCTAGAATCTGAATTAAGCCATATCATGGTTTAGATTGGTAGTTAGTAGTGGAATATTTACAAATCTATCACTAAACTAGTGTTTGGATCAGGGCAGCAATCTGAGTTTGAGGATAGTTTTTGGGAGAAGCTCATTTGATTCAGTTTCTCTTAGGTGTATTAGAGTCATTTTAGTCATTAAATTTGCTTCTGCAACCTCTAAAAGTCAAAATCACTATAAATCTGTCTTAGTGTTCTTATCAGTTGGCATTTAAAGATCATTAGCTTGATTTAGGTTTAGATGGTAGTATAGTAGCTTATTATACGTTTATTTTAGCTTATAACTTCATAATCAGTTCATAAGTTGATCTTAAAACTCACTTTAGTCAAATTTCCAAAACTGTTTTCAAAAGTCAAAAGTTAGAACATTCAGTTTTTGCAAAAGTTTGTAGAATTTTCTTGGTTTCAATTCTGGTTTAAAATCATTAAGATTTTGGGAAAAATAACTTCAGTTGGTCAACTTTGTAAAATAGATTTTTGTGAAATTTTTATAAGCCTTTTTAAGGTCTAAATTAGCTGCTCTTTAAGCCCTAATCTCCCCTGTGTCAGACTCAGCTTTTGCTGAGTCATTTCTCAGCAACTTGCAGAGCTTGTCAAAAGCTCATTTGAGCTCATCTCAAGCTGAAACTTGGTCCACTTGCTGTTTGGTTGGTAATCTTAAGTTCTCCATTTGTGGTTTTCACTCTGGCTTATTAGATAAGCTGGCACATGAGCTTAAAGTAGGGCCTTAGAGGCTGTTTGGCATTAGTTGATTATTATCATCAATTCCTAGTGGTTTGCTTATTTGAGGTTAGAAATAGTTGCAATTAGTTGCTTTTAGGTTATTTCAACATACTTTAGCTTCTTCTTCCATTTAGTGCTCATTAGTGCTCATTTGCTTATTTAAAGTGCTTATTTATAAGCACTTTTCACTACAGCTTCATTTTCTTGTGCACCTGCATCACTTCTCTTATTTTTCATAGATTTAGCATAATATTTTAGAATTTTCCTGAATTTTTCATAATTTTCTGGTACTGTTTACTATTTTTCTTATTTAAAACTAGTTTTTAATCCTTTTTAAATAGCTTTTAATACAATTAAATCAGAAAAGCTTCAAAAAAATAATTTTTCATTTTTCATAGATTAAGAAAAATATAAAACGCAAAAAAATAATTTTTCCAGATTTTTCCTAGTTTAATTTGTAATTTTTAGCATTTAATTAGTTTAAAATTAGCTTTAAATTCAAATAAATTCCAGAAAAATCATAAAAATTACTTTTAATTCTTAATTAAGTTTTTAATTGCATTTTTAGTTTAAAAATAATTTTAGATCATTTTTAGGACTTAGATTAGATTTAGTTGCATTTTATTCGCGTTTTATTAATTACATTTTAGTTTAATTCGCGTATTTAGAATTCTCCGTAGTTTAATTTTCCTTTAAATTGTTCCCCATTTCCCGTAGTTTAGATCATAATCAAAAATCCAAAACATCGAGCATTTTAATAACGAACCGATAATGACGTTGCCCATTCACACCTCGTTGGGACACGACTCGGATTTCCTAATCCGTATCACTATCACTCACGGGATTTGATTCATTATCCTTTTTCCTAAAGGGATTTTAAATCATTCCTTGTGGTTATTTTTGATATCGATATTGTGGTTTTATCCATACATACACCACCCTAAACCTCAACGAATCAAGACGGATTCAAGGTTTAATGTAATTTAATGAGAGTTGGGTGGCACAGTAACGCTCCAGATATTTACTAAGGATATCTTTTATCTTGAGTTGTTTCTACTGAAGCTACTTACTTCAGCAGATTGACCGTGTTTCTGCTGAAGTGTTACCTCTTGGTTAAAGTTAAAATACACGTAAGATATGGTCAACATAAGTTCCGATATTTTTGACTATATTTTGGGTAACCTCTACCAACCCATTATACGCATATCTTTGCTTCAAATTAAACAATTCCCTCTTCACTTACGTTCACAACACTTCCATTTGCAAGAATCATAACCCTAACTTACAATTTTACTCATGGCGCTTCAATTGAAGAAAGATCATAACAAAGTTGCTTTTCTGGGAGAAGCAAAGGGTGATGATTTGTATAAGCCAATGGTGGAGTTCTTGAAGAGATCAAAGATTCATTATGCTTTAACGCATTCTCCGGAAGTTGTTTATGAATCATTGGTTACACAATTTTGGGCAACTGCTGAAAAGAGGAGTGATACAGAGATCGTAGCTATGGTTGACGGAACAGATCATGTTATTACAGAGGCGTTGATTAGGAGACAACTTCGTTTGGATGATGAGAATGGGGTTTATCATTCTAATGCTGTGGATATTCTTGCTGGACTAAGAGCTTTTGGATATCAAGGAACAAGCACTGATATATGGTTCAAGAATCAGTTGTGTCCTATGTGGAGGTTTTTGGTTCACACATTGCTTCAGTGCATAAGTAATAAATCAGGAGGATGGGACCAGTTTTCTACTCAACTGGGATGTGGTATTGTGTGTCTTTCTCAAGGTTTAACTTATAACTTTTCTAGGTTTATTTTTGATAATATGGTTGAAAATATACATAGGAAAAAGCATAAGTTTTTGATGTACCCTAGGTTCTTACAAATGATTTTGGATATTACTACCCAAGCCCAAGCATTTTGTCCCATAGGAGCTTTAACTTCTAAACTATTTGCTTCAATGAGAACTAAATATGAGGGGGAACATCATCCTTTGCTAGAAGCTATGTTGTCTCAAGGCAATGAGGCTGCTGATGAGGGGAATGTTGTTGGTTCTCCACCTTCTACTACTGTTGCTGCTGATGGTAATCCATCAGTTGCAATGGATGAGGGCCCTTCTAATGCTGCTGAAGCAACTCATGTTTCTCCTGACCAACCTTCACCCACACCTTCACCTAGACCTAGTTCTAGTCCACCACCTACACAGGTTACTCATGATGAGTTTGAGACTGAGCTTAATAGACTGACCACTCCTAGTCCTGTTAGGGATTCAGTTGATGATGGTGTTCCATTCATTGAGCATGTTGATATTTCTTCTGAAAGGCCTAATGATGCTCCCATCACCACAGAGCAATCTGCTGGTGGTGCTAAGGACCCTATTACACTTACATCTGTATATGCTCTATTGAACAGGTATGTGGCTGAAGTTGCTGATCTCAAGAAGGAGCTTGCAGAGACTAAGTCAACCCTTGGTGGTGAGATTGTGGAATTGAAAAGGAAGGTTCAGGATTTGGAAGTACAACTGGGTAATAGTGGAAAAAGGAGATTGGATGTTTCTTCTGATGAGGAGGATGTAGATACTCAATTTGAGTCACTTGATATTTTGGCTAATGTGGCTCAACAATCTAATGCTTCTACTCCAATGGCTGATAAATCTGTAAAGCAAAAGGAGCCAATCTTGTTTACTAGAAGGAGGAGACGGCAATCTTTGAGCAAGGATACATTGCAAAGTGAGGATGTTGAAACTACTGAAGAACATGTGGTTGTTGATACTCCTATGATGGATATTGCTATTGAAGTTGGTCAAGCTTCATCTATTCAAGTACAACCTGCTTCTACACCTTCAGCAGAGAATTCTAAAGTCTTTCTTGCTGGAATAAGTTTTAATTTGAATCCAGCAGCTGATGTATTTTCAACGCCTGTTGAAGATATGTCTCAACATGTTTCTTCTGATGCTAAAATGGATGTTTCTTCTGAAGTTCCTGTGAGTGATACTTCTCCAGTTGATGTTGTTCATAAGTCTGATGCTCAAGGAACATATGTAATGATTGAAGATGAGCTTGGTCCAGATCTGGTAACTGAACAAGAAAAGCAAGAACAAGTAAGAATGTTAGCTGAGTGTGCAGAGATGAAGAAAAGTGATGATTTGGCTAAAAAGCTTGCAGCTGAGTCTACTTCCAATTTGCCTCCTGCGAGACGAAATGAACTGGATAAATTGGCTACTCAGATCCCTGATGCACAATGGGATGTTTATACTCAGCAAGCTGCTTCAGATCCTACACTTGCTCAGAGTATCTTAGGTGAAGCATTTGATAGTGAGCATTATGCTGCACAAATGGTAGCTCTTGGACGAAAGCGAAAGCAAGAGGCAGCTGACAAAAGGAAAGCTCTTGTTGCTCAAAAGAATAAAGCAAAAAGGGAAAAACCACCTACTGAAGCTCAAAAGAAAGCATATATGAGGACAGAGGTGAAAAATCAGAGTTGTACTTTATATAACTCTGGTCTAACAATGAAACAAGTTTTGGCTTTTTCTGATTCTGAGTTGGTCAAGAGGTATAATAGGATTATGAAGTTTACTTCATCTGTCTCTACATCATCATCAACTTTGAAGAGGATTGCTGGTACTTCTGATGCTCCTAAAGCAAAGAAACAAAAGACAGTTGAAATTGTTGATAACTTTGATGATATGTCACTAAAGAAGAGTTCTCCTGTCATTACTTCTAAAGCATCTTTTGAAGCCATCCATTCAGCTGAAAAGGTTCAATCTACTGACCCTCTTGGTGTTCCTTCTGAAGACACTCCTGAATCTAATCATTTAACTGAAAGGGTTCACTCTGCTGAGTCTCATGGTGTTTCTACTGAAACATTACCTGGAGTGGTACCTGTTGATACAATAGGCGAAAAGTTGGGTAGAGAAGCTGAACAAAAAGCTGCTAAATCTATGGAGGCTAGAAAGGTAATTGAGAGAATGCATCAGTTGCGTAGTGCTGCTCCAAATAAGTCTTCATCTTCTACTCCTGCTACAGATGTTCATGATGACTCCGAGGAGGCACCATGTCTGGGAATTTATATACCAGGTAGGAGGAAGAAGAGGATGTCTAAAAGGAAACCTTATTCCTTATGGAGATCTATGAGATCATCTAGGTCTCAAGCATCTAAGGTTAAGAAATCTCCTCAGGATACTTCTTTGGATCTAAAAGCTGCTGAATCAAATTTTATTCGAGTGGGATCTGTTGCTGTTTTTCCTGAAGGATCTCATGATGTGTTGATTAATTGGACCTTGACTGATGGGGAGCTTAACACTATTCATCGTCTGGATAATTCTACTATGAAGTTCAACTTCTTGAAGGAAATATTTCATTTAGTTGATAGGCAAGATTTGAATACCCTGTATGATCTTGTTACTAAGTATTATGCTATTCATTCACCACAGGGTTCTGGTTTATTTTTGTTGGGTGATCTTCAAGTGTTGTTTGATTCTCAATCTCCAAATGGTAAAGGGTATCATATTTGGAAGAATTCACATAAGTGGAAGGTTGAGACTTGGAGATTTTATCCTTTGCCTTGTGTGCATGTGGTGGAGACAAAGGGTGGGATTACTGTTTGTATGTTTGCTGATAAGATTTATCCCTTGTCTATGAGGCTGATGGAAAGAATGCTTAGACAGAAGTTGGAAGTTCCTCCAGATCCAATTGGTAATGATAAGTTGCATGCTGAACAATGTGTTGGAATCATTAAGACTCAGCTTTTGCAACATATAGCATCATCTTGATTGTGGTAATTTGTATGGTTTGTAATATTTGTTATCTTTGTTTCTTTGTTTGTTTCTTAGTTAAAAAAAAACTACGTATTTTTTTTGTTTGTCTAACTTTTATTGCAGGTTTGTTGTATATTATTGATGGTTATTAACTCACCAGATGTACCTTGTGTATGTCAAAGAGTTGGCTAGTCCAAAGGGTACAGCTTTGGTAAAGACACATCAAATCTGTTGATAGCTGTAATGGTTTGCTCAAAATCATAGGGTGTGCAACCACCCATGCTTAATTGCCGAGGGTTGTATGGTCATCAATTCACCATGGTTTATTCCTTTTTGGAATCCAAGAATTGACTAGCCCACATGTATATGGCTTGTGGTAAAGTCAGTGGAATACCATATTTGGTACTCAGTTCACCAATCCTAAGAATTGACTAGTCCTGAGCAAACGGCTACAGGTAAAGACATTTCAAATCCGTTATATGGTTGCTGATTTGCTAATAAATCAGATGGTTATCAGTGTACCACAGTTTTCGAACTTAAACATTTGGCTACTCCAGTAGTGATGGCTATTGGTAAAGAGACATCAAATCCATTATTTTCAATGATTCACCTCTCACAGGAGTTAACACACCTGGATGTGATGAGAATAGTCTGAAACTAAAATGTTTTGATGTACATTATGTCATTTGTTGCTGCAAAGAACTGGAGCTTTAAAAGATTTGTCATCATCGAGGTGTCAATGTTTTGAATCTTTGTTGCTGATGTTCGAGTACAATCCTCTGAAGCGTTGAAGATCTATCAAGAAACTGGAACTTAACCAAGTCAAATTCCAGTTTAGGGGAGGATTGTTGGGAATTCTACTAAGTTAGAATTCTGCTCATGTTACTACCGAAGGATTCTGCTGAAGTTCAATGTTTCTGCTGAAGAAGAGAATCTGTTGAAGTAGTATAATGCGTAGATAGTTTCTGCGGAAATAGTTATTCCATGTTTTCTATAGTTAGTTAGGATATGCATGAGCTTTATTAGGAAGCGATTATGTATATCTTATTTAGTTTTATGATTATACGTTTCTTAGGAAACAAGTTAGGGTTCCTTGCCTATAAAAGGAACAAAATAGTATGATTGATGTAACGAGTTGAAAAACAAAGTTTTAGTAATATAAAGATCCATAGAGGATCAACGTGTTCTTAGTTATTGTGTTTGTGCTTATATTTTATTTCCGCTAAAGAATATAAGTCGTAGAGATTGTCTATTAGTTTGCTTGTGATTACATAAGTAATACTAACGATCTGCGAGTGCTCAAGATCTATCAAGGTCTACAGTTACACACAAATGTGCTTTTAGCCAATTAATTTATAAGTTAGGGGTCATGAAGCATTGGTTTAAAACAATCCACATCACATATAAGCCTCGCAAAAGTCACAACAAGCACGGAAATTATATACTAGCACCTCACATGGGGTGTTTGAATACTCACATCTCACGGGTATATATGAAATATAACAAGTTGGAAATGGAAGATAAACACTCATTAACCGGTCCTAGTACATAGATTACCATAGGCTTGAGACTAGATCAAACCTCCAACGCTTTGGCGTAAGCACCTAGGAAAGACTATCAAAGAGGTCTTTTAAAGGGTTGTAATGTTAGGCTTACGGTAGGGAAACAAAGGGTTTGGTGGGATAGGCTATTTAGTGGTGGCAAGTCAAAAATCTTTTTCTTACAAGCATGCGAAGAATGGCGTTGCTAAGCCAAGACTCGACACTTTAGACTCTAGATAACTTAAAAAAACAAACATAAATTAAAGATAGATGTAGGATGATAGCCCATAATTTTTTTTTTTTACACATTTACTCTACCATCCTCTATTGTAACATCAAAATGATAGGGATTTATAGGCACATCCCTACACTTGATTTTTTATTACTCTAACACTAATTTGACCGAAATTGAAAAGATCAAAACACTTGGAGTACATTATTACGCAAATAAAGGTAATTTGAATTTAACGTTCCCTTCCCGTCATTTCATAAACTTTAACTTTTCCCATGAGTCCCAATCGTCCCAAAACTGTGTACAAAGGATATGACTCGACTTAGCAACTTATGCAAGCAACTAGATAATTGAACTAAGGGTTTTTAGGGAGATAACAATAATGCACTAAAAGTGAGTGCATACAAGGTAGGCTAAGGTGATTTGGGTGTACATTTGGGGGTGGGCTGTAAACAATGCTCTTCATTGATATTTCGGAAAAACGAAAGATCACGAGAACCGCGAAAAGGATAGGCTCTGACGGGTTAACTAGGGGTATCGTGTACTAAAGATGAGTACAACGCAAAGGTGTGGGGGAATTACTCAACCAATGTGGAAGAAGTAATTATATTACGGGTATAAAACAAGGGTTATCCTAATGCCTCTTATCATTTAGTTATTCCTAACTACACAAGTGTAGTCTTACTAGCGATCTCAGGATGCATCACAAAACAATTTATAGAATCTAATATACTACCGGTTCACACACTAAGCATTAAAGATGAATGCTTTAATTCCTACTAATCTAAGGGCGATCCTCACATTTTGGGTGGAATTTAAGTGGTAAAGGGTTTTTGTGCTAGTCATATAACTTCCTATCCATGAGACGCTTTTGTTAAGACTAATGGCCCACTCCTATATGTCATTAAAAATTTTAAATTTGGTGCCAAAATTACCCTAACCGACATTTTCTCATGGTTTATTACGCAAATGCAATTGGACAAAGCAAATAATCAAGGATAAGCATAGTTTCAAAGTTCCCGTTTTATTTTCCCTCCCTACACTTAAACTGAACATTGTCCCTAATGTTCCCCGAAAGTATCAAAGTTATGATAATGGAAGGTAATAAAAGATGAAAGAAACTAGTACTCCCCGGATTAGCTCGGTAGGATCCGTGTAAAGTGGTGGTTATATTTTTCTTCAAGAAGAACGTTCGCGTGAAAAGCTCCTTCTCATCTTATGTATCTCCTTCTTGATAAATTAAACCTGCACACTTGAAGAAAACAAACGAAACCTTTGCGTAAAATCGGCGGTAATAATATATATAAGACTATACTAAACTAGGATATAATGCTTGTGGAATGGATCTTTATAGAATTTCTGGAAAATTAAGACCTGGAAAATTCCAAAAAATTATAAGTAGCTCAGAAAACGAGAAAAAGTAATCAGTTATTTTTGCTCCTTCCTGACGCCGTCAGGTTGCGATCCTGACGCCGTCAGGTTATCCTGACAAAAACTGGTCTGCGATTTTCTGGAAATAATTCTGGAAAATTTACATCTTTAGAATCTGGAAAAATTTCCTGCAAAACATCCATTATGACTCGATACAAGCATTTGACTTGAACAAACACACATGTATCTCTTTTAATCAATTGAAATTCTCATGTTTACATTTCTTTTGAAAACGTGTGTAATCCTCCCTACACTTATCCTTTATGTAAAATACCTTTATATATAATTAAGACGAGGTTAAAAACAAAATAAAGCATTTTTACAAATTTAAACATGAGAATAAGCAATCAATAAAAGATATATGACACAAACAAGCAAACAATTAAGCATGGGTTGCCGCCCACGAAGCCCTTTTGTTTATTTACGAGTCTTGTAGCTAGACTCGTAGTTGTGCCCCTACGTTGTCTCAATCTTAGAGGCCCATTCGATCTCCTTAACCCTTCTCTCATCACGAATGTATTCAGGGCCTAACTCAAGACAAGCAGTGTAGTAAACCTTGTTCTTCCAGTCTACTTCAAATGCTGGAATGTTGTCCACATCTAAATCGTCAATACCCTCAAATTTCTTATTTTTGTAGGGCATTATATATTTAACACTCTCGGCTTCATTTGAGAACTCGATTATTCCTTCCTCTCGATCATAAACCATCTTAGACTCCTCTATAAATGGTCTCCCAAGTATCACATCCCCTAAAAATCCATCAATGATGCCCTTAACATTTTCCAAGATCATGAAATCACACCTATATGTGAAGTTACCTACGAAGACATGCAATCCTTTAGCCCTCCCAACATAGTTACTTGCTTTCTTAGGGCGAAAGGGGTCCCTCATAGGTTCTAACCTTTTGCTCATGATCCAATTGTAATAGAGCCTAGACATTATATTCATGGGAGCCTTATAGTCAATGTAGGTGTGATCCTTATATAAGTATCCAATCATACACGGTATCTTGATGTTTTCAGGATTACCCCTTCTTATGCAAGGATCGAAGAGTTGTCTCGGGAAGTGAACTACGTTATAGTGATAGGCGGTTTCCTTCCTCTTAGGGTATGAGTCAAAATACTCCCTAAGTTCTTTCTCCTCCTTACAATCCTCCATAATTTCTAACACCTTATAATCTCCATCTTCTAAGTCATCATCCGAATCACTTGAGGTTGAATCACTATCTACAGGGTTAGTAGATTCCTTAAGGGCTTCCTCAAGCGTATTTTCAATTATCCTATTTAGTTGTCTAAGCTCTCCAATTTCACTAACAATACGAGCTCGAAGTTGGTTGGCAAAGGCTGGATCAAGCGGTGGGTATTTGTTTGGTGGTAAAGTGTTTTTTGGTGGTTTATCACCTTCCATGATGAAAAGTGATAGGTTTACGAACAAAGGTCACGAAGAAGGGGGATAGACTACGAGGAAGCTAAAAAAAATTAGAAAAAATTTACTTGATAGGAATCAAGCAAAGAAACCTAAACGAGGTGGACTCCTAACTAGCTATTCTATTCCCCGGCAGCGGCGCCAAAAACTTGATACGCTTATGCAGCGCGTTAGGGGTCAAAGGAACTTCCTTTTCGTCGAGCAAGTTTTTCAACACCCTAGGCAGTGAACCTAATCGTTGTAGTGTAGTATTAGGGTAAGCCACGGGAATTGATATCGTTCTCTAGGGGAATAGGAATGCTAGTGAGAGGTTACTACGCTAAGGTTGGGGTTGAGGAAGATTATTTTTTTTCTTTATATATTTTTTAGCAAATGGAAAGGTACGAATCTCGGGGTTTGGATTTGGTGGGTTGGTATTTCTACCGATTACTTCTACTATCTAATTAACTAAGGTGAGGGTAGTCTATGTCTAATTATTGTGTGCTCGTATGGTGGTTTAAAGATGTGTTTACTTAGTTTTTATTACTCCTTAATTATCTACTATTGATGGTTGAATTGTCACGTCCTTATTCTTAATCGCGTTGTGTGTCTAAGGTCGTAGGGTATGCTTTTGTCCCTAACTCTTTGAAACTACCAAAGGTTATCGCCTACAAAGTCTCTAGGATTTATAAACTTTAACTCTAAGGTACTATTCGGATGGTTTAGCCTACAACAACTCTAGGTGCTATAAACTAAGGTTCACAAAGATTAATCAAGCATTAACTACACAACGGATGACCTATCGTATTACTAGATCATTAACAATTAAGATAAGAGACAACCAATCAATATTCAATAATTAAGTTTGATATTCCCTAAGCAAACTCACAAGTAAATTAGCCGTACATGGAGAACATGCAAGCATACACACAAGTAATTGAAGACATAATTAAATTAATGAAGTAAAACACTTATCTTGATGTAAGATAGGGTTTGGAACCATAAATACTGTACAAGACAGCCTTGGTTCGGTTTAGGTTTTTACTCCAAAAGACTACACACTGAAAACTAAAAAATTCGGATTCTATATATAAGATTACATTCGCGACGGCGTCACCTTTTAATTTGTGACGCTGTCGGGTCGCCGTTATTAGAGTTTCGTCTTGGCCACGTTAGTCTTGCGACGGCGTCACCTTATGCTTTTGACGCCGTCCCCTTCAGTATCTGACGCCGTCTGCATCAAATCTAGGCCGTCTGAGTTGCGACGACCTACTCTTTTAAAGCCTGACACCGTCACTCGTAAATAAGCAATTTGGCTACTGAGTCGTCACAAAAGTGATGCGAAAGCGTCGCAGATAACACCTGAAGACGTCCCCTTCAGTTCCAGCAGTCTGAGTGGCTTGATTCTTGACTTTGGCCATTTTCTTCGTATATTCGTGCCTTTTCGTCCGAATAAGTGTCATTCCAGCATTTTGCCTTCAAGATACCTAAAAAGTGAAAAGGAACGATATTAAGTAATAACGGATACAAAAGTGATCAAATAAGGGCTTAAACGACCCCTCAAAAAGGTACATTTTAAAACCTTATCACTCCTATTGATGGTTGAATTGTCACGTCCTTATTCTTCATCGCGTTGTGTGTCTATGGTCGTAGGGTATGCGTTTATCCCTAACTCTTTGAAAATGCCAAAGGTTATCGCCTACAAAATCTCTAGGATTTATAAACATAACTCTAAGGTACTCTTCGGATGGTTTAACCTACAATGACTCAAGGTATTATAAGCTAAGGTTCACAAAGATTAATCAAGCATTAAATACACAACGGATGACCTATCGCAAAACTAGATCATTAATAATTAGATAAAAGACAACCAATCAATATTCAATAATCAAGTTTCATATTCCCTAAGCAAACACACAAGTAAATTAGCCGGACATGGAGAACATGCAAGCATACACACAAGTAATTGAAGACATAATTGAATTAATGAAGTAAAACACTTATCTTGATGTAAGATAGGGTTTGGAACCCTAAAATACTGTACAAGACAGCCTTGGTTCGGTTTAGGTTTTTACTCCAAAAGACTACACACTGAAAACTAAAAAATTCGGATTCTATATATAAGATTACATATGCGACGGCGTCACCCTTTGATTTGTGACTACACACTGAAAACTAAAACATTCGGATTCTATATATAAGATTACATATGCGACGGGCGTCACCCTTTGATTTGTGACGCCGTCGGGTCGCCGTCATTAGGGTTTCGTCTTGGCCACGTTAGTCTTGCGACGGCGTCACCTTATGCTTGTGACGCCGTCCCCTTCAGTCTCTGACGTCGTCTGGATCAAATCTAGGCCGTCTGAGTTGCGACGACCTACTCTTTTAAAACCTGAAGCCGTCACTTGTAAATAAGCAATTTGGCTACGGAACCGTCACAAAAGTGGTTCGACGGCGTCGCAGATAACACCTGACACCGTCCCCTTCAGTTTTAGCAGCCTGAGTGTCTCGATTCTTGACTTTGGCCATTTTCTTCGTATATTTGCGCCTTTTCGTCCGAATAAGTGTCATTCCAGCATTTTGCCTTCAAGATACCTA
Organism: Chrysanthemum makinoi; assembly: GCA_910596185.1. Classification (NCBI taxonomy): domain Eukaryota; kingdom Viridiplantae; phylum Streptophyta; class Magnoliopsida; order Asterales; family Asteraceae; genus Chrysanthemum; species Chrysanthemum makinoi. The sequence goes on from OU343218.1 coordinate 176,427,667, forward strand.
AAAAGTGAAATGGAACGATATTAAGTAATAACGGATACAAAAGTGATCAAATAAGGGCTTAAATGACGCCTCAAAAAGGTACATTTTAAAACCTTTTCAAATATCCCTACACTTGGTATTTGCTTGTCCTCAAGCAAATGTGCTTTTAGTCAATTAATTTATAAGTTAGGGGTCATGAAGCATTGGTTTAGAACAAACCACAACACATATAAGCCCCGCAAAAGTCATAACAAGCACGGAAATTACATACTAGGACCTCACATGGGGTGTTTGGATACTCACATATTTCGGGTGTATATGAAATATAACAAGTTGGAAATGGAAGATAAACACTCATTAACCGGTCCTAGTACATAGATTACCATAGGCTTGAGACTAGATCAAACCTCCATCACTTTGGCGTAAACACCTAGGAAAGACTATCAAAGAGGTCTTTTAAAGGGTTGTAATGTTAGGCTTACGGTAGGGAAACAAAGGGTTTGGTGGGATAGGATATTTAGTGGTGGCAAGTCAAAAATCTTTATGTTACAAGCATGCGAAGAATGGCATTGCTAAGCCAAGACTCGACACTCTAGACTCTAGATAACTGAAACAAACAAACATAAATTAAAGATAGATGTAGGATGGTAGCCCTTTTTTTCCATACACTTTTACTCTACCATCCTCTACGCTAACATCAAAATAATAGGGATTTATAGGCACATCACTACACTTGAGTTTTTATTACTCTAACACTAATTTGACCCGAATTGAAAATATCAAAACACTTCCCGTCATTTCACAATATTTAACTTTTCCCATGAGTCCCAATCGTCCCAAAACTATGTACAAAGGATATGACTCGACTTAGCAACTTATGCAAGCAACTAGATAATTGAACTAAGGGTTTAGTGTGATAACAATAATGCACTAAAAGTGAGTGCACAAAAGGTAGGCTAAGGCGATTTGGGTGTACATTTGGGGGTGGGGTGTAAACAATGCTCTTCATTGATATTCTGGAAAACCGAAACATCACAAAAACCGCGAAAAGGATAGGCTTTGAGGGGTTAAATAGGGGTATCGTGTACTAAAGATGAGTACAACGCAAAGGTGTGGGGGAATTACTCAACCGATGTGGAAGAAGTAATTATATTACGGGTATCAAACAAGGGTTATCCTAATGCCTCTTATCATTTAGTTATTCCTAACTACACAAGTGTAGTCTTACTAGCGATCTCGGGATGCATCACAAAAAAAGTTCTAGAATCTCTTATACTACCGGTTCACACACTAAGCATTAAAGATGAATGCTTTAATTCCTACTAATCTAAGGGCGATCCTCACATTTTTGGTGGAATTTAAGTGGTAAAGGGTTTTTGTGCTAGTCATATAACTTCCTATCCATGAGACGCTTTTGTTAAGACTAATGGCCCACTCCTATATGTTATAAAAAATTTTAAATTTGGTGCCAAAATTACCCTAACCGACATTTTCTCATGGTTTATTACAAAAATGCAATTGGACAAAGCAAATATTCAAGGATAAACATAGTTTCAAAGTTCCCGTTTTATTTTCCCTCCCTACACTTAAACTGAACATTGTCCCTAATGTTTCCCGAAAGTATCAAAGTTATGATAATGGAAGGTAATAAAAGATGAAAGAAACTAGTACTCCCCTGATTAGCTCGGTAGGATCCGTGTAAAGTGGTGGTTACATTTTTATTCAAGAAGAACGTTTGCGTGAAAAGCTCCTTCTCATCTTATGTATCTTCTTCTTGATTAATTAAACCTGCACACTTGAAGAAAACAAACGAAACCTTCGCGTAAAATCGGCGGTAATAATATATATAGGACTCTACTAAACTAGGATATAATGCTTGTGGAATGGATGTTTACAGAATTTCTGGAAAATTAAGATTTGAAAAATTCCAAAAATTTATAAGCAGCTCAGAAAACGAGAAAAAGTAATCAGTTTTTTTTGCTCCTTCCTGACGCCGTCAGGTTGCAATCCTGACGCCGTCAGGTTATCCTGACAAAAACTGGTTTCGATTTTCTGGAAAATTTACATCTTTAGAATCTGGAAAAATTTCCTGCAAAACATCCATTATGACTCGATACAACCATTTGACTCGAACAAACACACATGTATATCTTTTAATTAATTGAAATTCTCATGTTTACGTTTCTTTTGAAAACGTGTGTAATCCTCCCTACACTTATCCCTTATGTAAAATACCTTTATATGTAATTAAGACGAGGTTAAAAACAAAATAAAGCATTTTTACAAATTTAAACATGAGAATAAACAATCAATAAAGGATATACGACACAAATAAAATTGAAAAACAAATACACATGGGTTGCCTCCCAAGAAGCGCTTGTTTTTTTCGAGTCACGAGCTTGACTCTACCCTTATTTAACGGATAAAGGGGAGGTTTTCCCTACACTTAAGCTTAGGTGCGGGTGATAGTAGCGATACACACCCTTAGGGTGGAAATTTGCTACGTGAGGAGAGGGTGATGGTTGATTTATATGGTCAAAGGAGTGTGCTCCATTCATTATAACCTTACCTAAGTCTATTGGTGTAGCGGGTGATTCAAATCTCTCTCCTAAAAATGGATCATCTTCTATCAAGCTCAAAAGATTCTTAGTTAAGGATCCATCTTGACCTAATAAACCCGGTTTAAACCCATAATGTTTCTTGTTATCAACCATGAATGGGTGATATAAGTGTGTAAGGTCATGGGTTACTCCTATATTAGCTTCCACTCTACATGGCCTAGAGTCTACCACCTTTATCAAGCAACTACCCGGACTATTTATTTTGATGGGTGGATTGGGGCCTAATTCAATTCCAAGATTCACATCTAAAGACGGAAAATTGGGTAAGGTTTTTGGTTGAGGCTCAGTTTCATCAAAATTAGGAACTTCCCTAGGACTAAGAGAGAGGTCATGACAACAAGCATCTAAACCTACATTCTCTAGTGGCGTTTGGTCCAAAGGTTCTATATCAATCGGGGTTCCTATAATCTCTTCTACTTCTCCCGGGTAAGTTATAGGCGATGTGTGTTCCTCAAGTGATGGTAGGGCTTGTGGGCTTGGAGTTTCCACCTCATTCTACATTATATCTAGATCTCCTAAATGTTCATTAGTATGATCTAACCCAAATACACTCCTAAGTATCTCAAATCCTTCTTTAGCCATTTCAAATTCTTGGTCCGATTCATAAGAATCATTCTAAAAAATTTGATCACTATGTTCTATTTGCCTAAAGGATTCCTCACACGTGTCATATGTTTTGGTGAAATCTATCCCATGCATGCAACTAGGCAATTCAACTATAACCATCTCACAATCTTGTTCGGGGTTTAGGTTCCATGTTCTTAAAAACTAGGTCTTTTTGATCATGATGCCTAAGGTTGGATAAATCCTCCTTATCCATTTCCTCAAGTTGTGACAGCTGATGGTTTATGCTTAGGAGGCTTTTCTCAAAAAATTTCCAGAGGGTCTCACTAAAAGGAGTTGATTCTAACAATGATCGTTGAATAGAAGCCACACAAGCACAAAATTTATCAAATCCATCCAACCTTACACCCGTCTCCTTTTGGATATCTCTAAGACCACTCACAAATTCATTAGAACAATAAAAAGCAATCCAATCTGCGAAATTCAATTGTTCCTCATTTGTCAATGATTCAAATGCAACATCACTTGCCATAGCGACAAATGAAAAGGGTTTTACGAACACAAACACAAAGAAGGGGGATAGACTACGAGGAAGCTAAAAATGGGAAAAAATGCTTACTTGATAGGAATCAAGCAAGGAAACCTAAACGAGGTGGACTCCTAACTAGCTATTCCATTCCCCGGAAGCAGCGCCAAAAACTTGATAATGCTATACGCGTCGTTCGGGGTCAAAGGAACTTCCTTTTCGTCGAGCAAGTTTTTCAACACCCTAGGCTGTGAACCTAATCGTTGTAGTGTAGTATTTGGGTAAGCCACGGGAATTGATATCGTTCTCTAGGGGAATAGGAATGCTAGTGAGAAGTTACTTCACTAAGGTTAGGGTTGAGGAAGATTATTTTTTATCTTTTTATGTTTTTTAGCAAATGGAAAGGTACGAATCTCGAGGTTTGGATTTCGGGGTTGGTATTTCTACCGATTACTTCTACTTATCTAATTATCTAAACTAAGGTGTATGTAGTCTATGTCTAATTATTGTGTGCTCGTATGATGATTTAAAGATGTGTTTACTTAGGTTTTATTACTCCTTAATTATCTCCTATTGATGGTTGAATTGTCGCGTCCTTATTCTTAATAGTGTTGTGTGTCTAAGGTCGTAGGGTATGCGTTTATCCCTAACTCTTTGAAACTACCAAAGGTTATCGCCTACAAAATTTCTAGGATTTATAAACTTAACTCTAAGGTACTCTTCGGATGGTTTAACCTACAATGACTCTAGGTATTATAAGCTAAGGTTCACAAAGATTAATCAAGCATTAACTACACAACGGATGACCTATCGCAATACTAGATCATTAACAATTAAGATAAGAGACAACCAATCAATATTCAATAATCAAGTTTCATATTCCCTAAGCAAACACACAAGTAAATTAGCCGGACATGGAAAACATGCAAGCATACACACAAGTAATGGAAGACATAATTGAATTAATGAAGTAAAACACTTATCTTGATGTAAGATAGGGTTTGGAACCCTAAAATACTGTACAAGACAGCCTTGGTTCGGTTTAGGTTTTTACTCCAAAAGACTACACACTGAAAACTAAAAAATTCAGATTCTATATATAAGATTACATATGCGACGGCGTCACCCTTTGATTTGTGACGCCGTCAGGTCGCCATCATTAGGGTTTCATCTTGGCCACGTTAATCTTGTGAAGGCATCACCTTATGCTTGTGGCGCCATCCCCTTCAGTCTCTGACGTCGTCTGGATCAAATCTAGGCCGTCTGAGTTGCGACGACCTACTCTTTTAAAACCTGAAGCCGTCACTTGTAAATAAGCAATTTGGCTACTGAGCCGTCACAAAAGTGGTCCGACGGCATCACAGAAAACATCTGACGCCGTCCCCTTCAGTTTTAGCAGCCTGAGTGTCTTGATTCTTGACTTTGGCCATTTTCTTCGTATATTCGCGCCTTTTCGTCCGAATAAGTGTCATTCCAGCATTTTGCCTTCAAGATACCTAAAAAGTGAAAAAGAACGATATTAAGTAATAACGGATACAAAAGTGATCAAATAAGGGCTTAAATGACCCCTCAAAAATATACATTTTAAAACCTTATCAAATATCCATACACTTGGTATTTGCTTGTCCTCAAGCAAATGTGCTTTTAGCCAATTAATTTATAAGTTAGGGGTCATGAAGCATTGGTTTAGAACAATCCACAACACATATAAGCCCTGCAAAAGTCATAACAAGCACGGAAATTACATACTAGCACCTCACATGGGGTGTTTGGATACTCACATCTCTCGGGTGTATATGAAATATAACAAGTTGGAAATGGAAGATAAACACTCATCAACCGGTCCTAGTACATAGATTACCATAGGCTTGAGACTAGATCAAACCTCCATCGTTTTGGCGTAAGCACCTAGGAAAGACTATCAAAGAGGTCTTTTAAAGGGTTGTAATGTTAGGCTTACGGTAGGAAAACAAAGGGTTTGGTGGGATAGGCTCAGGCTGTCATTTTCTTGAATCTTTAGCAGGATGTTATTGTTGAGATTGTTCATGACCCACTGACTTGTTTATGTCAGTAGTAGAATCAGAGGGTTTGCCCGAGGACACAAAGTGTGATTTCTCAGTACCCTCCATTGGCGGTTGCTTTTGGGTCGGTGTTGCATTGGGCTCCTCAATGGGTGTCTCATTAGTCTGGTCAATAGGTTGTGCTCTGAAGGACCAAGTGGCGGACGACTTAGGTCTAGTCACCCTCTGGGTCTTTTTGGACTTCTTCTTCCCCTTTTTTGAAGGAGAAGGAAGTGGAGACTTGGAGAATTCGTGCTCAATGATTTGTAACATATATGGGGTTAGGACTACTGATGTAACCTCGGCGGGGTCTCTGACAAAGTTAGTCTTGTGGAAAACGTCAGGGACATGTCCAGTAACGTTCTCCTGACTATATTCAGGACCCAAGGCTTCTTTTAGAAAACATTGTAGGGAATTACATTTTGTAAAACAGAATTAATAAGGTTTAAGTCTGTTTAGTGTTACGTCTGTAGTGTTAGTAGTTAAGTCTGGTAAGCCAGAATTAAGTCTGTTGGTAGTTAAGTCTGCCAGTACTAATGAAGTTAAGTCTGGCAGAACTAATAGTTAATTGTTAAGTCTGTTTATGATAAAAACAGAATAGTTTGTTAGAGTTATATTAGGAATAGATATGTACACGTAGAGATATCTTTACCTTCTACAAGTCTTGTAGTCAATTAGGGTTTCCTTAAAGTATAAAAGGATCCCTAAGGTATTAGGTTATGAACATGAGTTGTAATCCTTAACCTTTGAGCAAATTAACAGAAAATATGAAGTTAATTATTTCTTTTGTTCTTCATACTTTGTGTGTTAAGATTCCGCATAAACACATTAAGATATTGTTAAGAGTTCTTCAGATAATAAATTTGGATTTATTCAAGTTTATTATAAGTCATTCAAGGCTACTTGGATCCATAAACATTTGGACCTACAAGTGGTATCAGAGCCTGTAGAAGGACTTTGCTGTTGAAGATACACAATAACAAACTCTCATTCCAACCAGAAAACATCAAACATGTCTGAGAAACTAAGTGAAAATGCAAGTGAAACCTACTCTGAGCATCCCAGTGATGAAGAATCCAACCATAGTTACCCTATGCATTGTTAGATTTCTTATGGAAATATAACGAACATCTTTGTGTTGGTGTGATTTGGTGATTTTGAGAACATCTTTTGATTTCTGTGTTTGCTACAATATCTTTGGTGTGCTTGAACAATTTCCTTTGGTTGTGCTATGAATTAATTCTGGTAGTTTTGACTTAATTTTGTTTTTAAGATCTACAAATTGTATTTCTCTTGGTTTTAGACTAATTTTTCAGGGAAATGCAATATCTATCAAAGATAGGGGAGGTATGGAAGCTATGCTGATGGATGTGCTACTATTCAGAATTAAATCTGGTGATGTCACACTTAAGTCTTTTTGACTATTTTAAGTCTGGTAGGGAAAAAATATTACCGTTAGTGCTGGTCGAGGGAAAATCCGTTTTTACTGTATTAATAGTACCGTTACCTACTCTTAGGCGGTAAGAAGTATATATATCGATACTTTTTAATAAAAATTTATATTTATCCATTATCTACTTTCTTTAAAATCTTTAAAAGTTCAAATCTTTTTCTCTCGATAAAATATTTTCACCAGCAATAACCCTAACTCACGCCGCACTACCAGAACTTACAATTCACCACGATTATGGCTCAATTAAAGTTCAATGATAAGCACAACCAAGTAGGCTTCCTCAAGAAGCCAAATGAAAGCACTAGCTTTGAACAGATAGTGGATTTCTTAAAAGGTACCCATATTAGGTATGCTCTCACTCATAATCCCACTATCTATATCTCCCTAGTCAAACAGCTCTGGCAGACTGCAACTGCTAGAACTCTTGCTGATGGGAGATTAGAATTAACTGCAACTATTGATACTTTAGAGTATTCAGTCACTGAGGAATCAGTCAAAAGTTATCTTCAATTGGTTGATGCCTCAGGGATCACTATGTTGCCAAATGATGAACTTTTTCAAGGACTTCAAAACATTGGATATCCAACTGAAGGATCATTCACTTTTTGGAAAAGAGCTTTTACACCACAATGGAGATTTTTGTTGCATCATCTCCTGATACGCTTACGAAGCGTGTTCGGGGTCAAAGGAACTTCCTTTTCGTCGATCAAGTTTTTCAACACCCTAGGCAGCGAACCTAATCGTTGTAGTGTAGTATTTGGGTAAGCCTCGGGAATTGATATCGTTCTCTAGGGGAATAGGAATGCTAGTAAGAAATTACTACGCTAAGGTTGGGGTTGAGGAAGATTATTTTTTTATCATTTTTTTATATATTTTAGGAAATTGAAAGGTACGAATCTCGGGGTATTGGATTTGGGGGGTTGTATTTCTACCGATTAATCTATTTATCTAATTATCTAATTTAAACTAAGGTGAGTGTACTCTATGTCTATTGTTGTGTGCTCTTATGATGATTTAAAGATGTGTTTACCTAGATTCTATTACTCCCTAGTTATCTCCTATTGATGGTTGAATTGTCACATCCTTATTCTTAACGCGTTGTGTCTTCTAAGGTCGTAGGGTATGCGTTTTTCCCTAACTCTTTGAGACTACCTTAAGGTTATTGCCTTCGAAATCTCTAGGATTCATAAACTAAGTCTAAGGCTACCTTTGGATGTTTAGCCTACAATAACTCTAGGTGATTATAAACTAATGTTCACAAAGACTACTCAAACATTAAAAACACAACGAATGACCTATCGCAATACTAGGTGAATCACAATTAAGATAAGAGATAACCAATCAATATTCAATACCTAGGTTTCATAGATCTAAGCAAACACACAAGTAAATTAGCCGGACATGGAAAACGTGCAAGCATACAAACAAACAATTGAAGACATAATTGAATTAATGAAGTAAATCACATATCTTGTTGTAAAATAGAGTATGGAACCCTAAGATACTGCCCAAGACAGCCAGAGTTTGGTTTAGGGTTTACTCCACAAAACTACCTCCCTAAAATTATGAAAATTTGAATTCTATATATAGAGTTACAATATGCGACGGCGTCACTCTTTAATTGAACGCCGTCAGGTCGCCGCCATTAGGTTTTCGTCTTGGCCACATCAACTTTGTGATGGCGTCACCTTATGGTTGTGATGCCGTCGGCTTCATTTTCTGACACCGTCGTGATCCAAATCTAGGCCGTCTGAGTTGTGACGCCCTACTCTTTAAAACCTGATGCCGTCAAGTGCAAAATAGCAATTCGGCTTCTGAGTCGTCACAAGGTGTATTGCGACGGCGTCACCATTTTGGCCGTGACGCCTTCACCTTCTGTTCCAGCAACTTGAGTGTCTTGATTCTTGACTTTGGCCATTTTCTTCATATATTCGCGCCTTTTCGTCCGAATAAGTGTCATTCCAACAATTTTCCTTCAAGAGACCTAAAAAGTGAAAAGAAACGAAATTAAGCAGTAACGGATATAAAAGTGGTCGATTAAGGGTGTTAGGAATTAGAAAATTCCATAGTGAAGAGTCGGTCACCCCAAGTATTATCTAGCATAAGTTAGCTCGTAGATTTGTCGTTAGTTACGTTATTTAGCAGTTTATTAGTTAGTTTGTAGCGTAGTTTAGTTTAGAGCAACACCGTGGAGGAAGGACGGGTCTTTACCCACTGTATACCTGATCCACAGGCCGATAGGAGGTCGTATTGTTTGTAACTATAAATACCCCTTCCATCCATGGAAGGGGTGGTGCTTTCAATCTAATATTCCATAATTTGTAAACCAAGTCTCTAGCTTGAACACCCAACTCTCTAACTTTCTCTCTCTAATGGCAAACATGTATTTTGATCATCCAAGACCACCCGAATCATCAACACAATAAATATTACGATCCTACAATTGGTACCAGAGCCAAGGTTATTGTGTTGTGTTGATTTTTGTGGTTTTGTATCATGGTTTTGTTGGTTTTTGGACCATGTTGTAAACTGTTTTTGTATTGTTGGTCGGAATTATTATTTTGGTCAAAACAGTTTGTAGTCTGTAACAGCTTTGTATGGTATTCGTTATTTGTGTCTATGTCCAATCTGTTATTTTTTGGCCTAACAACAGTCTTTTAAACGGTGCTGATAAATGGTCATATGGTCCTTTTGAGGTCAAAATGGGTCAAAATAATGATGTTTCTGTTTCTGGGTTATGTTATTATGGTCATCTTTGCTTATTCATTCCATGGTCAAAACGGTTAAAATGATTCTTCATAGCAGTTTTCTCGGTTTTTATGAACATGGTCAGAATCTTGGCTGAAAAACTCATCGGAAAACTCATATATTCATGTTAGCGAGTTGGGTCAATCTACCTAGCGACTTGTATTTACAAGTCGTTGTTTAGCGACTTGTGCATATTGTGGCGACTTGTTATTTAACAAGGTCGCGATTTGTGGTGTAGCGACTTGACACATAAATCTGCTAGCGACTTGACACTAAACTGTTATAGCGACTTGACATTTGACCTAGCGACTTGTTATTTAACAAGTCGTAGCTACTTGGTTTGGAAAAAGGCTAGCGACTTGGTTTGGAAAAAGGCTAGCGACTTGGTTTGACAAATTGGGTAGCGCCTTGACTCATTTGGCTAGCGACTTACAGAAAGGATGAAGAAGAAGTGACCACATGACACGACCACTATACCATATACCAAAACTAATTCAACCTCAGGATAACCATCATCGGTCCAAGATCAATCCGTCATCTACAAATCATCTACCAACAATTGCACATAACTACATCTCAACCCAACATCAACCTCATATTTATCCCAACTCAACTCCAACATTATCTAAGACTCAAAATGAAAAATGATTCAAAGATCTTTGTTTTTTTTATCCGTGGTTCTCAAATGAAACATCAAGACTTTCAAGTCTATAACACGAATCAAAAACTTCATCATTGATCTACTCTTGGAAATATACGAATGTTATCAAGAAGAAACAAAGCCATATGCTTCATCTCTCTTCTCATTCGAGTCTTTGATAAAAGAATAGATAAAATATTTTCTAAACACTTGTGAGATCTCAGCCTAAGTCTTTTCGTGGCATTCAAGATGCATCAAGAATTTCACATAAAAAATCTCAACTCACAAAGACTTAAATCATCATTGATCAATACGGCTTTATTCGAATGTAAAGAAATGATGTCAACAATATTATTGAATCATTTCTTTGATTCGTTAAAAGTTAATGATTATACGAGCCAAGAAATGATTTTAACGATATTTTTTAAATCATTTTTCTTGAGGTCGTTTAAGAATGAACTTAATTAAAACCTACCTGTGAGCACATCTTAAACGGATCAAGAAGACAAATCATATGTGGCTCGAGCCATCCCTGTGGCAATACTATGTCCCTCGACTTCATTACCTTGAGCCATCTCTGTGGCTAGGATTTAAATGATTAGGGCTTGGTATGAATTGATGAGAGGAGCGTGTATTGGGACGGATTTATTTTCGTTAATATGGAAGAGGCGGAATAATTTGAGCTGGAATATGGATTAGGGTTTGATGGTGAATGAAGCTGTGTACTGATGTGTGGGAAGCGTATACTTTTTGAGATTTTTTAGGGTTAAAATGTGTGGTGAGTTGTGATTTATATCCGAAATATTAGGGTTAAGAGGAGTTAGTTGTGGATCGGTTATGTTAAGTTCATGGGCTTATCGTGAGTTCATTGGGCTGGATTGCCATACTTTGATATTGATCAGGTTTATAGGATATGTGGGCTTTGCTTGCTAAATTAAATGGGCCACGATGGGGAATTCCTTATCTGATTGAGCTTTACTTGGTCTTGATACATATTTTGATTGGGAAGGAAATGGGTATACGGGGTGTATGGTCTTGATACTATTTTTGATGAAATTGGTATGCAAGAGATACATCTATGAGAAATGGGCACGTTGTCACACTAATTTGACGAGGATATTTGTTCACTGAATGAGGTATTTAAAATGTTCGTGATTCTTGACCGGTGTTATTAATTTGGTATTGAGATTGAATGTTCAAAAGGTTTTCTTTAAACAATGGACTTGAACGATTGGATTGATATTTATGGACCGGGCATTCGTTGGATTTCGGTACATGCTTGTGAATTCGGGTTATGAGATTTAATGATAAGATTCGGGATGATGCTGAGATTCGTTATGTTGTGAGGATTGGTACTCTGGTTTATGCATGTTCACAAAGATTATTATGATTACGGCTTGAATCGATGATTGATCAAATGTTGACTACGGGGTTGTTTGGACGGTATTTCGTATTTGGATTCGATGAGAGGTTTTACGGGCTTGTTTACTTATTTCGTCTTCTTTCTTTCTACCCTTCCGCGAAGATTACTTGTTTGAGCTATTTATTGAGTGTGATAAAGACTTGGCTATTTAGTTGCGTTTGTGATTCTTTCTCACTTAACCCACAACGTAGCTATCACTTCGGTGTCTCACTCTATTGAGAATGTCAAGAGGTTTTGTACATTGGGTACACCGTTTCTTCTTCACAAGGATTAGTACAAGTTTAAGTAACGAATCTAGGGAATTTTACGTCATGTTCGAGTTTGATATATCGGGATTATTTCTCCATGTGGTCACTACAATAGCCGACAGAATGCGTGAATGATGTGTTTACCAATGTATTTATTGGATGGTTGATGATGTTGATGAGGTTGGATAATGAACTGTTGATGAACCGCTGCATGTTCCCCTAAAACAGATATTCACTAAAACCAAAGTTGTCATAACACATTCAAGCTGACGTTGTTTAAGGTTTTGTCTTGATTTTGTAAAATCCCGTGAAAGAAACTATTTCTCGGATTAAATCATAGACTTGTAAAATCCCGTGACAATGGAAACATCCTGGTAATAGTAAAGTGCATTTCCGGATCTATCTTACGGTTTATTCTTGGTTTTGTAAAATCCCGCGAAAGAAACTATTTCTCGGTTTAAACTATAGAATTGTAAAATCCCGTGATGATGGAACCATCTTGGAGAAAGGAAAGCGTATTTCGGGGTCTTCTGATGCTGGTGTTACGGTTTCGCTTTTCAAGAAGGGATAAAAGGGTGTACTTCATGAATTGGGTGTGTGTTTGGGTTGTCTTCATGGCGTTTGGTTATTACAAGGTTTTACGGGGGTATACTCACTAAACCATGGTCGGGATGAATCCATTATCAAAGTTCATTTAAATGTCAAAGAAGGCTAGAGTTGAGCAGTTTAGAAGATGTGACAACGGCGTTAATTTAGTATTATTTATTTGAGGTTGAAGTGAAATATCACGGGCATGTGTACTTAGTATCTGAAGGTATCGGGGATGGATGGATGAAGATTCTTCATGATCCTTGTTCGAGCTTATTATCAAAAACAAAGACTTGGAAATCTAGTTATTGTTGGGTGACTTTTACCTGTTCTTTTTACCACTTGGGGGAATTGGGCTCTTATCATCTCAAAACTTTAAGGAGTTACGTTGTAGTGCTCAGTGTCACATTCAATTGTGGATTTTCAAGAGGTAATGTACGTCTTATACTTGATGGTTGGTTGGTTGAAGAGTATAGAGTACATAGAGAGTACTTAGAGATGCTAATGGAAATCGGCACTGCTCTTTGTTACATATGTGCAAGTTTAAGTCATGAGTTCGGGGTAGTTTACTTCAGGGTCAAATTCATTATATCGGGTTATCTCCATCGGTTGTCACAACAAAGAGCCTACAGAATGATAATGGGGATGATTACATGTTTTGCTAAAAGAGCAGAAAAGATAGAGATTATGACGTATGAACACATCAGTTCATGCCTCGTTCTCTAAAGAAAAGAACGGTGTACATGTCAGTGCGCTTTATCTTCTGAAGAAGAGAAATCTTCTAATTAATGACCATTCTCATCAACATGCTTCATGCTTTTTCCATGTGCTTCAGTCATAAAGTGAACCGGGCTACCACTGATTGTTTTCTCATTCCACTTGCTCGATTATAATGAAGATGGCGACATCATGTGCTGATTTTGCGGGAGAGAAGTGTGAATAGAACATTCGGATGATTTTCACTTACTTAATCAAGAATGGCAACTCCGTATGCAATTCTTGAGGGGAGAAGAAGTGTGAATTTTTTGCATTGTTGCTTGATATTTGAGAATATAAATGGTCATACGGCTCTAAACTCATGTAAGAAACGAGCTTCTTCTTATCGGGTCATCTTCACATGGAGTTTTTCTCTTCTAAGAGCCGTTGGTTGACATCTTCACTCGGATTGATGAGTTTATCGACAAAGTGCTTCCGGTTAATGCTTCACGTATACATCAACATGATGATTCCGAACAATCTCTCTGTTCTTGTTTGATGGGATTGGTAGTTTGGTGTTACCATCTTGTGTGTTCGTTGCGGCCTGATTGCTGATTTCCTTGATGAACATCTTTCTGTTCTTGTTTGATTGGGAGGGATTTTAGTTAAGGGGATTTGCAAGATGTAAGTTAATTGGGATGCTTTTTGGTGGGATGCTTTTTGGTGTGAGTTGAAGATGTTAACAATCTATTCCCCATTCGGACAATCTTGAAGAAGGTCGAGTCTACAGTCTGTTCTACATTCTCTGCTACATGTTAGAAGACTAAAGACGAGTTGCATTTGATTATCTAAAGACTTCTTCTTAATCTGGGCATTTATCATACAGATTGTCGGTTTATGGGAGGTGTTGTTATTGACTATTGTTATATTGCAGTTGCACTATTGAATAATAATCCGCTCTTTGGTATTCCTTTACCAAATCTTCACGGATTATTGTTCATGAAAAATGATCCGCTCTTTGGTATTCCTTTACCAAATCTTCACGGATTATTGTGCACTCAGTAAATCAACCACATGAACATTAAGGAAAATGACTTCCTCATCCGCTTGAAGACATTATTGGTGAATCTTCCAGATCAGTCTCTATATGTATATCTTTAGGAAGATGGAATTGATGTTGAGGAATCATTTGTTCCTGTTCATTAAGTGGGTCAATGTACATCCGGTTGTACATTTATTCACGTGTTAGACATTTATCACTTATTTGAGATTGAAGTTGACTTTCACAAAGGCGTGTTCTTATTTGATAACTTGCTCGGGCTTAAGAATTTGAGTTGAAGACTTGGTTTATCTAGTTACCAGCAATCGAGGTGGATGGTTGAAGACCTGGTTAACTATCACTATTAGGAGTTACTGTGTTTTACTCAGTGTCACACGCATATGACGGTGTGGATAATCGCAAGAGGTGTTAATTTCTCATACTTTGTTTGGGTAGTGAGTACTTAGGTGCAAGCTTAAGATACAAATGTGGGGAAGTTGACTTCAGTTTCAAGTATGGTATATCGGGTTTTCTTCCTCAGTGGTCACTTCAAATTGTCTACATAAGGGTTGATAAAAATAGTCAGAGAGAGTCTTCAGCAAGTTGATTCCCACAAGAGTTCAAGTGTTCTTCTCAACAAATTTCTAGTATACGGGCTTATAATGATTTGTCGACTCTGAGTGTCAAAACCAGCAATGGGGAAGGAGATAAGCATCTAAACGCGAGTAAACTTGATGAACTTAATACTTCTAAGTAATTGAAGATATCCCGGGAAGACAAATGTTATTACCGCAGAGAAACTCAAGGTTTGACTCATGGCGAGTAAAACTTGATGAACTTAATACTTCTAAGTGATTGAAGATATCCCGGGAAAACAAATGTCATGACCGCAGAGAAACTCAAGGTTTTACTCATCAAGGCGTTTAGTGTTAGTATTTCAACTACGTGGGGGAAGTGATGTTAGAGAAAGTTTCTAAAGATAAAAGAGGTACACTAGTGTGTGGTGATTTCGATGGTATCGCAATGATCAGGGGAGATAGAGTGTGTACATTGGGGATGCTCACCTGTTTCACTTGAGTGCTTAATCAGTGATTCAGAGATATAATCACTTATTCGGAGTTGACATCCACAGAGATTGTCATCCGCAGAGATAATCAGTGACTTGGCCTGCTTCTTCAATGTTATCATTTATTCCTTCCTTGGGTATTGGTATACTTCGGAAACTTGAGCTTCATACACTATCATCAGGGAAGAAAAATGTGAACATGGGGAGGTGTTTTCATTCCCCTCATGATGTGTATTCGGGAGAGCTCTTGGGTATTGGTGTACTTCTGGTTCTTCAGCTTCATACACGATCATCCGGGAAGAAAAATGTGAACATGGGAAGGTGTTTTCATTCCCCTCATGATGTGTGTTCGGGAGAGTTCTTGAGCATTATACAAAGAAACTGACTGCTTCAATTCAACTACTTGGGGGAATTGTTCTCTTGACACCTGTTTGGAATGGATTGCTTCACACCTCAGTGGAAAAGAAATTTGAGAAGATTATTTAAGTGTGGGATGAAACGTTGCTGATGTTCTATTGGATGATATAACCCCGAATGGAGAATTTCGAATATCGGTCTTAAAAGGAGCAGCGGGATTTATGATAATGGTGTGCTTCTTTGTGCACCTGGCTAAGGAAAACTTGAAATAGAGCTTCGAATCTGCTCATCACATGGATTTTCGGTTTGGGGGGAAGCTGCCAAAGTCTCACTTTCAAGTGGCTCAATCTCTCTCTTCGATTCTAGAGTCTTGGAAGCTTTGGTAGTTAAAGTTTTAGGGATGATGGCTTCTATCTTCTACAACGGGGCTGTTCGATATCCTTATCTCAGTACTCGTATCATCATCTTCTTTAACTATATCATCTATTATATCCTTGTAAATATATTTATCAGAAAAACCAAATACAAAAATATAAAACCAGCAAAAAGAAAATAGAAAATTATAAAACCATTTAAAACCCATAAAAATCAGAAAATTTTGAAAAATACCAAAATTATGTTTTTCCAAGACATGTCTTCTGGTATCGATAACATCTACGGTCTTAGAAATGTCATTCAATAATGGCACGGGACCATAGATGAAGTTCGAGCAGGAGGTGTAAATATTATTTTTCTAAACATGTCTCAAAATATGGCTTGCAGTTACTTCAGACTGTAACCCGTGCTTAAAACTATGGCTTGCTATTATTTCAGATAGCAACCCGTTCTTCATGAAAGGAAAGTGTTGCGCTAAACCAATTTTTCAAATATTTAGTGCACTTATCCTAAAAACAAAAATGAGGAAAGTATGTCGAAGGACTGCTGTTCCTACACAAATGTTTTTCCGTTTAAAATTCTTCAGAAAAATATTTGGTGGTTTCAAAATGGTGGAAAATGAGTTGCTTAAAAACAATCAGATTCAAAGTTTTTATAAAATTTGGAAACTCAATCAATGACTTCAGCACTTTTAAAATCGTTTATAAAATGAGTTATTGGTTGAGGGGGAGAATGTTTTCAAATCTATATCATCTAACGAGCTTTCTTAATTATCCTAATATGCTTAATTAAAAATGATGTTAACCTATGTTGAAGGACTAGGTGCCTAGGATATGATTGCTAGGATTAGATGATTAGAGTTTGATGAACACATTATTCCCATACATTTATATGATCTGATTGATATGTTGCATTGACTTTTATTAGTCGATTGTTGTTTGGGTGATGTCGACCACCATATATTTGTATGTGTGTTCACTAACGTATGCAGGTATATTGGTATAAAAGAATGTTCCCGATCCGGATCCACAATTGAAGATGATTGGATGCCGAAAGGAAAGGGTAACTATATCTTGGGTTGACAGATGAAGAAACGGAGCTTAATTGGACTTCTATGGAGAGTTGGCATAAATGCAACGTAAGAGGTCTCACTGCATCATCAGTTGGTTTTCTTCTAAGTGATTGAAGAAACGGAGCTTAATTTGACCTCAGTTGGCATTCAAAATGCAACGTAAGAAGAAGTCTCACTGCATCAGCAGATGGTTTTTCTTCCAAACCCTACATCAACAACAACGGAAGCTTCTCTACCACCTAACGTATCTTGTGCAGGAAAAAGTAGTGATGATACCATTTTTCTAAAACTTTGAATAATATTGTTTTGAAAATGGAAAAATATTGTTTTGAAAATTAATCGGATTCAAAGTTTTGAAATCAACCGGACTCTTATTTTGTCAAATCTTAAGTGATTTCAAATTAAATATTTTCAAACGATATTTCATCTATCAAGTCCGTTTGTACAAATTAAAGTGGTGATCTAAAGATTTAATGTTATGTCATGGTATGATTTTCTTTAGAATCAAGATCTTTCAAAATGAAATTTTTTCTGTTCTTGTTTGATTGTGAAATTTTTTTATTTTACCTAAGAGATCTCTTAAAACAATCATACCTGACACTAACAATCTTTAATGTCTTAAAATGGTCCTTATCTGTCTTTTTTCAAAATTAAATCAAGCCACGTCTTTCCCCAAAATCTTTTAAATGATTTAAATCAATTGGGATCACAAATCTCAAAAGGTTTGAAATTTTGATCGGGGTAGAGATCGTGAGTTAAATCTCTTATCTGTTTAAATGGAATTGGTTTTAGTCCTTTTAAGGCACTCCTGCCTCCATGTGCCAAACGATTTCAAATACACAATGCACATGTTGAGGAGGAGGATTTATCCAAAAACCAAATGAGTATTTAAACCAGGCCACATTTTCTCCCATGTTTTCTAAACCTAATTAAATCACTTGGGATCCAAAATCTCAAAGGGTTTGATATTTTTGATCGGGGGAGAATTTGTGATTTAATAATGAAATTTGATAAAAGTTGATCGTTTTTGATTTAATTGTGCAGGCTGCTCTCTTATATGTGCTAAACGCTTTCGAATCTCGAAGCACATGTTGAGGGGGAGCAAATACACTATCGAGGTACGAAACATTTTTAAAATTTATAAATTACCTTGATTGAGTTTTCAAATGGTTTTATTAATGGATTTTGTGATCGTGGATGTGCTTCAAAAGAACTCTTGCCTCTATGTGATAAAATGATTTCAAATATCCTATGCACATATTGAGGGGGAGAATTTTACCAAGAAAATCAAATGGCTTTTTCGTAGGAAATTGTGATCAAGAAATTATTTCAAAGAAATTATTTCAAAGAACTCTTGCCTCCATGTGCCAAACAATTTCAATATCATATGCACATGTTGAGGGGGAGCATTTCTAAATGATCAAAACTATTAAGGTACAAAATGCTTTGATTTTATATCACAAGTACCTTGATTGTTTTTCCAAATGATTTTTCAATTGGTTTCAAGGAAGAATGAACTGTACCAAAAGACCGACCATTTTACTTTATGTATGGAGTTATAAGGATGGTTAGGTTAGGTATTTGTTCCCACGATCCCGCCAGAGCCGGAGGGATCTACCCAGGGACAATCCACTAGATAGTGTAGAGTCCTTAGGTATATTGAAAAAAAGGAGAAAAGTGAGATATGGGAAGAGTGCGGACTGAGACAGAGCTAGTACTGGAATAAACCCAACAAGGTTCTAGTTATGAAGTCTCGGTAAGCACTGAAGGGGTTGAAGAATGAAAAAGAATTGAATGTAAAAAGGGTGAAAAGAAATAGCCCTCCATCAATTCAACCTTAGGGCAGAAACCGGGTTCAATTCATATGCTACTAGTGGTTACTAAGGTAACACTGGTATTGAAGACAAGTCATCATGGACCCAGTGACGCACTGCACTAAACTTCCCAAGCCACTCAAGTTCCTCTTAAAAGGGCTTGTTTCATTCTCACGGGGAACCGACATTATCTATCAACTTTCTCTTAGAGATTGTTGATATTGAAGAAGGAGACCCTCTCCCTAGTCTCCGGCATAGGAACCAAATGTGCACTATTGAGTCTAGAGCCAAGAGATCATCAATAAATCTCATTAGGACACTTTCAATGAAGACTCTCTGTTTCACACAATGTGGAAAGAGAGATTATATCTTGAGTCCTACGCATTATCCTTGTGGTAATTGCCAGAACATCCGAGTGATATGTGACAATATTCACGATGAAGATGGAAAGCCTTCTAGAGCCAACATCAAACAAGCTCTTGGTAGGTGACATGTGAGATCTTTTCTAAAGATCAAACTTGTGACAACTGGACAGAAACGATGGGGCGATTCATTCGTGAATCTACCTTGGTCCAGGAATGGAATTGACGAATACTTTTGGAAAAACCGTTCGATGTGCAAACCTTCTTTTCTCTAGCACGTCGAATGTGTATTCATTTCAAATTCAAAAAGTATCTCGGATTGAAAAATACTTTTAGAAAAACCGCTCGATGTGCGAATCTCTTCTTTTCGCTAGCACGTCGAATGTGTACTCATTCTCTAATACAAAAAGTATTTTGATTGAAAATTGATCTTTCTCATAAAACCTTCGTCGTATTGCAAAACTCTTTCTTCAAGCAATACGCGATTGTTTTTCAAATCATTTTTCATCAATCGTGAATCTCAATTTGCTGTTTCACTCACTCCGTGTTGTCTTCTTTGAGACGTTCCGGTTTGAGAACAGCTAGAACAGCTGCGAAACCCTGTCAAGGAGATTCTTAGGAATCCTACCCGATCACAGGCAGTACTTGTACTGATCAACGGGGAACCGTGGGCCGTGTACCTCAATTCAGCGAAAGTGATCAAAGACACTTTCGTGTGTTTTATTGCTAACTGTTGTTTGCAGGTACACTTGGATGGTTGCAGCTTATCAGAATTGAGGAGTCAATCCAAAGCCTCATGCTCACTGCATCCACACTTAATCTGAAGAAATCATGACTGGTGCATATCTACATAACCTGGCTCTGATATTTCTATACTAAGATTATGCTACGCTGCTGCAAATATCATGAGCCAGTAAAGCTTTCGCTACTCTGATGGAAAGACGTCATGATTCAAAAGTGTGAGCATGTCGGTCCAAAAGTCACAACTTCACATGATGGCAACACAATAAAGGGTGATCCAGAGATTTACTGTGGCTGATGATCTCAAATAAAGCTCGAAGATCATCAAAGATGTAGATCAGTTAAAGGCCTTCACTAAAAGTACAAATCAGTGCGGACTTTGAAGAATCACTACTATTGCACAAAGATTGTTGAAATGAAGAATTGAAGTCTATGAGCTCAAGAACAAAGACAAGAATAGAATGCTAGGATTCGAAATGTAAAACATAGGGTGACCTCCCTTAGGGGGAGATTGTTAGGAATTAGAAAATTCCATAGTGAAGAGTCGGTCACCCCAAGTATTATCTAGCATAAGTTAGCTCGTAGATTTGTCGTTAGTTACGTTATTTAGCAGTTTATTAGTTAGTTTGTAGCGTAGTTTAGTTTAGAGCAACACCGTGGAGGAAGGACGGGTCTTTACCCACTGTATACCTGATCCACAGGCGGATAGGAGGTCGTATTGTTTGTAACTATAAATACCCCTTCCATCCATGGAAGGGGTGGTGCTTTCAATCTAATATTCCATAATTTGTAAACCAAGTCTCTAGCTTGAACACCCAAATCTCTAACTTTCTCTCTCTAATGGCAAACATGTATTTTGATCATCCAAGACCACCCAAATCATCAACACAATAAATATTATGATCCTACAAAGGGCTTAAATGACCCCTCAAAAGTGTACCTTTTAAATCCTTATCAAATATCCCTACACTTGGTATTTGCTTGTCCTCAAGAAAATGTGCTTTTAGCCAATTAATTTATAAGTTAGGGGTCATGAAGCATTAGTTTAGAACAATTCACAACAAGTATAAGCCCCGCAAAGGTCATAACAAGCACAAAAATTACATACTAGCAATTCACAAGTGGTGTTTGGATACTCTCATCTGTCGGTTGTATATGAAATATATCAAGTTGGAGATGGAAGATAAACACTCATTAACCGGTCCTAGTACATAGATTACCATAGGCTTGAGACTAGATCAAACCTCCATCGCTTTGGCGTAAGCACCTAGGAAAAACTATCCAAGAGGTCTTTTAAAGGGTTGTAACTTACGGTAGGGAAACAAAGGGTTTAGTGGGGTAGGCGATTTACTGGTGGCAAGTCAAAAATCTTTATATTACAAGCATGAGAAGAATGGCGTTGCTAAGCCAAGACTCAACACTTTAAACTCTAGATAACTTAGATATAAATAACATAAATTTTAAAGACAGTTGTAGGATGGAAGCCCTTTTTTTTTTTTTTTAATACTCTATTTTTCCTTTTTCTCCTTTTTCTATTTTTTCATACACTTTTACTCTACCATCCTCTACGATAAGATCAAAATAATAGGGATTTATAGGCACATCCCTACACTTGAGTTTTTATTACTCTAACACTAATTTTACCCGAATTAAAAAGATCAAAACACTTGGAGTACATTATTACGTAAATAAAGGGAATTTCAATTTAACGTTCCTTCCCGTCACTTCATAAAATTTAACTTTTCCCATGAGTCCCAATCGTCCCAAAACTGTGTACAAAGGATGTGACTCGACTTAACAACTTATGCAAGCAACTAGATAATTGAACTAAGGGTTTAGTATGATAACAATAATGCACTAAAAGTGAGTGCATACAAGGTAGGCTAAGGCGATTTGGGTGTACATTTGGGGGTGGATTGTAAACAATGCTCTTCATTGATATTCCGGAAAACTGAAACATCACGAGAACCGCGAAAAGGTTAGGCTCTGAGGGGTTAACTAGGGGTATCGTGTACTAAAGATGAGTACAACGCAAGGGTGTTGGGGAATTACTCAACCGATGTGGAAGAAGTAATTATAATACAGGTATCAAACAAGGGTTATTCTAATGCCTCTTATCATTTAGTTATTCCTAACTGAACAAAGTGTAGTCTCACTAGCGATCTCGGAATGCATCACAAAACAAATTCTAGAATCTATTATACTACCGGTACACTCTCGAAGCATTAAAGTGTAATGCTTTAATTCCTACAAATCTAAGGGCGATCCTCACATTTTGGGTGGAATTTAAGTGGTAAAGGGTTTTGTTCTAGTCATATAACTTACTATCCATGAGACACTTTATTAAGACTAATGGCCCACTCCTACATGTCATGAAAAAATATAAATTTGGTGCCAAAGTTACCGTAACCGATATTTCTCATGGTTTATTACACAAATGAAATTAGACAAGGCAAATAGTCAAGGATAAGCATAGTTTCAAAGTTCCCGTTTTATTTTCCCTCCCTACACTTAAACTGAACATTGTCCCGAATGTTCCCCGAAAGTATCAAAGTTATAATAATGGAAGGTAATTAAAAATGAAAGAAACTAATACTCCCCTGATTAGCTCGGTAGGATCCGTGTGAAGTAGTGGTTAATTTCTTCTTCAAGAAGAATGTATGCGTGAAAAGCTCTATCCAAATCTTATGTATCTTCTTCTTGAAAAATAAAACCTGCACACTTGAAGAAAACAAACGAAACCTTCGCATAAAATCGGCGGTAACTATATATATATGACTCTACTAAACTAGGATATAATGCTTATGGAATGGATGTTTACAGATTTTCTGGAAAATTAAGACCTGCGAAATTCCAAAAATTTATAAGTAGCACAGAAAACGAGAAAAAGTAACAAACTGTTTCTACTCCTCCTGACGCCGTCAGGTTGCGACCTTGATGCCGTCTGGTTATCCTGACAGAAACTGGTCTGCGATTTTCTAGAAAAAATTCTAGAAAATTTATATCTTTTTTTTAGAATCTGGAAAAATTTCCTGCAAAACATCTATTATGACTCGATACAAGCATTTGACTCTAACAAGCACACATGTATACCTTTTTAATAATCGTAATTCTCATGTTCACATTTTTTTTGAAAATGTGTGTAATCCTCCCTACACTTATCCCTTTTGTAAAATACCTTCATATGTAATTAAGACGAGGTTAAAGACAAAATAAAGCATTTTCAAAAATTCAAACATGAGAATAAACAATCAATAAAAGATATACGACACACAAGCAAGCAAAAAATTAAGCGTGGGTTGCCTCACACGAAGCGCTTTTCTTTATTTATGAGTCTTGTAGCTAGACTCAAAGTCGTGCCCCTACGTGGTCTCGTGCACGCTTACGTGCCCATACCTAATCTATTCCAATGTTTTCTTGCTCTTCTTGTAATCATCTCCTAAATCTAGGCATTTTTTATAATACCTCTTAGTTTTCTCATATGGGTACCTAAGTCCATTTTGCTTATCCCTTTCGCTAAGCAATGGAAGAGGAGTCATTCTATTACATGCCTCAATATCCTTGTATTTAAACCTAGGATGAGCACGTGGCATTTGGTAGACAAAGTCTTCAACTTCATCAGAGAATGTAATTAGACCATCAATCATTCGTTCATTCAACCTAGTCATTCTCTTAAAAGGTTTTCCAAAAATTACTTGAGTGAGGTCCTTATCAATAAATTCTCCTAAGTTTTCTAAGACCAAGAATTCTACCAAATAAGCAAAACTTCCAACAAACACATGCAAATGAGTGACTGCTTCAACAACATTGTTACCTTGATAAGTTAACTCATTGACCTTAATTTTATTGTATAAGTTCCTTGAGATTAAGTTTAAAGGCAAGAACGAATTCAAGTAAGCATCAAATCTTTCTAATCCTATTTTGTAAGGGAATTGCATGTTAAAAGGACTATATTTCTCAATTCTACACCTAGGGTTAAAACATTGTGAGGGGCCCTCTTCTATTTCAAAATTAACTTCATCGATGACTTCTCCATTGTCAAGTGCTTCACCATAGTCAAACTCCTCATCGGAATCCGAGTCATAGAAGGGACTATGTTGTTGCCAATTTATTTCATTATGCCCTAGGTGATTTCTAAAGTGGTGAACGGGCGAAAGGTTTTGTGGAATTTCATCTTTTATTTCGGGATTGGGGGGAGGATTGAGAGTGGGTAATGTAAAGATTCTAAGACGAAAGACGCGAATCATGGTGAGTGGTGGGTTATACGAACAAAGGTCACAAAGAAGGGGGATAGACTACGAGGAAGCTAAAAATGAGAAAAAATCTTACTTGATAGGAATCAAGCAAGGGAACCTAAACGAGGTGGAAATCTAACTAGTTATTCTATTCCTCGGCAGCGGCGCTAAAAACTTGATACATTTAGGAAGCGCATTCGGGGTCAAAGGAACTTCCTTTTCGTCAAGCAAGTTCCTTAACACCCTTGGCAGTGAATCTAATCGTTGTAGTTTAGTATTAGGGTAAGCCTCGGGAATTGATATCGTTATCTAGGGGAATAGGAATGCTAGTAAGAAATTACTACGCTAAGGTTGGGGTTGAGGAAGATTATTTTTTTATCTTTTTTTTATATTTTTTAGGAAATTGAAAAGTACGAATCTCGGGGTATTGGATTTGGGGGGTGGTATTTCTACCGATTAATCCATTTATCTAATTATCTAATCTAAACTAAGTTGAGTGTAGTCTATGTCTATTGTTGTGTGCTCTTATGATGATTTAAAGATGTGTTTACCAAGATGCTATTACTCCCTAGTTATCTCCTATTGATGGTTGAATTGTCACGTCCTTATTCTTAACGCTTTGTGTCTTCTAAGGCCGTAGGGTATGCGTTTTTTCCTAACTCTTTGAAACTACCTTAAGGTTATTGCCTACGAAATCTCTAGGATTCATAAACTAACTCTAACGCTACCTTTAGATGTTTAGCCTACAATAACTCTAGGTGATTATAAATTAATGTTCACAAAGACTACTCAAGCATTAAAAACACAACGAATGACCTATCACAATACTAGGTCAATCACAATTAAGATAAGAGACAACCAATCAATATTCAATACCTAGGTTTCATAGATCTAAGCAAACACACAAGTAAATTAGTCGGACATGGAAAACATGCAAGCATACACACAAACAATTGAAGACATAATTGAATTAATGAAGTAAATCACTTTGTGTTGTTTGTTAGACTCATTGAGATCGTTTTGAGCCTTAGGGTTCAATAATAACATAGACAATAATATACATACGCAGCGGAATAACAAAGAACAATTATGTTATTGACACAAGGTTTTTCCACATCACCCCAATTATTATTTGATCAGAATAATAACGTGCTACCTAACTGTAACAGGGATAAAAGCCTTCTTCGATCTTGGAGTTAACTAAACTACACTAACCTAGGCGTTTACAATGAACCACACGCCTAGGACACGCACACACACACATTTAGTCGATTACATTATGGAAGACTTAAATTATTAAAACCTACACCCCATGTCCTCTTTATATACTAGAGGATTAGGGTTTACAAGATACTGCAAAGGACTAAATAATAAATCTTCTTTTGCAAGCAAGTCCCTCCATCTTTTTGTAAGTTTCATCTTTAAGTCCTTGATGTTTCATTCTTTATTGTTTTGTATCATCAAATCAATAAACCCAACAATCTTCCCCTATTTGATGATGACAAAACAAACACTGTTCTTGTACGAACTTCCCTAGACGAAGTAGAGAAATTGAGATAATTAAATATCACCATGAATGAAACAATCTTTGTATTTCTTTGTCTTCCCCTTAATCCATGCCATGCCACTTCAACATCTCTTCCCCTTTTTGTTATCAACAAATAGAGAATATAAGCTGTAGAAACTTCCCCTTGAGTGGTGCATGAACATCAAATGATTCTTCAAAACTATAAGCTCCATGTAATGATCACATGTGAAGAAAACCAAATATAACGAATTTGATGAAGAAGTAAAATAACCCAAACTTGTGTCTTATGTCTTATACTATTCACGTGACATTGAACTTATACTGACACCATATAAGTAGACCGCAATCTCTTGAAAAAATCCTCATCTTCAATGAGACACTGAGCACTACAATGTAACTCCTTTAAGTGATAGTTAACTAGGTCTTCATCCATCCTTCCCTTGACCTATGAAAACTAGATTTTGCAAGTCTTCGTCAACATCCTTTAAGCACGAACAAGTTACTTTTAAATGTAGTAAGCCGTTTAAAAATTGTTAGGAATTAGAAATTCCAGGTATTAAAGAGTCGGTCACCTCAAGTATATGTAATCGTTAGAAAGCTCGTAGTCGTAGTTATTTTATGTTAAGTAGTATTTAGTTAAGTAACACCGTGGAGGACGGACGGGTCTTTACCCACTGTATGCCTGATCCACAGCCCGATGTGTGGCGTTTTATGTAAGACTATAAATACTCTCTACCTCCCAAGGTAGAGAGTTGGAGCTCATAATAATAATTTCACTTTCTCTCACTAAGTTCCCTAAACCTCTAACTTTCTCTCTCTAGAATTCCATCTTAAACGCCACCTTGTGTTATGGTTTGATGTGTATGTGAAAAGTTAATATCTAACAATTGGTATCAAGAGCCATGGTTAGATCATATCTTACACATCTTTGGATTTCTAGTGGTTTTTAGGTGGTTTTTAAGTTTGAAAAAGTTTAGTGGTTTTAGCATCATTTGATTGATTTCTAGTGTTAAAGTTTCGATTTTGGTTGTACTTTTATGTTTAGAATCATCAAAAGTGTTTAGGTTTTCATTTGGTAAGCTTGAATCATCTTGGTTGGGTTGTTTTGGATTGAAAAGTGAGGTTTATATGGTTTTTTCAAGCTAGCGACTTAGCTCACGGAATAGTTTCTTGGTAGCGACTTGCTTCACATTTGTGTAGCGACTTACAGTGTTGGAACTAGCGAGTTAGACCTAGCGAGTTAAAGTACAAGTAGTGGATTCTCCACTACGGGTAGCGACTTGTGGTAGCGACTTGGTCAGTAGCGAGTTGCTCTTTAGCGACTTGTGTCTCTAGCGACTTGTGTAGCGAATTGCTGCCAAAATTTGGTTAGCGACTTGGTCAGTAGCGAGTTACTACTTAGCGACTTGTTTTTTGTTAGCGACTTGGGACTCTAGCGACTTAGGGGTGTAGCGAATTAAGGGTTAGCGACTTAGTGCATTAATTTCTAGCGACTTAGTGAACTAATTTCTAGCGACTTAGTGCATTATCTTCTAGCGATTTAGTATTTTATCATCCAGAGTCTTGAGTGATTGTTTACGGTTTTCTCTTGATTCAGTAAAATCCCGTGAAAGAATCCATTTCCAGGTTTAATCATAGAGCTATAAAATCCCGTATAATCTGTTAACATGTCTACCAACGTTCCCACTGTTATCTCCATGTTCTGAAGATGTTCAAGCAGCTGGTTCAGATACTCGTCCACCCATGCTTGACAGAACCGACTACGACTCTTGGGCTCAACGAATTAGACTGTATTGCCTTGGAAAGGAAAATGGTGTCAACATTCTCAAATCCATTGATGAAGGACCATATCGAGTTGAGACGACTAGAGACATACTTGATACTAATGCAGATGGTACTCTTGTTTACGGAATTGACAGACCTAAGATGTATGATGAGCTTGATGATAAAGATAAAAAGAGATTTGATGCGATATCGGGCTTCAAACATTGTTCTTCAAGGTCTTCCTAAAGACATCTACAAGCTGATCAATCATAACACGGATGCTAAGGCAGTTTGGGACAATGTTAAGATGCTTCTCTCAGGTTCTCAATTAACTATGGAAGACAGAGAATCCCAACTCTATGACGAATTTGAGCATTTCAAAATGAAACCAGATGAGAGTGTCTATGAGTACTATGTGAGATTTCATAAGTTAGTTAATGACATGAGGAACATCGGAATGACTATGCCTAACATTCAGTTGAACTCAAAATTTGTGAACAACATGAATCCCGAATGGCACAAGTTTGTTACCGTTGTGAAGCTCACTAAAGGATTGAAGAATACAAACTATGAGCAACTCTATGCCTTCCTCCTTCAGAATGAGAGACATGCTATGTTTGAAAAATTAATTCTCAATCAGTTCAAAACCAACCAGTGAGAGACAAGCTCGTCTAATGACTCTACAGCTTTCTACTCAAACATCGGAATCACAACCAAAGCATCACAAGTCATACCCTTGGGTAATGGTAATCACAAACTCATTCCTGATCCTATGTACAAACAAGCCGATGCTGATACTCACGTGGGTAGCTTCATTAATCAACTAGCTCTTCTCATCAGTCAAAACATGAATACTCTCCCACAAACCAACAACAACCTCGAATGCATCTAACCCACACAATCAAGCCACTATTAAAGATGGAAGGATCGTGGTGCAACCAGACAGGAAAGACAAGATGATCGTGGACGAGGTGGAGCTGGGAGAGGTTATGTTGGAAACGAGAATCGAGGAAGGAATGGTAACCAAGGTCAAACTAAGCTCATCAAATGTTATAACTGTGGTGGAGAGGGACACATTGCAAGGAACTGTACATCTCCAAAGCCCACGAATGCCGATTACTTCAGAGAGAAGATGATGCCGGCTCAAGCTCGTGACAATGGTGCTACTCTTAATGAAGAGGAATTGCTATTTCTTGCTGAAGGCAATGCCAAGACCTATGATGCAGATGTGGATGAGCAACCTATTCAAGAGATAGGTCACAATCATCAGAATGCCTTTCAAGTCGCTGACTGTGATGCATACGACTCGGATGTGGATGATGGACCTACGGCACACACAATTTTCATGGCTAGCATTTCTCCAATGGTTTCTCCCAAGGTCTCCTCTACATCACTAGCTGGGCCATCCCATGACAAGCTCATCTCAGAGGTATTAAAACTATACGATGATGCTGATGTGCACCAGATGCATGACAAAGTACAATCAACTGAAACTATTGAATCAAATATTGAAAATATGGGTAATATCAATATTGTCCCATATGATCAATATGTGAAACAAAGTGAAAGTGAAGTTGTACCAAGTGATGCATCTTCCGCAGTCAACAATGACTATGTTTGTGATGAATACACTGCATGTGCCCCTGATGATTCCATTATTTCGGAACTAAATGCCTATAAAGAACGTGTTGCTATTTATGAACAACGTGCTAAGTTTGAGTTGACCACTCGTGAGCAGGAAATGGATAACCAAGTAAGTACAGTAATTAGAAAAAGTAAGTTTAGAGAAGAAATATTGAAACAAGAATTAAATTCCTTGCAAGAAAAACTCTCTAAAACATCTAAGCAAAAACAAGAACTTCAAGAAAATGTGAAAATGCTTAAGCAAGAATTTAATGCAAAGGAATCAAAACTCTTGAGAGATTTTTCTAATCTGAAAACTTTGAAAAACAAACTTGAGAACAAGTTGTACATACAAGGAAACACCATTCAGACGGCTCACATGGTCACTAAACATCGAGTCTTAAGCGATAAGCATAGCATTCCCTTTGTTGAGGAACCGAATCCAGAGGTAATTAAAAAGGCTAGAAATGCTCATAAGGTGCTTTATGATGGTAATGAAATTCTTAAGCCTAGGCAGAAACCTAGTTGCGTTGAGTGCACCGAGGAAGATAAGAAATCAGATGAAGTCACTAGGGAAAGGATGAACAAAAACTAGATGACCCGAAATGCAAAGAGAAAAAGATTATTATCACTCCCCATGACTACAAGAAGGAAAACTGGATTTCCTTGAACATGTTTAAGCCTCAAACATTGTTGACCCCAACAAGTGTTCTCGAAAAAGGATATGGACTTGCAAAAGTGAAAATCTTGTTGAAAAGAATACCCCTTGTAGGAAATTCCCTAAAGCGACTGAGTATCCTCCAAATACACCAATGCACTTAGTTCCTAGAACTATTGCCACTAAGAGCAAGACCTTAATCAACCAATATGTTATTCTTCAACTATTTACCGATTTTGAGAAAACTTGTAAGAAAAGGATCACACCCACGGGATAATCTGAAGGGAAAGGGGTTTTGAGCAAATGAAAGAATGTTATTTAACCGAGGTCATGCCTTTCTTTAAACAACTAAAAGATCATTTTGAGAGTCTTAAAACGGGGACAAAATCAGATATTAAAGAAATGGAAAAGGAATTTGATGCAATGGTAGTTGAAGTTAGTGATTATGAGCGTGCACTAAAATATAATGAGATTGAGAGGAAGAACTTGCATACCTTAAATGAAACTCTTATTACTGAATGTGTTGCTCAAGATATCTTTTTCACTGCTTCAAATTGCTCTATTAATGCTTCCAAATTTCATGAACTATCTGTGGCCCTGAAAGTCTCCCATGATCGTGTCATTGAGCTTGAAAAACTAATTCTGAACTAAACGAGAAAATTGAACTAGATGATCACAACAATTTGGTTAAACATTTTTCTAAACTGGAAGTTGAGCATTTTAATTTACAACTAAAATATCAACATCTTAAAGAAAATGTTAAAACTTCAAATGTCAAGACATCGTCAGATGCTCCAGAGTTTGATGCAGCTTTTCAAATTAACAAACGTGATGAACAGATTCAAGCTCAGTGCAACGCGATCAAAAAATTGAAAACCCAAATCTCTCAATTAAAGGGTCAAACGAACAATAAGACAGGCTCCCAAATCCCTCCTTCTTTAGATTCTCGGAATTCTCAAACTTTTCATCTTCAAAACTTAGTTGATGCCTTACAAAAGGAAAACGAGAGTTTTCTAGAAGAAAATGAAAAAGTTAAACGACATTTTAAAGAGTTATATGATTCAATGAAAGTCACCCGTGACCAAAACAACGAAAAAATAACGTCTTTACAAAAGGAAATTGAGAATCTAAGAAGTCGGGGAAATGGGAAACTGCCACTTGTTTTCAATAAGAATGTTGTCTCAAAGTCACCCTTAGATCTGCAAATACATGTGACAGTTAAATATTTTCCTCCTCATCTTAGGAATAATGAACATGCTTTTCATGAATACTGTGCTCACCTTAAGGATAGTCTAGAATGTCTTCGTGAGATTGTCGAAGAGGATTTCATTAATAAACCTCTTGATAGTGAAATTAGGTTTGCTTGCCTCCAGGCCAAACGATCTCAAGAGTTGCTAGAATGTGTAATTGCCACATGCCCAAAATCCTTAACCTTAGGTGAAAAAGGCAAAGCTGTGATGCCTTGTTCTATGCCTAGTGCCAAGCAGGAAATCCGTTCTATGCCCAGTCTTAAAAAGGGAAACACTAATGTGCCTTCAAGTAGCTTCAGATTCCGTGATATGTTAGTGCTAAGAAAGTGAACTTTAGTGTGCCCGCAAAAAGCTCAAATCACAGTCTTAAAGTATACACTAATGTGCCTTCTAGTACTTCGGATCCTTGCACATCAAGTTCAGGAATGCAAAAATTAGATCAACCAACTAATGTTCCCATTCCCTCTACAGAGTAATCAGTGACTTTAAAGCGGCGGTCAAAGTCTCAAGAATATACAAGGAATGATAGGACCTTGCAAGCTAAGAATGTGCATTGGAAGAGAGTAGAAGACCAATCTAGGAACGTTAGGCTTGAGTTGAATAAAACGAATCGTGTTGATTCTAGTATTAGCCTTAGGCGTCGTAATTAATTCAATTCGATACTATCTGCAAACCTTGTAATGCTGTATGCTTGAATTCTATCGCTAATCATGAATGTGGTGTGAATGCTTTGTCTAATGCTGTCAAATGCCCAGCTTAAAATTGCTAATGCTTATAATCGTGCTAAATAAGGCAAAAAGAAAAAAACGAAAGACTGTTAGAAAACAGTGGAAACCCACAGGAAGAACTTTTATAAAGATAGGTTATTATTGGATACCTTTTGGTCATAAGAATAATCAGTTTTGTTCTCACACTGCTAAGATTATGCCCACTAGAAAATGGATGCCTACCGGTAGAACTATTCCCTTAAGAAGTAAACATACTTTGAATAGGGTAAATACGACACCAAAGATTGCATCTATTCCCAATGATTCCATTGCTTCTACTTCGATATGGATGTTTCGATTCGATGTGGGTGTTCCACACATTGTTACTAACCAAATGGAACCCATTCTTGCATGGGGATCCCAATTATCCAGCTATCCATTTTTGTCTGTGTTCAACTGCAGATCGTTCAAATCGTTCGTGGTACCGGACTCAGTGCTCCAAGCATATGACCGAGACCGGTCGCGCTCATGAACTTCGTGAGCAAGTTCATCGGACTGTTAGATTTGGTAATGATCATTTCGGTGCTATTATGGGTTATGGAGATTATGTTGTTGGTGATAGTGTCATCTCAGAGTCTACTATGTTGAAGGGTTGGGTCATAATCTGCTCTCCGTTGGTCAATTCGTGACTCGATCTAGAAGTTGCCTTCAGAAAACATACCAGCTTTGTTAGAGATCTTAATGGTAAGGAACTGTTAAAAGGAACTCGTGGTTCAAACCTTTACACCATCTCTATCGATGACATGATGAGGGCTTCTCCAATCTGCTTGTTATCAAAGGCTTCAAAAACAAAGTCATGGTTATGGCACCGTCGTCTCAATCACTTGAACTTCGCACCATCAACGATCTTTCCATAAAGGACCTAGTTGTAGGTTTACCTAGACTAAAGTATGAAAAGGATCATCTTTGTTCAGCATGTCAATTGGGAAAAAGCAAGAAATATGCCCATAAACCCAAACCTACTAACTCACACGTAAGTCCTTCATATGATGCATATGGACTTATGTGGACCAATGAGGGTACAAAATATCTTTGGGAAGAAATATGTGTTAGTTGTGGTTGATGATTACTCTAGATTCACCGGGTCAAGTTCTAAGGACAAAGGATGAAACTCCGATATCATCATCAAACTCATCAAACAAATGCAGGTTCGACTTAACAAAACCGCCGAATTGTCGAACGCACAATGGAACTGAGTTCGTCAACAAACAACTTAATGAATTCTATGAAAGCGTTGGAATCAGTCATCAAAGAAGTATTTCACGAACTCCTCAACAGAACGGTGTAGTTGAAAGACTAAATCGGACTCTGGTTGAAGCCGCTAGAACAATGTTGATTTACTCAAAGGTTCCAATGTTTCTCCGGTGAGGCAATCGCCACTGCATGCTATACACAAAATCGTTCCTAATCCACTCTACATGGAAAAACTCTATATGAACTTGTCCACAACAGAAAACCTAATCTCTCTCTCCTTCGTGTGTTTGGTGCATTGTGCTATCCAACTAATGAGGGTCAAGACTTAGGGAAACTTAGGGCTAAAGCGGACATTGGAGTATTTGTAGGATACGCACCAAACAAAAAGGGATACCGAATCTATAACAAAAGAACCCGAAATATCATGGAAACCATTCACGCTTACGTTTGATGAGTTGACCGGTCAAATGGCTCCTGGACAATCCAGCTCAGGACCCGCACTTCAAGACAGTCCCATTGGTTCATCTCTTGTTCCAAACTCTACTCAAGAAACTCCATATGTACCTCCATCGGAAGATGATGTAAAGAAATTGTTTGATCCTATGTTTGATGAACTGTATGATTCAAACACTAATGAGGTAATGATTCCTGCAACAGAGGATGCTCATATTCCTGTGAATGAAGTCAATCCTTCAGTCTCAATATCTTTAAGTCAAGAAGCACCTGCTGCCGATCCTTCGCTCATCAACAAATCATCATTCTTCAAATGTACATCATGGAAATGTTTTGGCATCAATGATGAAGTTAATCCCTTTGCTACTCCCGAGGATGCTCCATTTGAAAACATATTTGCTACTCCGAATCATCATCGAACCATCTTCTTCGTGAGACATCGACTCGCTACCTCGGTTCCTCAACAACTGCCACATGAACACCTCTGAAAATGGACTCACGATCATCCATTAGACAACATCATTGGAAATCCCTCTCGTCCTGTATCAACCCGGAAACAACTTGCAACCGATGCCTTATGGTGTTTCTTCAACTCCGTACTTTCTAAGATCGAACCAAAAGATGTTAAAACCGCCATGAATGAAGACAGCTGGTTCAATGCCATGCAAGATGAAATTCATGAGTTTGATCGACTTGATGTATGGGAGTTAGTACCGGCTCCAGATTGTGCTATGATTATAGCTCTCAAATGGATCTTCAAAGTAAAACTTGATGAGCATGGTGATGTGTTGAAAACCAAGGCTCGTTTAGTTGCTAAAGGATATCGTCAAGAGGAGGGTATAGACTTTGAAGAATCTTTTGCTCCTGTTGCTCGAATCGAGGCAATCGGAATCTTTCTGGCTAACGCTGCTAGTAAGAACAT
The DNA here is from genome assembly GCA_910596185.1 of Chrysanthemum makinoi. Lineage (NCBI taxonomy): Eukaryota > Viridiplantae > Streptophyta > Magnoliopsida > Asterales > Asteraceae > Chrysanthemum > Chrysanthemum makinoi. The sequence goes on from OU343218.1 coordinate 176,462,433, forward strand.
GGTAGTGTATCAGATGGATGTAAAGACGGCATTTCTGAACGGAGATCTTAAAGAAGTCGCTACGTCCGCCAACCTGAAGGATTTGTGAATCAAGAGCATCCTACTCACGTTTATCGTCTGAAGAAGGCTCTCTACGGTTTAAAGCAAGCTCCAAGGGCATGGTATGATACACTGTCAAAGTTTCTTCTATCATCCGGATTCAGAAAAGGAGCAGTTGATCCTACATTGTTCACCAGGAAGTCAGGCAAACATTTAACTCATGTTCAAATTTATGTTGATGATATTATTTTTGCTTCGACTGACCCAATGGAATGTGATCATTTTCTAATGAAATGAGTTCTAAGTTTCAAATGTCAATGATGGGACAAATGTCGTTTTTCTTGGGATTACAAATTTCACAAAGTCCCGGAGGCATTTTCATAAATCAATCTAAATATGCAATAGAGATTTTAAAGAAATTTGGATTTGATTCATGTGACCCTGTTGACACCCCAATGATTGATCGAACCAAACTAGATGAGGACCACTCATGGATCATGATTGACCAAACTAAATATCGTAGTATGATTGGATCCCTGATGTACCTCACAGCTAGTAGACCGGACATCTTGTTCGCTGTTTGCATGTGTGCTAGATACCAGGCTAAGCCTACTAAAAAGCACCTTGAAGCGCTTAAACGGGTCTTTCGGTATCTCCAAGGAACCATCAATATGGGACTATGGTACCCGAAGGACACCGGTATGTCACTAACGGCCTATGCAGATGCCGATCATGCAGGTTGTCAAGATACACGTCGAAGTACATCCGGAGGTGCTCAGTTTTTGGGTGATAAGCTTGTGAGTCGGTCTTCAAAGAAGCAAATGAGTACTTCTATTTCCTCTACAGAGGTGAATACATAGCCATGTCATCTTGTTGTGCTCAAATCCTATGGATGAGATCTCAATTATCGACTATGGCTTTGAATTCAACAAAATCCCTCTTACTGTGATAATAAAAGTGCTATTGCTCTCTCATGCAACAACGTTCAACACTCAAGAGCAAAGCATATCGACATTCGACATCATTTCATCAGGGAACAAGTGGAAAAGGTGTGGTGGAACTATATTTTGTGAGGTCTGAATATCGTTAGCAGACATCTTCACCAAAGCTCTTCCAAGAGAACGTTTTGAGTTTATTCTTCCTCGACTTGGCTTAAAAAGCCTTCAACCAGAAACACTCAAACGCCTTCAGGAGGAAGACGAGGAGTAAAGGTCTTTCCTTCATCTATATTTTGTATATATTTATCCAAAAAGCAAAATACAAAATTATAAAACCTATAAAACCAAATAGAAAAATATAAAACTTTCAAAAATTCATAAAAATCTGAAAAATTCGAAAAATCTTTAAAAATATTGTCTTTTTGTCATGTTTTTTCGGTTCGAAAATATCTACGGTCTTTGTGCTGTCATTCAAAGAATGACACGGGACTTTAGATGTTGTTCGAATTAAAAAAAAAAATCAAAAATCAAAAAAAAAATTTGAGAGAAAGAGAAACAATGGTTTATTGTCATTTTCATGCAATAACCCGGTTTTAAAAGAAAGAACAGAGCCATGTTTTACCATGTTTTCAAATTCCATGCTCGGATTCTATAACATTTATCTGCTGAAAACTAAATGCTTTGAAAAATAACTCGGTCTCTATTTTTGATAATCATCGGGACTTATCTGTCAAAATCTCTATCGCTCAATCAACAACCTATGTCATTGATTGAGGGGAGAATGATTTCAATTAAATTAAAAAGTTATTTGGCATTAAATTGTTTTCAAAAGATGTACATGCATGTTTAACCAATGGAGTTTAAAATCTCAACATCGATCCTTATCGCTTAAAACGCTTTCATATCAAGTCACAATTCTCCTTAAAAGCTTTCAAAATCAATTTAAATCTACAGAGATCACAAATCTCAAATGTTTTAATAATTGTGATCGGGGAAGAAGTTGTGATTTAAATAGGATTTAAACCGATAATTCGATAAATGGTTTCTTAAGTGATTAGCATGTTTGCCTCCCCGTAAGTGACAAACGATTTCAAATTTTCCATGCACACATTGAGGGGAGCATCTATAATTTAAAACGTGATCATTTATCTCAATGTGCGGTTCCTCTAGTATGTGTAAAACTCCTTTCAAACCTAGAAGCACATATTGAGGGGAGCAAAATCATGAAAATCTCATCCTTCCCCAAAATGCTTTATCTACTTGATTCGATTTGGGAAGTGATGTTGATATCTTTTAGAAAATGGTAATCAAAGAAGTTAATTCTTTCTCTTGCCTCCGTGTGCAAAACATTTTCAAATACTTGATGCACATGTTGAGGGGAGTTCTCGTTCTAAAAATATCAAAAACAATTCAGGTACAAAATGCTTTGATAATATATCACAAGTATCGAATTGATTTTCAAAATAGTTTTCAATTGGTTCCAATGGCAGATGAACAATACCAAAAAGACCGACCAACTTTACATTATGTATGGTGATATAAGGATGATAAGGTTAGGTATGTGTTCCCATGATCCGCCAGAACCGGAGGGATCTACCCAGGACTATCCACTAGTTAGTGTAGAGTTCTTAGGTATGATGATAAAAGGAGAAAAATGAGATATGGGAAGAGTGCGGACTAAGACTGAGCTAGTAATGGAATAAACCCAACAAGGTTCTAGCTATGAAGTCTCGGTAAGCACTGAAGGGGTTGAAGAATTAAAAAGAATTGAATGAGAAAAGGGTGAAAACAAATAGCCCTCCATTTATTCAACCTTAGGGCGTAAACCGGTTCAATTCATATGCTACTGATGGTAACATCGGTATTGAAGACAAGACGCGTCATGGACCCAGGACGACCTTGCACTTCAACTTTCCAAACCACTCAAGTTCCTCTTAAAAGGACTTGTTTCATTCTCACGGGAACCGACATTATCTATCGACTTTCTCTTAGAGATTGTTGATATTGAAGAAGGAGACCCTCTCCCTAGTCTCCAGGATCCAAATATGTACAAATTGAGTCTAGAGCCACGAGATCATCAATAAATCTCATTAGGACACTTTCAATGAAGACTCTCTTTCACACAATGTGGAAAGAAAGATTATATCTTATGAGTCCTACGCATTATCCTTGTGGTATTGCCAGAACATCCGAGTGATGTGTTTACATATTCACCGTGAAGATGGAAAGCCTTCTGGAGCCAACATCTAACAAGCTCTTGGTAGGTGGCATGTGAGATCTATTATACTGATCAACCATGTGACAAGCTGAGCGAAACAATGGGGCGATTCATTCTTTTGAATCAATCCCGGTTCAGGTTATGGATTGACGGATACCTTTGAAAACCGGTCTTTGTGCTTTAAAACTCTTTTCATTAGCACGTCGACCGTGTACTAATTTTTCAAATCAAAAGGTGTTTTATGATTGATAATTGATTTTCATTAAAACCTTCGTTGTATTGCAAAAACAATTTCTATTGAGCAATACTCGATTGTTTTTCAAATATCTTTTCATCAATCGATGGACTCAAATTATTTGGTTCACTCACTCCGTGTTGTCTTCTTTGAGATGTTCGGTTTGAGAACAGCTAGAGCATTGCGAAACCCTGTCAAGGAAATTCTTCGAATTATACCGATCACAGTACTTTGATCAACGGGGAACTATGGGCCGTGTACCTCAATTCAACGAAAGTGATCAAAGACACTTTCGTGCGATTTATTGCTAATCTGTTGTATGCAGTACGCCCGACGCTTTGCGTAGAATGAAGCGGTCAAACCATAGCCGCATGCTCACTTAACACATTCATCTCAAAAGAAATCATGATTAGTGCATCAATGACTCGGATATTTTCACTCCATGCTTCGCTACGCCAATATCATGATTCAACAAATGCTTCCGCTACTCGATGAGAAGATATCATGATCCAGAATGTGAGCATGTCGGTCCTAAAGTCACAACATCACATAATACCAACACCACAAAGGATGTCACAGAGATTTTTGATGGCTGATAATCTCAAATGATGGCTCAAAATTATTATCACGTGGATCGATAAAGACCTCCACTTGATGTAACCAAACATGCAATGTGAAGAATCAATGACTACGAGCTTAGGAACAAAGGACTACATCAAGAATGCAAGAACAATTGTTAATGTCATATCTGTTTGTATTCAATGTAATTTTAGTGCATGATTGAGGTGACCTCCCTTAGGGGGAGATTGTTAGGAATTAGAAATTCCAGTTATTAAAGAGTCGGTCACCTCAAGTATATGTAATCGTTAGAAAGCTCGTAGTCGTAGTTATTTTAAGTTAAGTAGTATTTAGTTAAGTAACACCGTGGAGGACGGACGGGTCTTTACCCACTGTATGCCTGATCCACACCCCGATGTGTGGCGTTTTATGTAAGACTATAAATACTCTCTACCTCCCAAGGTAGAGAGTTGGAGCTCATAATAATAATTTCACTTTCTCTCACTAAGTTCCCTAAACCTCTAACTTTCTCTCTCTAGAATTCCATCTTAAACGCCACCTTGTGTTATGGTTTGATGTGTATGTGAAAAGTTAATATCTAACAAAAATATAATAAGAACACGCATCCAAGAAACTCCGGTTCATCTTCAAATAAGTGATAAATAATCAACTTCGTAATTAATTCTTCAATAAAACCAAAAACGAGCTTTTTAAAACGTTTATGAACAAATTCCAAACTTCTTGTGTGTGTGACCAAACTTCTGTGTATGTAAACCATCCAAACTCCAAACTTAAAAAAAATCCAAATCCAATGGTAAATACGAATTAAGAAATTCATATAAAAAACCATTTACCACATAAGGATTTCCCATGACCTTCAATCCAAAAATCCTTCTGTGTCTGTTGATATCCAATAAATCCATACCTCGGACTATGAATAAAAAATATTCTCTTTTTGAACTAGTTGTGTCACCGACCCATGATCTTGGATACACTATTTGTACGAGATCCACCAAATAAAGATACGTGTCTGATAGGGAAAATAATAACTCTTTAATATAACCACCCCCATGCTCTTTGTATAATAGCAGCCTCATTATACCAAAATTCAAGTCACTATCGCTATCCACAAATATCGACTCACAATTCAATACTAGATCGTAACTAATCAAGCAATCAACATTAGCTATAATCTGACCATAGCGTAGCCACATTAAATTCAACATGCAATATTAACGTATAATGGCAACAATATTAACGTGTGAAAGCATTAGTAACTCATAATATCAAATAAATTTTAGAAGTAGCCTTATAGACTCATCACCGTATCGTAACATAATCTGCTCCTGCTTCTTTGTTCCCTCTCACATAAACATCAATCCAAAACTCATAACCAACTATCTTACCAAAGAACCAGTAGTAATCATATGTCGAGCATCACTTAAAAACATAGCATCTAAACGAGGCAGTATAAACGATAAGCACGAGTAGTGATAAGTTGCTTAAACTTGCAGTGGAAGCGAGAATGTAGCAGTGGTAACACAAAGATAGCAGTGGTAACCACATATGCTAGCTGTGGAAATAAGTAGCCTAGCAGTGGAAACACGAAGAAACAAACAGTGGTTTGAACATAACTAACAGTGGTTAGAACAAAAGTAGCAATACTAAGATCAACTAATAAAAGTACAAGATTTACACAAACTTTTACAAAACAATTTGAGATTTAGAGATTAATCATTCCAATACTAACTACAAGGTACTGAAACCTCCCCACGTCAAAAGCTTTAGTGAGAATATCAGCAACATTGAAATCAGTATGGATTTTGACCATTTGAATCAACCTTTTTCTCATTACAATCTCTAATAAAATGGTGTCTTATCTCAATATGTTTAGTTTTAGAATGTAAAACAGGATTTTTAAAGATGCATATTGTACTGTTATTATCAATGTAAATCTTAGTATGCATGAAATTGTACCCAAAGTCCAACAATTGATTCTGAATCCAAAGCACTTAACCACAGCAACTAGCAGCAGCCACATACTCAGCTTCAGTTGTAGAATTGGCCACTATTGTTTGCTTTTTCCACTGCCATGAGATTAACCTGCTTCCCAAAAACTGACATCCTCCAGTAGTGGACTTCTTGTTTGGTAGCAGTAGTTTCGAAGAAACACTAGCAGTGGGATGTAGAATAACTTGTAGACTTTCTCATGTACCATTACCCTCGGTAGTCCACTCTTCATTCAACCAATCATATAAGCATGCACCATACAGAAATAATAATCACGAAAATCTCAAACGATTTACCACATGAATACAAACTGACTTGTTATCCTTGTACTTCTTATCAAGTCATATGGCATGCAAATATTCACGTGCAATAAAGAATTATACCCATGATTAAACAATACCTTATGCACATGACAAATATTATGAAGATCAAAATCCTGAAAATCGAATAATATACCCTTCACTGCAGCAGACTTCGACATTAAATAACTTTTTACTGAAAGCTCCAATTGACGATCCCTCTAGTGAAAAGTTAGATTAATATATGGAGAACGTCCACCAAAAATTTCGTCACGATCCAACAGTTAACGAAAAAGTTATCGCGTTTTTAATGTGCTGTAGAAAGTTGCGAATTTTGTATAACCTCGATTTTCTTCATTCTTTTTCGCCAAGAAACCTTGTGAATCCCTAGGTAACGAGCTCCCCAATCTTTGATACCAATTGTGGAGTTTAATAAAACTCCTAGAGATCGTTTTGAGCCTTAAGGTTCAACAATAACATAGACAATAATATACATACGCAGCAGAATAACAAAGAACAATTATGTTACTGACACAAGGTTTTTCCACATCACCCCAATTATTATTTGATCAGAATAATAACGTGCTACCTAACTGTAACAGGGATCGAAGCCTTCTTCGATCTTAGAGTTAACTAAACTACACTAACCTAGGCGTTTACAATGAACTACACGCCTAGGACACACACACACACACATTTAGTCGATTACATTATGGAAGACTTAAATTATTAAAACTTACACCCCATGTCCTCTTTATATAATAGAGGATTAGGGTTTACAAGATACTACAAAGGACTAAATAATAAATCTTCTTTTGCAAGCAAGTCCCTCCATCTTTTTGTAAGTTTCATCTTTGTCACTTTAAGTCCTTGATGTTTCATTCTTTATTGTTTTGTATCATCAAATCAATAAACCCAACACACTTATCTTGTTGTAAAATAGGGTATGGAACCCAAAGATACTGCCCAAGACAGCCAAAGTTCGGTTTAGGTTTTACTCCACAAAACTACCTCCCTAAAATTCTAAAAATTTGAATTCTATATATAAAGTTACAATATGCGACGGCGTCACGCCGTCGGGTCGCCGCCATTAGGTTTTCGGCTTGGCCACGTCAACTTTGTGACGGCGTCACCTTATGGTTGTGACTCCGACGGGATCCAAATCTAGGACGTCTGAGTCGGACGCCCTACTCTTTAAAACTTGATGGCGTTGATAGGCTTACACAGCGCGTTCGGGTTCAAAGGAAGTTCCTTTTCGTCGAGCAAGTTTTTCAACACCCTAGGCAGTGAACCTAATCGTTGTAGTGTAGTATTAAGGTAAGCCATGGTAATTGATATCGTTCTCTAGGGGAATATGAATGCTAGTGAGAAATTACTACACTAAGGTTGGGGTTGAGGAAGATTATTTTTTTATCTTTTTTTATATTTTTTAGGAAATTGTAAGGTACGAATCTCGGGGTTTGGATTTGGGGGTTGGTATTTCTACCGATTACTTTTACTTATCTAATTATCAAAGCTAAGGTGAATGTAGTCTATGTCTATTGTTGTGTGCTCGTATGATGATTAAAAATGTGTTTGCTTAGGTTTTATTACTCCCTAGTTATCTCCTATTGATGGTTGAATTGTCACGTCCTTATTCTTAATCGTGTTGTGTCTATAAGGTCGTAGGGTATGCGTTTATCCCTAACTCTTTGAAGCTACCAAAGCTTAATGACTACAAAATCTCTAAAATTTATAAACTTTAACTCTAAGGTATTCTTTAGATGTATAGCCTACAATTTCTCTAGGTTATTATAAACTAAGGTTCAACAAAGATTAATCAAGCATTAACAACACAACGAATGACCTATCGCAATACTAGGTCAATCACAATTAAGATAAGAGACAACCAATCAATATTTAATAACTAAGTTTGATATTACCTAAGCAAACACACAAGTAAATTAGCCGGACATGGGGAACATGCAAGCATACACACAATCAATTGAAGACATAATTGAATTAATGAAGTAAAACACTTATCTTGATGTAAGATAGGGTATGGAACCTTAAAATACTGTACAAGACAGGCTTGGTTCGGTTTAGGTTTTTTACTCCATAAAAACTACTCTCTAAAAACTAAAAAATTCGGATTCTATATATAAGGTTACAACTGCGACGACGTCACCCTTTGATTTGTGACGCCATCGGGTCGCCGTCATTAGGGTTTCGTCTTAGCCACGTTAGCATTGCGACGGCGTCACCTTATGCCTTTGACGCCGTCTCCTTCAGTCTCCGACATCGTCTGGATCAAATCTAGGCCGTCTAAGCTGCGACGCCCTACTCTTTTAAAACCTGATGCCCTCACTTGTAAATAAGCAATTTGGCTACTGAGTCGTCACAAAATTTGTTTCGACGGCGTCACAAGTAACCTGACGCCGTCTCCTTTCAATTCAGCAGGTTGAGTGTCTCGATTCTTGACTTTTGCCATTTTTTTTCGTATATTCGCGCCTTTTCGTTCGAATAAGTGTCATTCCAGCAATTTACCTTCAAGAGACCTAAAAAGTGAAAAGGAACGATATTAAGTAATAACGGATACAAAAGTAATCAAATAAGGGCTTAAATGACCCCTCAAAAAGGTACATTTTAAAACCTTATCAAATATCCTTACACTTGTTATTTGCTTGTCCTCAAGAAAATGAGCTTTTAGCCAATTAATTTATAAGTTAGGGGTCATGAATCATTAGTTTAAAACGATCCACAACACATATAAGCCCCGCAAAAGTCATAACAAGCACGGAAATTACATACTAGCACCTCACATGGGGTGTTTGGATACTTACATCTCTCGGGTGTATATGAAATATAACAAGTTGGAAATGGAAGATAAACACTCATTAACCGGTCCTAGTACATAGATTACCATAGGCTGGAGACTAGATCAAACCACCATCGCTTTGGCGTAAGCACCTAGGAAAGGCTATCCAAGAGGTCTTTTAAAAGGTTGTAATGTTAGGCTTACGGTAGGGAAACAAAGGGTTTGGTGGGATAGGCGATTTAGTGGTGGCAAGTCAAAAATCTTTATGTTATAAGCATGCGAAGAATGGCGTTGCTAAGCCAAGACTCGACACTCTAAACTCTAGATAACTGAAATAGCCAAACATAAATTTAAAAGATAGATGTAGGATGGTAGCCCGTACGTTTTTTCAATTTTTTTTCAACACTATTTTTTTTCTCCTTTTCAATTTTTTTTTTTTGATTTTTTTTTCATACACTTTTACTCTACCATCCTCTACGATAACATCAAAATGGTAGGGATTTATAGGCATATCCCTACACTTGAGTTTTTATTATTCTAACATTAATTTGACCAGAATCGAAAAGATCAAAACACTTGGAGTACATTATTACGCAAATAAAGGGAATTTAAATTTAACGTTCCCTTCCCGTCATTTCATAAAATTTAACTTTTCCCATGAGTCTCAATCGTCCCAAAACTGTGTACAAAGGATATGACTCGACTTAGCAACTTATGCAAGCAACAAGATAATTGAACTAAGGGTTTAGTGTGATAACAATAATGCACTAAAAGTGAGTGTATACAAGGTAGGCTAAGGCGATTTGGGTGTACATTTGGGGGTGGATTGTAAACAATGCTCTTCATTTATATTCCGGAAAACCGAAACATCACGAGAACCGCGAAAAGGATAGGCTCTGAGGGGTTAACTAGGGGTATCGTGTACTAAAGATGATTACAACGCAAGGGTGTGGGGGAATTACTCAACCGATGTGGAAGAAGTAATTATGTTACGGGTATCAAACAAGGGTTATCCTAATGAATCTTATCATTTAGTTATTCCTAACTACAGAAGTGTAGTCTTACTAGCGATCTCGGAATGCATCATAAAACAAGTTCTAGAATCTATTATACTACCGGTTCACACTCTAAGCATTAAAGATGAATGCTTTAATTCCTACAAATCTAAGGGCGATCCTCACATTTTGGGTGGAATTTAAGTGGTAAAGGGTTTTTTGTGCTAGTCATATAATTTCCTATCCATGAGACGCTTTATTAAGACTAATGGCCCACTCCTACATGTCATTAAAAATTTTAAATTTGGTGCCAAAATTACCCTAACCGATATTTCTCATGGTTTATTACACAAATGCAACTGGACAAAGCAAATAATCAAGGATAAGCATAGTTTCAAAGTTCCCGTTTTATTTTCCCTCCCTACACTTAAACTGAACATTGTCCCCAATGTTCCCTGAAAGTATCAAAGTTATGATAATGGAAGGTAATTAAAGAGGAAAGAAACTAGTACTCCCCTGATTAGCTCGGTAGGATCCGTGTAAAGTGGTGGTTACATCTTTCTTCAATAAGAACGTTTGCGTTAAAAGCTCCTTCTCATCTTATGTATCTTCTTCTTGGTAAATTAAACCTGCACACTTGAAGAAAAACCAACGAAACCTTCGCGTAAAATCGGCGGTAACAATATATGTAAGACTCTACTAAACTAGGATATAATGCTTGTGGAATGGATGTTTACAGAATTTCTGATCCTGACGCCGTCAGGTTGCGATCCTGACGCCGTCAGGTTATCCTGACAAAAACTAGTCTGCGATTTTCTGGAAAATTTACATCTTTTGAATCTGGAAAAATTTCCTGCAAAACATCCATTATGACTCGATACAAGCATTTGACTCGAACAAACACACATGTATATCTTTTAATTAATTGTAATTCTCATGTTCACGTTTCTTTTGAAAACGTGTGTAATCCTCCCTACACTTTTCCCTTATGTAAAATACCTTTATATGTAATTAAGACGAGGTTAAAGACAAAATAAAGCATTTTTACAAATTTAAACATGAGAATAAACAATCAATAAAAGATACACGACACATAAACAAGCAAACAATTAAGCATGGGTTGCCTCCCACGAAGCGCTTTTCTTTATTTATGAGTCTTGTAGCTAGACTCAAAGTCGTGCCCCTACGTGGTCCTAATCTTAGAGGCCCATTTGATCTCCTTAACCCTTCTCTCATCACGAATATATTCAGGGCCTAACTCAAGACAAGCAGTGTAGTAAACCTTGTTCTTCCAGTCTACTTCAAATGTCGGAATGTTGTCCACATCTAAATTATCAATACCCTCAAACTTATTATTTTTGTAGGGCATTATATATTTAACACTCTCGGCTCCATTTGAGAACTCGACTATTCCTTCCTCTTGATCATAAACCATCTTAGACTCCTCTATAAATGGTCTCCCAAGTATCACATCCCCTAAAAACCCATCAATGATGCCCTTAACATTTTCCAATATCATGAAATCACACCTATATGTGAAGTTACCTACGAAGACATGCAATCCTTTAAGCCTCCCAACATAGTTACTTGCTTTCCTAGGGAGAAAGGGGTCCCTCATAGGTTCTAGCTTTTTGCTCATGATCCAATTGTAATAGAGCCTAGACATTATATTCATGGGTGCCTTATAGTCAATGTAGGTGTGATCCCTGTATAACTATCCAATCATACACGGTATCTTGATATTTTTAGGGTTACCCCTCTTATACGAGGCTCGAAAGGTGGTCTCGGGAAGTTAACTACGTTATAGTGATAGGCTATTTCCTTCCCTTTAGGGTATGAGTCGAAATACTCTCTAAGTTCTTCCTCCTCCTTATTATCCTCCATAATCTCTAACACCTTATAATATCCATCTTCAAGGTCATCATCCGAATCACTTGAGGTCGAATCACTATCTAAAGGGTTAGTAGATTCCTTAAGGGCTTCCTCAAGTGTATTTTCAATTATCCTATTTAGTTTCCTAAGCTATCTAATTTCACTAACAATACGAGCTCGAAGTTGGTTGGCAAAGGCTGGATCAAGCGGTGGGTATTTGTTTGGTGGTAAAGTGTTGTTTGGCGGATTATCACCTTCCATGATGAAAAGTGATGGGGTTACTAACAAAGGTCACGAAGAAGGGGAATAGACTACGAGGAAGCTAAAAATGGAAAAAAAAGCCTACATGATAGGAATCAAGCAAGGAAACCTAAACGAGGTGGACTCCTAACTAGTTATTCTATTCCCCGTCAGCGGCGCCAAAAACTTGATACGCTTATACAGCGCGTTCGGGGTCAAAGGAACTTCCTTTTCGTCGAGCAAGTTTTTCAACACCCTAGGCAGTGAACCTAATCATTGTACTGTAGTATTAGGGTAAGCCACGGGAATTGATATCGTTCTCTAGGGGCATAGGAATGCTAGTGAGAAGTTACTACGCTAAGGTTGGGGTTGAGGAAGATTATTTTTTTTATCTTTTTTTATATTTTTATGAAATTGAAAGGTACGAATCTCGGGGGGTTGGTATTTCTACCGATTACTTATACTTATCTAATTATCTAAGCTAAGGTGAATGTAGTCTATGTCTATTGTTGTGTGCTCGTATGATGAATAAAAATGTATTTTCTTAGGTTTTATTACTCCCTAGTTATCTCCTATTGATGGTTGAATTGTCACGTCCTTATTCTTAATCGCGTTGTGTCTCTAAGGTCGTAGGTTATGCGTTTATCCCTAACTCTTTGAAGCTACCAAAGGTTAATGACTACAAAATCTATAGGATTTATAAACTTTAACTCTAAGGTATTCTTTGGATGTATAGCCTACAATTACTCTAGGTGATTATAAACTAAGGTTCAACAAAGATTAATCAAGCATTAACAGCACAACGAATGACCTATCGCAATACTAGGTCAATCACAATTAAGATAAGAGACAACCAATCAATATTCAATAACTAAGTTTCATATTACCTAAGCAAACACACAAGTAAATTAGCTGAACATGGGGAACATGCAAGCATACACATAATCAATTGAAGACATAATTGAATTAATGAAGTAAAACACTTATCTTGATGTAAGATAGGGTATGGAACCATAAAATACTGTACAAGACAGCCTTGGTTCGGTTTAGGTTTTTTACTCCATAAAAACAACTCTCTGAAAACTAAAAAATTCGGATTCTATATATAAGGTTACAACTGCGACGGCGTCACCCTTTGATTTGTGACGCCGTCAGGTCGCCGTCATTAGGGTTTCGTCCTGGCCATGTTAGCAATGCGACGGCGTCACCTTATGCCTGTGACTCCATCTCCTTCAGTCTCAGACATCGTCTGGATCAAATCTAGGTCGTCTGAGCTGTGACGCCCTAATCTTTTAAAACATGATGCCGTCATTTATAAATAAGCAATTTGGCTACTGAGTCGTCACAAAATTTGTTCTGACGGCGTCATAAGTAACCTGACGCCGTCCCTTTTCAATTCAGCAGCTTGAGTGTCTCGATTCTTGACTTTGGCCATTTTCTTCGTATATTCGCGCCTTTTCGTCCGAATAAGTGTCATTCCAGCAATTTGCCTTCAAGAGACCTAAAAAGTGAAAAGGAACGATATTAAGTAATAACGGATACAAAAGTGATCAAATAAGGGCTTAAATGACCCCTCAAAAAGGTACATTCTAAAACCTTATCAAATATCCCTACACTTGTTATTTGCTTGTCCTCAAGCAAATCTGCTTTTAGCCAATTAATTTATAAGTTAGAGGTCATGAAGCATTAGTTTAGAATGATCCACAACACATATAAGCCCCGCAAAAGTCATAACAAGCACGGAAATTACATACTAGCACCTCACATGGGGTGTTTGGATACTCACATCTATCGGGTGTATATGAAATATAACTAGTTGGAAATGGAAGATAAACACTCATTAACCTGTCCTAGTACATAGATTACCATAGGCTTGAGACTAGATCAAACCTCCATCGCATTGGTCTGTCTATCCACTGGTAGACTCTTTAACTCTTTAACGTCTGAGTCGGACGCCCTACTCTTTAAAACCTGATGGCGTTGATAGGCTTACACAGCGCGTTCGGGTTCAAAGGAAGTTCCTTTTCGTCGAGCAAGTTTTTCAACACCCTAGGCAGTAAACCTAATCGTTGTAGTGTAGTATTAGGGTAAGCCACGGGAATTGATATCGTTCTCTAGGGGAATAGGAATGCTAGTGAGAAGTTACTACACTAAGGTTGGGGTTGAGGAAGATTATTTTTTTTTTATCTTTTTTTATATTTTTTAGGAAATTGAAAGGTACGAATCTCGGGGTTTGGATTTGGGGGTTGGTATTTCTACCGATTACTTCTACTTATCTAATTATCAAAGCTACGGTGAATGTAGTCTATGTCTATTGTTGTGTGCTCGTATGATGATTAAAAATGTGTTTGCTTAGGTTTTATTACTCCCTAGTTATCTCCTATTGATGGTTGAATTATCACGTCCTTATTCTTAATCGCGTTGTGCCTATAAGGTCGTAGGGTATGCGTTTATCCCTAACTCTTTGAAGCTACCAAAGCTTAATGACTTCAAAATCTCTAGGATTTATAAACTTTAACTCTAAGGTATTCTTTGGATGTATAACCTACAATTGCTCTAGGTTATTATAAACTAAGGTTCAACAAAGATTAATCAAGCATTAACAACACAACGAATGACCTATCGCAATACTAGGTCAATCACAATTAAGATAAGAGACAACCAATAAATATTCAATAACTAAGTTTCATATTACCTAAGCAAACACACAAGTAAATTAGCCGGACATGGGGAACATGCAAGCATACACACAATCAATTGAAGACATAATTGAATTAATGAAGTAAAACACTTATCTTGATGTAAGATAGGGTATGGAACCTTAAAATACTGTACAAGACAGGCTTGGTTCGGTTTAGGTTTTTTACTCCATAAAAACTACTCTCTGAAAACTAAAAAATTTGGATTCTATATATAAGGTTACAACTGCGACGGCGTCACCCTTTGATTTGTGATGCCATCGGGTCGCCGTAATTAGGGTTTCGTCTTAGCCACGTTAGCATTGCGACGGCGTCACCTTATGCCTTTGACGCCGTCTCCTTCAGTCTCCGACGTCGTCTGGATCAAATCTAGGCCGTCTAAGCTGCGACGCCCTACTCTTTTAAAACCTGATGCCCTCACTTGTAAATAAGCAATTTGTCTACTGAGTCGTCACAAAATTTGTTCCGACGGCGTCACAAGTAACCTGACGCCGTCCCCTTTCAATTCGGCAGCTTGAGTGTCTCGATTCTTGACTTTGGCCATTTTTTTCGTATATTCGCGCCTTTTCGTCCGAATAAGTGTCATTCCAGCAATTTGCCTTCAAGAGACCTAAAAAGTTAAAAGGAACGATATTAAGTAATAACGAATACAAAAGTTATCAAATAAGGGCTTAAATGATCCCTCAAAAAGGTACATTTTAAATCCTTATCAAATATCCTTACACTTGTTATTTGCTTGTCCTCAAGCAAATGTGCTTTTAGCCAATTAATTTATAAGTTAGGGGTCATGAAGCATTAGTTTAGAACGATCCACAACACATATAAGCCCTGTAAAAGTCATAACAAGCACGGAAATTACATACTTGCACCTCACATGGGGTGTTTGGATACTCACATCTCTCGGGTGTATATGAAATATAACAAGTTGGAAATAGAAGATAAACACTCATTAACCGGTCCTAGTACATAGATTACCATAGGCTTGAGACTAGATCAAACCACCATCGCTTTTGCGTAAGCACCTAGGAAAGACTATCCAAGAGGTCTTTTAAAGGGTTTTAATGTTAGGCTTACGGTAGGGAAACAAAGGGTTTGGTGGGATAGGTGATTTAGTGGTGGCAAGTCAAAAATCTTTATGTTACAAGCATGCGAAGAATGGCGTTGCTAAGCCAAGACTCGACACTCTAAACTCTAGATAACTGAAATAGCCAAACATAAATTTAAAAGATAGATGTAGGATGGTAGCCCGTATGTTTTTTCATTTTTTTTTCAACACTATTTTTTTTTCTCCTTTTCAAATTTTTTTTTGATTTTTTTTTCATACACTTTTACTCTACCATCCTCTACGATAACATCAAAATGGTAGGGATTTATAGGCATATCCCTACACTTGAGTTTTTATTATTCTAACACTAATTTGACCCGAATCGTAAAGATCAAAACACTTGGAGTACATTATTACGTAAATAAAGGGAATTTGAATTTAACGTTCCCTTCCCGTCATTTCATAAAATTTAACTTTTCCCATGAGTCTCAATCGTCCCAAAACTGTGTACAAAGGATATGACTCGACTTAGCAACTTATGCAAGCAACAAGATAATTGAACTAAGGGTTTAGTGTGATAACAATAATGCACTAAAAGTGAGTGCATACAAGGTAGGCTAACGCGATTTGGGTGTACATTTGGGGGTGGATTGTAAACAATGCTCTTCATTTATATTCCGGAAAACCGAAACATCACGAGAACCGTGAAAAGGATTGGCTCTGAGGGGTTAACTAGGGGTATCGTGTACTAAAGATGAGTACAACGCAAGGGTGTGGGGGAATTACTCAACCGATGTGGAAGAAGTAATTATGTTACGGGTATCAAACAAGGGTTATCCTAATGAATCTTATCATTTAGTTATTCCTAACTACAGAAGTGTAGTCTTACTAGCGATCTCGGAATGCATAACAAAACAAGTTCTAGAATCTATTATACTACCGGATCACACTCTAAGCATTAAAGATGAATGCTTTAATTCTTAGAAATCTAAGGGCGATCCTCACATTTTGGGTGAAATTTAAGTGGTAAAGGGTTTTTTGTGCTAGTCATATAATTTCCTATCCATGAGACGCTTTATTAAGACTAATGGCCCACTCCTACATGTCATGAAAATTTTAAATTTGGTGCCAAAATTACCCTAACCGATATTTCTCATGGTTTATTACACAAATGCAATTGGACAAAGCAAATAATCAAGGATAAGCATAGTTTCAAAGTTCCCATTTTATTTTCCCTCCCTACACTTAAACTGAACATTGTCCCCAATGTTCCCTGAAAGTATCAAAGTTATGATAATGGAAGGTAATTAAAGACGAAAGAAACTAGCACTCCCCTGATTAGCTCGGGAGGATCCGTGTAAAGTGGTGGTTACATCTTTCTTCAATAAGAACGTTTGCGTTAAAAGCTCCTTCTCATCCTATGTATCTTCTTCTTGGTAAATTAAACTTGCACACTTGAAGAAAAACCAACGAAACCTTCGCATAAAATCGGCGGTAACAATATATATAAGACTCTACTAAACTAGGATATAATGCTTGTGGAATGGATGTTTACAGAATTTCTGATCCTGACGCCGTCAGGTTATCCTGACTAAAACTGGTCTGCGATTTTCTGGAAACAATTCTGGAAAATTTACATCTTTAGAATTTGGAAAAATTTCTTGCAAAACATCCATTATGACTCGATACAAGCATTTGACTCGAACAAACACACATGTATATCTTTTAATTGATTGTAATTCTCATGTTCACGTTTTTTTGAAAACGTGTGTAATCCTCCCTACACTTATCCCTTATGTAAAATACCTTTATATATAATTAAGACGAGGTTAAAGACAAAATAAAGCATTTTTATAAATTTAAACATGAGAATAAACAATCAATAAAAGATACACGACACACAAACAAGCAAACAATTAAGCATGGGTTGCCTCCCACGAAGCGCTTTTCTTTATTTATGAGTCTTGTAGCTAGACTCAAAGTCGTGCCCCTACGTGGTCCTAATCTTAGAGGCCCATTTGATCTCCTTAACCCTTCTCTCATCACGAATATATTCAGGGCCTAACTCAAGACAAGCAGTGTAGTAAACCTTGTTCTTCCAGTCTACTTCAAATGTCGAAATGTTGTCCACATCTAAATTATCAATACCCTCAAACTTATTATTTTTGTAGGGCATTATATATTTAACACTCTCGGCTCCATTTGAGAACTCGACTATTCCTTCCTCTTGATCATAAACCATCTTAGACTCCTCTATAAATGGTCTCCCAAGTATCACATCCCCTAAAAACCCATCAATGATGCCCTTAACATTTTCCAATATCATGAAATCACACCTATATGTGAAGTTACCTACGAAGACATGCAATCCTTTAAGCCTAGCAACATAGTTACTTGCTTTCCTAGGGAGAAAGGGGTCCCTCATAGGTTCTAGATTTTTGCTCATGATCCAATTGTAATAGAGCCTAGACATTATATTCATGGGTTCCTTATAGTCAATGTAGGTGTGATCCCTATATAACTATCCAATCATACACGGTATCTTGATATTTTTAGGGTTACCCCTCTTATACGAGGCTCGAAAGGTGGTCTCGGGAAGTTAACTACGTTATAGTGATAGGCGATTTCCTTCCCTTTAGGGTATGAGTCGAAATACTCTCTAAGTTCTTCCTCCTCCTTATTATCCTCCATAATCTCTAACACCTTATAATCTCCATCTTCAAGGTCATCATCCGAATCACTTGAGGTCGAATCACTATCTAAAGGGTTAGTAGATTCCTTAAGGGCTTCCTGAAGTGTATTTTCAATTATCCTATTTAGTTTCCTAAGCTCTCCAATTGCACTAACAATACGAGCTCGAAGTTGGTTGGCAAAGGCTGGACAAGCGGTGTGTATTTGTTTGGTGGTAAAGTGTTGTCTGGCGGATTATCACCTTCCATGATGAAAAGTGATGGGGTTACTAACAAAGGTCATGAAGAAGGGGGATAGACTACGAGGAAGCTAAAAATGAGAAAAAAATAAGCTTACTTCATAGGAATCAAGCAAGGAAACCTAAACGAGGTGGACTCCTAACTAGTTATTCTATTCCTCGTCAGCGGCGCCAAAAACTTGATACGCTTATACAGCGCGTTCGGGGTCAAAGGAACTTCCTTTTCGTCGAGAAAGTTTTTTAACACCCTAGGCAGTGAATCTAATCGTTGTAGTGTAGTATTAGGGTAAGCCACGGGAATTGATATCGTTCTCTAGGGGAATAGGAATGCTAGTGAGAAGTTACTACGCTAAGGTTGAGGTTGAGGAAGATTATTTTTTTATCTTTTTTTATATTTTTAGGAAATTGAAAGGTACGAATCTCGGGGTTTGGATTTGGGGGTTGGTATTTCTACCGATTACTTATACTTATCTATTTATCTAAGCTAAGGTGAATGTAGTCTATGGCTATTGTTGTGTGCTCGTATGATGATTAAAAATGTATTTTCTTAGGTTTTATTACTCCCTAGTTATCTCCTATTGATGGTTGAATTGTAACGTCCTTATTCTTAATCGTGTTGTGTCTCTAAGGTCGTAGGTTAGGCGTTTATCCCTATCTCTTTGAAGCTACCAAAGGTTAATGACTACAAAATCTCTATGATTTATAAACTTTAACTCTAAGGTATTCTTTGGATGTATAGCCTACAATTACTCTAGGTGATTATAAACTAAGGTTCAACAAAGATTAATCAAGCATTAACAGCACAACGAATGACCTATCACAATACTAGGTCAATCACAATTAAGATAAGAGACAACCAATCAATATTTAATAACTAAGTTTCATATTACCTAAGCAAACACACAAGTAAATTAGCCGGACATGGGGAACATGCAAGCATACACATAATCAATTGAAGACATAATTGAATTAATGAAGTAAAACACTTATCTTGATGTAAGATAGGGTATGGAACCCTAAAATACTGTACAAGACAGCCTTGGTTTGGTTTAGGTTTTTTACTCCATAAAAACTACTCTCTGAAAACTAAAAAATTCGGATTCTATATATAAGGTTACAACTGCGACGGCGTCACCCTTTGATTTGTGACGCCGTCGGGTCGCCGTCATTAGGGTTTCGTCCTGGCCACGTTAGCATTGCGACGGCATCACCTTATACCTGTGACTCCATCTCCTTCAGTCTCTGAAATCGTCTGGATCAAATCTAGGCCGTCTGAGCTGTGACGCCCTAATCTTTTGAAACATGATGACGTCATTTGTGAATAAGCAATTTGGCTACTGAGTCGTCACAAAATTTTTTCCGACAGCGTCATAAGTAACCTGACGCCGTCCCCTTTCAATTCAGCAGCTTGAGTGTCTCGATTCTTGACTTTGGCCATTTTCTTCGTATATTCGCGCCTTTTCGTCCGAATAAGTGTCATTCCAGCAATTTTCCTTCAAGAGACCTAAAAAGTGAAAAGGAACGATATTAAGTAATAACGGATACAAAAGTGATCAAATAAGGGCTTAAATGACCCCTCAAAAAGGTACATTCTAAAACCTTATCAAATATCCCTACACTTGTTATTTGCTTGTCCTCAAGCAAATGTGCTTTTAGCCAATTAATTTATAAGTTAGAGGTCATGAAGCATTAGTTTAGAACGATCCACAACACATATAAGCCCCACAAAAGTCATAACAAGCACGGAAATTACATACTAGCACCTCACATGGGGTGTTTGGATACTCACATCTATCGGGTGTATATGAAATATAACAAGTTGGAAATGGAAGATAAACACTCATTAACCTGTCCTAGTACATAGATTACCATAGGCTTGAGACTAGATCAAACCTCCATCGCATTGGTCTGTCAATCCACTGGTAGACTCTTTAACTTTTCTAAAATGATTTTTGATGCCATGGTTTCAAATGCTAATAAACATAAAAAGTTTTTGATGTAGCCTAGGTTTCTGCAAATGATTTTAAATGCAGAAACTGCAAATAAGCAACAATATATTGCTGTCCCTTTCACCAAAAAGATTTTTGCAAACATGAAAAGAGGTTTTGAAGGGGTTAACAAGCCTTTGTTGCCTGCTATGTTGTCTGCTATTGCTCACCCTGTAGGTACATCTACTGTTGTTGCTGCATCTGAGGGACAAGAGCAACCTCTAGAGCCTGCACAAAGGACACCCACTCCATCACCACAAAGAACACCAACACCACCAACTCAGAGAACACCAACTCCACCTCCACCTTCCCCACCAATGTATGAGGAAGATTCTCCTGAAATTCCTCACTCACAACCTCCAACACCCACCACTACAACAGATCCAATTTCTCTATCTCATGAGGAACTCATCAGTCTAGTTCCCAAACTTCTAACCAGAATAGAGAAATTGGAGAAAGATCTACAGAGGTCAACAAAGGCTCAAGCTAAAACTGTGATCATACTGGTTAAGAGAGTCAAAAGGTTGGAAGGTAAATTCAAAGCTAAGGGTATAGAGATTACTGACTCATAGGGTGAAGAAAATTCTCCCAAATAGGGGTGGAATATGGAGGAGGAGGGTGGATCAAATTTCAAAACACCCATAAAGAAATCTTTTGAGAAGACAATCAGTCCTCAAGGTCTTGAAGCAGCTGAGATCTTGGCCAAGAGTTTAAGCCAGAAGAAGAGTAAATCAGATAAGGAGGCTACAAGTTCTGAGGTTAAGTCTGCCAGTGATTCTGCAGTTAAGTCTGGTGGTGATACTGAGGTTAAGTCTGGCAATGATGATGAAAATGATGACAATGATGATAATGAAAATCCTTGTGGTGAGTTAAGAAAATAGGTTCATTAGGACTAAACCTATAAGTTCTACCAAATGGTATAATCTGTCCCAACAGAATGATAAAAATTGTCCTGATCCTACGGTGAATCAATAGTGATCGCGATGGTGTAGGTGCAACTTCGTCCTCCTAAAAGTGTTCAGTCTCATCATTTGATGTTATCGGTGTGAAGTCAACTGATGTTAAAATTGTGATAGGGAATGACAGGGCATTCTCCATGTCAAAGTCTGATGTGAGTATGATGGGATGGGTATTTGAAGGCATCTATGTGACAATCGATTTGAAATGAAAGTAAATAACTCGCAAAATGTGCGTATGAAACCGCATGTATAGTGACTATGCACTTATGATCAAATGATGAGCTGCTATGATGATGTAGTTATAGTCTAAGGTCAATGATGCAACCTAGTTCTCTATAACCGAAGCTCTGATGCCAATCTGTCACACCCCCAATTTACCTGTTTTGCAGCGGAATGGAATTCCTGGGGGATGACTGTCATAGCATCACAATCACAGTTATATTGAACGACCTAAAGTGTCGTTTGGAAAGTACATCGCTTGATTTAATAAAATAATCAGAGTTTACAAAGTATAGGTCCCAAATGAAAATCAACTTGTGCGGAAATAAGTTTGGTACAAGTCAAACGATGTTTTTAAAGTGTATAAATCCCGTGTGAGACGCGTCGTCATCGCGACTCTATGATATGTCCACATGCAAGCCATGAAGTGAATGCCTTAGTTACCTGAAAATACATTGCTAAAAGTGTCAACACAAAGGTTGAGTGATTTCATAGAGTTGTTGAAAATGTTTAATACGACTACCACAAGTATAAGTTATGTATGACAATGATGTCACAAAAATGATACAATTGCTTAAGCACATGACACCGAAGCTTGACTGATGTTCGCCCCAACAGAGTGTTTTGCCAAACAACTCAAATAATGATAATGAAATGAAATGCATCCGTCTGGTTGGAATCCACCAACCCGGATGGAGGTGTCACCCTCGATAGATCTATCCACTCACCCTCGCTTCTATGAAATTAACGGTTCATGATTATGAAATGGGGACATTTAACTGGAAATGAGGTAACTTAAGCAATGTAATGAATTTGACATACTTGGTATCGTAATAAAAATGATATGCAATGTATTCTCCCCCGTAGGTTTGAAATAAGCATAAACTTGAATAAATCGGGGCTATGAAAACTCACCTGTTGCAATGTTAATGATGATATAATGGCAATACTGAAATGAGGCGCAACCTCTGACCGTGACCTATTATGAATGATATGTTCTAATGTAAATCATGAAACAATGTCGTGCATGCAAATCCACATGTAATCTATACCACTTGTACGTTTTTGAAAATAGAATTTATCGTCGAAATATAAGTTTATGACATCTCGTCATGTTATAAAATACTTTACAAGTATTTAAGTTGAAATGATATCCTACGATAATCATTTAGTGATTTATTGTGAAATTATAACTTTTCGTCGTAAAATAATGTCATTTGGCAATTTCATGAAAGTGACTAAACGGCCTCGAAAAGCTAGTCGTAAAATGGTGCACGTCGAGTGTTAGGAAACAAACTCAACGGTTTTGGGAAGCTTATATCATTATCTCAAAGTTTTTGCATTTAAGTTTTCATCCCAGAGGTCTCGATCACGGAGAAAAATATAGGTTAAGTATGGTACTTGTATCCAAAATATTGTTTAAGGGTGGTTTTCGGCAAAGTTTAAGTGACCGTATCTTACTCGTTACAACTCTGCTTGACGAACGGTTGGACATTTTGGAAAATAGGCTCGATGAACTTACTTTTACTAGAAGACATCACTTTATAAAAAGTTCTACATCAATGTTAAAAACGACCTTCAACATGGTCACTTGTTGCCGTAAGGTTTGTCTAATAGAAATATATTAGTTTAGCTTGTAATAAAAGTTACGGAAACTTTTTGTAAACGTGTATAATTTAATCGTTACAAGTCCGTTTTCTACGTTTTATATGTCCTTAGCTTCGTATCAAAGTATACTAATATATTTTTGATAAGTCGACACAATTTATAACGCCTAAGCCTCATTTTTGACTCGTACAAATTGGACGTAACATGCTGAATTTTCTGAAACAAATAGTTTTCGTCGCCTAACTTGAAAAATTCATAACTTCTTCGTTATAGCTCCGTTTTAATCCGTTCAAGCGGCCACGTTTTCGTTTTAAAGTGTATTTTCTAAATATCTAGGCCAAAAACTTTTACCTACTGTCGAATTTTCCAGATTTAAAAAATATGGACAGACCCTTTAGAAAACTTGTCGAAATGAGTTTTTCTCGCGCCGAACCTATTCTAACCAATTCAAAACAACTCCGAAGCTATTCAAATCCTACCATACACCTTCTTAGGGTGTCATGGGTTCCTAGACATCACCAAAAGTAATATGTTTCAAGGGATTCATTATAGGATAATTATATTACATAATAAGTAATAAAAACAACAAAAGTGGTATAAATTCATATGTAACATGCATGTTTTCTTGCAAAAATGATGAAACAACATAAAGATAAATATGAAAGAGTTATGAAGACCATGAAATGCTTACTTGAAAAATGAGAGCGATTAGTGGTTTATTATCCCAAGTTTACTACTAGAAACCCTTAATATATAACCCATACTTCCAAAAATTCTCAACCAATTGGCCACTAATAAGCTAATTACCCAAAACTTGTATTGCTTCCTCTTTTGCTTGCTATATTGCCGAAAACCAGAGAGAGAGACCAAAAGAGTTTCTAGTTGCTTTGTTTTTGTGATGAAAATGAAAATACATAAGTCTTCTTATATATATTGAGACAATTATGGCTTATATGATTTAATATGACTCTATCAACCTATTAATCAATAAAAATATGCAATAGGGGTGCTTGGTAGTCGGCACAAAGTGAGAAACAACAATATTCAATGTATTATCTTCTTAATATTGTATTCACCTAGTAAGCTAGTGTTAGGCTAAAGATAGAATAATAAAATTGGAAAGTGATGTTTGAGTCATCTACTTGGTCGACAAGTATAAAACAAAGAAAGAGTAGTGTAGTTTTGAATGACTACATGTGTAAAAGATTAAGTGTAGTGTTTATTTTGTGAGTAAAAGTTATTATTTAGTGTAACGTTGGCTAGAAATAAATTTTAACGGAACAAAATAAAATATATCGATGTCATAAAAATTATAAAAATACATTTCTTACAAAAATTTAGTGAAATAATAATTATCGAGTAGTATTTACAAAAACCGTCGTAAATACATATATATAACAATTTATATACAAAATAAATTGAAAACATCGGGTAAACTAATGATATAATTTTTATAGTCTTAAAATGAGTATAAAAATATATTAAGATTATTTTTGGAAGTGTCGGATCAATATTCAAAATAAATGTTTACGCGATAGCGTTTATTTAATAGAAATTATACGATTAATGTAAAATGCAAAATAATGCATGAACTAACATGATGATAATGATGTGATGACATTTAGACTAAACCTAGTCTATATGAAATGTCCTTGATGATTGTTCATGAATTCGCAGCTAAACCATTAAGGTTACGCGAATTTGATACTCGTAAACCTAGTTTACGATAAATGATGAATAGTGAAGCATGAATAGTGATTTTCTCGGGGAATGAATAGTGTTTCGTGAATAGTAAATTTTGAAATACGTTCTCAGAATATTACTTCGACTTCGAAAACAGTGAATAGTAAAATTTTGAATAGTAACCGGTGAATAGTAAATTCCCGAGATGAATAGTAAATTTGAGAAATGACCTGAAATTGCGAGTTGTCACATTCGCCCATCCAAAAAGGAATTCAGTCCCTGAATTCAGTCCATGTTGGGTCCTACGGTGTTACCGGTGAAAGGTGAGGATATTTGGGTCGCATCGGGTCGTCCAGTGTTTTCTGAATCGTACCGCGCCTTTCCAAGACGGGACGTTGAACATATATTTGTTGCCAACTTGAAATTCTAATGGTTTGCGACTTATGGAACATACTTCCAATATTTTGCGTCGTATATCGACATAGCTTATCTAGCTATATGTTGTTACTTGTAACTGATTTTTGATATGTTCGATCACTTTGTTGTTTCATGAATGACTTATGGACTTGTGAGTTAAACTTTCCTGGTTTTGACCCGTGAATAAGTGATTGACACCTCGACCATAGAGTGCCTCAATTGGTGCAGTCAATATGTTCAGGTGCTAGCTATTGTTGTAAAGCAACTTGTTCGATTAAGAATGATTTGCCTAATCCTTTCTAGAAAATTACACATGCCTTGAGTATATCTTCTAATGTTTGAATTGTTCTCTCGCTCTGACCAATGAGCTGAGGATAATAGGCGGCACTCATGTCCTAGTAGGTTCCATGGGAAGATTGAAATGGTTATCAGGAGCCTAAGGTGAATCGAATAGCTTGTAATAGGTACAACTGGAATTGATACCACGTGTCTCATGCCAAATTTCAAAATGTTAAATCTGTTGAAAAGGACCTTATAGAAAGGAATAGATTATGGGTAACAGTTGTGATTCCTCGCGTTTCTCGTCCTAGCGAATGTCATGACTTGAGTCTTCCTTGACTAAGGTCTCTTATCAAAAATATTTCCATGCTATATGTTGTAAAGTCACAAAACCTTAAATATTTAAGTGATGTGGTGTGGTGATTGATTTTCAAGATTTGTTCCGATATTGAGTGCTTCTAAAATATTTCATCACTTAGATTGCTATCATGCTAGCAAGAAAATAGATATCAGCTCATACTATGTCGAAGAATGTTTGTTCTAACTTCACTTGTAGATGGATAGTCATTGATTGTCCGATATGTTTAAACCTGTTGCATCTCTTAATATGAAAGTGAGGTTACTTGGAATTTCTAGAGAACACAATGCCTTAGGGGAAGTTTATATCGATAACCTTAATTTAACCAAATTTTCCTTTATGGGAACTCATTGTAGGGAAGTTCACATATTGTTGAGGCCATGTTTAATAGAATGTTCTGTAGTCTCAGTTAGAAGACTTGGTTGATCCCTACAGTGTTACTTAGTGTGTATTCGCTTCGTACTAAATCTTATAACTTGGTCTTGTTAGTACTTTTGAAATGATATAATTTGGCTTCTAATCCAAAGATAGTGGTTCGGAATGTCCCGTGATGTGTTAAGCTTTTTATTGAGTTTTGAATCACCTTACTACATACTTCTAGTCCTTGTGGGGAAATCTGAAATCCTTTCATTGTTTTCTTGTATCGAGGAATCCTCCTCGTAGATGTTATAGAAAGTCCTTCCTAAAAAGTCACTCGTCAAATTCTAACTTATCGGTTGAGTGAGGGATGAATGACATAGGCTTCTATAGAGTGTTAACAAAAAGAAATGTTTATGAACAATTTATCTGATTACAAAGCTTTGCTTTTGAGTGAAAATTGTTTTAAGAGATTTGAAATGATGCTTGTTACTTTCATGACATAATTCTTCCTGAATTATACATAGGTGATCAGGCCATGTATAATCGAGGACAAATGATGTGATGCTTGGTTTTGTTGAAATGGTATTATGTTCCTCCGAAGTTTTAAATGGTATTCAACGTTTTGTTTTGTAAGATAATGGCTCAATGATTTTTCAGAGTAACATGAAAATTGTTTCGCATGATGGTATTAAATAGTTGATTAAATAACTGAAAGCCAATTGATAGGGTGGTAACGAAACAACTTTGTTTTAAAACTTTATGAAACAATGTTTCTAAGATGGTGTGGAATAGCTTGAAATAAAATTAAGTGAAATAATTTCATGAAATGGTAGCAAAATAACTTGAAATATAATTTGTTGAATGGTTTGTAAGATACACGGGGAAACCTTAAAGAATGGTAATAGTCTCCTAACTGGTCAAGAATAAAGTTGGCCTAACCCCTAGTAAGGTAGTGATGTATTGTCGCGAAATGATTGAAAATTGGGCAATTAGAATAAGGATTGAAATAAACAAAGGTTGTGATTATCGTGGAGATAATAAATGATAAAGATTACATTAGCTAGAAAGTTACTTATTATCTGTTCCTGTTGGTAGTCTAATCGTGTTTCAAGTGTAGGAGTAGTAGGCGGTCTAGCAGTAATAGCCCTAGAAATCTCACAGTCCTCAAACCTATGAGATAGTGTAGTGTCTATAGTCTTAGTGATAAATGATAATGGTGTGTCAAATCATGCACGCTTCCCAAGCTGCAAGTCAGGTGTATGAGTAGTGTCTATGAGATGTGATGGCACGGATGGTATTCTAGATGACAATGATGATGAAAATGATGACAATGATGATAATGAAAATCCTTGTGGTGAGTTAAGAAAATAGGTTCATTAGGACTAAACCTATAAGTTCTACCAAATGGTATAATCTGTCCCAACGGAATGATAAAAATTGTCCTGATCTTACGGTGAATCAATAGTGATCGCGATGGTGTAGGTGCAACTTCGTCCTCCTAAAAGTGTTCAGTCTCATCATTTGATGTTATCGGTGTGAAGTCAACTGATGTTAAAATTGTGATAGGGAATGACAGGGCATTCTCCATGTCAAAGTCTGATGTGAGTATGATGGGATGGGTATTTGAAGGCATCTATGTGACAATCGATTTGAAATGAAAGTAAATAACTCGCAAAATGTGCGTATGAAACCGCATGTATAGTGACTATGCACTTATGATGAAATGATGAGCTGCTATGATGATGTAGTTATAGTCTAGGGTCAATGATGCAACCTAGTTCTCTATAACTGAAGCTCTGATGCCAATCTGTCACACCCCCAAATTACCTGTTTTGCAGCGGAATGGAATTCCTGGGGGATGACTGTCATAGCATCACAATCACAGTTATATTGAACGACCTAAAGTGTCATTTGGAAAGTACATCGCTTGATTTAATAAAATAATCAGAGTTTACAAAGTATAGGTCCCAAATGAAAATCAACTTGTGCGGAAATAAGTTTGGTACAAGTCAAACGATGTTTTTAAAGTGTATAAATCCCGTGTGAGACGCGTCGTCATCGCGACTCTATGATATGTCCACATGCAAGCCATGAAGTGAATGCCTTAGTTACCTGAAAATACATTGCTAAAAGTGTCAACACAAAGGTTGAGTGATTTCATAGAGTTGTTGAAAATGTTTAATACGACTACCACAAGTATAAGTTATGTATGACAATGATGTCACAAAAATGATACAATTGCTTAAGCACATGACACGAAGCTTGATGATGTTCGCCCCAACAGAGTGTTTTGCCAAACAACTCAAATAATGACAATGAAATGAAATTCATCCGTCCGGTTGGAATCCACCACCCCGGATGGAGGTGTCACCCTCGATAGATCTATCCACTCACCCTCGCTTCTATGAAATTAACGGTTCATGATTATGAGATGGGGACATTTAACTGGAAATGAGGTAACTTAAGCAATGTAATGAATTTGATATACTTGGTATCGTAATAAAAATGATGTGCAATGTATTCTCCCCCGTAGGTTTGAAATAAGTATAAACTTGAATAAATCGGGGCTATGAAAACTCACATGTTGCAATGATAATGATGATATAATGGCAATACTGAAATGAGGCGCGACCTCTGACCGTGACCTATTATGAATGATATGTTCTAATGTAAATCATGAAACAATGTCGTGCATGCAAATCCACAAGTAATCTATACCACTTGTACGTTTTTGAAAATAGAATTTATCGTCGAAATATAAGTTTATGACATCTCGTCATGTTATAAAATACTTTACAAGTATTTACGTTGAAATGATATCCTACGATAATAATTTAGTGATTTATTGTGAAATTATAACTTTTCGTCGTAAAATAATGTCATTTGGCAATTTCATGAAAGTGACTAAACGGCCTCGAAAAGCTAGTCGTAAAATGGTGCACGTCGATTGTTAGGAAACAAACTCAACGGTTTTGGGAAGCTTGTATCATTATCTCAAAGTTTTTGCATTTAAGTTTTCATCCCAGAGGTCTCGATCACGGAGAAAAATATAGGTTAAGTATGGTACTTGTATCCAAAATATTGTTTAAGGGTGGTTTTCGGCAAAGTTTAAGTGACCGTATCTTACTCGTTACAACTCCGCTTGACGAACGGTTGGACATTTTGGAAAATAGGCTCGATGAACTTACTTTTACTAGAAGACATCACTTTATAAAAAGTTCTACATCAATGTTAAAAACGACCTTCAACATGGTCACTTGTTGCCGTAAGGTTTATCTAATTGAAATATATTAGTTTAGCTTGTATTAAAAGTTACGGCAACTTTGTGTAAACGTGTATAATTTAATCGTTACAAGTCCGTTTTCTACGTTTTATATGTCCTTAGCTTCGTATCAAAGTATACTAATATATTTTTGATAAGTCGACACAATTTATAACGCCTAAGACTCATTTTTGACTCGTACAAATTGGACGTAACATGCTGAATTTTCTGAAACAAATAGTTTTCGTCGCCTAACTTGAAAAATTAATAACTTCTTCGTTATAGCTCCGTTTTAATCCGTTCAAGCGGCCACGTTTTCGTTTTAAAGTGTATTTTCTAAATATCTAGGCCAAAAATTTTTACATACTGTCGAATTTTCCAGATTTCAAAAATATGGACAGACCCTTTAGAAAACTTGTCGAAATGAGTTTTTCTCGCGCCGAACCTATTCTAACCAATTCAAAACAACTCCGAAGCTATTCAAATCCTACCATACACCTTCTTAGGGTGTCATGGGTTCCTAGACATCACCAAAAGTAATATGTTTCAAGGGATTCATTATAGGATAATTATATTACATAATAAGTAATAAAAACAACAAAAGTGGTATAAATTCATATGTAACATGCATGTTTTCTTGCAAAAATGATGAAATAACATAAAGATAAATATGAAAGAGTTATGAAGACTATGAAATGCTTACTTGAAAAATGAGAGCGATTAGTGGTTTATTATCCCAAGTTTACTACTAGAAACCCTTAATATATAACCCATACTTCCAAAAATTCTCAACCAATTGGCCACTAATAAGCTAATTACCCAAAACTTGTATTGCTTCCTCTTTTGCTTGCTATATAGCCGAAAACCAGAGAGAGAGACCAAAAGAGTTTCTAGTTGCTTTGTTTTTTTGATGAAAATGAAAATACATAAGTCTTCTTATATATATTGAGACAATTATGGCTTATATGATTTAATATGACTCTAGCAACCTATTAATCAATAAAAATATGCAATAGGTGTGCTTGGTAGTCGGCACAAAGTGAAACAACAATATTCAATGCATTATCTTCTTAATATTGTATTCACCTAGTAAGCTAGTGTTAGGCTAAAGATAGAAAAATAAAATTGGAAAGTGATGTTTGAGTCATCTACTTGGTCGACAAGTATAAAACAAAAAAAGAGTAGTGTAGTTTTGAATGACTACATGTGTAAAAGATTAAGTGTAGTGTTTATTTTGTGAGTAAAAGTTATTATTTAGTGTAACGTTGGCTAGAAATAAATTTTAACGGAACAAAATAAAATATATCGATGTCATAAAAATTATAAAAATACATTTCTTACAAAAATTTAGTGAAATACTAATTATCGAGTAGTATTTACGAAAACCGTCGTAAATACATATATATAACAATTTATATACAAAATAAATTGAAAACATCGGGTAAACTAATGATATAATTTTTATAGTCTTAAAATGAGTATAAAAATATATTAAGATTATTTTTGGAAGTGTCGGATCAATATTCAAAATAAATGTTTACGCGATAGCGTTTATTTAATAGAAATTATACGATTAATGTAAAATGCAAAATAATGCATGAACTAACATGATGATAATGATGTGATGACATGTAGACTAAACCTAGTCTATATGAAATGTCCTTGATGATTGTTCATGAATTCGCAGCTAAACCATTTAGGTTACGCGAATTTGATACTCGTAAACCTAGTTTACGATAAATGATGAATAGTGAAGCATGAATAGTGATTTTCTCCGGGAATGAATAGTGTTTCATGAATAGTAAATTTTGAAATACGTTCTCAGAATATTACTTCGACTTCGAAAATGGTGAATAGTAAAATTTTGAATAGTAACCAGTGAATAGTAAATTCCCAAGATGAATAGTAAATTTGAGAAATGACATAAAATTGCGAGTTGTCACAAGAAGCTCCAAAGCCCATCATCAAATGGACCAGAAAGAAGTATAAAGGAAAGAAACCTTCAAAGAAAGATAAGTCTGAAATGAAGATTGAGGTGAAGGCTTATATGGAGGACAAGGTTGAAGAACCTCCATCTGAAGAGTTCACTATGGGTACTATCCCTGAAGGTCCAGTGGCTGTAAAGATGGCAAAGATCCAGATCATCAAAACTGGAAACAAGGCAGCTTATCAGGTGGTGAGGGAAGACTATACTAGCACTGTGTATGTTAACTTTCTTGGCCTGCTAGCTGATATTTCTAGGGATGATTTGAAGTCCTTGTATACATTAATGGTGGAAACGCATGGTAGTCAAGCACCTGAGGAGGATTTTGAAAGAGTCCTCTAGGGAGATCTAAAGACAATGTTTGAACCACCTGATGCAGATAATGAGATGTGGAAGCAGGAAAATCAGGAGCAAGTACTCAGATGGAGATACTTTTACACCTGTCAGGTTCATTGCTTGGAATTGGACAATTTAATTATTATGCTAACAGAAGTAGATTATCCACTTTCAAGAAAGACTTGCAGGGACATGCTTGATAAGAAGCTTTTTGGTGAAGTAAAAGATAATGCATGTTTTCAGCTTTTGAAACAAATTAAATCAAAATCTAAACAACAATAAATTTGAAATGTGTTTGAAAGAATTTTGTTAAGCTGTTGAGTATTGTATAAATGGATTTAAGGGGTTTCATCTGGTGAAAGTACTTTGTACTGTCACAAAAAATGGTTATCAGTTCACCATGTCTAACCCACACAAGAACTGACTAATCTATGAGAGAACGGCTCTGGTAAAGATATCTCAAATCCGTTTATGGCTGACAATTTGCCAAAAATTGTATGGTGCTCAACTCACCATATATGAGTAGATGAAGAGTTGGCTAGCCCACAAGTTCATGGCTTGTAGTAAAGGTAGTGGAAAACCATGACTAGTCCAAAAGGGTACAATTTTTGGTAAAGATGAATCAAATTTGTTGATAGTTGCTGGTTTGCT
Source organism: Chrysanthemum makinoi (assembly GCA_910596185.1). Taxonomy (NCBI): domain Eukaryota; kingdom Viridiplantae; phylum Streptophyta; class Magnoliopsida; order Asterales; family Asteraceae; genus Chrysanthemum; species Chrysanthemum makinoi. The sequence goes on from OU343218.1 coordinate 176,495,411, forward strand.
AAAAATCATATGGTTATCAATGTACATTGTTATTATACACCAAAACATTGGCTACTCCAATAGTGATGGCTAATTGGTAAAGAGACATCAAATCCATTAAATTTTCTATGATTCACCTCTCACAAGAGTTAACACACCTGGATGTGATGAGAATAGTATGAAACTTTTATGTTTTGATGTACATACAATCACTGTTGCAGAAAAGACCATGGAGTGCTAAATATTTGCTAATATGATGTTCACAGAACACATAAGGAAGAAATTTCAAGGATGCAACTCAAAGATAATTCCAAGATCCTCAGGGAGTTCAAAAGAACTTGAACTTCACAAGTGAAGATCAAGTTAGGGGAGGATTGTAGTGAATTGGATTTTGTAAAACAGATTTAAGTATGTTTAAGTCTGTTTAGTGTTAATTCTGGTAGTGTTAGCATTTAAGTATGGTATGCCAGAATTAAGTCTGTTGGTAGTTAAGTCTGCCAGTACTTATGAAGTTAAGTCTGGCAGAACTAATAGTTGATTGTTAAGTTTGTTTATGATAAAAACAGAATAGTTTGTTAGAGTTATATTAGGAATAGATATGTACGCGTAGAGATATCTTAGGAAGAGATATCTTTACCCTTCTCTAAATCTTGTAGTCAATTGGGGTTTCCTTAGTGTATAAAAGGATCCCTAATGTATTAGGTTATTAACATGAGTTGTAATCCTTAACCTTTGAGCAAATTAATAGAAAATATGAAGTTAGTTATTTCTTTTGTTCATCATACTTTGTGTGTTAAGATTCCTCATTAACACATTAAGATATTGTTAAGAGTTCTTCACATAATAAATTTGGATTTATTCAAGTTTCTTATAAGTCATTCAAGGAAACTTGGATCCATAAACTTTTGGACCTAAAAACATGATATAAAATGAGGGTAAGACATATGTTTTTGCCTGGTCTTCCTTGAAAGTTTTGCAATTAAGTCACTGAAAATCATTTCGCCGAGGTTTATTTTTCTACCTGTCATGAGACTAAACACAATCACTTGTTGAGTTGAGTTCAATGGCTCATTTGAGGATTTGTTCCCACCGAGGACCTGAATAGCAAAGGTCATCAGGACCCTCCCAACTGATGAGAACCATGCTTTTAAAATTGAGGTTTTAGACATTAGGGTTCCTGAGGCCACATCAGGGTGTTGTTTATCATGTGGCCCCCACAAAAGGAGTTCAGCTTTCACCTCCTCAGAAGAGGGTTTTGCTGCAAAGTTTTCAGCAAAATCAAGTCCGGTGGTTTTGATAAAGGTCGAGAAGTATAAAACCAACGGTTTTGAACCGTTCTTCACCGTGAACTCGATAGTGGAGTTCTTGATGGGATATGCTGTTTTAACAACAGCAGTGCACCAGAACTCCCTGAGGTAATTCTGGTATATCACCTCTGGGTTTACGGTAAACGCTTTGTTTAGAAAACAATTTTGAAGGAACTTTGCCATATCCTTGTATTGAGGAAGATTTTCCGGGTAGGAAAAGTTCCCAACAACGTTATTTTTGAACATTTCTACGCTTTCAAATGTAAATTCAATGTTTGGAGCGTATGTTAAAGCGTTTGATGAACCCATTTTAAAGATTTGTTAAGGTTTTGAAAAGATATCACACAAAAGAGGTTTTACAGATTTTGCAAGTTTTGAAAGTGTTTTTGAGAGAGATTTGAAAAAAAAATTCTTGCAAATTTGTGTGTGTGTGATATGTTTGGAAAAATTAGGGTATTTAGAGTGTGGAAATAGTGGTGCAAGTTTTTCACAACGTTAGTTTGACCTGTTTGGGTTACCAAATTTAATGTTGCCACTATTTGAACTATCATATTCACGAATTTCTTTGGGAACAGTTGCTTAGTTCTGCAATAGCACTTTTGCAGAGATTTTGTCGCAACATAAAATATCAAAAGATATTGTTTATGAGTGTTGGCATTAAATGCCAAGTGGGAAAGGGCAATGAGTATGGGCCATGTGCAATGGATGACAGTTGATTAGGAAAGGATGACTATTCTTTATTAAATGTTATCAGTCACCTACCTAGGACATTTAGTAACTAAATACTTAGAGCATTTAGTTCTACAATAAATGTGTTTGACATCCAAGCACAAGGTTCCTGAATGAGATTTCATTTAGTGAGAGGGTATGTTTTGGGGGTATTTATTCAGGGACCAATCACCTTACAAGAGTTTTGCTAAGATTGGGATTGAGTATCAGGTTACTGACTTTCAATGTCAAGCATTCCCAATTCAGCTTTCAGTCCCCTGAAGGTAGGTTCATCCAAGGGTTTGGTGAAGGTATCAGCCGGCTGATATTTAGTAGGGATGAAATGGAGTTCTATGACTCCTTTTATGATGTGGTCTCTGATAAAATGATATCTGATATCATTTTGTTTGGTTCTTTGGTGAAGGACAAGGTTGTTGGAGATAGCAATAGCACTGGTGTTATCACATAAGATGGGTACGATCTTGTAATGGATGTCATAGTCACTGAGTATACTTTTCATCCATAGCACATTGGCACAGAACCCTGCAACAACCACGTATTCAGCTTCAGTTGAGGACATAGCCACTGATTGTTGCTTCTTTGTACTCCAACAAACAAGTTTTCCTCCAAGGAATTGACAGGACCCTGAAGTACTTTTCCTGTCTATGTTGCAACCAGCATAGTCAGATTCAGAGTAACCTTTGAGGTCCAATCCTAAATATTTAGGATAGTAAAGTCCAAGACTTGGGGTACCCTTTAGGTATCTGAGGGTTCTTTTGGCTGCAGTGAGATGAGATTCCTTAGGGTCAGACTGAAATCTTGCAATCAGGCATACTACAAATTGTATGTCTGGTCTAGAAGCTGTGAGATACATCAGTAACCCTATTATTCCTCTAAAGTGAGTTTGGTTGACTGATTTACCAGTGAGATCTGGTCCAAGATTCTTCGGTGGGACCATTAGAGTCTTTATTGAGGCACAATCAGATATCTCATATTTCTTCAAGAGATTTCTTGTGTATTTCTCTTGACTGATGGTGATTCCTTTATCAGTTTGCCTGATTTGTAGTCCACGGAAGTATGTGAGTTCACCCATCATGCTCATTTCAAATTTCTTTGTAATCAGTTTTTCAAAATGTTTGCAAAGAGTATAGTCAGGGTACTCACTACTCTCAAACCCTGGGGGTTGCTGAACATAAACATCTTCCTTAAGTTTACCATTCATGAAGGCACTTTTGACATTCATTTGGTAAACTTTGAAGTTCATGTATGTTGCATATGCAAGGAAGATCCTGATGGCTTCCATTCTAGCAACAGGAGAAAATGTCTCATCATAGTCAATGCCTTATTGTTGATTGTAACCTTTAGCTACAAGTCTGGCTTTGTTTTTAATAACAGCGCCGTTTTCATCAGTTTTGTTTCTGAAAACCCAATTTATTCCTATGACAATGACATCTTGAGGACATTTGATCATTGTCATGACTTTGTTTCTGTCAAGCTGATGAAGTTCTTCCTGCATAGCCTGAACCCAGCTAGGATGTTTCAGCACCTCTGTGACACTTTTGGGTTCAACTTATGAGAGGAGTCTGCATATAGACACTCATTAGCTGAAGCTGCTAATAATTTAGCAGCCATGCTCCTTGTGAGCATGCCTTCAGTGGGCTCACCAATGATGTTCACAAGCTTAATGTCTTGAGATCTTTTCTACTTACTTTGTGGTCTAGGATCTAAGCTTGATGAGGTCACAGGGAATTGAGGAATGGGTTCAGGGGTTGAAGCAACAAAAACATGAGGTTCATTTGATGAGGCAATTTGATTTTCAGGTTGAGATTCATGAACTTCAGGTTCCTAAACATTTGGTTCAGTATGACCTATCCCATCTAGGACTGATGGAGTATTAATGAGTTCACTAATGGTTGGTTGAGGGAGGTTGTGAGGTATGATGTAGTAGGAGATGTCAGCATTTGCTTGATATTGACATGAGGAATTTTTTCAGAGTTGAACTCATTAGGAGGATATCTAGATGAGTCATCAATTCCTATTTCTTCTACTAAGGTATTAGAGAACCTGATGCTTTTAGAGCTCTCATCAAAGGTGACATGGAAGGTTTCCTCAACTTGTTGTCTTCTAGTGTTAAACACCCTGAAAGCCTTAGACATCACTGAGTAACCTAAGAAGTATCCATCATCAGCTTTTGCATCAAATTTGCCTAAGTGATCTTTGTGATTGTGAATGAACACAAGACACCCAAACACAAAAAAGTAGCTAATATCATGGAGTCTTCCTTTGAAGATCTCATAAGGGGTTTTGTTGTATCTTTTGACAATGATTGATCTATTTTGAGTATAACGGTTGTTTTAACAGCATCAGTCCAGAAGTTCTTTGAGAGTACTGAGCCATTTAGCATGGTTCTAGCAGCCTCAATGAGAGTTCTGTTTTTTTTTTCAGCTACCCCACTTTGTTCAGGGGTATAAGGAGATGAGAAATTTTGGGAAATTCCTTTTTCATCACAAAAGCTCTCAAGCTCCTGATTTCTTGAATCAGTACCATTGTCAGTTATATTTTTTTTTACTTTAATTTCATTTTGGTTTTCAATCTTCCTGATGAATGACATTATTGTATCAGTTGCCTGACCCTTTTTGGAAAGAAAATATACGGGTATCTTGAGAACTCATCAACTATGACCAGGGTATATTTCTCATGCTAGATTGATTTAGGACTTACAGGTCCAAACAGATCCATATGCATGAGGTGAAGGCAGCTTTTGATTGAGAAATTTTGTTTCGTTTTGAAAGATGCCCTGTGATGTTTTCCTTTTTCACAGGCAGAACATGGTTTATCCTTTGCAAATACAAGTGATGGTAAACCAAGAAATTTGTTTTGTTTAGCCAAGTTGTTAATGTTTTTAAAATTCAAGTGAGACAGACTCTTGTGCCATAGCCAGTCGATAGTTTCAGTGGCTTTGGCAATGAGACAAGTTCCATTTTGAGAGACAGTTTACATGTCTAGTACATATACATCATCTCTCATAGGAGCTATGAGAACAACTTCTTTATTGGCGTTAAAAATAGTACCTTATTTATCATCAAATTGCACTTTGTATTTTGCATCACACAACTGACTGAAACTGATGAGATTGTACTTCAGACCATTAACATAAGCTATTCTAGAGAACACTATACCATTACAGTTTACTGAACCATAACTTTCAGTGGAACATGATGAGTATCACAAAACACTACCTTAGATCCTGGTTCTTCTACATATTTGTGCAGATACTCCTTCACACCAGTCATGTTGCTTGAACATTCACTCTCTAGATGCCAAACAGGCTCCTAGCATGTCTTTACACAAATAGTAAACTGAGTTAGCTTCTCTTGCTAACCCACTTACTAGTGGGCTTGGGTCTGATAGACTGTTTGAACTTTTCAATGGACTCATGGTCATTGGTTGTGTGAACAGTGCTACCACAGGTTTTGCACTTGCTTACTAAGGAAGACTCAGTGATGCAGGGTGATTTTGTACTTTTCCTTTCATGTATGACTATGTCATGCTGAGATGTCTCATGTGCTAGATTCCACATATTTCACAACAGGAGTTCATGAGGCAATCATCAGGATGATGGTCATTAAAGCCACAATGCGGACAAGGAGGAAAAGGTCTAGCTTTTGGCCTTTGAGCCTGATTGGATGATGAAGCATATTGGTGACCAAGGTTGGTATAATTTGCTTCTTTCAGTGACTTTACATATTGCAAGTGATCAGAAGTTATGTGATCTTCTCTTTTGCAGATCATGCAAAAGAGAATTCTATAGCAATTATCAATGGTATGACTTGTATAATGGCACATTTCACACTTCTTTTTAGGCTTGGAGTTGCTTTTTGACTTGGAGGAGCTTGAGGAGATTGACTTTGGTTCTTTGATTAATGAATCAAGAACCTTCTCATTTGAGTTCATCTTTTCACTCAATTTCCTCACAAGTTCAGTCAACTGTTTGATTTATTCTTCTTCAGTAGGAACTGACGATGTGGAAGTCTCAGTAGGAACTGAATCTTCTTTGGTTGGTTTTTCTGGTCTTTTTAGTATTGTTCTACCAAGGTCTGATCTTTCTCTAGGGGAGTGTAGGGTGTATTGTAATGGAGTAAGCTCAGAGTTAGGTGTAGCTCCCCGAAGAGATTTCAGAGGTGGAAGCGGTGCATGTGATTCAGCTTCAGACTCAGTGATAGGTTCAGTACTACTGGGTACATCAGGGAGTCCAAGCATGCTCTTGAGTGCCTGACTTTCAGGTTCAAGTATTCTTCCAGAATCGAAGTTAGGTAGCTTACTAACAGGGTTTACCCTTTCAACCCAGTCACTGGTTTAGACATTGACTCTTTACTAGAGAGCAGTCCAGCAGACACAAAAGTTTTGGGACTTTGACCTTCACCAAGTGGATCAATGAGTTGATCATCACCTAGTACTCTTCTTTTGTTATTAGGTGTTTGTACAGTTTCATAGACTCTGGGGTTCTTAGTGGTCCAACTTTAAATGATTTGTTTTTCCTTCTTAAGTTCTTCCTAAAGAGCTTGATTTCATTTTACTAACTCAGAGTTTTGAATTTGCACTGTAACAGCCTCAAGTTTGGCTTGTTTTAAAATGAGAAGTTCATCTGTACACTTATTTAACTCAAAACTTAACTTGTTATATTTGGAAAACATACTTAATCATTGCTCTTCTACAAACTTAAGATCAACATTTATATAATTCATGAAAGATTTCCAGTTTGAATCATCAACCATGGAAAGTAAGATGTTTAACTTCTTCATAGCGATGTTAACGCATTCACCATTCCTAGCATGATTCTTTCCAACTGCTAGTTTTCCTAAATCTTTTTGAATTAGCAAGGAGTGCCATTTCCTAAAACTCATTGTGTAAGTCATTCAGGTACTCCTCACTAGTTCTCTCATCAGCCTCATTATCAAAATTTTCTTGAAAATCTTGAACAACAGTGTTTGAAAAGAAATCAGTTGAAATAGGTGTTGAGGTGGTTGTCAGGGACTTTTTAACTTCCTGAGACTTCTTCAAATACGGGTATTGTCTATTGATAAGATTATCTTCATAGATGAATTTCCCATGGATTTCAGGAAGTTGAAGGGTCTGAATATGATTTGCATTTTAATAACATCAAATAGTCCTGATTATTAAGTGTCAATTTTCCCCGTTAATGCTCGTTATTTATATCATTTATATGGATTTACGCTTGTTTTCCATTGTTTTACATTTTCAGGTAAATTGCGAGCATTGGAGCTAATGAGATGCGGAAATGGAAACTTTACTAAGGATTTATCACAGTATGCTTATTTTTAAGAGGTTACGGCGTAACTCGTCTCTCACATTACGCCGTAACTATTGCGTGACCCTGAAGTCCAACTCATCAAGAGGTTACGGCGTAACTCCTTCCAAAGATTATGACGTAGCTCCATTAGGTCAAATGAGGTTCCACGCCGCTGATACTTACGCCGTAACTACTGCATCATTTACGACGTAACTTGGTTTATTGAAGACTACGGCGTAACCACTTAGTGGGTTATGCCGTAACTAGCAGATCTAGTGCATTTACGAAGGTTACGGCGTAACTCATCTTTTGGTTACGCCGTAACTCAGACCTGGCCTATAAATACCCCACGAATTCCAGCATTTCTATTCATTCCATTCCACACACAATACTCTGTGAACGTGGAAAAATACTCAAGGGAGGTATAGGGAAGCATGCGGAGCTGTTTCCAAGGGAGAAGTCACACCATTACGATAAGCTTTAGCATTTATAATTTCTTTTACTTTCAATTCATGTATTTCGTACCTTTGAATATTGAATTGATGTACATGATTAATATTAGCTGCTAAGCACCCTTTGGTGCTATCCTAGTTATGATTCCTTAATTGTTTTGTTTACGTTTACCTTTACTTCCGTACAATTATTTCTAAGTGTATGCATGCATAGTTCTTTGGTAGTCACCCCTGGTTCGGTAGTTTTGAATGGCGGTAGAGGCCAATTGCCTAGGAGATATGAACAACTGACACTAGGTGAGCGGACTGAGACGGGAAGGGTAAGATATGACCAACTGACGACCCTTTCTACTTGTGCGATTTGACCAACTGATCACCTATCGTTTGGATGAACTTAAGAATTGGGGGTGTAGTGTCTAAGTTCCTAACGGCCGGGCACTCACTATTTAGAATCTAGCATGTAGCGGTACTTAATGACTTGGCTTAGGGGACCAGGAACAACAGGACTTATGACGGTGCGCCTGATTTCTCCTGTGGTGGCATCTTTGCTGATAGGTTAGGGTGAATTGACCAAATGCTGTCCTCTCGAATTTGACCCCACCTGAAGTAATTGGAAGTAAGTAGACGTAGACATAACTAGTTAGGAGGATTGACTAGGTTAGCACCACTATTCCTTTATTGATTTCCTTTCTACCATTTAATTGCTTTTATATTCTACATTCGTAGTTTAATTAATTAAAACCATATAAAACCATTTATATTCTGTGACAATTAGACTTAGTAATTATCCGACACACATAGCTCTTGGGACGACCTCGGCTTTACCATTTACTACACTACACACGACCGGGTACACTGCCCGTTAGTGCATTAGGGTAGACCATAGGTATAGCGAGACACTATAAATATTAAGACCTGGTCAGTAAAACCTGCATCAAGTTTTTGGCGCCGTTGCCGGGGAGCTATATCAGGATTTATATTAAATTTTTCATTTCATATTAAAACTTTTCTCACGATCATATTTCAATTTTTCAGGTACCATGGAAGTGGTTAACATCGATGACCTCACTCTTGAGGAATACTTGGCGTTGACTAGAGCTGATCAAGGGTCGGGTCTCGTAAGACCGGCAATCAGAGCGGATGTTCGTTTCGAGATTAAAAACCAATTTATGAGGGAGTTTCGCGATAACCCTTTTTCAGGAAACATGGATGAAGACACATTTGAGCACGTTGAAAATGTCCTATACATCGCTAGCCTTTTCAACATTCCGGGTGTGTCTCATGATGCTGTTATGCTCAGGGTCTTCCCTATGACTCTAACTGGAGCAGCAAGAAGATGGATCGAAAGATTGCCCGCCGGGGCAGTTAATACTTGGGCACTACTTAAGAAACACTTTATCCAAAGATATTGCCCACCATCAAAGATTTCTAATCAACTCTTGGAGATCCACAATTTCAAACAAGAAGACGACGAAACTCTGTATCAAGCTTGGGACAGATACAACGATCTTCTTTACAAGTGTCCTACCAATAATCTTAATAACCAGCAGAAGGTCAATATTTTCTACAAAGGAATAAATGTAACTACAAGACAGATGCTGGATTATCAAGGACCTATCCCAAATATGACTCCTACTACTGCAATTGAAGCCATCCAAAAAATGGCGGACCATTCTCAAAAATGGCACGACGGTGGAAGTAAAAGAAACCTAGGCGGAAGTTTCGACGGGATTGCAGCGATTGCTACTAAACTTGAAAATCTTGGAAGAGATATGCTAAAAATCAAAGAAACTGTTCATGCCATCCAAGTCGGCTGCGAAAACTGCGGTAGGGGACATTTGTCTAAAAACTGTCCTAATAACGACAAGAAAGATACGATCGAGGAAGCTAAATACGGGGAAAATAAGCCCTTCTACGGGGATAATCGTAATGGGTTTCGTGGAGGACCCCCACTGTATTATGAGCGTAATGAGAGAAGAGCCAACCTGGAAGGGATTATCAACAAGTACCTTGTTGACACTACCAAGAGGCAAAAGGAGCTAGAAGAATGGCTTAAGAATTTCCAAGATAACACACATAAAAACCTCACGTCCCACGAAACATCACTTAAGAACTTGGAAAATCTAATTGGAAAGCTTGGCGACGAGGTTCAAAGAAGGAACGAAGAACGAAAGAGCAACTCCACCATATGTAAGGTTGTATTCTCTGACAACAACAAGTGCTCTGATGAGTCAGATACCGATGGCGAAAGTGAGTTACGCCGTAACCAACCTCCTGAACTACGACGTAACCCAAGCAAAGACACGGACGCCAAAAACAACAACCCTAATAGAAGGAGTCATTGGTGTAAGAGTATTGCAATTGATGACGGAGAATGCTACAGTTTGTGGCCTTCATGTGATCCTCGGAAGGCTTGCGATGGGGGCGTTGATAAGGAAAGAGTAAAAGATGACAGATACAGATGGACTACACTAAATGACAAATAAAGGTTAGCCAAATTCTCAATTAACGAAGTGGAGGGGCCACCCATCAAGCATTACTGCACACCCTTACTCATCATAGAAGATGAGATTACTAACGCTTGGCCAACATGCAATCCTTTTTGTGATTATTGCAATGGAGGAGGTAATATGAAGAACGAAGTGTGGATATGCCCACACGAGTCTGGACGACCCGACGTTGATTTTGGAAATCTATCATTCAGTGATTGGTATTCAATAAGGTTCGGGGATGCGATAATTAATTCAACTATGTTCAGAAATCTGGAACTAAAATATGAGAAACACTTTCTTCGAGGAAAAACCATTAAACCCCTCGATGATATTCCTTCCAAAGATGACTATGACGAAGGAGTTAAGAATCATTGGTGCGAACAAATTAAAACCAGTGACGGAAAAGTTTGGGCCTCCTGCAACCCTTTTGAGTATGAATGTGATGGAGGAAGCAGCATTGAGAGAACTGGGGAAGACGAATTCTTTTGGACTTCGACTAACGATTCCGAAAGAACTGAACTACCTTGGCCAGACAATCTCGGATTTGACAATTGGATCAAAATCAAATACGGAAAAATTGACACATTAACCAAAAAGAAAATCCGGGAAGGTTGTATGAGTAAAAATCAACCCAGCAACGAAGCTCCTGATGAAAAACCAGCAGATGACACCAAGGACTCAGTCAAAAAATACATGTTCTCAACCAACTTGAAGATACCGATTCCGACAATGATTTCGATTATCTCGAGTTGCAAGGCGAAGACGGTTTCATAGACCCAAATGATGAGATACATGAGAAACGAAGATGCAAGCTTCTTGGCATCCCATTTAAGAGGCCACCTCTTATTATAGCTGAAAATTTTGAATTTACGCGATACCATTCGGGGCCTGAAGAAAAATTCTGCAAGATACGGAAAATTGAAACCAAAGAATACTTGCGCACTGCAACAAATGTCGGATGGGATAGGCATAACTTAATGAAGGACATTGAGGAAGTAGGGGATGCTCAAAGACCCCCATAGGAGCCCCGCGGCTCTGAGTCTAACTTAAAGACTCGTAAATAAAGAAAAGTGCTCTTTCGGGAGACAACCCGAATTATCCCTTTCTTTTATTTTTATTTCCTTTCTGTTGGGTTTTGTGTTTTCTAACCATTTTTGCAGGAGACAATGAAGTAATTACTGCTGCAGTTGCTGATCTAAATAGAGTTACGGCGTAACTCAACTTGGTGATTACGCCGTAACCAACATTTTAGCAGCAGAATTCTTGACGCATTACCAACTACGGCGTAATACCATCTCAGTGGTTACGCCGTAACCATTCGCTTCTCAGCTCATTCTAGGTTTTGAAAGTTACGGCGTAACTCTCTTATTAGAGTTACGACGTAACTCTACTCTGCTTTAATTCTTTCATTTTAAAACACAGTAACCTTGTATTAGTTTTTAAATGAACTTTGTGGGTGTGTTCCCTGTAAACCCTCACGAGACTTCACTCGTCCAGTTGGGACACCAAGTGGTTTAAAAGGCTTGTTGCATTCGCTAAATGCAATCGTGATTCCTACGAAAGTGAGTTAGGTTTATTTTTCATTTTTATTTTTTTCTTTTTAGAATTATGCTTGTCGGTACTGTGATTTCAGGGATTGAAGTTTGCTCATGACGCTTTAACGAAGGCACGATCCTTTCTCGTGAGCCTTCTTCTTTTTTTGGAGCAAAATTCAGGGAAGTACTCGCTCTAATTCTACCTTTCTCTTCACCTTTATTTTAATGCCTAGTACAAAAGGGGCTTTGTACAATTCAAGTGGGGGGGGGACGGGAGTAGAATTATATCTTGAACTTTATTTCGCCCTCAGTTTTCTATTTTATTTTGAAAAATTATGCCATTTTTAAAATTTTGACATGTTTTTCCGAACCTAACTAGATTAGACCTTAGCCGTGCACATACAACCCTTGATATTACATGGTGAGATTAGCCTTTTCCGTTTCCAATATTTTACCCCAAATCCACCAAATTATGAGTGTGCCGGTAGCTTGTAAACTTTAGAAATTGGCTTTTGCATCATTTCGAGACCATAAACGACGTATGTTGAGTTAGCTCGATGTATTTGGACTTTTCAGTTTTAGAAGGCAGTATTATAGGATTATCACCCAAACATCCTACCATTGTGAGTCTATCGATTAGTCACCTCGACTTTTCGACCCCCATGTGAAACCCTTTTTGTTGCACTCCCCTTTAGTGCAAAATACCCCTAGATACACCCTTCTGAGCCATTCCTTTCATTTTGTCACCCCTATATATTGTTTCGTTACACCCTTACACCTTAGCCTACCCTGTAGTCTTTATTTGTAATTGGGAAGTCATCATTTGCCTAAGTTCAAGGTTCGAGTGGAAAGGTTTGGAAATCACGCTTTCATCGACAACAATTATGAAGATCATTGAAGACCCCCGAATTCCCATTGTTCATCTCAAGTGGGGGGATGTTATGTTATCATTTATGATTGTGTTATGATTGTTAAAACTAAAACTCGTCCCATCACGGCGTCCTCTAATATATTTCATGATCCGATCTCTAGACTTCTAAACTTGAACTTTACGGTTGGTGACATTATAGATATAGACTATCTGCTTGTTTTTCATTTTACACCAATTATACATCCCATGTCTTATCATACCCTTTAGTCATGAAGCATATATAGGTGATGCAGCGAGCAATCTTTGGTGTCTTGGCCATGGATTTGGTCATGTATCATTGATTTTGTCCACTTCGCCGTGACATGTTAGTAATGACGAGTCACCCCTTAACCTTTGTCGTGTCTACCCATATTGCCTTCGAGAACTGTTTAGTCCCTAACTCTAGTGGTGGAGATTTGTGTAACCGCCAAGCTTATGATAGAATACATGCTATGACTGTGCGTTTGAGTGATCACCCCGAAATTGACACTTAGAATAGTTGAGAGATTTGAGTGTTTGTTCCCCTTTCGCGAGGTGTTCGGCTTTATTTTATTCTAGCATAAGGGATTTGTAAACTCATATTTTCCAGGTTTTGGAAGATATCTTTTTAGGAATCTATCTAATAAGGTCTACTTGAGGGCAAGTAGAGTTCAAGTGGGGGGATATTTGATAACATCAAATAGTCCTGATTATTAAGTGTCAATTTCCCCCATTAATGCTCGTTATTTATATGGATTTAAGCTTGTTTTCCATTGTTTTACACTTTCAGGTAAATTGCGAGCATTGGAGCTAATGAGACGCGGAAATGGAAACTTTACTAAGGATTTATCACAGTATGCTTATTTTGAAGAGGTTACGGCGTAACTCGTCTCTCACATTACGCCGTAACTATTGCGTGACCTTGAAGTCCAACTCATCAAGAGGTTACGGCGTAACTCCTTCCAAAGATTACGACGTAACTCCATTAGGTCAAATGAGGTTCCACGCCGTTGATACTTACGCCGTAACTACTGCATCATTTACGACGTAACTTGGTTTATTGCAGACTACGGCGTAACCACTTACTGGTTTACGCCGTAACTAGCAGATCTAGTGCATTTACGGAGGTTACGGCGTAACTCATATTTTGGTTACGCCGTAACTCAGACCTGGCCTATAAATACCCCACAAATTCCAGCATTTCTATTCATTCCATTCCACACACAATACTCTGTGAACGTGGTAAAAAGCTCTAGGGAGGTCTAGGGAAGCATACGGAGCTGTTTCCAAGGGAGAAGTCACACCATTACGATAAGCTTTAGCGTTTATTATTTCTTTTACTTTCAATTCATGTATTTCGTACCTTTGAATATTGAATTGATGTGCATGATTAATATGAGCGGCTAAGCACCCTTTGGTGCTAGCCTAGTTATGATTCCTTAATTGTTGTGTTTACGTTTACCTTTACTTCCGTACAATTATTTCGAAGTGTATGCATGCATAGTTCTTTGGTAGTCACCCCTGGTTCGGTAGTTTTGAATGGCGGTAGAGGCCAATTGCCTAGGAGATATGACCAACTAACCCTAGGTGAGCGGACTGAGACGGGAAGGGTAAGATATGACCAACTGACGACCCTTTCTACTTGTACGATTTGACCAACTGATCACCTATCGTTTGGATGAACTTAAGAATTAGGGGGTGTAGTGTCTAAGTTCCTAACGGCCGGGCACTCACTATTTAGAATCTAGCATGTAGCGGTACTTAATGATTTGGCTTAGGGGACCAGGAACAACAGGACTTATGACGGTGCGCCTGATTTCTCCTGTAGTGGCATCTTTGCTGATAGGTTAGGGCGAATTGACCAAATGTTGTCATCTCGAATTTGACCCCACCTGAAGTAATTGGAAGTAAGTAGACGTAGACATAACTAGTTAGGAGGATTGACTAGGTTAGCACCACTATTCCTTTATTGATTTCCTTTCTACCATTTAATTGCTTTTATATTCTGCATTCGTAGTTTAATTAATTAAAACCATATAAAACCATTTATATTCTGTGACAATTAGACTTAGTAATTATCCGACACACATAGCTCTTGGGACGACCTCGGCTTTACCATTTACTACACTACACACGACCGGGTACACTGCCCGTTAGTGCATTAGGGTAGACCATAGGTATAGCGAGACACTATAAATATTAAGACCTGGTCAGTAAAACCTGCATCACAAGATCAATCCAAGTCTTCTTATGAAGCTAAAAGTCGATTACGCTAAGCACATTCGAACGGACGAGACTAATAAAGATATACTCTGCACGGAAGAGCTTGTAAATGAGAACTTAGAACTACGCAGTCACTAGTGCGAGAAAGTAAAATCCCCTGGGGAAATTTTCTAGGCATCATGCAACCCGTATAACGATATGTGCGATGGTGGAGGCAACTCTGGTATATTAGGAAAAGATGAATTCTTTTGGTCCTCAACCAATGACAAAGAGAGAACAAGTTTACCTTGGATTGACAACCTGGGGTTTGATAGTTGGGTAAAAATTAAGTATGGGCATGTGGATGCATTAACAAAAGATAAGATTTGGAAGGAATACATGGATCAAGAAAATTCTAACGACAAATGTAGCGAAAACACGAGTAAAACAAAAATTGACATGGATATAGAGCGGGTGAGTAATGATAAAGAAGAATGTAAGTGCGTTCTAGTGGAGAATTTTCTCGATGAAGAATGGTTCAAGGGTACTGATTCTGATGACGATGATATCGAAAGGATGCTAGAATACTTGGAGTTGCAAGGAAATGAAGAGTTCACTGATCCCGATGACGAAGCTTACGAGCAAAGAAGGTGCAAGCTCCTGGGGATACCCTACAAAAGACCACCCCCTATTATAGTAGAAAAATATGAATTCACTCACTACCACCTAGGTCCGGAGGAGAAATTCTATAAAGTCCGAAAGATCGAAACCATTGAGTACCTCCGAACTGCCTCTAATGTTGCATGGATGAGGCACAATTTGATGAAGGATATCGAAGAAGTGGGGCAAGCTCAAAGACCCCCATAGGAGCCCTACGGCTCTGAGTCTAACTTAAAGACTCGTTAATAAAGAAAAGTGCTCTTTCGAGAGACAACCCGAATTATCCCTTTCTTTTGTTTTTATTTCCTTTCTGTTGGGTTTTGTGTTTTCTAACCATTTTGCAGGAGACAATGAAGTAATTACTGCTGCAGTTGCTGATCTGAACAGAGTTACGGCGTAACTCATCTTGGTGATTAAGCCGTAACCAACATTTTAGCAGCAGAATTCTTGACGCATTACCAACTACGGCGTAATACCATCTCAGTGGTTACGCCGTAACCATTCGCTTCTCAGCTCATTCTAGGTTTTGAAAGTTACGGCGTAACTCTCTTATTAGAGTTACGACGTAACTCTACTCTGCTTTAATTCTTTCATTTTAAAACACAGAACCTTGTATTAGTTTTTAAATGAACTTTGTGGGTGTGTTCCCTGTAAACCCTCACGAGACTTCACTGCGTCCAGTTGGGACACCAAGTGGTTTAAAAGGCTTGTTGCATTCGCTAAATGCAATCGTGATTCCTACGAAAGTGAGTTAGGTTTATTTTTCATTTTTATTTTTTTCTTTTTAGAATTATGCTTGTCGGTACTGTGATTTCAGGGATTGAAGTTTGCTCATGACGCTTTAACGAAGGCACGATCCTTTCTCGTGAGCCTTCTTCTTTTTTTGGAGCAAAATTCAGGGAAGTTCTCGCTCTAATTCTACCTTTCTCTTCACCTTTATTTTAATGCCTAGTACAAAAGGGACTTTGTACAATTCAAGTGGGGGGACGGGAGTAGAATTATATCTTGAACTTTATTTCGCCCTCAGTTTTCTAGTTTATTTTGAAAAATTATGCCATTTTTAAAATTTTGACACATTTTTCCGAACCTAACTAGATTAGACCTTAGTCGAGCACATACTACCCTTGATATTACATGGTGAGATTAGCCTTATCCGTATCCAATATTTTACCCCAAATCCACCAAATTATGAGTGTGCCGGTAGCTTGTAAACTTTAGAACTTGGCCTTTGCATCATTTCAAGACCATAAACGAGGTATGTTGAGTTAGCTCAATGTATTTGGACTTTTCAGTTTTAGAAGGCAGTATTATAAGATTATCACCCAAACAGCCTACCATTGTGAGTCTATCGACTAGTCACCTCGACTTTTCGACACCCATGTGAAACCCTTTTTGTTGCACTCCCCTTTAGTGCAAGATACCCCAAGATACACCCTTCTGAGCCATTCCTTTCATTTTGTCACCCCTATATATTGTTTCGTTACACCCTTACACCTTAGCCTACCCTGTAGTCTTTATTTGTAATTGGGAAGTCATCATTTTCCTAAGTTCAAGGTTCGAGTGGAAAGGTTTGGAAATCACGCTTTCATCGACAACAATTATGAAGATCATCGAAGACCCCCCGAATTCCCATTGTTCATCTCAAGTGGGGGGATGTTATGTTATCAGTTATGATTGAAAAAAAAAAGTCAAAAATATATATATATATATATATATATATATATATATATATAGTTGATTCAGTTATGATTTTGTAAAGTGCATTGTTATAAGCACTATAGTATGAGCTTTATTGTTTAGTATCGAGGAGGCCACCTCGGTCACATTTGAAGATTGGAGTTGGAGTAATACCAACTGAAGAAGAAAAGGTAGTGTGCCCATCACGACATCCTCTAATGACACATCTGCCTTACATTTCATGATCTGGTCTCTAGACTTCTAAACTTGAACTTTGGGCGGACGGTAAGTGGTGATGACTTAGTTATAGATATAGACTACCTGCTTGTTTTTTGTTTTACACCAATTATCTATCCCATGTCTTATCCTACCCTTTAGTCATGGAGCATATCTAGGTGATGCAGCGAGCAATCTTTGGTGTCTTGGCCATAGATTTGGTCATGTATCATTGATTTTGTCCACTTCGCCGTGACATGTTAGTAATGACGAGTCACCCCTTAACCTTTGTCGTGTCTACCCATATTGCCTTCGAGAACTGTTTAGCCCTTAACTCTAGTGGTGGAGATTTGTGTAACCGCCAAGCTTATGATAGAATACATGCTATGATTGTGCGTTTGAGTGATCACCCCGAAATTGACACTTAGAATAGTTGAGAGATTCGAGTGTTTGTTCCCCTTTCGCGAGGTGTCCGGATTTGTTTTATTCTAGCATAAGGGATTTGTAAACTCATATTTTCCAGGTTTTGGAAGATATCTTTTTAGGAATCTATCTAATAAGGTCTACTTGAGGGCAAGTAGAGTTCAAGTGGGGGGATATTTGATAACATCAAATACTCCTGATTATTAAGTGTCAATATCCCCCGTTAATGCTCGTTATTTATATGGATTTACGCTTGCTTTCCATTGTTTTACACTTTCAGGTAAATTGCGAGCATTGGAGCTAATGAGACGCGGAAATAGAAACTTTACTAAGGATTTATCACAGTATGCTTATTTTGAAGAGGTTACGGCGTAACTCGTCTCTCACATTACGCCGTAACTATAGCGTGACCCTGAAGTCCAACTCATCAAGAGGTTACGGCGTAACTCCTTCCAAAGATTACGACGTAACTCCATTAGGTCAAATGAGGTTCCACGCCGCTGATACTTACGCCGTAACTACTGCATCATTTATGACATAACTTGGTTTATTGAAGACTACGGCGTAACCACTTAGTGGGTTACGCCGTAACTAGCAGATCTAGTGCATTTACGGAGGTTACGGCGTAACTCATCTTTTGGTTACGCCGTAACTCAGACCTGGCCTATAAATACCCCACGAATTCCAGCATTTCTATTCATTCCATTCCACACACAATACTCTGTGAACGTGGGAAAATACTCAAGGGAGGTCTAGGGAAGCATACGGAACTGTTTCCAAGGGAGAAGTCACACCATTACGATAAGCTTTAGCGTTTATTATTTCTTTTACTTTCAATTCATGTATTTCGTACCTTTGAATATTGAATTGATGTGCATGATTAATATGAGCGGCTAAGCACCCTTTGGTGCTAGCCTAGTTATGATTCCTTAATTGTTTTGTTTACGTTTACCTTTACTTCGTACAATTATTTCTAAGTGTATGCATGCATAGTTCTTTGGTAGTCACCCCGGGTTCGGTAGTTTTGAATGGCGGTAGAGGCCAATTGCCTAGGAGATATGACCAACTAACCTAGGTGAGTGGACTGAGACGGGAAGGGTAAGATATGACCAACTGACGACCCTTTCTACTTGTGCGATTTGACCAACTGATCACCTATCGTTTGGATGAACTTAAGAATTGGGGGGTGTAGTGTCTAAGTTCCTAACGGCCGGGCACTCACTATTTAGAATCTAGCATGTAGCGGTACTTAATGACTTGGCTTAGAGGACCAGGAACAATAGGACTTATGACGGTGCGCCTGATTTCTCCTGTGGTGGCATCTTTGCTGATAGGTTAGGGCGAATTGACCAAATGCTGTCCTCTCGAATTTGACCCCACCTGAAGTAATTGGAAGTAAGTAGACTTAGACATAACTAGTTAGGAGGATTGACTAGGTTAGCACCACTATTCCTTTATTGATGTCCTTTCTACCATTTAATTGCTTTTATATTCTGCATTCGTAGTTTAATTAATTAAAACCATATAAAACCATTTATATTCTGTGACAATTAGACTTAGTAACTATCCGACACACATAGCTCTTTGGGACGACCTCGGCTTTACCATTTACTACACTACACACGACCGGGTACACTGCCCGTTAGTGCATTAGGGTAGACCATAGGTATAGCGAGACACTATAAATATTAAGACCTGGTCAGTAAAACCTGCTTCACATTTCTAAGTCCCCGAGAGAAGTTCAACCATTTCTCAGGGAGACTGTTAATAAAACCAACATTTATTTCATGTTTAGACAACTTGACACCATCATTTGATAATTCATTCAACAAGATTTTATAACGGGTGTAAGTTTGAGAGAGGGTTTCAGATCCTTTGGCTCTAAAGGTATTGTACTCAAGTTTCATGTCCATGATCCTGTTTTCCTTAGTATCTAAGGGACCTTCATAGCTGTGGACCAAGTCATTCAATGTTTTCTTGGGCTATACTACAACTAATGAATGGATCCATTACATCATCAGGGATACATGATATGATGATGTTTTTGAGTCTTTGCTCTTGATTGACCACCCTTCTCTCATCTTGGGTCCACTGAGCTACTGGTTTACGTAAACCTTCAGCAGTCATTGGGATAAATGGATTTTCATTAATACACTTAATGTTATAATGTTCCATCCCGATTAAGCATCAAAGCATACGCTTTTTCCACTTGTTAAATTTACCAACTTCAAGTCGAGGGGCAACAGCAGCATAGGCTCCACCCTTTTTATCGACAAGTTGGGGAATTTCACTTTCAGCCATGTTAGGATCTTGATTTTAAAAACGTTTTGAGCGGCTTAAAAAAGGTTTTATAAATCAGCATGCTCTGATACCACTTGTTGTTCCCGTATCATAATCAGCAAAAACAGTAATTAAGACTAAGTGTGATCCATGACTGAAGTAAAGCAATTGAAAAATCAGTTTAAATAAGAAAAGTAAATTAAGCACACAGATTTTTTTAACGTTTATATTCTTTATTAAAACAAATCAAGAAGAATATATTACCTAAGTGTTTGCGGAACAACACTTGGGATTGAATGACAAGTATGGTGTGCACTCCTCACTAATCTTAGGCTAAGTCTAAGCACAACTATCAGGAACCACTGAGCTATCTCAGGGACATAGTCGTATTTGGAGGAGTGAAAGTTGATTGTGTGTGTTTTCACAGTTAATGCACAAGCTTAACTTTCACTCCTACCTTATGGCTATTTATACAAGTATGAGTTTAACTATATCCTAAAAGACAAACTGACATAACCTATAGAGACAAAATACTGATGCATTTTATCTCTGTTTACAAAAACCTATTTTGGGTAACTGACAAGGTAGCTTTCTGGTTGTCAGCGATGAAACTGGTCTTGGTTGTTAGCCTTTTAGGGAAAGTTTGACTTATGGCAGATAAGGACTCCTCCTTATAAGTTCAAACTTATCCCGCCTTGTCCCGCCTATTCTCCAGTCTTCTAGTCTTCAGTCTTGGTCCTCAGTCTTTGTCTTCAGTGATCATAGTTGATGAGGAGTTATGGGATTCAGTGAGTTATTGTCATCACTCACTGAATCCCTCATCTTCTTCTTGGCTCAGTCTTCACCCCTTGAGTTCCGCCTCGCTGAGCGAAGAGACTTTTCTTCTAAATCTTGTTCGGAGTATCCTGAGGATGACTCACTGAGTAACTATGCGCTCAGTGACCTGTTAGTGTTTAAGGTTATAAACTCTTAGGGTATTTTCAATACAATTCCTAGAATTAAGGGGTTTGGGTATTCACTGAACCCAACACTATAATCATCTCTGTTTGTATACATGTTCTATCTATTTATACATAATGAAAAGGCATGTTTGAAGGGTTGTGATGGTTCGTTTGAACCAACAGATGTGTCCCTTCAGGATAAATGCCATATAACTGCTTTTCTAACTAACTATAACTGCCTTTGGTTCCATGTCACACCCCCAATTTACCTGTTTTTGCAGCGGAATGGAATTCCTGGGGGATTGACTGTCATAGCACCACATCACAGTTATATTGAACGACCTAAAGTGTCGTTTTAAAAACACATCGTTGGATATTTCATAAAAACAATCAGAGTACAACATCGGTCCCAAAAGGTTTACAAAGTTTGCGGAAATACAAATATGTTACAAATCCAAACGATGTTTTGAAATAAAGTGCCATAATGTACATAATGTAAGTCGACGCCGCGACTCAAAATGTAGGTCCCTAAACCATGTCATGATGAATGCCTCAGTTACCTGAAAATACATTGCTAAAAACGGTCAACAATAATGTTGGTGAGAAATCATAGGTTTATGTAAATGTTTTATACGACTACACAAGTATCAATCATGCATGACTATCCAGTCACGTAAAAAAATAATGTTACAATTGCCTTAAGCCCATGACCCCGAAACTAGACTGTTCAATCATGTATGCCCCTGCAGAGTGTTTGCCAGACAACTCCGTAATGTTATCAAATGAAATGCATCCGTTTACCTGGTTGGGATTCACCAACCCGGATGGAGGCGTCACCCTCGATAGATCTATCCACTCATCCTCGCTTCAAAGATTAACGGTTCATGTTCAAGTAATGGGGACTTTCAAATTGGCAAATGCGGTAACTTAAGCAATGTAAATGAATTTAACATACTTGGTATCGTACAAAAAAATGTAGTGCAATGTATTCTCCCCCGTGGGTTTGAAAATAATCGAAAGCATGTAAAACGGGGCTATGAAAACTCACTTGGTAAACTGGAATAATGGCAAAAGTGAGTACACCGAGGTTTAATGTGATGCGTCAACCGGGACCTATTACGAATGATATGATATGTCATGAGTTGCAATGTAATGTTATGCATGCATTCCGTATGTTATTTATACCATTTACGAGTTTTGAAAATATTACACATCGTCGAAAAAAATACTCTTTTGACGTCTTGACCAATCAAAAATCACTTTACATGTTTTTACGTCAAAATGTCATCCTACAATGGTTTTATAATGATTTTTAGAGAAATTACCACTTTTCGTCGCAAAACAATGTCGTCGGAAAAATCATGAAATTAACAAAAATGGCTTTGGAAAACTAGTCGTAAAACAGTGTACGTCGATCGTTAGAGAACGAACTCGACTGTTTTGGAAAGTTTGTATCGATATCTAAAAGTTTCAGTTCAGGAGTTTTCGTCCAAAAGGTCTCGAACATAAAGATAATAAGGGTTAAAGATGGTGGTTTTGGCTAATTGTGTGCAGAAAATTAGTTACGGCAAGTTTATGAAAAAGTGCATATCTTTGTCGTTTCAAATCCGTTTTCTACGTTTTATACGTCCTTAGCTTCGTATCGAAGTAAACTAATATATTTTTGAGAAGTCGAAATAATTTGTGAAGCTTAAGGCTCGTTTTTGACCCGAACAAGCTAAAAATATGTTGCTGAAATTTCAGAAAACTATAATTTTCGTCGTCAAACTTGTAAAATCCATAACTTCTTCGTTATAAGTCCGTTTTATTCCGTTCAAGCGGCCACGGATTCGTTTTAAAGTATATTTTCTAAAAATCAAGGCCAAAGTTTCGTACCAACTGTAGGTTTTTCCAGAAATTCGAAATAAGGACAGAACATAATTTTATACGTATTGAAAATAGTTTTTCTCGGACAAAACCTATTCTAATCCCTTCAAATCAACTCCAAAACTAATCTAATCCTACCATACACCTTCTTAGGGTGTCATGGGTTCCTAATCACCATCAAGACCAAAGAATACCATGGGAATATTTATAGGATGACCAATATGTATATATAACTCAATAAATCATGAAAAATGGTATAAATCACATATCATGCATACTATCTCCAAAAATGAAAAGATACATATGAAAATGAAAAGGAAACATGAAAATGATAAAAACATGCTTACAAGTGATTATGATGAGGTGAAAGTAACAAGGATTAGCCTAAACACTCTTGGTTTTTATTTCAAAACCTTATAAAGAATGTTAACTAGATTGTAAGTAACACTTAAACTTGAAAATTTTGATCCCCTTGGCACCTTGATGAGTGGCCGGTTTTGAGAAGCCAAAAAGAAGAGAGAAACTTTTTTTTTTTTTACACTTGTAGAAATGAGAAATGAATGAGGAAAGTAATAATAGAGTTAGACTTATAAGTAGAGTGTAATAAATACAATCAAGGCAAACCATGCCCATTTTAATGCAAGCCCTCCCCTAGGCCGGATTTAGGGGAGAGTTGTTTCTCCATGATATATTTTTTTTTTTTTAAATCTATTACTTGTATATAATTTTGTATAAACTTTGACAAAATGTAAGTAATAGAGTAGATATTATTAACTTGTAGAGTAAATGGTAATACTTGGTGCAAGTAAGTTTTTAATAGATCAAAATAGAATGTAATGAGATAATAAAAATTGTAAAAATACATTCCTTGTGAAATTTGGGTGATAAAATAATTATCGTATAATTTTTTTTTAGAAAAACGACGTAATAATTTAACTTTAACGATTAATATACCAAATAAATTTGAAACACTAGGAAAACTAAAAATATAGTTTTTATAAACTAAATGTAAGTTTAAAAATACATCGGGATCATTTTTGAAAGTAACGGGATAAATGTTAAAATAATAACTCACGCGATAACGATTATTAAATATAAAAATTACGCGTTGAATGTGAAATGAAATGTCGTGAATGAATTAATGAGATGCAAATGATGTCAATGAAATGTAGACTAATCATAGTCCATATGAAATGTACGTGATGTTATGATCATGAATTCGCCGCTAAACCTTCAAGGTTACGCGAATTTGAAACAAGTAAACCAAGTTTACTATAAATGTTGAAATAATGAGACATGAATTGTGTCGAGAAATGACCTGAAAGTACGGGTTGTCACATTCGCCCATCCAAAAAGGAATTCAGTCCCTGAATTCAATCGTTGTTAGGTCTAACGGTGTCGGTGAAAAGATGAGGATACTTGCGTCGCATCTGGTCTTCTCGTTCCCAAGTAAACTCAGGACCTCGTCGAGAATTCCAACGAACTTTCACAATCGGAATACGACTCTGTTTCAACTGCTTGACCTCGCGGTCCATGATTTCTACAGGTTCTTCCACAAAGTTGAGTTTGTCGTCAAGCTGAACTTCGTCCAATGGAATAACAAGCGATTCGTCCGAAAGACACTTCTTCAAGTTTGAAACGTGAAACGTGTTGTGCACATGGCTAAGTGCTGATGGAAGATCAAGTCGATAAGCTACCGGACCAACTCTGCTCAAAATCTTGAATGGTCCAATGTATCTCGGGTTTAACTTCCCACGCTTTCCAAATCGTACCACGCCCTTCCAAGGCGATACTTTCAACATAACTTTGTCACCTACTTGAAATTCCAAATCCTTGCGTCTAACATCCGCATAACTTTTCTGTCGACTCCTTGCAGTTCTGAGTCTATCACGAATTTGAACAATCTTTTCCGTGGTTTCCCGTACCATTTCGGACCAGATAAGTTGTGCGTCTCCTCCCTCGGCCCAACAAACAGGTGATCGGCACTTACGACCATAGAGTGCCTCGAATGGTGCCATCTTGATACTGGTGTGATAACTATTGTTGTACGAGAATTCAATCAATGGCAAATGGTTAGCCCAACCATTTCCAAAATCAATTACACATGCCCTCAGCATATCTTCTAACGTTTGAATTGTCCTTTCACTTTGACCGTCGGTTTGTGGGTGATATGCTGTGCTCATCTCTAATCTGGTTCCGAATGAATCTTGCAATGAATTCCAAAAGTTTGAAGTGAATCGACTATCTCTGTCGGAAATGATAGAAATTGGTGCTCCGTGCCTCGAGACTATTTCCTTGACATAAAGTCTAGTGAGTTGCTCCATGGAATAAGTCTCTCTAATAGGTATGAAATGGGCTGATTTGGTAAGACGATCAACAATTACCCAAATAGCGTCGTAACCTCCCGATGTCTTAGGAAGTTTCGTAACAAAGTCCATTGTAATGCGTTCCCATTTCCATTGAGGAATTTCCGGTTGTTGGAGTAAACCTGAAGGCTTCTGATATTCGACTTTTACCTTAGAGCAGGTAAGGCATTTGCTAACGTACGTGGCAATTTCCGCTTTCATGTTCGGCCACCAATAAAGCTTCTTAAGATCTTGATACATCTTATCCGATCCTGGATGAATAGAATACTTTGACTTATGCGACTCATGCATAATCAATTCTCGTATTCCGCCATACAATGGAACCCACATTCTATCCTTGAAACATAATACTCCATCTGCTCTCTTTACAAAACCATTTGCGCTTTCGGGCATACCATAAAGCTTTTCACTTGGTCGGTTCTCCTCCTTAAGTGCCTCGACTTGTGCTTCGTGGATTTTCGATGGTAAAGGAGAAATAATCGTCATTCCCAATGATCGAACTCTTAAAGGTTTAGGCCTCTCTTTCCGACTAAGAGCATCAGCCACAACATTGGCTTTTCCCGGGTGATACTTGATTTCACAATCATAGTCGCTGAGTAACTCCAACCAACGACGTTGCCTCATATTAAGCTCCTTCTGATCAAGAATATATTGCAAACTCTTGTGGTCGGTAAACACTGTGCACTTTGTACCGTAGAGGTAGTGTCTCCAAATCTTGAGCGCAAAAACTACGGCTCCTAACTCGAGATCATGAGTGGTGTAATTCTTCTCATGAGTCTTAAGTTGTCGAGAAGCATACGCTATCACCTTCTCGTTTTGCATTAAAACAGCCCCAAGTCCTTTATGCGAAGCGTCGCAATATACAACAAAGTTCTCAATGCCTTCGGGTAGTGCCAAAATTGGCGCACTGCAAAGCTTTTGTTTCAACAACTGAAAAGCAACTTCTTGTTTCTTTCCCCACTCGTACTTCTTGTTTTTCTGTGTCAACTTGGTCAAAGGTCTCGCTATCTTTGAAAAACCTTCGATGAACCTTCGGTAATACCCGGCTAGTCCTAGAAATTGTCGAATTTCTGTAGGATTCGTTGGAGTAGCCCAATCTTTCACGGCTTCAATCTTTGCGGGATCAACTTGTAGTCCTTGACTATCAATGACATGACCAAGAAATTGCACTTTGCGATTCCAAAAATCACACTTTGAAAATTTGGCATACAACTTCTCATTCTTGAGTAGCCTTAAAATCGTCCTTAAATGCTCTTCGTGCTCTTCTTTGCTCTTGGAGTAGATCAATATGTCGTCGATGAACACTATAACAAACTTGTCCAAATACGGCTTACAAACTCTATTCATGAGATCCATGAATACCGCCGGTGCATTAGTCAATCCAAACGGCATCACTTGAAACTCGTAATGACCGTAACGTGTTCTAAACGCTGTTTTCGGAATATCCTCTTCCCGAACTCGAAGCTGATGATAACCCGACCGAAGATCAATCTTGGAATAAATACTAGAACCTTGCAACTGATCGAACAAGTCATCAATTCTGGGGAGTGGGTAACGATTCTTCACCGTTAACTTGTTCAACTCTCGATAATCTATGCACATTCGGAAGGATCCATCCTTCTTCTTCACAAACAAGACCGGTGCTCCCCAAGGCGAGGAACTCGGCCTAATGAATCCTTTGTCTAGAAGCTCTTGCAATTGATTAGACAACTCTTGCATTTCGGATGGTGCTAGACGGTACGGTGCTCGCGCAATCGGTGCAGCTCCGGGCACTAAGTCAATATGAAATTCTACTTGACGTGCCGGTGGAAGTCCCGGTAAATCCTCGGGAAAAACTTCAGAAAATTCACGGACAATAGGAACATCTTCAAGTCGCTTCTCCTCCGACTTTTTCTCGGTTACATGGGCTAAGAAAGCAAGACAACCTTTCTTAATGTACTTCTCCGTTTTGATGCACGATATGATACTAAGTCTGGTTCCACTTCGTTCCCCACGAATAATCAAAGTTTCGCCGTTATAGGGAAGATGAACAACTTTCTCATCACAAATGATCTTTGCGCGATGCTTAGATAACCAGTCCATGCCGATGACGACGTCGAAACTACCCAAATCTACGGGCATGAGGTCTATGTTGAAGGGATGATTAAGAAAATTGAATGTGCAACCGCGGACAATGGTATTGGTGCTAACTAAATTACCATTAGCTAATTCGACAATGTATGATGTATCTAAGGTGGTTGGCTTAATGTTGAGCAAAGGTGCAAATGCATTGGACACAAAACTTTTATCGGCACCCGAATCAAATAAAACTGAAGCGTAACGATTATTGAGAAGAAACGTACCCGTTATGACATTCGGGTCCTCCCTATCTTCTCCGCCTCCAATGACGTAAACCCTTCCTGGTGCCAAACCTCCTTGATTCGGATTTGCTTGATTCTTTCCTTTCTTACAATCCCTCTTGTAGTGTCCAGTTTCCCCGCAACCAAAACATGTAACTTGTGGCGACTTGCAATCCCTAGTACGGTGGCCAACTTTCTTGCAATTCTCACACGGATCAGGACATCGACCCGGATTGTGATGACTAAAACACTTATTACACTTCGGCAAAACCCCCGAATACCCTTTTCCTTCCTTTTGACCCGCAGCATAAACCTTAGCAACCTCTTGCCTCTTGGGCGGTTGTTGAGTAGCATTTCTACCCCTTGTGTTGTCCCACTTGCGCTTGTTGTTGTTGCTATTGTTGTTGTAGTTGCCTCGGTTATTGTTGAAACGGTTGTTGGGGTTGTTGTTGTTTCGGTTGGTGGTGGTGTACTTACCTCGCTTCACCACTTGTGCCATCAACTTCTGAGTCACTCGAATAGCTTCCTCAATTGTTTGTGGATCAAACGAAGTCACATCTCCTTGAATAACCTCGGGAAGTCCTCCAATAAAAGCCTCTAGCAACTTTTCATTATCCGATACCATCGACGGGCATAACGCGGCTAATTCCTGAAATCTCCGAATGTATGTGTCAATATCATAACCAATAGTGACCAATTCATAGAACTCCGTCTCCAACTTTTTCACTTCTGTTCGAGGACAAAACTTCTTAGTCACCAAGCCCTTAAATTCCTCCCAAGTAAGCTTAAAAGCATTCTCCATTCCAATCGGTTGAGCATATGAATTCCACCCAGACAATGCTCCATCGAGTAATGTGCTCGTAGCAAATTTAACCTTACTATCATCCGGACAGTTACAAAGCAAAAACACCGATTCCAACTTCTCAAACCATCGAACCATGGCTGTGGCACCCTCAGTACCTCTAAACTTAGTGGGTTCGCCACTCTTGAAATCCTTGTACGAACATTTCTTAACCCCAGATCCTCCGGCATTACTAGTAGCAGTAGCAAGCCTAGCGGCTTCAGCAGCGCCTCAGCAGCAGTAGCCACTGTTTCCCTTTCGACTCTTAGTGCATTAGCAATGCTATCATTCACCAACTTTTGAATTGCTGCTTGGGTCATTTCCGGTGTAGCTTTCTTAGGCGCCATAACTCTTCAAAATCACAAGATGAAACAATCATGAGAACTCGTAAGTAGAAACAACCATCATACAAATATATCCACAACCACAACATGCATAAAGTAAATGGAATCACAACGGAACAATAACGAAATATCACAAATATAATCACAACACACGTGGATAATATACATGAAAATTTCGGCCTACATGGACCGATATCATAGATAATAATAACCATTCCTACATAGTAGAGTCAATACTTGATACATTTGTTTGTACAACAACCAAAATACAACAAGTTCTTTAAACTACGTCACACACCTTGTGACTAGGATAATAATGGTCAAAACTATACATGACAAAAGTCTACATAAGGCACCTCATGGTGCTCCGCCGGCCCGATCCTGAAGATCACGAACCTGAGTAGTCAAACTATCCACCAAACTCCTCAACTCTCCAATCTGACCCTGCAAAGCAGCAATACTCTCCCTGTCCTCTAACTGCCTATTCTGAATACTCTGATGTGACAAATCAATAGAAACCCTGCCTAACACTAGGCCCTCGACCTCCTCAGCAATGGGCTCAATCCTATCTACCGACAGTTCCTCCAACTGTCGTGACAACCTATCAATCTGGATCTGCTGACTATCAATACGGGCTCCTAACTCCTCGGTAGAAGGCTGTCGAGCAGCTGCAGCCTTAGAGCTCTCGCCTAACTCGAACCTAACGGGTGGCTCGGGTTCTGTAGATGGTGGTGTAGGGATATCAAAACGAGCACGCTTTTTGGGCGGCAAGTCTGTCGTAGGCAAAGGATCTCTAAGAAAATATGATGAAGATGGTGATGATGGTGGTGATGGTGCTAGTAGTGGTGCTGGTGGATCGTGAGCTGGGCTAACGTGAGGAGTGGGTGCAACCTCGCCCTCCTCGAAGGGTTCGGTCTCAGTGTCGGTCATGATCAGTGGGAAAGCTGGAGTAGATCCAATGGAAGATACGATCTCAGTGGAATGTGATGCAACATCATCCATGATGGGGTTAGCTGGAACATCATCCGAGCTAGAGTCCGATGATATGGTGATGGGATGTGAATCTGAAGACATGTCTGTGACAACCGATGTGAAATAAAAGTAAATAACCTCGAATACAGTGTAAGTGAATCCGCATGGTAAAAATGAATATGTACTATGATGGAATGATGAGATGCTATGATAATGTAGCTATAGTCTAGGGTCAATGATGCAACCTAGTTCTCTATAACTGTAGCTCTGGTACCAATCGGTCACACCCCCAATTTACCTGTTTTTGCAGCGGAATGGAATTCCTGGGGGATTGACTGTCATACCACCACATCACAGTTATATTGAACGACCTAAAGTGTCGTTTAAAAAAAAACACATCGTTGGATATTTCATAGAAACAATCAGAGTACAACATCGGTCCCAAAAGGTTTACAAAGTTTGCGGAAATACAAATATGTTACAAATCCAAACGATGTTTTGAAATAAAGTGCCATAATGTACATAATGTAAGTCGACGCCGCGACTCAAAATGTAGGTCCCTAAACCATGTCATGATGAATGCCTCAGTTACCTGAAAATACATTGCTAAAAACGGTCAACAATAATGTTGGTGAGAAATCATAGGTTTATGTAAATGTTTTATACGACTACACAAGTATCAATCATGCATGACTATCCAGTCACGTAAAAATAATGTTACAATTGCCTTAAGCCCATGACCCCGAAACTAGACTGTTCAATCATGTATGCCCCTGCAGAGTGTTTGCCAAACAACTCCGTAATGTTATCAAATGAAATGCATCCGTTTTACTGGTTGGGATTCACCAACCCGGATGGAGGCGTCACCCTCGATAGATCTATCCACTCATCCTCGCTTCAAAGATTAACGGTTCATGTTCAAGTAATGGGGACTTTCAAATTGGCAAATGCGGTAACTTAAGCAATGTAAATGAATTTAACATACTTGGTATCGTACAAAAAAAAATGTAGTGCAATGTATTCTCCCCCGTGGGTTTGAAAATAATCGAAAGCATGTAAAACGGGGCTATGAAAACTCACTTGGTAAACTGGAATAATGGCAAAAGTGAGTACACCGAGGTTTAATGTGATGCGTCAACCGGGACCTATTACGAATGATATGATATGTCATGAGTTGCAATGTAATGTTATGCATGCATTCCGTATGTTATTTATACCATTTACGAGTTTTGAAAATATTACACATCGTCGAAAAAATACTCTTTTGACGTCTTGACCCTTCACAAATCACTTTACATGTTTTTACTTCAAAATGTCATCCTACAATGGTTTTATAATGATCTTTAGAGAAATTACTACTTTTCGTCGCAAAACAATGTCGTCGGAAAAATCATGAAATTAACAAAAATGGCTTTGGAAAACTAGTCGTAAAACAGTGTACGTCGATCGTTAGAGAACGAACTCGACTGTTTTGGAAAGTTTGTATCGATATCTAAAAGTTTCAGTTCAGGAGTTTTCGTCCAAAAGGTCTCGAACATAAAGATAATAAGGGTTAAAGATGGTGGTTTTGGCTAATTGTGTGCAGAAAATTAGTTACGGCAAGTTTATGAAAAAGTGCATATCTTTGTCGTTTCAAATCCGTTTTCTACGTTTTATACGTCCTTAGCTTCGTATCGAAGTAAACTAATATATTTTTGAGAAGTCGAAATAATTTGTGAAGCTTAAGGCTCGTTTTTGACCGAACAAGCTAAAAATATGTTGCTGAAATTTCAGAAAACTATAATTTTCGTCGTCAAACTTTAAAAATTCACCACGGCTTCGTTATAAGTCCGTTTTATTCCGTTCAAGCGGCCACGGATTCGTTTTAAAGTATATTTTCTAAAAATCAAGGCCAAAGTTTCGTACCAACAGTAGGTTTTTCCAGAAATTCGAAATAAGGACAGAACATAATTTTATACGTATTGAAAATAGTTTTTCTCGGACAAAACCTATTCTAATCCCTTCAAATCAACTCCAAAACTAATCTAATCCTACCATACACCTTCTTAGGGTGTCATGGGTTCCTAATCAACATCAAGACCAAAGAATACCATGGGAATATTTATAGGATGACCAATATGTATATATAACTCCATAAATCATGAAAAATGGTATAAATCACATATCATGCATACTATCTCCAAAAATGAAAAGATACATATGAAAATGAAAAGGAAACATGAAAATGATAAAAACATGCTTAGAAGTGATTATGATGAGGTGAAAGTAACAAGGATTAGCCTAAACACTCTTGGTTTTTATTTCAAAACCTTATAAAGAATGTTAACTAGATTGTAAGTAACACTTAAACTTGAAAATTTTGATCCCCTTGGCACCTTGATGAGTGGCCGGTTTTGAGAAGCCAAAAAGAAGAGAGAAACTTTTTTTTTTACACTTGTAGAAATGAGAAATGAATGAGGAAAGTAATAATAGAGTTAGACTTATAAGTAGAGTGTAATAAATACAATCAAGGCAAACCATGCCCATTTTAATGCAAGCCCTCCCTAGGCGGATTTAGGGAGAGTTGTTTCTCCATGATATATATTTTTTTTTAAAATCTATTACTTGTATATAATTTTGTATAAACTTTGACAAAATGTAAGTAATAGAGTAGATATTATTAACTTGTAGAGTAAATGGTAATACTTGGTGCAAGTAAGTTTTTAATAGATCAAAATAGAATGTAATGAGATAATAAAAATTGTAAAAATACATTCCTTGTGAAATTTGGGTGATAAAATAATTATCGTATAATTTTTAAGAAAAACGTCGTAATAATTTAACTTTAACGATTAATATACCAAATAAATTTGAAACACTAGGAAAACTAAAAATATAGTTTTTATAAACTAAATGTAAGTTTAAAATACATCGGGATCATTTTTGAAAGTAACGGGATAAATGTTAAAATAATAACTCACGCGATAACGATTATTAAATATAAAAATTACGCGTTGAATGTGAAATGAAATGTCGTGAATGAATTAATGAGATGCAAATGATGTCAATGAAATGTAGACTAATCATAGTCCATATGAAATGTACGTGATGTTATGATCATGAATTCGCCGCTAAACCTTCAAGGTTACGCGAATTTGAAACACGTAAACCAAGTTTACGATAAATGTTGAAACAATGAGACATGAATTGTGTCGAGAAATGACCTGAAAGTACGGGTTGTCACATTCCAGAAGATTGAGATTAACCCAATAAATTTACATGATCATGTCCAACAAAACTGTACATTATGCACCAGGTGACCCTAAATTAGTAAACCGTTATGTGTGTCAAACATGCCATGTTTTCACCATTTTGAACTTTCATTACTTAACATGCTAACACACATCTATTAGAGTTTAAAAAAAAATTGGCAGATGACACCATGTACTCTTGAGTTCCATTTAACCTTCCCTAAGAACCAGTCTTATGCAATGTTCTGCCACTAACCTCCCAAAGGGAGTTGAGATCAAACCCACACCATCATCTCAAATATAGGACCTTCTTGACCGGGTCAATTGTCCTTTTGCACTAGAGGAAAAGTGCCACCATGTCAGCAATCTAGATAACATGTTGTTTGGTTTAGATCCTAGTTCAAAAAAATATTGTATCAATCTACTGAGTTAAGACACCATTAACCAAATGAATTGACAACCTAATAAGGATTTAAAACGTACACTTTTAAGAGGTTATTTAAGCCCTTAGTCGACCACTTTTATATCTGTTACTGCTTAATTTTGTTCCTTTTCACTTTTTAGGTCTCTTGGAAGCAAAATGCTGGAATGATGCATATTTGGACGAAAAGGAGTGAATACATGAAGAAAATGACAAAGTCAATATCGAAGACACTCAAGATGCTGAATTTGAAGCTGATGGCATCCCAACTAAAGGGCGACGCCGTCCCTCTCTACAGATTTGATAATAGATGCACCTGACGACTCAGTGGAATTTTGGCTCATAACACCTGACGGCGTCAGGCTTTGAAGAGGAAGGTCATCGCTAAGACTTTTCATCTTAGACGGCCCAAATTCAGAACCAAGACGACGTCAATGCTGAAGCCCGACGGTGTCACAACCACAAGGTGACGTCATCGCAACAATAACTTGACCAAGACGAAAACCCTAATGACGGCGATCTGACGGCGTCCCAACTATAAGGTGTCGTCGTCGCAAGTGTAAAATTATATATAGAAATCAAATTTTCAGTATTTTATGAGGTAGACTTTTGGAGTAAAAACACTAAACGTTTGTAGTCCAACTTGGACAGTATCTTAGGATCCCAAACCCCTATTTTACTCATCAAGATAAGTGTTTTACTTCAATAATATAATTATGTCTTTCATTGAATGTGTGTATGCTTGCGAGTTTAACATGTCCGGCTAAATTTCTTGTGTGTTTGCTTAGATCTATGAAACCTAGTTGTTAATTATTGTTAGGTTGTCTGTTATCTTAATTGAATTGGCTTAGGAGTGCAACTAGGCTATCGTTGTGTTTAATACTTGAATAATCTTTGCTAGTTTATGATTGACTTAGTCGATTTTGTTTACTACATTCAAGGGTG
The DNA here is from genome assembly GCA_910596185.1 of Chrysanthemum makinoi. Lineage (NCBI taxonomy): Eukaryota > Viridiplantae > Streptophyta > Magnoliopsida > Asterales > Asteraceae > Chrysanthemum > Chrysanthemum makinoi. Next base: position 176,529,807 of record OU343218.1, read on the forward strand.
ACTTCAAAAAGTTAGGGCATACGCACACCCTACGAATTTAGGAAACACAACGCGTTAAGAATAAGGACGTGATAATTCAATCTACAATAAAAGATAACTAGGGAGTAATAGTATCTAGGTAAACACATTTTTAATCATCATACGAGCACACATCAATAGACATAAGACTACCCATAGTATTATATAATTAGAATAGTAGAGTAATTGGTAGAAGTACCACCCCCCAAATCCAAGCCCCAGGATTTTACCCTTAGCTTTCTAAAAAAATACAAAAAAGATAAAAAAGAATATTCCTCACCCTCAATCTTAGCATAGTACACTTCTTACTAGCATTCCTATTCCCATAGAGAACCATATCAATCCCCGAGGCTTACCCAATACTATACTACAACGATTAGGTTCACTACCTAGGCGGTTGAAAAACTTGCTCGAAGAAAAGGAAGTTTCCTTTGACCCCGAACGGGCTTTGTACGCGCATCAAGTTTTTGGTGCCGCTACCGGGCAATAGAATAGCTAGTTATATTTTTAACTCGTTTAGGTTCCCTTGCTTGATTCATATCAAGTAAGATTTTTTTCCCATTTTTAGCTTCTTTGTAGTCTCTCCCTCTTCTTCGTGAATTTGTTCGTAGCCCCATCACTTTTCTTCATGGAAGGTGATAACCCACCAAACAACAATCCACCACCACCTCAACCACTTCCATTTCACCCACCACCAAATGACCCGCCAAGAGGCCGTACTCTTGGTGAATACTCTAGACTGAGCCATCAAGGCTATAGGAACACCATTGAGCTCCCCGATCAAGCTTAAACTACGGCCCTACGATCCGACACCATCCGGTTGGTGCAAAACGGATGAGCATTCCATGGACTTCTTTCCGAAGATCATAATCGGCATCTCAAGGACTTTCTTAAAATCGTTGATTCCATCGACCTTGATGCTACCACACGGGAGACTACGTGCTTGCGTCTCTTCTAATTCTCTCTACGGGACCAAGCTGGTAATTGGCTTGAGTGACTTCCTGCCGGATCCGTCTCAAGTTGGGATGACCTCACCACTCATTTCCTCGCCCAATTTTTCCCGCCGGAGAGAACTACTAAGCTTAGGAATGACATCTTGATGTTCCAACAACGTCAAGGCGAATCTCTCTATGAGGCGTGGACTCGATTCTAGGACTTAATCCATAAAATCCCTCATCACGGCATCGATCTTTGGCTCCAAGTCCAAATATTTTACGATCATGTCAACTTCCCAACTAGGCAATCCATCGACCAAGCGGCCGGTGGTAAACTTTGTGAACTCACCACAGAAGAATCGTGGGGTACAATAGAGGACCTTGCCTTCTATGACAACGAAAGTTAGAATGACCCCCGTGAGTTGCCCAAAACCGTCAAGGCAATATCCTTGCCTCCTATTGACTCGCAAACTTCCAATCGTAGGATGCTCGAACTTGAAGATCAAGTCAAATTCCTAACGAGCTCCTACGAAAATCCTAAGTCTTCACGTCAAATGAACAAAGTGTCTTCCTTGTGTGAGATATGTAGTGGTCCCCATGACACTCGTACTTGCACGAGACTCCCTGAACAAGCTTCCATGGACTACGCATCCTCACGTACGAATGGAATGGGAGGGAGATTCCCCACAACGCTCGGACCTAGGACTTTCAATGATGCCCGAGAAGCATGGAGGGGAAAACCCGAATATAATTGGGGTAAAACTAAATAATTCACCTCTAAGGACTCCCCATGGTCCCACTTTTATGGCCCTAGTCAAAAAGACCTAGAAGCAAAGATGCAAAACCTAGTTACATCCCAAGAAGCTCAAATAGCTAAGCTTTCGGACCGCTTTAACCAACAACAAGCCGAGATGGATAGGAAGATAGATAACCTTTAGAAAGCCATGACCATTAGTGATAGGAAGACCACTGAAAAGGTTAATGCCATCTCGACTCATTCTCCCGAAGCTTCCGGTGTTAAGATTAAGGACCCAAGCAAATACTTCGAAATTAGAGACACGTCTTCATCCAAACATGTTCAATTCGTCAATGCCATCACCATAATATAGCCAAATAGGAATAATGATGAAGCAAATCATGAGATGACACTTGAGGATAATGAGACCCCTAAGGATGAATTGACCAATGAAGTAGATAAAGTAGGTGATGAATACTTCAATAAGCTTCCTACAGAATAGGAACTTTCACGCCACCCACACTTAGTGCGCGACCCTCGTCACATGTATGTTAGGAAAAGCCCTCGAATCAAATTTGGAAATCCTTGCAATCTCAACATACCATGTTGCATAGGACATCTTTTCGTGGCAAAGGCCTACATTGATCGAAAATCCCCAATAAACATCATGACTAGCACATACTATAATTGGGTGATGAAGAAACCTATCCCAAATAGGCAAGACCCCGATGCTCCTAGAGTTAGTTGTAATTTCCTTGGTAGAGTTAAGGGATTTCCCGTCTATGTAGGAAGTTTCACGTACCTTACGGATTTCATAATTGTGGAGGATATTAGTACAGCCATAGATCCTAGCTTGTCCCATGTAATTCTAGGGAAGCCATTCATAGAAAACACCGGGATGACTTCTGATCCATCGCTAGGGATAGTTAGATTCAAGGATGAGACCGATGACATAGCTTAACAAATTCCCTTTAATATTGAGAAGTTTTCTTCACTATCCAATGATGAAATGGAACTTAAGCTATCGGTCTACTATAGGAATGAGGAGGATAAGGAGAGAGGAGTAGACTGTGGAAAACTAGAAGGGGGGGTTGAATAGTTTTGCCAATTAAAACTTCCTTTTAATCTATTTAGATCGACTTATGTCAATCTATTTGGATGTGTGTGTTGGATGTTGATAAACAAGCATATAAAGGTAAGTAATGAAAAGATAAGAGTAAGAAGCACAAAACCACAACACAAGTATTTATAGTGGTTCGGCTACAAGGAAACCTTCCTTGCCCTACTCCACTCCCCGAGTCACCTACTCGAGAGTTCATAATCACTACACCAATCTCCTTATGGCGGAGAAGCCTTCACAACGTCGCCTACCCTTTTTCTGGTGCTAGGCTAACCACCGGGTTCTTTCACTCCAAAGTGAACCACACCTACACAACGTCGCCTACCCTTTATAAGGTACTAGGCTAAGTACCTAGTTCTTTCACTCCAAGGTGAACTACACCTTTACAACATCGCCTACCCTTTATTAGGTACTAGGCTAAGCACCTAGTTCCATTGCAATGGAGGAACTACTACCACACTATACCAACGACTAATCCCAAAGGAGATCTACTCCTTTACAACATCATCAAGGATATCAATATCCTTGGATCTAATACTAGTCTATCTTGTACATCGAAACACACCATATCGAATGTACATCTAAGGCACCTTTCACTAATGCCTTTGACTAGATCTACAAGACACCTTTCACTAATGTCTTGTGTCTTCACTTCTAAGCACCTTTCACTAATGCTTCTTTGTCTTGACTTCTAAGCACCTTTTACTAATGCTTCTTTGTCTTGACTTCTAAGCACCTACCACACGTGCTTATGTTATAGATGATAGATGCCCTTCACTAATATCTTCGTCTTGACACTTGAGACATCTTTCACTAATGTCTTCAACACTACACTTCTTTGAGGAAAGAAAGGAATAATCAACAAGAGACTTCAGTAGCCTTGATGATGAGGAAGCATGGCAACTCATGGACTTGAGCTTGCTTGACTTCAAAAGGTGGTGATCTTGCCTTTAAGAGGAACCTAAAAGATCACACAAAAATAAAACTACAAACATAGATCTCTTGGATCTAAGGTTAGTGAGATTTAATTCATGGGTGAAAGTGTGTTAGAAAGGGATAATCAATAATCAAGAAATGGCTCACTATTTATAGAGGAAAAATCCTACTATTCCCCGGATCCCACGGATCCCTTCCACTTGGGATCCGGCTAGCACAAAGCTAGGGATCCGTGGAACGCTCCTCTTTACCCATGGGTATTTTGGTTATGGGTCATGGGTCATGGGTTGAACCATGGATCTTTGGCTAGATACAATGTATCTTTGAGTGCAATGCACTTAGTCACTTGGATATGGGTTGATCCATGGGTTATGGGTATTATCCATATGTGATATAAGCATGATATCATGCAATGGGTTATGGGTCAAGATTCATGGGTTATGGGCTTTGGGTTGTACCCAACCACATTCAATGTATTTGCCCAATGGGTTGTGATACTTAAGTTTCTACCCATTTATATTACCCAATATACTACATACTAGTTATGTGTATATTTTATCCAAATATGTAAACACTAGTTGTTGTACATATGTATTACTAAATCATAAAATCACTTATACTTGTTTTAGTGTTTTATGTGAAAATGTGAATATGTTAGAAACTATTGGTTCAAACCATTTACGTATTTTATTTGTTTCATTAATATGATTTTACGTTTGTTATCGACAAAACATTAGAAGATCGTAAAATATAAATAAACGTTTTTACGGCTTATTTGTATTAACAATCTCCCCCTTTTTGTTGATGACAAAACATAAAATTATTTTAAGGAAAAGCTAAAATTCGTAAAAGTTTGAATTTGTAGTTTTTACTTTCTTCTCCCCCTTTTTGTCGAAACAAAAAGTGTTTGAAGGAAGGCAACACATTGTTTTTAAGAAAAACATGTGAAATAATTAAAAGTAAAAATAATTAGAGAGCAAATAACGGGAAAGGATCTCGTCTTTACTCCCCCTTGACGAGTCCATGCCTATGTAAGGGCGTCAAGTAAATGATACTAATCTAGTTTGTTTGCAAATAAGTTTGCAAAGGATATCGTCTAAGAGACGAATGTGCTCCCCCTTGATGATTGCATTTATTTGCAAAGGGATGTCACGAAATGTAAACCTAGTATTGCAAGTAATTTGCAATGTATTGCTTTGACATAAAGCTCCCCCTAGCTTTAGGATGTCAAAGTCTTCATATGTAAATTTAATAACTACAAAACAAAGGTTAGAAAGCAAGTATAGTTCACAATTTCCTGCAAATGTGACTCAAGTTAGTAGAAAGAAAGCTTTCTGTCTTACGGATCCCACGGTTCCCTCCTAGTAGGGATCCGTCTAGGCAATTATGAGGGATCCGTATTAGCTGTTCAGCCAAGGTGATATAACAAGTAATGTTATCACACAAATCATATGCTCAACAAAATAACAAGTAGCATGTAATTCCATTTAACTAGAGTTATGATATACATGACTCTAAAAACTAAGAAAATAAGAAAATACATGACTAGGAATTTCTAAACAAGCTATCGCTTGATGCTAGGACACCACTAAAATCTTCTAGCTCAAGTTTTGTTTAGGTTTGATCTCGTCAAAACGTGCAAGGAGATGATAGAACATGAAACGTTGGTCTTCGCGTACTTCATGTATCAACCTTTCAACATGTTGACAATGATAGCAATCTTTGTCATGGCTAGGTAGTGGTGGTGGAAGAAGTGAAATGGCTTGATGCGAAGGATCAAGTGAAGCGGCTTGTGGAGCTTCAAACGATGGAGTGATTGGTAGAGGTGCATTTGAGAATGACTCAACCAAAAATGATGGTGGTGGTAGAGAAGTGTCAACTTCCATATGGTCGGGTGGTTGACTTTGATGATTTCTCATAATCCAAATGGGATTGTATGATGGAAACGGCGAAAAGGAAGCCGGAGCAAGTGTTGACTCAACACCTTTATTTTGAATCATTATTTCTCCTAATGAGGAGAATGTTGTCGGCGGAAGCGGATGAGACGACCTAGGAGGCAAGTCCTCTAAATTGTAGAGGTGAGGTGATGATAGTGGGGATGTAAATGAAATAGCTCTAGGAACCAATGGTGATGGTTTAGTGGAGATGATATTGTTTGGCCTAGGAGGTATGGTGGTGTTTGGCATAGGTAGTTTTGTGGGTACTATCCTTTTAGGAATTGGTTTGATTGGATGATGGAGAATTCTATCATTTGTTGGCTTGACGGGAGATGATTCGATTGAAGAAATTTCGTGTATAACACGAGCCTTTTTCATGGGTGGTTCTTTGGTGGATAAGTTATTACTTGGGGTTTTCCTCATGATGAGATGATTTCAAGAGGTTGCAAGAGCTAAAAGTTAGGATGAGAGTGATGACTATGGAGGTCCTAACAAGGTGGTTTATAAACTAAGAGATTTGGCAAGTGCATTTAAGCCTTAAGCCACTAGGATTCATTGGAATGTGATGATTGACATGCACAAGAGTCAACTTCAGATGATGCACTGATCTAGACACTCATTTAAGATGAGATGGAGTGTTTGAGTTTGGAAGATGAGTTGAAATGATTGTTTTAGCAAGATTTGACATAAACTGTCATCCGGATCCCACGGTTCCTTCCTCATAGGGATCCGTATAGGCTAATCCTAGGGATCCGGCTTTCAGCAGTTATGAAAGGGTGGAAATTATGTTTCTAAGATCTAAAACCTATATCATTTTGAGTGTTTCAGTCCTCCTAAGTGTTTTAAATGAAGGGGTGCTTGAGTACTTGAAGGCAATGAATGATGTAGCTAATGATTGTTATTTAGGGAAGGATTTGGAACTTTCAAGAGTACCAATGGATGAGCAAGGATGGCACTAAATATTTAGAGTGTCAATTGAAGCTAAATGATCCTAGAGATCAGGTTGTGTTTTAGGAATATATCCTAGAAGCTTTGAGATGGGAAAACTAGATTTTGATCAACTTTGATCAATTTTGAGGCGAGGATGATTAATGATCAATTTTGCCATAATCAAAAGATCTCTAAGGCTAGATAAGAGAGATCAAGTAAAAAATGAAGTGTGAGTTTAAGAGCAGAAGAGTAATGGATTAAGGACAAAACGATAGATCTACAATCGTCTTAGAGTGTGATCTAGGTGAGTTATGTATGAGTAGGAAATATTAACCTATCTTGATAAGGACTCGATTTTGCCTTAAGACACTATGTTTAGCTTAGTGTGTGAGGTGTTCTAAGGATATGTTTGAAATATAATGCTTTGCAATTGCATTTTCTGTTTGCCGGATCCCACGGTTCCCTATAAGAGTAGGGATCCGTCTAGTACAATCTTTGGGATCCGCCTATCTGCTCAGCAGGAGCTTTACTAAAGATATGTAATGATCTTGACAATGCATTATATCTCAAGGATAGTCTAAAAAGAGTTCTAATACTAAGATATCAAATGTAAAATGTTTTATTTCATGATGGAAATTGGATTACATTGATAAAGCACGAGTACAAGATATTTGATCCTATTTTGGAATACTATTAGTTTCCTTGAGTGTTTTCGCTAGGAGGATCATTATGTGATTGATGAGTGTTGGTGGAATCAAGAATGAAGAAAGTCTTCATGAGAGATATGTTTAGCGGTTCCATCATCTTGTTCACAAGTACGTATAACGGACTTTGAAATTGAGGATGGAAGTGCATAACATTATGATAGAGGCGTGTCAAGAACATTTCATAAGGGATGAGTTTATTCTTGGAGCCTTGAAGATTTGCAATTCGCCTTGCTAAGAAGTAGGCGAGATTGTATGGTTGTTGTGTTAGCAAACAGTACAACATGTGAGCACAACAAGCGGGAAGAATTTCTCGATTTCCCCTAAGACTCCAAACATTTTCACGTAGGATGAGTGCAAGAGGCTTGTACTCTTCTCGGATATCCCTTGTAAAGATAAAGTTTGGATCAGAGTAATATGGTCGAGGTTTGCATATTATGCGATTTAAATCTTCCGGAGAGGGTATGTGTGAACAATATGGACTATTTTCTTCACGAAAGTTGAAGAGAGAATCAAGAGACCAATCTTCGGTGAAGGCACATTGTCCATGATTTGGAATCCGGAGGATGTGAGCAAAATGCCCAAGGGTTAGAGTGAACTTTTAGTTTTTGATATAAAATCAAAGAGATAGAGAGCGATCCTCGTTACGAACGAGTTAGACTCGACGGAAGAATTCCATTATGAACCTTGGACATATCTTCTCGTTGATTTCAAGAAGGCATTCTAGTCCTATGGCTCGAAAGGAGGTATTGATACCTTCTTCGAATTGTAGAGAGGTGTCTACAATACGTCCTTCGTGGAAGTGATGGTTTTCGAGATTATTGAACCCACGGACATGATTGCCAGGTGTGTTGGGTTCGAGAGAGATGTTCGGAGTGTAGACGCTAGTGAGTGAAAAATCAAACTCATATTCATGCGTCATAGTTGAACCTATAAAAATGATAAGTTAATAAAAATAGATGTTTGTGGTCAACCTATGATAATTTAATGTTTTTACTAGATTTTTATTAACAATGGTTTTTTAACACTTTAACATACTCAAGGTTTTGACTTTCTAGTGGATTATTACATTTAGAAAGATATTGGTTTTTAATCTTGCATGAAAACTGTTTTCCAGTAGGACGGATCCCACGGTTCCTTTACAAAAGGGATCCGGCTAGTATATCTTCCGGGATCCGTGGATCTGTAGTAACAGAAACAGATTTGATAAAACATAGGTTTTACAATTTTTATACCACGAAATATGTTTTATCCTACATTTTCTTTTAGCATGCATACATGACTTCTAATGTATCACGAAAGAATATAAAACATATAAATCAAAATAAGTGACAAACACATTATGATAAAAATAACCTAGATAATCTAGATTATTAATAATATTGCATTTCAATACTAAGGATGATACAAAGGATTGGGTATATGATCCCAATGTAGATTAACAACACAAAGTAAATGTCTCCATATGTGAACTTCATCATAGGGAACACAAGTGCGATGAGTGTTAGGGCGATGAGCACGAGTGCGATGTAAACCATGTTGATAATGGATCTTCTTGGTTTCGGTTGAGATGAAAATGAGGAGGAAGATGAAGTTTTTAAATAAGAGAAAATTTTGAAATTGGAGGATTTGAAAAAGTGAGGGTTTGGTAGAGTGGTCGACGGTGGGATTATTTATAGGGAAGGAGGAATTTTTGAAATTCGTGTTTTGTTTTATTATTGGATTTAAAAGAGACAAAACATAATTTTTATGTACCATGACTTTAGACGAGAAGTAAAACACGTATGTGAGAAAAAGGCTTCCTAATGAAGCTTCATGTAAACTATGTACAAGTACACAAGATAATCATATAAATACCTAAATAGGTATACTTAATTATCAAGAAAAGTAAAAGGAAAATCATACCTCTAGCGTACTTAGGAATGTCTTTACAAATGACACAACAAATGTCACTTAGACAATTCCCGCTTCTTTGCGATTAAGATACCTTCTTAAGGAAGGTATTCTTGTTACCAAGCGACTCCTAAATCTTGGTGGGTATGAGCTTCGACTAATCAACATGACAAAGAAGATTAGTGCAATTAAATGAAAAATTAAATAAGAAAAATGTTGTTATTAAATCAACATCCAAACATATAGTTTTTAAAAGACACGGTGTTTGTTTTTATGAAAAATCTTCTTTGTAGTTTTCAATTAACCATGGATCGTATCAAGTTTTTAAAGAACAATATACTTCAAGAAACTTGGTAACGAAGCTCTGATGCCAACTGTGGAAAACTAGAAGGGGGGGTTGAATATTTTTGCCAATTAAAACTTCCTTTTAATCTATTTAGATCGACTTATGTCAATCTATTTGGATGTGTGTGTTGGATGTTGATCCGCGCCAAACCGTCAAGTTTTATCACTCAAGGCTGCCACTTGTGAATGGCAGACCGTAACAAACTTAAAACGGCTCAGGAACGAACTCAATGAAGATCTGAGGAGTATAGTGTTTCCCCGGGTCGTTATGTCCCAGCGAGCTGTGCAATGGATCACCCAACGAATAGTGATCGAGAGATTTGAACGGAAGAAAGGGATTTGTGATTATTATAACTACAAGAAAAGCCAACAAATTACAGAGGCTTAAATGCAAATTAAAGGAAATTAAAAAGATAAAAAATATTAAATAAACGCTATCACTATCTTTAAAATTGATGAACGTTTAAAACTTAAAACTTAAAACTTACGTTTAAATAAAATTACGTAAACGTACAAAATAAAAAGCGAAATCTAAGAAATAAAAGTCCTAAAAATATGAAAATAACATTTTTACAATCCTAATGATAAAATAAAATTATTAGAAAGAGAAAATTATTTTTATAACTATTTATCTAATTATTATTAATTAAAAACTATTTTTAACTATTAAATAATTACCTAAAATACAAGAAATTAGGAAATAAAGCTAGAAAAATAAAATTAAGACTTAGAAAAATCTAAAATATCAAAATAGAATTTTCAAAACTATTTTTGTAATTTTCTGATTATTTTTCTGTTTTTTATGAATTAAAAACTATTAAAAACTAATTAAATGGCTTAAAAATACAAATTTAACTAAGAAAAATCTAGAAAAATACTTTTTTGTCTTTTTGTATTTATCTTAACTTAAGAAAAATGAAAAAATATTTTTTAGAAACTTTTCTTAATTTTTTGTATTAAATGCTATTTAAAAAGTGCTAAAAAATGATTTAAATGCAGAAAAATATCAAACAAGCTTGGAAAAATATGAAAATTTCAGGAAAACTCTAAAATAATATTAGGAAGCTAGGAAAATTAGAAAAACAAGTACTTATGTGGAGGAATTTGAAACTGATGTGTCAAGTGCTTATAAATAAGCACTTGAATAAGCTAAATGAAGACCAACAAGCACCAACTGTTTACAGAAGCCAAACTATGCTACAATAACTCAAATGAAACTAAAAACAACAAGCCATAGCTACTGAATTGCAAGATTAACAGATTTGGTGTTTTTGAATTTATAAGCTAAAACAGATTTGGGTACCTACTTTGGGCCCAAGAATAAGCAATCAAATAAGCTAGCAACTAAAAACCAAAACTTAGAACTTACACTAGACCTAGGTGAGACCTTGTAAACCAAAATACAGACCAAGGTAAGCTAAACTAAGCCCTGTGCAAGGGCTGCAAGACCTGCATAATCCCTGTGCAGGCTCAGTGCCCTGCATAGGGCACTTAGTACCATTTTGACAAGCTCTTTTGAGGCTTAAGAAAAATTTACAAAAATATGCAAAAATGACAAAAATATACTAGAGCAGTTGAACTTTTTAAAGCCACAAGATTCACATGATTTGGCCCAGAAATGAATCAAGGAAAATTCATCTCAGCTGAGCAAAAACAGACTAATTCAATATTTTGACTTTTTAACAAAACTAAAAAGTTTGACCAAGTTGAGATTTGAAGCCAAATTTTAGACTGATCTAGATGTAATATGATGAAATAGATCTAATGCAAGCTATATCTAAGAGTTTTAAACATAAAACAAGATTTTGATTTGCAATAATTTCAACAGTTAAGCCTTAAAGAAAGATGGAATGGAATTTTGACTTGGAGAGATTGCAAGCACAAGTTAAAGACAGAAATGGGCATGAAATGGCTACACAAGCTTGAAACAACAGAAACCTACCACTGCATAAACCTATAGCACAGTTAAAGCTACTGAACCAAACACCCTATTTATGACAGTTTGCAATTTAAAAGAGACAACTACTGAACAAGCTTGTCTAATCAAACAAACTAACTCTAATTACACTACTTAACACTAAATTAACAGATCTAAGCCATACTTAACCATAGATACAGATACAAACACAAACTGCACTTGGACTTGAAAATTGAAAATGAGAAAACCACTCACCACTGTCCAGCTGGTTTGCAGACCAAAACCAAAACCCAAGATCACTTATACTAAGCTATTTCCAACCCTAATCCAAGCTGCATCAACCCCATTATCCATTTCCACATCCAACTGAACCCAGTTTGACTTTTATTGACCATAAATCAAATTTGCTTAAACTGATTCAACAGGCATACCAAAGCCTATAATAAGCTTAAATGAGCTTATTTGATTATAACATGAGTTTATTAGAAGCTTGAATATAAAATTTTGAAACTGAAAATTAGACAGTGAACCATAAACTTGATATTTGATTAATCTTTAAAATTGATACTCAAAAGCACAATGTAATAATGTTTCAACTTAAAAGTGATACAAACAAACTGAAATTACAACATTTTATTTTAGACTAATACATTTATAAAAGAAACGACATTAAAGAAAATTGTAAAAACTAGCTACTACTTATTCTTGATTCTTTTGCTTCCTTATATACTCCAAACATCTTCTCTCCTCTCTCTGAGTGAATCCCACTTGGATTTATGACCATTGGATCACTTGGGACCATTATAGCCATTTGATGCATTTTGGCGGGAAATGGTTTTTGACAGTTGTGGGGATAACTTGTGACAGAGGAAGAAGCATTAAATGGTCTTTGGCTTGGGGTGTTTGGAGTGATAAGGAGTAGGGGTGATGATGGAAAAAGGGGGGCAGTTGCAGGTGCAGGGTGATGATGAAGAAAGAACCCGTGAGTAGTGTTTTTTTATTGTTTTAAATGTGGGCGGGTAAACGTGGGTAACGGGTTGGATGGGTTTGGACCGGGTCAAGGGTAAAATGGTATTGGGCCAAGGTTAGTTATTGGACCATGGGTTTGAGATATCTTTAGGATCAGGTTTTGGATTTAGGATTAGTTAGGGACTAAACATGCCAAAAAATGAATTTCCAAGGACCAATAATGAATATTCTGAAATTATACTCCAAGGGTAAAACTTGACCATCTCCAATAGTATAAGGGCCATTTTTGTTATTTGTGAAATTCCAAGGACTAAACATGCCCATTTTTAAAATCCAGGGACCAAAACTGTAATTTCTCAAAACTTTTGGAACTTTTCACCAAAGGACTAAATATGACAATTTATGATTTAAAAAGGACCTTTGGTGATTTTTCTTTTGAAATTAGGACTCAGGGACTATTTCTGACAATTTTAGAGACTTGGGGGACTGAAACTGCCAATTATGCAAACTTTGCTCATTTTTTATCTGATTTTAAACATTTTGTATCTGAAACATATAAAATGCAATTTTGAAATATTTTCAGTATTTTGATGCATTTCGAGCATTTTTAGACGCGTTTTGCAGTTCAGATTTGACCAAAAAATGATGAGTATTTACACACTCATCAATCCCCACACTAAACTATTGCTAGTCCCTAGCAATCTTTTGAGAAAACATAATGGATTTGAAACTCTTTACCAAAAGCCATTACTTCTGGAGTAGCCAAATGTTTCAGTTCAAGTAAGAACCATGGTACACTGATAACCATGTGATTTTGAGCAAACCACCAGCTTTCAACGGTTTTGATTTGTCTTTACCAGAAGCCGTTTGCTTCTGGACTAGCCAACTCTTAGATAAATTATCAATATTATCTTTGGTGAGCTGATTACCAATTATGGTTTTTCCACTGCCTTTACCACAAGCCATAAACTTGCGGGCTAGCCAACTATTCACTTTTTAGGATATGGTGAGTTGAATACCATACAATTTTGGGCAAATTGCAAGCCGTCAACGGATTTGAGATATCTTTACCAAGAGCCGTTTGCTCTTGGATTAGCCAATCCTTTTGTTTTTAGACAAGGCGGACTGATAACCAATTGAGTAAGTGTAGAACACTTACTCCAAAAAAAAATTTGGCCAAAAACAGGGGAATTGGGTGGGATAATTACGTGATAAAATTCGTGAGAATTCCCACCCACACTTAGAAATGAATATTGCCCTCAATATTCAAAGTACCGGCGGTTATGCCGAAACAAAGAACGTAAAAGGGAAATACTACGGCCATTATTTGAAAAATCTTTTTTTTTTTTACACTTGCATATATACACAACATGTGGGGCAACCCCCCCCCACACTAGGGTGGTAGAAAGATAGAAAGAAGTCAGAAATATGGGTGAAAACCCATATGGTATGCTACTGTTTTTGATTCCCGAGTCGCTAGCTTGACTCGATCCCCGAATTCATTTGTTCATGGGGAAGCAAAGTGGAAGAAACAGTCTCCATCGGACTTTCATTCAAGATGTTTGGACAAACATTTGAAGCACGTGAAAGTTCCACACCGATGAGATATACATAGAACCGGCTCAAAATAATTGTACATGGAAATGCCGGGATCAAAGATAATGTCTTCATTCCCGAAGGAGTGAAGAACAGGAGAAGTGACAGAATATATGAAGAAAAGAAAGAAAATCATGATAGAAATCATGACTAACTCTTCATCCTCAATAGGAGAATTCATAGTTTCATGAATCTCCTCAGTTAAGCTTGCTTGATCAAGACATATTATGGGAGTGTCTAGATCAAAGTAGAAATTATCATACTCCTGCGGAGATATGATATGAGTGAGTTCATCTGAGAACTCCATGAAGGTGAATGAATCATATTCAGAATTGATATGAGTGGGTTCACTGGCGAACTCCTCAAAAGTAAATGATTCATGATCGAGGAGAGAATTATGAGAATGAGAAGTGGTACTGCCACTAATCTTCTCTCCCATATTATCAAAACAGGAGGCTTTCATTTCCGGATTAGAATCATCGGAAAGAATGTCACTATCCTTAATGGGGATAGGAGATGAAATAGGTTTCTCTTTGAAAGCCTCAATTTTAGAAATGAGAAGACTGACATTCAATAATGTTGCTCGAAGAGCTTCATCTTTGATTTCAGTGTCAGTAACTTCATCATTCTATTCTTCTAAGCTAACAAGCTCAGAAGGTGAATCTTCCACATAAATGATGTCTCCACAAGATAACGAATCATCATCAGAATCGGAGAACATCTCAACATGATCATTTTGGAAGACAAGATGAGGAGGGATATCACACACATGATCAAGAATTCCCTGTGACTCTCTTGGGATTGGGACAAGGTCCTCAACACTAGACTTTATGAATTCGTCCGATTCCTTTTCAGGAACAGTGTCAAGATGCTCGTCCCCCATAATAAGAGAGTGAGTGTGAATCTCGGGTGTGATAGCAGTTGTTTGAGATGGAATCTCAACTGCTGGGATATCAACTGACTGAGGGAGTTGAGAAATATTATCTTTAAAAGGATAAAAACTCTCCTCGTCATCATCATATAGAGCTGCCTTGAGAAATTGGGAACGCCTTAGAGCTGCATGCTCTAGGACTAATAATTCTTCCCTAGATTTGCGAGCTTCTCGTTCTTCTCGTTCTTCGGCCAGCAATTCTCCTATGGTCTTTTCACCACTCACTTGATTCTTAAAGTTACTAATCATATCATCAAGTGTTTTCATTGTGGTTTCAAAATCTTGGGAGATTTCTTGAGATAACGGCTCAGGTGGAGTTTGAACCGTATAATGCTGTGGAGGTTGGAAATTGTCAAACAAGTAAGAGTCATGATTGTTACAAGGAACTGGGTTCCCTATTTGACAATCAGAGCTGAAATGGGGACCTCCACAGTACTCACAACAGTAAAACTGTTGAGTCTGGACTGGTGAATCATATGGATTTTGGTTATAACCAAAGTTCTGAGCATCACCGGAAAACTGTTCATAGACAAACGTGTTTCCGGATTGACACTCAAATCCTTGGTGAGGACCTCCACAAAATTCACAGTAGGTATGTTGATTATATGATGATAAGTCGGGCTGTGGTGGGTAATTGGAAAAGTTTGAGGAGTCGTTAAATGAGTTCTGATTAGGATCATAATCAAATGAATTCCTAGAACCACAAAACAAACAACTCCCGTTATGAATATCATTACCACATTGTACACAAGTACACCAACGACAGGGTGAACCATAAAGAGGCTTACCACAACCGACACAAGGAATAAACGATTGCATTTGAGAGTTATAAGAAGGAATCAGTTCATTCAAAGTATCAACAAAACCAACATGATGATCCGAATGACTATCAAGTCTCGAAGAACAATTTGAAAAATCAGGAGGTGGGACAAGTGGTGTGCTCTGAGAGCTAGCAATTTCCACCACTTCCGTTATGGTCTCCGGTTCTTGAACGGGTTCATCGGGTTGTGGCGGATGGTCGGAAAAACTTGGAGAATCATCGAGAGAGTTATCAGATAATTCGCACCAATAACAATATTTGCTTGCACCTATCCTTCCACATCGCTTGCATAAACAATCCGGATTCTGACAACAGAGCTGATCCTCTTCCATACGGCTTTTGCAGTGGAAACAACGAGGATAATCTAATGTTGCCATGAGAATTAAACATGAAGAGGGTTAAAGAAATAGAATTAAACGGTTTTGAGGTTAAAGAAGAGTAGAATCAAACGGTACGAAGGGGTAAGAGAAATAGAATCATACGGATAAGAGGAATGAGAAGAGTATTTTTGTATTTTTGGGTAAGAAAATATAAACATATACAGATGGATGGTATGAACAAAGAGTGAATATCCAAATCACTAATCTGCTAAACGTGAGATAATCAGCACAGCTCCCCGGCAGCGGTGCCAAAAATTTGATCCGCGCCAAACCGTCAAGTTTTATCACTCAAGGCTGCCACTTGTGAATGGCAGACCGTAACAAACTTAAAACGGCTCAGGAACGAACTCAATGAAGATCTGAGGAGTATAGTGTTTCCCCGGGTCGTTATGTCCCAGCGAGCTGTGCAATGGATCACCCACCGAATAGTGATCGAGAGATTTGAACGGAAGAAAGGGATTTGTGATTATTATAACTACAGGAAAAGCCAACAAATTACAGAGGCTTAAATGCAAATTAAAGGAAATTAAAAAGATAAAAAATATTAAATAAACGCTATCACTATCTTTAAAATTGATGAACGTTTAAAACTTAAAACTTAAAACTTACGTTTAAATAAAATTACGTAAACGTACAAAATAAAAAGCGAAATCTAAGAAATAAAAGTCCTAAAAATATGAAAATAACATTTTTACAATCCTAATGATAAAAGAAAATTATTAGAAAGAGAAAATTATTTTTATAACAATTTATCTAATTATTATTAATTAAAAACTATTTTTAACTATTAAATAATTACCTAAAATACAAGAAATTAGGAAATAAAGCTAGAAAAATAAAATTAAGACTTAGAAAAATCAAAAATATCAAAATAGAATTTTCAAAACTATTTTTGTAATTTTCTGATTATTTTTCTATTTTTTATGAATTAAAAACTATTAAAAACTAATTAAATGGCTTAAAAATACAAATTTAACTAAGAAAAATCTAGAAAAATACTTTTTTGTCTTTTTGTATTTATCTTAACTTAAGAAAAATGAAAAATTATTTTTTTGAAACTTTTCTTAATTTTTTGTATTAAATGCTATTTAAAAAGTGCTAAAAAATGATTTAAATGCAGAAAAATATCAAACAAGCTTGGAAAAATATGACAATTTCAGGAAAACTCTAAAATAATATTAGGAAGCTAGGAAAATTGGAAAAACAGGTACTTATGTGGACGAATTTGAAACTGATGTGTCAAGTGCTTATAAATAAGCACTTGAATAAGCTAAATGAAGATCAACAAGCACCAACTATTTACAGAAGCCAAACTATGCTACAATAACTCAAATGCAACTAAAAACAACAAGCCATAGCAACTGAATTGCAAGATTAACAGATTTGGTGTTTTTGAATTTATAAGCTAAAACAGATTTGGGTACCTACTTTGGGCCCAAGAATAAGCAATCAAATAAGCTAGCAACTAAAAACCAAAACTTAGAACTTACACTAGACCTAGGTGAGACCTTGTAAACCAAAATACAGACCAAGGTAAGCTAAACTAAGCCCTGTGCAAGGGCTGCAAGACCTGCATAATCCCTGTGCAGGCTCAGTGCCCTGCATAGGGCACTTAGTACCATTTTGACAAGCTCTTTTGAGGCTTAAGAAAAATTTACAAAAATATGCAAAAATGACAAAAATAAACTAGAGCAGTTGAACTTTTTAAAGCCACAAGATTCACATGATTTGGCCCAGAAATGAATCAAGGAAAATTCATCTCAGCTGAGCAAAAACTGACTAATTCAATATTTTGACTTTTTAACAAAACTAAAAAGTTTGACCAAGTTGAGATTTGAAGCCAAATTTTAGACTGATCTAGATGTAATATGATGAAATAGATCTAATGCAAGCTATATCTAAGTATTTTAAACATAAAACAAGATTTTGATTTGCAATAATTTCAACAGTTAAGCCTTAAAGAAAGATGGAATGGAATTTTGACTTGGAGAGATTGCAAGCACAAGTTAAAGACAGAAATGGGCATGAAATGGCTACACAAGCTTGAAACAACAGAAACCTACCACTGCATAAACCTATAGCACAGTTAAAGCTACTGAACCAAACACCCTATTTATGACAGTTTGCAATTTAAAAGAGACAACTACTGAACAAGCTTGTCTAATCAAACAAACTAACTCTAATTACACTACTTAACACTAAATTAATGATCTAAGCCATACTTAACCATAGATACAGATACAAACACAAACTGCACTTGGACTTGAAAATTGAAAATGAGAAAACCACTCACCACTGTCCAATTTGGTTTGCAGGCCAAAACCAAAACCCAAGATCACTTATACTAAGCTATTTCCAACCCAATACCAGCATTGCATCTACCATTATCCATTTCCCAAACCAACTGCACCAGTTTGACTTTTATTGACCATAAATCAAATTTGCTTAAACTGATTCAACAGGCATACCAAAGCCTATAATAAGCTTAAATGAGCTTATTTGATTATAACATGAGTTTATTAGAAGCTTGAATATAAAATTTTGAAACTGAAAATTAGACAGTGAACCATAAACTTGATATTTGATTAATCTTTAAAATTGATACTCAAAAGCACAATGTAATAATGTTTCAACTTAAAAGTGATACAAACAAACTGAAATTACAACATTTTATTTTAGACTAATACATTTATAAAAGAAACGACATTAAAGAAAATTGTAAAAACTAGCTACTACTTATTCTTGCTTCTTTTGCTTCCTTATATACTCCAAACATCTTCTCTCCTCTCTCTGAGTGAATCCCACTTGGATTTATGACCATTGGATCACTTGGGACCATTATAGACATTTGATGCATTTTGGCGGGAAATGGTTTTTGACAGTTGTGGGGATAACTTGTGACAGAGGAAGAAGCATTAAATGGTCTTTGGCTTGGGGTGTTTGGAGTGATAAGGAGTAGGGGTGATGATGGAAAAAGGGGGGCAGTTGCAGGTGCAGGGTGATGATGAAGAAAGAACCCGTGAGTAGTGTTTTTTTATTGTTTTAAATGTGGGCGGGTAAACGTGGGTAACGGGTTGGATGGGTTTGGACCGGGTCAAGGTTAAAATGGTATTGGGCCAAGGTTAGTTATTGGACCATGGGTTTGAGATATCTTTAGGATCAGGTTTTGGATTTAGGATTAGTTAGGGACTAAACATGCCAAAAAATGAATTTCCAAGGACCAATAATGAATATTCTGAAATTATACTCCAAGGGTAAAACTTGACCATCTCCAATAGTATAAGGGCCATTATTGTTATTTGTGAAATTCTAAGGACTAAACATGACCATTTTTAAAATCCAGGGACCAAAACTGTAATTTCTCAAAACTTTTGGAACTTTTCACCAAAGGACTAAATATGACAATTTATGATTTAAAAAGGACCTTTGGTGATTTTTCTTTTGAAATTAGGACTCAGGGACTATTTCTGACAATTTTAGAGACTTGGGGGACTGAAACTGCCAATTATGCAAACTTTGCTCATTTTTCATCTGATTTTAAACATTTTGTATCTGAAACATATAAAATGCAATTTTGAAATATTTTCAGTATTTTGATGCATTTCTGAGCATTTTTAGACGTTTTGCAGTTCAGATTGACCCAAAAATGATGAGTATTTACACACTCATCAGATGTTGATAAACAAGCATATAAAGGTAAGTAATGAAAAGATAAGAGTAAGAAGCGCAAAACCACAACACAAGTATTTATAGTGGTTCGGCTACAAGGACACCTTCCTTGCCCTACTCCACTCCCCGAGTTACCTACTCGAGAGTTCGTAATCACTACACCAATCTCCTTATGGCGGAGAAGCCTTCACAACGTCGCCTACCCTTTTTCCGGTGCTAGGCTAACCACCGGGTTCTTTCACTCCAAGGTGAACCACACCTACACAACGTCGCCTACCCTTTATAAGGTACTAGGCTAAGTACCTAGTTCTTTCACTCCAAGGTGAACTACACCTTCACAACGTCGCCTACCCTTTATTATGTACTAGGCTAAGCACCTAGTTCCATTGCAATGGAGGAACTACTACCACACTACACCAACGACTAATCCCAAAGGAGATCTACTCCTTTACAACATCATAAAGGATATCAATATCCTTGGATCTAATACTAGTCTATCTTGTACATCAAAACATACCATATCGAATGTACATCTAAGGCACCTTTCACTAATGCCTTTGACTAGATCTACAAGACACCTTTCACTAATGTCTTGTGTCTTCACTTCTAAGCACCTTTCACTAATGCTTCTTTTTCTTGACTTCTAAGCACCTTTCACTAATGCTTCTTTTTCTTGACTTCTAAGCACCTACCACACGTGCTTATGTTATAGACGATAGATACCCTTCACTAATATCTTCGTCTTGACACTTGAGACAACTTTCACTAATGTCTTCAACACTACACTTCTTTGAGGAAAGAAAGGAATCATCATCAAGAAGACTTTAGTAGCCTTGATGATGAGGAAGCATGGCAACTCATGGACTTGAGCTTGCTTGACTTCAAAAGGTGGTGATCTTGCCTTTAAGAGGAACCTAAAAGATCACACAAAAATAAAACTACAAACATAGATCTCTTGGATCTAAGGTTAGTGAGATTTAATTCAGGAGGAAAGTGTGTTAGAAAGGGATAATGAATAATGAAGAAATGGCTCACTATTTATAGAGGAACAATCCTACTGTTCCCCGGATCTCACGAATCCCTTCCACTTGGGATCCGGCTAGCACAAAGCTAGGGATCCGTGGAACGCTCCTCTTTACCCATGGGTATTTTGGTTATGGGTCATGGGTCATGGGTTGAACCGTGGATCTTTGGCTAGATACAATGTATCTTTGAGTGCAATGCACTTAGTCACTTGGGTATGGGTTGATCCATGGGTTATGGGTATTATCCATATGTGATATAAGCATGATATCATGCAATGGGTTATGGGTCAAGATCCATGGGTTATGGGCTTTGGGTTGTACCCAACCACATTCAATGTATTTGCCCAATGGGTTGTGATACTTAAGTTTCTACCCATTTATATTACCCAATATACTACATACTAGTTATGTGTATATTTTATCCAAATATGTAAACACTAGTTGTTGTACATATGTATTACTAAATCATAAAATCACTTATACTTGTTTTAGTGTTTTATGTGAAAATGTGAATATGTTAGAAACTATTGGTTCAAACCATTTACGTATTTTATTTGTTTCGTTAATATGATTTTACGTTTGTTATCGACAAAATATTAGAAGATCGTAAAATATAAATAAACGTTTTTACGGCTTATTTGTATTAACATAGACTATGTGATGAATAAGATATTTTGGTTCTATAAGGATTGCTTGAAATTAGGACCCGAATATAGAACCGATTGGGGGAAGATGCCTTCATAGAAATAAGCACGATATGACACTTCTATAACTTGGAAAGCCCCAATAGAGATCGTCACGAGGAAGAAGGTGACGACAATGAAGTCACGTAGGAGCACAACTTCGAGTCTAGCTACAAGACTCATAAATAAAGAAAAGTGCTTCGTGGGAGGAAACCCATGTTTAATTGTTTGCTTGTTTGTGTGTCATATATCTTTTTCATTATTGTATGTTCTCATGTTTGATTTTTTGAAAATGCTTTATTTTGTCTTTAACCTCGTCTTAATTACATATAAAGGTATTTTACAAAAAGATAAGTGTAGGGAGGATTACATACGTTTTTCAAAAATGTGAACATGAGAATTACGATTAGTGAAATTGATATATATGTGTGTTTGTTAGAGTCAAATGCTTGTATCGAGTCATAATGGATGCTTTGCGGGAATTATTTCCGATTCTAAAGGTGTAATTTTTCCAGGAAAACGCAGCAGACCAGTTTCTGTCATGACAACCTGACGGCGTCAGGATTAAAACCTGAAGACGTCAGGTCTAGCAGAAATAGCTTATAAAAATTTCTCGTTTTTTGTGCTATTTATAAAATTTTTTTGGAAATTTTCAGGTCTTAATTTTCCAGAAAATCTGCAAACATCCATTCCACAAGCATTATATCCTTGTTTAGTTGTGTCATATATAGTTTTACCGCTGATTTTACGCGAAGGTTTTGTCTGTTTTCTTAAAGTGTGCAGGTTATATTTAGCAAGAAGAAGGAACATAATAATGGATGGAGCTTATCAAGTATACATTCTTCTTGGAAAAGAATTTAACCGCAACTTCACACGGATCCTACCGAGCTAATCAGGGGAGTACTAGTTTCTTTCTCTTTTAATTACCTTCCTTTATCATAACTTTGATACTTTCGGGGAACATTGGGGACAATGTACAGTTTAAGTGTAGGGAGGGAGAATAAAATGGGAACTTAGAAACTATGCTTATCCTTGACTATTTTTTTTGTCCTTAGTCATTTGTGTAATAAACCATGAGAGATATCGGTTAGGGTAATTTTAGCACCAAATTTAAAATTTTTTATAACATGTTCGTGCGGTACTTTAGTCTTAATAAAGCGTCTCATGGATAGGAGTTATATGACTAGCACAAAAACCGTTTACCACTCAAATTCCACCCAAAAAATGTGAGGTTCGCCCCTAGATCTATAGGAATTAAAGCATTCACCTTTAATGCTTCGAGAGTGTACCGGTAGTATTATAGATTCTAGAACTTGTTTGTGATGCATTTTAAGATCGCTAGTGAGACTACACTTGCATAGTTAGGAATAACTAAATTATAAGAGGCATTAGGATAACCCTTGTTTGAAACCCGTATTATAATTACTTCTTCCACATCGGTTGAGTAATTACCCCACACCCTTGCGATGTACTCATCTTTAGTACACGATACCCCTAGTTAACCCCTCGAAGCCTATCCTTTTCGCGGTTCTCGTGATGTTTCGGTTTTCCAGAATATCAATGAAGAGCATTGTTTACAATCCACCCCCAAATGTACACCCAAATCGCCTTAGCCTACCTTGTATGCATTCATATTTAGTGCATTATTGTTATCATTACTAAACCCTTAGTTCAATTATCTAGTTACTTGCATGGTTGCTTAGTCGAGTCATATCTTTTGTACACAATTTTGGGATGATTGGGACTCATGGGAAAAAGTAATATTTTATGAAGTGACGGGAAGGAACGTTAAATTCAAATTCCCTTTACTTACGTAATTGAATACTCCAAGTGTTTTGATATTTTCAAATCGGGTCAAATTAGTATTAGAGTAATAAAAACTCAAGCGTAGGGATGGTCCTATAAATCCCTTATATTTTGATGTTATCGTAGAGGATGGTAGAGTAAAAGTGTATGCAAAAATAAAAAAAATAAAAAAAATGAAGAAAAAACATACAGGCTACCATCCTACATCTATCCTTATGTTTATATTTTTATATTTATGTATGTTTGTTTCAAGTTATCTAGAGTTAGCGAGTCGAGTCTTGGCTTAGCAACGCCATTCTTTTCATGCTTGTAACATAAGATTTTTGACTTGCCACCACTAAATCGCCTATCCAACCAAACCCTTTGTTTCCCTACCGTAAGCCTAATGTTACAAACCTTGAAAAGCCCTCTTAGATAGTTGTTCCTAGGTGCTTACGCCAAAGCGGTGGAGGTTTGATCTATTCTTAAGCCTATGGTAATCTATGTGCTATGCCAGGTAATGTGTGTTTATCTTCCATTTCCATTTATTATATTTCATATAACCCGAGAGATGAGAGAATCCAAACACCCCTTGTGAGGTGCTAGTATATAATTTCCGTGCTTCTTATGACTATTGCGATACTTTTACTTGTTGTGAATTTTTTTTAAACCAATGCTTCATGCCCCCTAACCTATAGATTGATTGGCCAAAAGCACATTTGCTTGAGGGCAAGCAAATACCAAGTGTAGGGATATTTGATAAAGATTTAAAACTTACACTTTTAAGGGGTCATTTAAGCCCTTAATCGACCACTTTTATATGTGTTACTACTTAATTTCATTCCTTTTCATTTTTTAGGTCTCTTGGAAGCAAAATGCTGGAATGATGCATATTTGGACGACAAGGAGTGAATATATGAAGAAAACGACAAAGTCAAAATCGAAGACACTCAAGCTGCTGAATTTGAAGCTAACGGCGTCCCAACTAAAGGGCGACGTCGTCCCTCTCTACAGATTTGATAGCAGATGCACCTAACAACTCAGTGGATTTTTGGCTCATAACACCTGACGGCGTCAGGCTTTGAAGAGGACGGGCGTCGCTAAGCCTTTTCATGTCAGATGGCCCAGATCCAGAACCAAGACGACGTCATTGCTGAAGCCCGACGGTGTCACAACCACAAGGTGACGTCGTCGCAACGATAACTTGACCAAGTCGAAAACCATAATGACGGAGATCTGACGGCTTCCCACCTATAAGGCGACGCCGTCACAAGTGTAAAATTATATATAGAAATCGAATTTTCAGTATTTTGTGAGGTAGACTTTTGGAGTAAAAACCCTAAATGTTTGTAGTCTGACTTGGACAGTATCTTAGGGTCCCAAACCTTATTTTACTCATCAAGATAAGTGTTTTACTTCAATAATATCATTATGTCTTTCATTGAATGTGTGTATGCTCGCGTGTTTAACATGTCCGGCTAAATTTCTTGTGTGTTTGCTTAGATTTATGAAACCTAGTTGTTAATTATTGTTAGGTTGTCTCTTATCTTAATTGAATTGGCTTAGGAGTGCAACTAGGCTATCGTTGTGTTTAATGCTTTAATAATCTTTGGTATTTTATGATTGACTTAGTGGATTTCGTTTACTACATTCAAGGGTGACTTCAAAGAGTTAGGGCATACGCACACCCTACGACTATAGGAAACACAACGCGTTAAGAATACAAACGTGACAATTCAACCTACAATAAAAGATAACTAGGGAGTAATAGTATCTAGGTAAACACGTTTTTAATCATCATACGAGCACACATCAATAGACATAAGACTACCCGTAGTATTAGATAATTAGAATAGTAGAGTAATTGGTAGAAGTACCACCCCCCAAATACAAGCCTCGAGATTTTACCCTTAGCATTCTAAAAAAATATAAAAAAGATAAAAAAAATCTTCCTCAACCTCAACCTTAGCGTAGTACACTTCTTACTAGCATTCCTATTCCCCTAGAGAACGATATCAATCCCCGAGGCTTACCCAATACTACACTACAACGATTACGTTCACTACCTAGGTGGTTGAAAAACTTGCTCGAAGAAAAGGAAGTTTCCTTTGACCCCAACGCGCTTTGTACTCGCATCACAACCCCAGCTATTTTGAGTTTTTACTTTCCTTTTTTATGGATAATACATCCGTCGTCATGTGCCTAGATATATTAAATATTGTAAGCAGTTAGTATAGAAATTTCATTGCCGAGTTTGTTGTTGTATCTAATAAATTATTCCTTAAATTCAGGAAAATTATAAAAAGAGAGTAGGATCCTAGGAGGTTGCAGGAGAGAGCAAAGCATGCATGCATGGACTAAACATAAAGAAACAAAATCAAAAGAAAATTAAATGTCTCATCTCTTGGCTTTGATGAATTTTTAACATGTAGTAGAGATGAGACCTCCATCACGTTAAATCTACTCCAAATACAACCTCCCAGAAATAATTTTTATCTAATCAATTCTAGTATATTGTATATGGGCTGTTAGGCTGAAAGGATCTTAGTTAATTGACTGCCATACTTATTAATTAGCACAATATCTTCTTTATGGGTAGAATCTATATTTGTATGGTGAGCAACAAAGATTGTTAAAACTTCATACTGAACTTAGCCTAGATAGTGGTAGCCATCCATATAACTAAAATGTTGATGCTTCAAGTCTTATATATGTGTATCCGTATTTCGATAGAATAAAGTTAGACTATATATTATGCGTGTGTCTTTGTCTTAAAAAAAAACCTTGATGATGAACTTAAGACCTCCAGTCTCATAAGATAATATGTAATTACTATCAGTTAATCATTAACGATGTTGTTAAAAATAAAACAAGAATTTAATGTATTGAATTTGAGTTGAAACCTTACAAGAAAATAATGGTATCTACTTGTAACTTTTTCAACCTAATACTAAAATTTCCATGTTAAGCTATAAGCACCATTTCACAAAAGTAATAAGAAACACCATTCGTTATATTCTAATGAATGTAATAGCAGTATGCCCGCACGAATGCTGCGGCCATAAGTCAAGAAAAGTATAACGATGATTTAAGAAAAAGTATAGCGATGAAATTGTAGGTGATATTGTGAAAGTAACAACAATGCCACTTCTTAATATTGCAAAATCAGGTGATAATAGTTTGTAATCTCCGATCCTTAAGGGTTTTTAACGAGTAGGGTCTTATGATCCTTGGTTTGTTTTAGGGTTTTGTTTTCTTTGTGGGCTAGGGTTTGTTTGACAATCCTGAAATATCTATTCTTATATATTTTTCTTGGGCTCCATTAATAATCTTGACGTTTCAGTTCCGGTTTATCATGTAAGATCTTGTGATGTTCGGCTATAAACACTAATTTTATATTAGGGTTTCTCCATTTTGAATATTTGATGCATTGTGCTTCTTGGTTTTCGTTGTGGTGAATGGTTTGAGTATGAAGTCTGGATTTTTGGATCCGGGAGGGATGGGTGGCAACCATAAGAAAAAAATGGAAAGATGGTCACAACTATTTCGAGTTCTAGTATTGGCAACCTTGCTGATGATGGTGCTATTCCTACTCTTAGTAGTCTTGCTGCCAATGTTTGAAACATGGATGATACTGCCATAAAGGTTGCTGAAAGTGATCAGGTACCTAATAATGAAACAATGAATACTACAGAAACTGATGTTATGTCCTTTGGTACAGAACTGTCAACTGCTACGAATGTTGTCACACCACGCTAAAGCGGAAACATGAAATGTAACAATTCAAGGCACACGCATAAACTCATAGAACATATAATATTTAAAAGAAATATTTTGTCATAAATACAAGTTTCAACATAACCATCAAATAAGTTTAAAGACATAAGTTCTTGAAAGACAATAATTTTTTTGAAACAAGATGACACAAAAGACTTCGATGGAAGTGCCTTCACAAATGCCTTACTAACGATCACCTGAAATGCATGAGAAAAACGGCCAACTATGAAAATAGTTGGTGATTACACATGTTTTATATAATATGAAAACCTTTTGAAAGTTCTCATGAAAAAAGTCATAACAATCTATCCTATTACAAGTCTCACTCATACAACACTTGGAATATATAGATTAATACACAAATCCATGATAATAAAAATATGTCTAAAAATGGTAAGGCAAATAGTCAAAAATACTTGGTTGTAAATAAATGTCAAAAATAAATGACATGTAAAGTAGTGTTATGCAAAAAATACCCCTATATAAATACTATGTGATTCCTTAAACTAGGGAACGAGAGGTTGGCCGACCTCTAATAGCGCTATCTTTAATACTTACACCCGTAGACAGGGCCACACGAACGTTGTGTAATAATTGCAGTACGATCGGTAGTCCAAGGGGTACTAACAATGCGACGGGGTACGTACGGTACAACTCTTAGGGTATTGGTACCCTACACATCCAACAATAATATTCATACTATTTTGCAAATTTCTATGTATAAAAAGTAATATACGAATCTCAATTTACTCAAAGTATTTTATGTCTTAAAAATAATATGCAAGTCTAAATTTTATCAAGTCACACGTATATAAAAAATAATACGCAATTCATAAAAATAATACAAGCAAGATTTTAGTCCAAATAATCAGAATGTATTCCACCCCAAAACGTAGTAAAAATGGTAAAAATGAGGACTGTGATTACTCACCTTAATTGAAAGTGAGTACGGGGACTAACACGGCTCAAATGACGACTCAGGTTAACCCGACGATTACGCACCTTCAACTACGAACCTAAAACAAGTAAAATATAGTTTATTAGACTCTACATGATATGCTCAGATAGAATTTTATGTCTTTTACTTAAGTTATTAATTAAACTTGTCTAAAAATGTCACTTTTATATTATACATGAAATCACAAATCTGATCCGTTTTTTATACCTTTTTGGTGACCATTTGACCAAGTTTAAATATTTTTTTAGACAATTCCTTCAAATAGATTATTATACCATGTTTTAAGAAGGTTTATAAAATTTTGTGAATTTTATTAAGTAATTTTACTTTCTCATTAAAACACAACACGATATGTACTCAGTTTTGGACTTATGAAAGTGATTCGAATAGCAAGTAGTCTAAATCAAAGTTTTGAGGGATAGGTCAGTAAGAGACTCAAGTTAACACCTAAAGCTAACTCCAATATCAGTTTTAAGTCACCCATTAAAAGTATGAATGAGTTGTAGATTTGTGGAGTTGGGTATACAAATATGGAAAACTGCAGTTTTGACACTTCGAATTAATATAATTTTGGAGGGTTTAATATTGAGTTTCTTTACACAATGCTAATGGGATTTAGTAGATAAAATATATATCTAGCACTGAGAGTTGGAATTTTTGAAAAAGCTTTTGTTATGACCAAGTTATGCACGAAATAAAATGACTTAAGTTTCCTGACTTTCAAAGTTAGATTGACACCTGAGTTTTTTTGACCAATTTGAATGACCAAATGACATGCTCTTTTTATAAAGTTATTATTGTTGAATAGGTATTTCAAAGTACTTTTTGTTAATAACCAAACCTGCTCTGATACCAATTGTTGGCCTTTTACGGATCTATGATCTAACTTAGTCACAAACTCACAATATACCAAAAAAATAGGAATGTGTAATTGCAACTATGAAATACAAATATTTTTATTAATCTATCATCATCTCTGTTTGTATACATGTTTTATCTATGTATACATAATGAAAAGGAATGTTTGAAGGGTTATGATGGTTCGTTTGAACCAACAGATGTGTCACTTCAGGATAACTGCCATATAACTGCTTTTCTAACTAACTATAACTACCTTTGGTTCCAACAGATTGGGATCAACCCAATGATTTTACATGATCATGTCCAATAAAACTCTACATTAAGCACCAGGTTACCCTAAATTAGTTAACTGTTATGTGTGTCAAACATGCCATATTTTCACCATTTGGAACTTTCATTACTTAACATGCTAACACACATCTATTAGATTTTCAAAAAAAAAATAAATTGGCAGGTGACACCATGTACTCTTGAGTGCCATTTAACCTTCCCTAAAAACCTGTCTTATGCAATGTTCTGCCACTAACCTCCCAACGGGAGTTGAGATTGAACCCACACCATCATCTCAAATATAGGACCTTTGACCATGTCAGTTGTGCTTTTTCACTCGAGGGATGGTGCCACCACGTCAGCAATCTAGATAACATGTTGTTTAGTTTAGATCCTAGTTAAAATAATATTGTATCAATTTACTTAGTTAAGACACCATTAACCAAATGAAATGACAACCCCAGCTATTTTGAGTTTTTACTTTCCTTTTTTATGGATAATACATGCATCGTCATGTGCCTAAAGATATTAAATACTGTAAGCAGTCAGTTCAGAAATTTCATGGCCGAGTTTGTTGTTCTATCTAATAAATTATTCCTTACATTCAAGAAAATTATAAAAAGAGAGTAGGAGCCTAGGAGGTTGCAGGAGAGAGCAAAGCATGCATGCATGGACAAAACATAAAGAAACAAAAGCAAAAGAAAAATAAATGTCTGGTCTCTTGGCTTTGATGAATTTTGGAGATGTAGTAGAGATGAGACCTCCATCACGTTAAATCTACTCCAGATACAACCTCCGAGAAATGATTTTTATCTAATCAATTCTAGTATATTGTATATGGGCTGTTAGGTTAAAAGGATCTTAGTTAATTGACTGCCATACATATTAATTAGCACAATATCTTCTTTATGGGTAGAATCTATATTTGTATGGTGGGCAACAAAGATTGTTAAAACTTCATAATGAACTTGGCCTAGATAGTGGTAGCCATCCATATAACTAAAATGTTGATGCTTCAAATCTTATATGTGTATCCGGATTTCATAACAATAAAGTTAGACTATATATTATGCGTGTGTCTTTGTCTCTAAAAAAGCCTTAATGACGAACTTAAGACCTCCAGTTTCATAAGATAATATGTAATTACTATCAGTTAAGCATTAAAGATGTTAAAAATAAAACAAAAATTTAATGTATTGACTTTGAGTTGAAACCTTACAAGAAAATAATGGTATCTACTTGTAACTTGTTCAACCTAATACTAAAATTTTCATGTTAAGCTCACCACTGCACAAAAGTAATAAGAAACACCATTTTTGTATTCTGATGAATGTAATAGCAGTATGCCCGCACGATGCTACGGCCATAAGTCAAGCAAAGTATAACGATGAGTTAAGAAAAAGTATAGCGATGAGATTGTAGGTGATATTGTGAAAGTAACAGAAATGCCGCTTCTTAATATTGCAAAATAGGTGATAATCGTTTGTAATCTCCGATACTAAAGGGTTTTTAACGAGCATGGTCTTACGATCCTTGGTTTGTTTTAGGGATTTGTTTTCACAGTCAGCTAGGGTTTGTTTGACAATCCTGAAATATTTATTCCTATATATTGTTCTTGGCTCCATTAATAATCTTGACGTTTCAGTTCAGGTTTATCATGTAAGATCTTGTGATGTTCAGCTATAAACCCTAATTTTATATTAGGGTTTCTTCGTTTTGAATATATGACACATTGTGCTTCTTGGTTTTCGTTGTGGTGAATGGTTTGAGTATGAAGTCTGGATTTTTGGATCTGGGAGGGATAGGTGGCAACCATAAGAAAAAATGGAAAGACGGTCCCAACTATGTCGAGTTCTAGTATTGGCAACCTTGCTGATTATGGTGCTTTTCCTTCTCTTAGTATTCTTGCTGCTAGTGTTCGAAACATGGATGATGCTACCATAAACGTTGCTGAAAGTGATCAGGTACCTAACAATGAAACAATGAATACTACAGAAACTGATGTTATGTCCTTTGGTATTGAACTGTCGACTGCTACGAATGTTGTCACACCCCGCTAAAGCAGAAACACGAAATCTAACAATTCAAGGAACAAGCATAAACTCATAGAACATTCCATACATAATTAATATTTAAAAGAAATCCCAAAATACAATATTTTGTCCGAAATACAAGTTTCAACATAACCATCAAATAAGTTTAAAGACATAAGTTCTTGAAAGATAATAAATTGTTTTGAAACAAGACTATACAAAAGAGTTCAATGCAAGTGCCTTCAGAAATGCTTTACTAACGATCACCTGAAATGCATGAGAAAAACGGTCAACTATGAAAATAGTTGGTGATTACACGTGTTTTATATAATATGAAAACCTTTTGAAAGAATTTCTCATGGCAAAAGTCATATCAATATATCCTATTACATATCTCACTCATACAACACTTGGAATATATAGATTAATACACAAATCCATGATAATGAAATATGTCTAAAAATGGCAAGTCAAATAGTAAAAAATACTTGGTTGTAAATAAATTTCAAAAATAAATTACATGTAAAGTAGTGTTATGCAACAAATACCCCTATATAAATACTATGCGATTCCTTAAACTGGGGAACGAGAGGTTTGCTCACCTTAATTGAAAGTGAGTATGGGGACTAACACGGCTCAAATGATGACTCAGGTTAACCCGACGATTATGCACCTTCAACTACGAACCTAAAACAAGTAAAATATAATTTATTAGACTCTACATGATATGCTCAGATAGAATTTTATGTCTTTTACTTAAGTTATTAATTAAACTTGTTTAAAAATGTCACTTTTCTATTATACATGAAATCATGAATCTGGTCCGTTTTTTATACCTTTTTTGTGACCATTTGACCAAGTTAAAATATTTTTCTAGACTAGCCCTTCAAATAGACTATTTTACAATGTTTTAAGAAAGTATATGAATTTCTGTGAATTTTATTAAGTAATTTTACTTGCTCATTAAAACACAACACGATATGTACTCAGTTTTGGGCTTATGAAAGTGATTCGAATAGCAAGTGGTCTAAATCAAAGTTTTGAGGGATAGGCCAGTGGGAGACTCAAGTTAACAACTAAAGCTAACTCCAATATCAGTTTTAAGTCACCAATTAAAAGTATAAATAAGTTGTAGTCTTGTGGAGTTGGGTATACAATTATGATAAAGTGACGGTTTTGACATTTCGAATTAAAATAGTTATGGAGGGTTTAATATTGAGTTTCTTTACACAAGGCTAATGGGATTTTGTAGATAAAATATATATCTAGCACTAAGAGTTGTAATTTTTGAAAAATCTCTTGTTATGACCAAGTTATGCACGAAATAAAATGACTTAACTTTCCTGAGTTATAAAGATGGATTTGACACCTGCGTTTAATTGACCAATTTAAATGACCAAATGACATGCTCTTTTTATAAAGTTATTGTTGTTGAATAGGTATTTCAAGGTACTTTATGTTAATAACCAAACTTGCTATAATACCAATTGTTGGCCTTTTTAACGGATCTATGATCTAACTTAGTCACAATATACCAAAAAAACAGAATGTGTAATTGCAACTATGAAATTCAAATGTTTTTATTAATCTATCATCATCTCTGTTTGTATACATGTTTTATCTATTTATACATAATAAAAAGGCATGTTTGAAGGGTTGTGATGGTTTGTTTGAACCAACTGATGTGTCCCTTAACGATAACTGCCATATAACTGCTTTTCTAACTAAGTATAACTGCCTTTGGTTCCAGCAGATTGGGATTAACCCAATAAATTTACATGATCATGTCCAACAAAACTCTGCATTATGCACCAAGTGACCCTAAATTAGTTAACCGTTATGTGTGTCAAACATGCCATGTTTTTACCATTTGGAACTTTCACTACTTAACATGCTAACACACATCCATTAGAGTTTCAAAAAAAGTTAAATTGGCAGATGACACCATGTACTCTTGAGTGCCATTTAACCTTCCTTAAGAACCAATCTTATGCAATGTTCTGCCACTAATCTCCCAACGGGAGTTGAGATCGAACCCACATCATCATCTCAAATACAGGACCTTCTTGACCAGGTCAATTGTGCTTTTGCACTGGAAGGATGGTGCCACCACGTCAACAATCTAGATAACATGTTGTTTGGTTTAGATCCAAGTTCAAAAAAATATTGTATCAATCTACTGAGTTAAGACACCATTAACCAAATGAATTGACAACCCCAGCTATTTTGAGTTTTTACTTTCCTTTTTTATGGATAATACATGCGTCGTCATGTGCCTAGATATATTAAATATTGTAAGCAGACAGTTCAGAAATTTCATGGCCGAGTTTGTTGTTGTATCTAATAAATTATTCCTTAAATTCAGGAAAATTATAAAGAGAGAGTAAGAGCTAGGGATGGCAACGGGTCTTTAGTGAACCCGTACCCGAAAAGAAAATAATATTACTACCTGAACCTGTATCCAAACCCGCGAACCCGCCCTCGAACCCGACCCAACCGGTTCGGGTTTTGGTTTTCCCCATCGGTTTCGGGTGCTTTTGCCATCCCTAGTAGGAGGCTAGGAGGTTGCAAGAGAGAGCAAAGCATGGATGCATGGACCAAACATAAAGAAACAAAAGCAAAAGAAAAATTAACGTCTGATCTCTTGGATTTGATGAATTTTGGACATGTAGTAGAGATGATACCTCCATCACGTTAAATCTACTCCAGATATAACCTCCCAAAAATGATTTTTATCTAATCAATTCTAGTACATTGTATATGGGCTATTAGGTTGAAAGGATCTTAGTTAATTGACTGTCATACTTATTAATTAGCACAATATCTTCTGTGGAAAATTAGAAGGGGGGTTGAATAGTTTTGTCAATTTTAAGTTAATTTCAAAAACTTTAGATTCGGTATTATGTGAAATCATATGGATGAAGAGAAAGTATAGATCTAATGGTAATGCAAGTAAATAAAGTAAAGTAAAGGATAGAAATGACACAACCGATTTATAGTGGTTCGGCTACAAGGACACCTTCCTTGCCCTACCCCATTCCCCGAGTTACCTACTCGATAATTCAAGCACTATGTCAACAAACTCCTTCAACTTGGTGGAGAAGCCTTCACAACGTTGCTTACACCTTTTTCCGGTACAAAACTAAATACTGAGTCCGTAACACGGTGGACCAAACCAACACGACTATTATACAACAACTATGTGAAATATCAAATACAAGATCTTTGCTACAGAAATATTGTAGAGGAACAAATCAATCAAGGACCCCTTGCTTGGATGACTTTTAGAATGCTCGTGATCTCGCCTTAGAGAAGGACCTATATGAGAATCACTAAAGAAAGATAGAAGAACAACTCTCTAGATCAAGTGATCTTTTGTTAGAAGAGAATGAGAGTATATGAGAGAGTTAGTAAGAAGAGGGGTGAGTTATAATGAAGAAATGGCTCTCTATTTATAGGCAAAACTTGCCATTGTTCCCCGGATCCCTCCCTTAAGGGATCCGTGGGACGCTCCTCTTTGCCCATGGGTTTTTTGGTTATGGGTCATGGGTCATGGGTTATGGGTTGGTCCATGGGTATTTCATTAGATACAATGTATCTAATAGATGCAATGCGTCTAGTCAAATGGGTATGGGTCAATACCATGGGTTATGGATATGATCCATGGGTTGTGATTTTTACCCATCCTAATAAACTATTACAACAAATGATTTATTACAAAAATTTGTATTAAATGACTATATGTAAATGCTTTACAAAAATAACATGTATCCTTATAATTTTACCTATGATAACATTATATTTGTTATCAACAAAACACAAAGAGATCGCAAAATATTAATAAACGTTTTTACGGTTTATTTGTATTAACAATCTCCCCCTTTTTGTTGATGACAAAATATAATGTTATGATGAGTAAAACTTAAGATTAGATGTATGTTTTGAAAGCCCTAAGTTTTACTTCTTCTCCCCCTTTTTGTCGAAACAAAAAGTTAACCTATCGAAGAAATAAAATGTGGAAAAGTAGTCCACGTATCGCTTACTCCCCCTTGACGGTAGCTCCCCCTAGTTTGGGGCGTCAAGTGAAGAAAAATTAAAAAAAATCCTACAAAGAAAAGTTTAGTAGTAACATGCATAAGAAATCTTATGATTGACAGGAATCAAGATTGGGAGCCAGGGTATGTAAACAAGGCCTTGTAATAAAACAACAAAATGTAGTAGTATTTATGCCACATACAAGCATGTAAAAGTAAGAACAAGACTTGTTCTAAAAGAAAATGACTCAAAAGGAAAAAATACTAAAAATAGAAAATAGTAATAATGATTCCTTCCATGTTTGCATAAGGTTATGGATGGAGGTTTTGATGAGTAATGATATTGATGCGATCAAGAATGAGGTTGAGTATGAATCGCATTTCTTCCTTAACTTCTATTGCAATATCCCTAGTGGATTGGCAATGTTCACAATGTAAGTGGTGTGGGTAATGAGTGCGGAAGTTTTTCGGGTTGTTTTGATTTGTGAGATGCGGATGATGTGGTGGAAAAATATGAAAATACGGATCAAAGTCTGGAATGTTTGGAAGTGGTGGTGGAAAAGAACCTAGATGTTCTTGTAGCTTAATTGGAGCTAAGGGTGGTGATGTTTCAAGGTCTTTGAAAATTGTGTTTGGAGAAGTGGGAGGTGTCAAAAAGGCTATTTCTTTTTGTTTTGGTTGTTGAGATCCTGTTGGAGTCTTAAGGAGTTCCAAAAGAGTGACTTTAGGTGGTGAGTTGATGGGTGATGAAGTTGGTGTACTTGTTGGTGATGAAGGAGGTGCTATAATGGAAGCATCTTGTGGTGAGTTAGTGGTTGGTGATGAGCCATTTGATGATAGATTTGCTAAGCAACACGTCCGGATGCTAATCCGTGCGGATATCCTAGATTTTGATTGTGGTATTTTGGAAGGTGGGAGGACAAAAGTTTGGATTTCTTGAAATGGATTGTTTGCACTAGGTGATTCATCAAAGTTGGAAGATCTTTTGAAATACATGGTGGTGTTTGTTTGTGAGGATGAGATGAATAGAAAGCAATGTTGGGAATCTTACTTATAGAAATAAAATTATGCATTGCAATGAATGCTTGACCCGAAATATGGATTAAGATCTAATGATTAGATATGAATTTAAGGCATGTGATCATGAGAAAACAAGCATTAAATCACGTACTCCAAAATAAAGTGAGAAAAATAGAAGTTAAAAATAGCTTCTGTCTCACGGATCCAACGGATCCTTCCCTTGAGGGATCCGTCCAGCATTAAGGCTGGGATCCGTGGTACTGGTGATTCAGGCAACTCAAAATTTTGTTTTTGGAATTTGTGCCTAGTGTGTGCCTATATGCAAACCATTTGGAGTTGCGGTTATCTCGACTCCTAAAAGGAAAGGAAAAATAAACTAGAAGTGAAAAAGCATACTATTATGTCAGATAACCCGAGTGCTCGTAATTCATTGTTGCTTAAATGAATGTACCCGAAAACACATATTAGTTATGTGTCCTCTTTAGCATTCAAAAGACATAAGATGCAATGAAAACGAGTTTTTACTTTGTATTAATAATGAAAAAGCAGTTTGTCCTAGACGTGAGAAATTGCTTTTGTGAAATTGATACAGGAAGAGGTATCATTTTTAGAAAACGTTTTGAAAAGAGCTTTTCTATGTGCGAATAAAAACGTTTTATCCTTTGAAAAGAAGATGTGTATGTAATTATGTGTTTGCAATTTGTACTTATTTTGAAAGAAAATAAGAAAAACTATGAGTTATAAGTGAAAAACTTATCTTGGGTTTTGAAAATTCCCGTATTGTTTGTGAGTTATGCTTGAAATAGAGATCATAGACTCAGAAAGAAGAAATCTATTGTTTACATACCTTGTAGAGTTAAAAAGTAAATTACGTCGATTGTTCCATGAGACCAAGACCAAGATGAAGTAGGTTGAATTGTTCCCGCTTCAACGGTTTGGTGAGGACGTCAGCTATGTTGTCTTCGGACGCTACCTTCTCAATAGAGATGTTCCCCTTTTGAACATTGTCTCTTAAGAAGTGATGAAGAATCTCTATATGCTTTGTGCGAGAATGTAATACCGGATTCTTGCTTAAATCGATGGCACCTTTGTTGTCACAAAGAATGGCTATGTCACTTACATGAATGTCGTAGTCAACTAACGCTTGTTTCATCCATAGTGCTTGTTGGCATGCTTTGCCGGCGGAGACATATTCGGCTTCGGTTGTTGATATTGCTAATGCCGTTTGTTTCTTAAAAAACCAAGATGTTAAAAAACATCCCATAAAAGTACATACCCACTTGTACTTTTCGGTCAACATAATCACCTGCATGGTCGAATCTGCATATACAATTGTTTCTACTCCCGTACCCTTAGGATACCGTAATCCTAATTGTGTTGTACCCTTAATGTATCTAAATATCCTTTTGATGGCTTCTAGATGTGATGTTTTAGGGTCTTCTTGAAACCTAGCACATAGACAAACACTAAATATGATATCCGGCCTACTAGCCGTGAGGTAGAGAAGACTACCAATCATGCCACGATATTTTGTGTTATCAACGGATTCGCCGTCTTCATCTTTTGTGAGTTTGGTGTCGGATGAAATTGGTGTCCTAATTGGTTTCGACTCTTCTAGACCGAATTTCTTTAACATCTCTTTTATGTATTTAGATTGATTAAAGAAGATACCATCTTCTACTTGTTTGATTTGTAGACCAAGAAAGAAACTAAGTTCTCCCATCACACTCATCTCGAACTCGTCATGCATGATTTTAGAGAAATCATCACACATGTCTTGACAAGTACATCCGAATATAATGTTGTCTACATATATTTGAACTATGATTATACGTGACTCCTTTTTCTTAGTAAAAAGTGTGTTATCAATTAACCCCATGGTGTAGTTATTTTTTATTAAGAATGACTTGAGTCTATCATACCAAGCTTTTGGAGCTTGTTTAAGACCGTAGAGGGCTTTCTTTAACTTATACACATTTTTAGGTTTTTCAAAATCGATGAAGCCCGGAGGTTGAGCTACATATACTTCTTCATTAATAAAACCATTTAGAAAAGCACTTTTGACATCCATTTGATAAAGCTTAAGATCATTAGCACAAGCATAAGCAAGAAGTATTCTTATAGTCTCTAATCTAGCCACGGAGGCATAGGTCTCATCAAAGTCTATTCCTTCTTGTTGGTTATACCCTTGGGCAACGAGTCTAGCCTTGTTTCTAGACACTACACCGTTTGCATCTAACTTGTTTTTATAAACCCATTTGGTTCCTATTATGGTTTGATTACTAGGTGGAGGGACAAGTGTCTAAACATCATTAGAAACAAATTGATTTAACTCTTCTTTCATGGCCATTACCCAAATTTCATCTTTTATGGCTTCTTGTTTATTCTTAGGTTTTATGGTTGAAACTAAACAAAATAGGCTACTTTGGTTTTGGACTTTAGACCTTTAAGGTTTTCGTTTAACTTTCCTATGACCTTATCTACAGGGTGATCTTTTGACTCTTTAATATTTATGAGTTCACTATTTGAAGGTTCTTCTTCTTCTTCATTTATCTTTTTCTTTATTACAATAGCTTCACTTTCAACAATCTCGTCATCGACAAGAGCTGGAGAGGGTTTGGGTGGACTTTCATCAAATTTTACATTTAATGACTCTTCTAACTTCATTGTTTCTTTATTTAATATGACGTAAGCTTTGCTATTAGGAGAGTAACTTAGAAAGATACCTTCTGTTGATTTAGGATCAAATTTTGTAAGGTAATCTTTAGTGTTAAGAAGAAAACATTTGCTATCAAAGACTCTAAAGTGATCTAACTTAGGCTTTTTGCCTCGAAGTAACTCGTATGGAGTTTTACCTAAAATTGGTCTAATTAAGACTCGATTAAGTATGTACGTTGAAGTATCAACGGCATTGCAGCAAAACTTTTGAGGTATGGATTGCTCATTTAGAATGGTGCGACTCATTTCTTGTAGGGTTCTATTCTTTCTTTCAACTACCCCATTCGATTGTAGAGTGCGAGGAGCCAAGAAGTTGTGAGTAATACCATTAGCATCACAAAAGGCTCCAAATTGCACTTCATTATCGAATTCCCTACCGTTATCCGTTCTAATAGACACCATAGGACTTCCTAGTTGTCCTTGGATTTTCTTGCTCAATATTTCAAAGTAATTAAACGTCTCAGTTTTGTTCTTTAAAAATTTAGTCCATGTGTACCTAGAGTAATCATCCACTATGACCAAAGTGTAGTAGTTCCCTCCATAACTTTGGATAGCGGATGGACCAAATAAATCCATGTGTAGTAAATCTAGACACTTAGTTGTAGACACCATGTTTTTAGCTTTGTGACTAGAATGGACTTGTTTTCCTACATTACAAGCATCACAAAAGTGATGTTCATATTTTAATTTAGGAAGATCTCTGACTAGATCTTTGGATGATAGCGATTGAAGAAGTCGCATATTGGCATGACCCAATCTTCGATGCCATAAGGTCAAAGTATCATCCATAGAAGTAAGACCAAGTTTGTCTTTAGGTTCATTACCAATTTTAATGACATAGACTCCATGTTTCCTAATTCCTCTTCCTATGGTTATGCCATTTTTTAATATCTTACTATCGGTTTCGGTAAAAAGTAGATTGCACTTTTCATCACATATTTGTCCTATACTTAAGAGGTTAAAGTTTAGGTTTTCTACGTGACACACATCGTTAATGGTTAGAGATTTGTTAGAAATCGTACCTTTACCGATGATTTTGCTTTTGCTATTTCCAAACACCACATTTCCTCCATTGAAGGATTCATATGTGGAGAATAGATCTTTATTGCTGGTCATGTGCCTCGTGCACCCGCTATCCTTGACCCATTCATCCGGATCTAGGTCGACCTTTAAGCACACCTAAGAAAGCAATTAACTCAAAAGTTTGGTCCCCATTTGTTCATGGGTCCATTAGTGTTAAACATTCCATTCATGTTAGACATGTATGGATAAGGTGAATATGCATTCCATGGTGTAAAGTTTTGAAATGGAAAGCCATTTTGCATATTTGGGTTCCATCCCATTTGATGGTTACTTCTCGGGTAAACATTATTAGGTCTCCTAGATGTGTTTGGTTTTGAAAAAGATTGAGTTTTGTTTCTTGCAAAAATTGGATTATATTTTGGGGGTGGTTGTCTAGTGGTAATATGAGTTGGTTTCTTCTTAATAACAATAACAAAATTAGTTCTAGAGGAAGAAGCTATGTTATTACCACTGTTTGCTTCAGCAGACCCATGGATCCCTGTCTGTACACTAGCCGGTTCCCTTTTTGTGGGAACCGTGGGATCCGCCACAACAGTGGCCTGGTTTTCTATTGCTTTTACGAATTGTGTTTCTTTGTTTTCACTAGTTGACGTATCAAGTTGCTGAATGCCTAAACCTTTTTGGTTGTTTCTAGTTTTAACACTATCTAGTATCATATCTAAAGTATTAGTACTCATTCTAGCAATCTTAGAATCTAGTTGATCAACTAGTGTTCGAAGTTGACCGCAAAGTTCACATTCGCCACTTGCTATTTTACCCTTTTCTAGAAGTTTCAATTTTGCTTTAAACTCTATGACTTCCTTATCTAAACGTTGGTTTTGATTTTTCAAAAACTTTTTTTTGTTAATTACTTTTAAGCTAATTCTGCAAAGTTTGTCATATTCATTATGCAATGAGTCATCATCTAGTGATGAGCTACTATAGTATTTGTGACATACATCGTCATTTTCCATGAGACAAATTTCTTTGCCCTCCTCCTCGCTCATTCCCCACGAGTCGCTCACGAATGCCTTTTGATCATCCCGTTTGGGACACTTACTAATAAAGTGGTTTGGGTCCCCACATTTAAAGCAAGCACGATCATCCCTTGGATTTTCGTCCTCTTTGCTTTTCCGGAATCCTTTCTTGTCGTCATACCGTTGTTTGACGTATCTTCCCTTCCTTCTAAAGAACTTTTTAAAGTCCCTTACCGCCATGGCATACTCCTCGTCGTCACTATCCGAAGAGGAGTTCTCTTCATCGCTTGAGACCTTTTTGGCTTTAAGGGCAAGAGATTTGTGTTTCTCTTTCACCTTTGAGGCTTCGGAATCTTTAGCAAGGACAAGCTCATAGACTTTTAAGTTTCCTATGAGTTCATCATGGGTAAGGATTGTCAAATCTTTTGACTCTTCGATTACCGTCACCTTGGATCTCCACTTGGATGGAAGTTCCCTTAGATATCTCCTAACATGGTTACGGCTAGAAAAAGATTCATCAAGTGCTTATAAAGATGTAATAATAGTATTAAAATTAGCAAAAGAATGATCTATAGTTTCCTCATCCGATATTGAAAATTATTCATATTGTTGAACAAATAAATCAATTTTATTATTTTTAACTTGTTGATTACCTTGATGAGTTACAACTAAAGAATTCCAAATTTCTTTAGAGGTTTTAAGCATAGAAATTCTTTCGAATTCCTTTTTGGGTAAAGCATTATATAAAACCATTTTAGCTTCACTATTTTTGGAAAGCTTTTTCTTCATGTCATCGTTTAGTTTATCATGAGGTATGTTAACTAAATTTCCTTTATCATCTTTTGAGGTAGCTTCAAAATCGCCTTCAACAATAATGTACCAAAGATCAATATCTTTAGACTTCACATACGTTTCGAATCTATTTTTCCAATATATAAAACCATTAGTTTCAAGTAGTGGTGGTCGTTGCATAGATTGCCCTTCCTTGTAGTTTTCAGAACCTATAGAGATCGAAAAGTTTTTAAAATATGGTTTACTTTAAAACTTTTATAAACTTAGCTCTTGATGACAATTGTGGAAAACTAGAAGAGGGGGGGGGGGGTTGAATAGTTTTGCCGATTTTAAGTTAATTTCAAAAACTTTAGATTCGGTATTATGTGAAATCGTATGGATGAAGAGAAAGTATAGATCTAATGGTAATGCAAGTAAATAAAGTAAAGTAAAGGATAGAAATGACACAACCGATTTATAGTGGTTCGGCTACAAGGACACCTTCCTTGCCCTACTCCACTCCCCGAGTCACCTACTCAAGAGTTCAAGCACTATGTCAACAAACTCCTTCAACTTGGCGGAGAAGCCTTCACAACGTTGCTTACACCTTTTTCCAGTACAAAGCTAAATACCGAATCCGTAACACGGTGGACCAAACCAACACGACTATTACACAACAACTATGTGAAATATCAAATACAAGATCTTTGCTACAGAAATCTTGTGGAGGATCAAACCAATCAAGGACCCCTTGCTTGGATGACTTGTAGAATGCTTGTGATCTCGCCTTAGAGAAGGACCTATATGAGAATCACTAAAGAAAGAAAGAAGAACAACTCTCTAGATCAAGTGATCTTTTGTTAGAAGAGAATGAGAGTATATGAGAGAGTTAGTAAGAAGAGGGGTGAGTTAGAATGAAGAAATGGCTCTCTATTTATAGGCAAAACTTGCCACTATTCCCCGGATCCCACGGATCCCTCCCTTAAGGGATCCGTCTAGTGTAAACCTAGGGATCCGTGGGACGCTCCTCTTTGCCCATGGGTTTTTTTATTATGGGTCATGGGTCATGGGTTATGGGTTGGTCCATGGGTATTTCATTAGATACAATGTATCTAATAGATGCAATGCATCTAGTCAAATGGGTATGGGTCAATACCATGGGTTGTGATTTTTACCCATCCTAATAAACTATTACAACAAATGATTTATTACAACAATTTGTATTAAGTGACTATATGTAAATGCTTTACAAAAATAACATGTATCCTTATAATTTTACCTATGATAACATTATATTTGTTATCAACAAAACACAAAGAGATCGCAAAATATTAATAAACGTTTTTACGGTTTATTTGTATTAACATCTTCTTTATGGGTAGAATCTATATT
Source organism: Chrysanthemum makinoi (assembly GCA_910596185.1). Taxonomy (NCBI): domain Eukaryota; kingdom Viridiplantae; phylum Streptophyta; class Magnoliopsida; order Asterales; family Asteraceae; genus Chrysanthemum; species Chrysanthemum makinoi. The sequence goes on from OU343218.1 coordinate 176,573,010, forward strand.
TGCATGGTGAGTAACAAAGATTGTTAAAACTTCATACTGAACTTTTCCTAGATAGTTAGCCATCCATATAATTAAAATGTTGATGCTTCAAGTCTTATATATGTGTATCCGGATTTCATAAGAATAAAGTTAGACTATATATTATGCGTGTATCTTTGTCTTAAAAAACCTTAATGATGACTTAAGACCTCCAGTTTCATAAGATAATATGTAATTACTATCAGTTAATCATTGAAGATGTTGTTAAAAATAAAACAAAAATTTAATGTATTGACCTTGAGTTGAAACCTTACAAGAAAATAATGGTATCTACTTGTAACTTGTTCAACCTAATACTAAAATTTCCATGTTAAGCTATAAGCACCATTGCATAAAAGTAATAAGAAACACCATTTGTTATATTCTAATGAATGTAATAGCAGTATGACCGCACGATGCTGCGGCCATAAGTCAAGAAAAGTATAACGATGAGTTAAGAAAAAGTATAGCGATGAGATTGTAGGTGATATTGTGAAAGTAACAACAATGCCGCTTCTTAATATTGCAAAATAGATGATAATCGTTTGTAATCTCTGATCCTTAAGGGTTTTTAACGAGCAGGGTCTTACGATCCTTGGTTTGTTTTAGGGTTTTGTTTTCATAGTCGGCTAGGGTTTGTTTGACAATCCTGAAATATCTATTCTTATATATTGTTCTTGGGCTCCATTAATAATCTTGACGTTTCAGTTCCGGTTTATCATGTAAGATCTTGTGATGTTCGGCTATAAACCCTAAATTTATATTAGGGTTTCTCTGTTTTGAATATTTGACGCATTGTGCTTCTTGGTTTTCGTTGTGGTGAATGGTTTGAGTATGAAGTCTGGATTTTTGGATCTGGGAGGGATAGGTGGCAACCATAAGATAAAAATGGAAAGATGGTCACAGCTGTGTCAAGTTCTAGTATTGGCAACCTTGCTGATGATGTTGCTTTTCCTACTCTTAGTAGTCATGTTGCCAGTATTCGAAACATGGATGATACTACCATAAAGGTTGCTGAAAGTGATCAGGTACCTAACAATGAAACAATGAATACTACAGAAACTGATGTTATGTCCTTTGGTACTGAACTGTCGACTGCTACGAATGTTGTCACACCACGCTAATGCGGAAACATAAAATGTAACAATTCAAGGCACTAGCATAAACTCATAAAACATACCATACATAATTAATATTTAAAAGAAATCCCAAAATACAATATTTTTTCCAAAATACAAGTTTCAACATAACCATCAAATAAGTTTAAAGACATAAGTTCTTGAAAGATAATTAATTTTTTTGAGACAAAACGACACAAAAGATTTCGATGCAAGTGCCTTCACAAATGCCTTACTAACGATCACCTGTAATGCATGAGAAAAACAGTCAACTATGAAAATAGTTGGTGATTACACATATTTTATATAATATGAAAACTTTTTGAAAGAAGTTATCATGGCAAAAGTCATATCAATCTATCCTATTACAAGTCACACTCATACAAAACTTGGAATATATAGATTAATACACAAATCCATGATAATGAAATATGTCTAAAAATGGCAAGTCAAATACTAAAAAATACTTGGTTGTAAATAAATTGCAAAAATAAATTACATGTAAAGTAGTGTTATGCAACAAATACCCCTATATAAATACTATGCGATTCCTTAAACTGGGGAACGAGAGGTTGGCCAACCTCTAATAGCGCTATCTATAATACTTACACCTGTAGACAGGGGCACACGAACATTGTGTAACAATTGCAGTACGGTCGATTGCCCAAGGGGGACTAACAATGCGACGGGGTACGTACGGTACGACTCTCAAGGTATTGGTATCTTACACATCCAACAATAATATTTATACTATTTTGCAAATTTCTAATATACGAATCTGAATTTACTCAAAGTATTTTATGTCTTAAAAATAATATGCAAGTCTAAATTTTATCAAGTCACACGTATATAAAAAATAATACGCAATTCAAAAAAATAATACAGCCAAGATTTTAGTCCAAATAATAAGAAAAACGTAGTAAAAATTGTAAAAATGTGGACTGTGATTTCTCACCTTAATTGCAAGTGAGTACGGGGACTAACACGGCTCAAATGACGACCCAGGTTAACACGACGATTACGCACCTTCAACTACGAACCTAAAACAAGTAAAATATAATTTATTAGACTCTACACGATATACTCAGATAGGATTTTATGTCTTTTACTTAAGTTATTAATTAAACTTGTCTAAAAATGTCACTTTTCTATCATACATGAAATCATAAATCTGGTCCGTTTTTTATACCTTTTTGGTGACCATTTGACCAAGTTAAAATATTTTTCTATACTAGCCCTTCAAATAAATTATTATACCATGTTTTAAGAAGGTATATAAATTTTTGTGAATTTTATTAAGTAATTTTACTTGCTCATTAAAACATAACACGATATGTACTCAGTTTTGGACTTATGAAAGTGATTCAAATATCAAGTGGTCTAAATCAATATTTAGAGGGATAGACCAGTGGGAGACTCAAGTTAACACCTAGAGCTAACACCAATATCAGTTTTAAGTCACCAATTAAAAGCATAAATGAGTTGTAGGCTTGTGGAGTTAGGTATACAAATTTGGAAAAGTGACTTTTGACACTTCGAATTAAAATAGTTATGGAGGGTTTAATATTTTCTTTATACAAAGCTAATGGGATCTTGTAGATAAAATATATATCTAGCACTCAGAGTTGGAATTTTTGAAAAAGATCTTGTAATGACCAAGTTATGCACGAAATAAAATGACTTAAGTTTCCTGAGTTTCAAAGATAGAGTTGACACCTGAGTTTAATTGACCAATTTGAATGACCAAATGACATGCTCTTTTTATAAAGTTATTATTGATGAATATGTATTTCAAAGTACTTTATGTTAATAACTAAACCTGCTCTGATACCAATTGTTGGCCTTTTTTACGGATCTATGATCTAACTTAGTCACAATATACCAAAAAACAAGAATGTGTAATTGCAACTATGAAATACAAATGTTTTTATTAATCTATCATCATATCTGTTTGTATACATGTTTTATCTCTTTATACATAATGAAAAGGCATGTTTGAAGGGTTGTGATGGTTCGTTTGAACCAACAGATGTGTCCCTTCAGGATAACTGCCATATAACTGCTTTTCTAACTAACTATAACTAACTAAACTGCCTTTGGTTCCAGCAAATTGAGATTAACCCAATAAATTTACATGATCATGTCCAAAAAAACTCTACATTATGCACCTGGTGACCCTAAATTAGTTAACCATTATGTGTGTCAAACATGCCATGTTTTCACCATTTGGAACTTTCATTACTTAATATGCTAACACACATCTATTAGAGTTTCAAAAAAAATCAAATTAGTAGATGACACCATGTACTCTTGAGTGCCATTTAACCTTACCTAAGAACCATTCTTATGCAATGTTCTGCTACTAACCTCCCAACGGGAGTTGAGATCGAACCCACACTATCATCTCAAATATAGGACCTTCTTGACCAGGTCAATTGTGCTTTTGCACTAGAGGGATGGTGCTACCACGTCAGCAATCTAGATAACATGTTGTTTGGTTTATATCCCAGTTCAAAAAAATATTGTATCAATCTACTGAGTTAAGACACCATTAACCAAATGAATTGACAACCTCAGCTATTTTGAGTTTTTACTTTCCTTTTTTATGGATAATACATGCATCGTCATGTGCCTAGATATATTAAATATTGTAATCAGTCAGTTCAAAACTTTTATGGCCAAGTTTGTTGTTGTATCTAATAAATTATTCCTTAAATTCAAGAAAATTATAAGAATAGAGTAGGAGCCAAGGAGGTTTCAGGAGAGAGCAAAGCATGCTTGCATCGACCAAACATAAAGAAACAAAAGCAAAAGAAAAATAAATGTCTGATGTCTTGGCTTTGATGAATTTTGGACATGTAGTAAAGATGAGACCTCCATCACGTTAAATCTACTCCAGATACAACCTCCCAGAAATGATTTTTATCTAATCAATTCTAGTATATTGTATATGGGCTGTTTGGTTGAAAGGATCTTAGTTAATTGATTGCCATACTTATTAATTAGCACAATATCTTCTTTATGGGTAGAATCTATATTTGTATGATGAGCAACAAAGATTGTTAAAACTTCATACTGAACTTAGCCTATATAGTGGTAGCCATCTATATAACTAAAATGTTAATGCTTCAAGTCTTATATATGTGTGTCCGTATTTCATAAGAATAAAGTTAGACTATATATTATGCGTGTGTCTATGTCTTAAAAAAACCTTAATGATGAACTTAAGACCTCCGATTTTATAAGATAATATGTAATTACAATTAATTAATCATTAAAGATGTTGTTAAAATAAAACAAAAAATTAATGTATTGAATTTGAGTTGAAACCTTACAAATTCAACAAGCTCATGGTTCCAACAAGCTCACGGTTCCAAATAAGTAAACACATACCATTTAACACCTTAATCAAATATCGCAAATTTAATATTAGCAATAACAAATTCAACTCATATATTTCAACACATTTTCAAACAATAATCAATAAACTAAATACAACTAAGCCTAACCAAAATATAAAAACAACAATTGCAAATACATAATAACATCCATTTATATTCATAAAGTGACCAGAAGTTCAGACATCAAGATCATTAAACTTGATAGCCAGAAAAAGTAACTAGATCAGACCCCATACATAAATACAGACTTCACAAAATTTAAACCATTTAAATACACCATTTGCTCAAAAGATCTGCGCTGGAACTACCCAAAGTTTGACACAACCTGAACGTAACTAAACTTAACATCTAAAAAGCATACACAACTACCCACAAAAGATACCCAAAATACCAACAACACAAACCACATCAAATCTCCATTGCTTCCAGCTTCTTGATAAAAGAGAGTAACTCACCAAGGCGCACATGATTTTTGGTAACACTAACCAGCAACCTAGGAACTTCAGCCAAATCCTCAGTTTGCATACGTAACATATCATAAACATTTCCAAATACAAATCTGATCCACAAAGCTCCAGCTCTGCTATCAACTTATCCCTAACCTCCGAAGCTTTTTTCCTCAAATCTTCTTCCTCACGAAATGTGGCTTCAAGTTCTTGACGATAGTGTACAAGCATCATATCTTTTACCAACCTATAATTAGCAGTACTTGCTAATTCATCACATAGAACAACACGGTTGCCCATTATCTTGATAAAAAAAAGTTATGTATGTGTTCTTTTTCCCTTTGTAGGTATGAAGAAAAATATAAGATAAAAGAGATACAATGGTGATAACGCTCAGATTGTACATATTTTCAGTAGCGTTATTCGTGCTTTTATATATGTTATTTTGTTATATTCATATGTTTTTAATGCTTAATCGTATCAAAGAACGTTTGTCTAGTATATGTAACCAAGTGCAGGAAAACGAAAGGAAAAGTAAAAGAATATTAGATAAAAGAAGATTTTCGTTTCAGTGAGGCATGTCAAGCACGGTTCAGCATTCCAAGTATCAAAGAAGATCAAGTTTGAATGAAGAATCATGTGCCACGAGCTAGAATCAAGCAAAAGTCTAAAATCCATCTGATCAGGAAGACCAGCCGATCGGTTGCAGCCCGCAACCGATTTGGTTGGAAGCTTTTGGGAAGCCTGTTGAAGAAGGACCAGCCGATCGGTCGCTGCCCGCAACCGATTCAACTGGAGAGCTGTCAAGAAGACCAGCCGATCGGCTGGACAGTAAACCGATCGGCTAGGGAGTCCTGGTCTGCTATTTCTTCATCATTAAGATTCCTAACTTGTATCCAAACATTTCTAGGTCCTTCCTTGGTGTATTCTAGTCCCTTCCAAGCTCCTTGGAGGCCAAGTTCAACATTTATGACCCTAGGCCTTGGGATTAGTATAAATAGAGCCCTCTTGTGATCATTTGAGAACACAAACTTCAACACAACTCTCTACTCATCAAACCCATCTCTAATAGATCGTAAATTCGTCATTAGAATTCTAGGAAAGTTTGGAGGTCCAAGAAGTCAACATTTGGAGGTCAAACCCCCGAGAAGTCAACACCAATACTTTGGGAATCATTACTCAATTATTTGTAATCTTATTCTAATCATTGTAAGACTCTTAATCATGTTTTCTAATGTTCAAAGTTCTGAGTTTATGTTTATGTTTGCTATGAGTGGCTAGTTTCTTTATGCACTTGCTTAAACAATGTTAATTATCAAATGATTAGTTTATGATTGTGTTAACATGTTTTAATTCAATTTCAAGTTGATTCTAAGATCCAATTGTGCTTAAGTTTCATAGTGACATTTGTTAATCAAGATTGGCTAGTTGTTAGTAATTGTAAAAGGTCGAAGGAACTTATTGTTGTTCAATTAGTTATAATCATTTTGTCTATGGATGATTGTTTTTACCTATTATTCTTGATCAAACAAAGAAACTAAAGTTTGGTTGTAATAAGATCGCTTTTTGATTATCAAGTTGGATTAATTGGAAACATCTAAAAGGTCGTAAGATTAGTTGTTTACAATCAATTGTGACCCTTTGTCTATAATCGGTTACCTTTTGCATTGACCATTTCTTAAGCAAATTTGGTAAGGCAAATGGATGTTTTTGTGTTCAAGTTTATGAATGTAAACTTATGAAACTTGAATTGATCTTGAATTGATTGGTTAAACTTAATGCTTGTTTTTATAAACTAAAATCTTGATGAAGGTTTAACTTGTAAGAACAATAGATTAGTACACCAACTAATTATCATAACAAACATGTTAAGAAGATGTTAACACAATCATACTACTCAAGGATAAGAAACTAGTTTAAGCAAGTGTAGTTTTAATTATTTAAATTTCATTATATCAATTTTCGTTATTATTTACCTTTTGGATAGCTATAGTAGATTTTATACTTGTTTTCTTGATTCACTCACAAATCCCTGCGAACGATCCTGACTTACCATCACAATTGCTATAACGGACGAGTGCACTTGCTCGTATGTGTTATTGGTAGAATTGGTAAATCATCTTTTATAAATATAAAACTTGTACACACGTAGCACATGAAATGGTTTTATATAAGAACAATGATGAAAAAAAATCATGTATCATCGAGACACACAAAACTGAACAAGAAATCATGATGTGAAACCTTTACCTATGAACAACCATCATATCAAAACAGTTGAGAAAATATCCTTGCACACAAACAAAAAAAGTCTCACTTCTATACCCATTATATATATATATTAATGCGAGAGTATGAAATGGCGACCATATGTGTCGTTTAGGGCTCTTCCGGTTTTCTTCAGCCCAATTCCTAGGCCCATGACTTTCAGTCGGCGTTGTTACTTTCTTCTCATATACGTGTCTTCACTGCTAATACGTGGCGCCATACTCTCTATTTCCATTCTCAAGAATCGACGATTCAATCTCATCATCATCTTCAATCTCATCATCATCATCATCATCACTGCTGTACGCTTCACTTTTGATTTTGGAACTGTTGCGCTATCTTTGGTTTTTTGGTAGCCATAGACGTTAATACATCAAATCCGAGGTCGTTTTAGGGTCCGTTTGGTTGAGGTGGTTTGATAATGGTTTTGGGTTGATGGTGAAAAATAGATGTTTGGTTTGAACTTGTGGGTCCCTTGATTGAGGATGATAGAAGAATATCAGGCGTGTGTAAATCCCTACTAGTATGCCAACATTATAACTTGGATTGACTTTTAAAATAATTTTTCTTTGTCCTTTAGCAATAAAATGTGGGCTCTACTATTTTAATCAATGTTTACACCCTTTTCTATATTTTAAAATAACATTTTTCATTTATTTACTACTCCATCCGTCTCATATTTATAGTCCACATTTCCTTTTTGAGTTGTCTCAAATTAATTGTCCACTTACCTTTTTAAGTAAAAACTAAAGAATATAGTGAAGGAATATTCCATTTAAGTGGTTGAAAATTAATATTGCCCCACTTTTATTAAACTTTGTGTTTTCTCTCTCATGACAATAATTTTGAGACTGAAAAAGTATTAAATTTAATTACAAAACAAATAATATTTTATACAATTATAATTTTTCTCTCTCATCATTTAATATCAAATCCTAACCCGAATCCAAATCTAAATCCAAAACCTAATCCCGTCAACGAACCAAACGAGCCCTTAGTGTGGGTTTTTCTCGCTAAAATTCTTGAGCTATTTTGATCCATCTCGAGCGATCCGCCTGGCATGTTGTCCGGTATAAGATTCAAGATTCAAGATGTGTGTTTGTTGTTCATGTACCACAGCTAGATGTAAGTTTTAATTCTTTTGAATTTTTTTTGGTTAGGTATAATCTAGAGTTTTACGGGGTTTTGGTAGCTTTTAGTTAAATAGTCTTTGGGTTAATTGTAACTTTTGATTATGTAACAAATTCAGCTGTTATGAAGTTTTAATTTTAGGTATTTATTTGGTGTGAAATAAGAAAGTATCAATAGATTGCTAATAGTAAGGTATGTGGAGTTGTCTATGCTAAACTGCTTATTTAAGAAATAAGCAGTTTTGATATGCGATCACAAACTCCTGCTGAAAGACCATTTATTTGTTTTGTTGGTTTTGTTTGTGTCATTTTGGTTACAAACTTTATGAGACAGCTTTGGAACGAGGTTTAATAAATGGAGCTGAATTGAGGATTTCAGGCGAAAGGTTATGCAGGTAACATTTATTCTTTGGTGTTGATTCCGTATGCTATTGGTCTTTGGGATTTTTCGATTTACGGTTATATTCTTTGTATTTACAGGATTGTCCAATCAGGTCTTTTGAAGATGGCGTCACGTCTTTAAGGGTTGGTAGTATCCTTCTTGATCTTTAGCGGCAGACTAAACTCATACGAGTATCTATGTGATCTTCTTTATAGTGCAATATTCATTGTAAGACCATACTCACCATTTCCTTTTGCTTTATACAGTTTATACTTTTCACATCTGTTTCGCTTATTACTTTTAAAAATTTCAATCAGGGAAAAAATAACAAGAAATTTTTTTTTGGTGCAAAAGGTGAATTATATTATATACTCCAACTTTGTACAAAGAAATATAACATAAGCTTTTGGACATACCCAAAAACAGGCTTACATCCAACTATACTTCCTAGTTTAAACCATAATAGCCATGAAAATCAAAGCTAAACTGAAACCAGAAACTGACTATACTCAAACTATCTACAATTCAACAACTGAGATAAGACTGCAGATACAATCAGAACCTTCAAATATTCACCTTTTTATGCACACCAAGACCATCTAGCTACATTTCCAACACACTTTCCACCTACATCATTCAACCTGCCACCACAATGACATAGGCAGAGAAGTGATTGGCTTCACTAGGCATCCATAACCTCTCCACTTTAGGGGCTATACCAATTGTGCTACATTTCCATTTACTACAATGGCTTCACATAATTGGGAACACACACCCTACAGTGAGTACCAACCATTCCTCCTTGGTAGTGTATAGATAAGACCAAGTAGGTTCATCTTTCACTCCTCACTATTCCTATCTCCATACACTGCCCACCAAAGCTACTTACCCTTCACACATTGGAAACCTACTTTATGATTTTTAGTAAACTATTCATCTAGAAAGCATGTTAATGGCAAGTTCCAATTACCTAACAAAGGCCTATCAGGACTGCCATTAAGGCTTAATAGAAGCATAGCTTATAAAAACCAAATTACAAGGCCATCAACTGTAGTAGCTTTTAAGAATAGACTTCAAGATCATGAGAAAGATCTGAATCTATATGGTAAAACCATCAAGTTTGCAGGCACACATGAAACATTCTGCATATACCATGGGAGATGATGAAAAGTAGCAAACATCTTAATACCATCAGCCCAAAAAACCAGCTACTGAAACAAGCCATCTGGACTATACCACCCTTAAACAACACTTATCAAAGCTCTCAATTTAAGACTTATTGCATACAATACCCCAATCCTTTTCCACAAGTCTAACAGCAGCACTATTTTTAACTTTGAGACTCATGAGCTTAAGTTTGACATTTTCAATAACACTTTTTGCCACATCAGCAGGCTCCTTCTTCTCTTCCCTAAAAATTCTACAATTCCTCTCATACCAAATGCTGTATACACAAGCAGCAAAACATAATCTCAAAACCACACTACCAATATTATTACCCATATCACCATTGCCAAGGTCATGAACAGTATCATCCCATGTATTTTGATGACTATGAATTTTTGCCCTGCTCTTAACCTGATCCCATACACCCTTAGAGAACTTGCAATTAAAGAATAGATGGTCCATGTCTTCAAAATCTTGCAAACACAGATAACACCTATTCACATAATGAATACCCCATTGTTGTAATCTATCTTGAGTAGTAAGTCTCCTTCTTATTGCTAACCAAAGAATAAATGCATTTTTGGGAATGCATTGAGAAAACCATACTAGCTTCCACCAATATACTTTAATGCCATTCTGTCTTAAGTCCTTGTACACATTGCTGACAGCAAACTCTTTTTCCATTCCATTATTATCCTTGTATACCACCCAATCATCTTTTCCATTATCAATCTTAAGTTCACTGATACTAGTAACATTACTGAATTTATTATACCACTCAATTGGCCAAATCCATTTGTCATCACTAATCATATCATGAACACATAAGTCAGCAGCCAGCCTTGCATCATATAGGTCTCTATTAGTTATGATTTGACTTAAAGGACCAAGAGCACTCCAATTCTCAAACCACATAGAAGTATTCGTTCCATTGCCAATTTTATACACAATACTCTCCCTAATTCTGTTCCTAACTTTCAAAATATTTTTCCAACCCCAACTATCATTGATATCAGGCTCAACATTCCAAAAATTCTTCCTCTCAACTTCACAAGATGAATCCATCTCACCCACAAAGTATCTGTTTTGGTAGCAATGTTCCATACATGCTTAGATAAAAGAGCTTCATTCAGTGTATTGAGATTTTTGAGCCCCAAGCCTCCTTGATCTTTTGGCATACACACATTACTCCAAGCAACCTTACATTTCCCTTTTGAAGAGTTGCCTTGATTCCATAAGAAGTCTTTCAACAGCCTATTAATATCCTTAATCACTGACATTGGAAGCAAGAAGACTGAAGCCCAATACACATGAATTAATTCCAGAACAGCTGCCACAAGTTCAAGTCTACCAGCATAGGACAAGCTTTTGTTCTTCCAATTGGTCACTTTATTCTTGATTTTATCCAGAAGACTCTTACAATCACTTATACCAAGCCTTTTAGAAATGAGAGGAACACCAAGATACTTGACTGGAAGTTTACCAATCATCAAAGGGAGAACATTAAGGATTCCTTGAACTTCATTTTCTGGCATGCTACCAAAAAAAACAGTGCTTTTGGATAGGTTTGGCAGAAGACCAGAGCATGAACTAAATTCCTCAAGAGCTTCCTTAATAATCATGACTGAGGACACATCACCATGACACATAACAAGTAGATCATCAGCAAAGCACACATGAGTTAATTCCATTTCCTTACATCCAAAATGAAACTGGAACTCATTACTTCTGTTAACTCTTCTTTTCAGCATCAAAGTAAAAACCTCCATGATCAGGGTAAACAAGTAAGGAGAAATTGGATCACCTTGTCTTAGACCTCTAGCCCCTTTAAAGAAACCCACTCTCTCACCATTCACATTAATGGTAAAAGCAGTAGTGGTGACACATTGCATAATCCATTCAACCATTTTCTCATGAAATCCAAAATCCACCAAAATTCCTCTTAAAAAACTCCAATTAACTGTATCATATGGTTTTTGGATATCAATTTTGAAAGAAACCCTTCTTGGACCATTCTTCCTATTGTACCCTTTCATAATCTCCTGAGTAAGTAAGATGTTATCATGAATTTGTCTTCCAGGAATAAAAGCACTTTGGTTACAAACTAACCAAGCTTATTCAAAACAGGTTTAATCCTATTAGTAATGATCTTACTAATACATTTATAGAAGACATTGCAGCATGCTATAGGCCTGAAATCAGTAACTTTGTTGGGGGTTTGAATTTTAGGAATTAAAGAAATTAGAGTAGCATTAAGTTCACCTAGCAGCTTCCCATTTTCAAAGAACTCCTTAACAAAGATTGCCAACATCAGATCCAACAATGTTCCAGGCTTTTTTAAAGAAAGCAGAAGAGAAACCATCAGGACCTGGAGCCTTTGAATCATCAATATCAAACATTGCTTTTTTAATTTCATCCTCAGAAATACTACCAATCATGCTTCTAGCTTCTTCCTCACTCAGCTCAATAGAAAACAGATTATCAGGATCCAACTCTACAACCTGATGGGTTGTCCCCAAAAAATTAGAGAAATGCTTGACAAACTGTTGAGCAACTTGGTTTCCTTCATGACTCACACCTTGATTGTCACACACAACATGAACTTTGCTTTTGTTAGTTCTTCCTCTTAACACTTTGTGAAAAAAACTAGTATTCCTATCACCTTCACTCAACCATTTAATTTTAGCTTGTTGAAAAAGGAATTTCTCCTCATCAGCTTCAGCTTCTAAAAATTCCTCAAGTAAAGCAGCTTCCTCTACTCTCAATTGTTTGTCCATTGGAGTTTTATCAATCTTCATTTGAATATCCTTTAATTGATCTCTGATTTTAACCACCCTTTCATAGATACTACCCTTCTCAAAGCTCAAGTTATTCAAAGGATGCTTCAACAATTTCAATTTCTTCACCACTTGATACATGTAATATCCATCAATCTTATTATCCCAAACACTTTTGACAGTATTAAGAAACTCCACCTTATCTGTAACAAAATTGGCTAACCTGAAAGCCTTCTTTTTCTTTTTCACATTTGTGGGTACACACATAATAGCAAGGCTATGGTCTGATGTATGGAAGAAAAATAGCATGGCATTGAGGGTACTTAGTGATAAACTCATTGTTAGCCATAATTCTATCCAGCTTTTTCAAAATACCAGTATGATCACCTTCTTTAGCTTTGTGAAGATTCTTTGTCCAGGTATAGTAGAGACCAGAACTGCATATATCAGCAACTTCAATCTGATTCTTGCATTCCTGGAAATCAGTCATATCAGCAGTCATTCTTGAACCACCACATGTATGTTCATTTGGATTGAGTGTAACATTCATGTCTCCAGCAATACTCCATGGGAAACCATTCACAAAGGTACTATCTCTTTGTAAGGCTTGCCAAAGATCTTTCCTCTCTCCTCCTGAATTGGCAGCATAAACAAAACTAAAATAGCTTTTGAAATTGCAAGATGGAGCAGTAATGATACAAAATACAGTTTGATGGTTCGTTCAAAATCTGAATTTGAACATCATCCCTATCCCATCCTAAAACAATTCTACACCCTTTAGAACAGAATTGCATATTAGAGACCCATTCCCATCTATTAAACATACTATCACAAACTACATTCAACTTGTTATTCTTTAATCTAGTTTCCAAAATAGCACAAATTTTAAGATTTTCTTCCCTTATAAGATTTAGGACTTCCCTTTGCTTGTCAGAAGTTCCCATTCCTCTAATGTTCCAGATACCAATTTTGAGCTCCATATCAGACATCAGTTAGCACCTTGCTACCTTTGCCATTCACCTCCACATTCTTCATCACATTAGCTATACCACTAGTGCTTTCAAAAACATCTTCTTCCACAACAATATTCTTATTCTTCTGTGTGTCATTCAATCTAATTTCCTCTTCTTTATCATGATAGTACTTAATCATGTCTTCAGTCCATTTGCTCCGTTCTGATGCAGTGGGTTGCAACTTCTTATTAATGAATTCATTAACAACCTTTTTTCCTTGAGCCAAGTTGTTCTCTTGTAATTCATCATCAGGAAGAGATTCAAGAGCTGAAAACTTGTTAGCTGTCCTCTTGATTGCTTCTAAGTCTTTTTCATTCACATTCCATTGCTTTTTATTCCCAATTCGACCACTCTGATCTTCCACATTCACCACATTATTAGTACCATGTTGCTTCTTTCTCACTCTTGTTTCTTGAAACCAGTATTAGCATTCTTACCACCTTCCTTATTTTGCCCTTGCCCCACATTATCATTCTTTTGAATAGCAGCATTTTTGTAAGAATTGGCTGGATGTCTATGAACAAACCTTCTATCTTGATTACCCTGCATACTTTCCTTTTGATTATCCACACCTTCCTTTTTTTTAGCATTCCTTTCCTGTTCACTTACTTTATTATTATCCACACCTTCCTTTGTTTTAGTATTCCTTTCCTTCTCCAATTCATCAGTACTCTTGGGCCTAATAGTACATCTTATAAAATCATGACCAAACACTTTGCAATGTTCACATACAGGTGGCCTCCAATCATACACAACTTTTACATTTTTAGTTCCTTTTACATTATTCTCTTTACCTCTGTATTGAACTTCAATAGACTCCTTAAATTCCTTATCACCGACATCTCAACTAAAACTCTAGCATAACCAAGATTACCCATACCCTTATGACAGACAGTAGCAGTCATATTATCCATAAGAATAGGTATACCAACACTCATGGCTAAAGCACTTATACCATCAACACTCCAAGCTTCCAATGGAACATTGACCAGCCTTAACCCAAACAGCAATCTTTTAGGCTCTATTTTGTTAAGTTCATATCGGGCTCCATTTTGAACAAACAATGGTTTGTTGTTAACCATCCAAGGGCCTTTTGCAATAACACTTTCCATACCTTCTTTGTTCTTAAACTTGAATAAGTATTGACCATTATTATACACTATATCCCTTATACCAAACTTGCTCTACATTCTCCTAATATTGTACCTTAGATCATTAGGATTCATATTATAGCCAACAAACTGACCACATACAGTAAGATTCCACCTCTCACTTCCTTTCTGAACCAAAACTTCATCAAAAACCACAACCTCACTACCTGACTCAGTTGTTACAGTTGGAATAAAACTAAGCTTGGTAGGGATTTCATCCTTGGTGACCATACTAGCATAAGAGATTGAGTCCTGATACTTCTCAACATTTTTGGCACTTAACCATACTTATCAGCACTCATATTACTCATATCCTTACACACATTCTCATCTTCATTAACAATCTTACTACCAGTTCCAACATTCATAGTACACTCCTCCTCCATTGAATCATTTCCACAAACACTTGTCAAACTCTCCAATGCAACATCATTATTAACACAAATTCCATTATTATCACTTCCATCCTCTTTATTCTGTACAGTATTATCAACATCAATCACCTTCCTAATCTGATCCCCCATGTACATACTATTTTCCCTCTCTAATTCACTGGTTTTCCTTTCAACATTTGTTTCCCTTTCAACATTTGTTTCCCCTGCACTACTATTCACATTTACCTTCTTAGTGACATCACTTTCTTTTTCAGTCCTCTTATGTCCCAAACTACTTACAACATGATCTTCAAATCTAACCGGAACCCTAGGAGTTCGATTTGATGTTCTCTGTTTCTTTTTATTCGACATAACTACTAATATCTAGATCAAGTAACAAGATAGAAACAAAACATAGCATAGTAGATTGAATACAAGACAAAATTAAGGCATAATTTGGAAAGAGATTTTGCCGCCAAATTGTTGAATTTGGGGTTTTCTTCAAAACTTATCAAAAAACTAATTCAAACTAATCATTAGATGCGGAATGATAAGAGGAATCTAATGGTGTTCTCAGAATAGAAATTCGTTAAGTATTTGGTGAGAAATTGAAGAAAAAATGGTGATTTTTGAAACACGTGAAAAGTGGGAAACGGTTATGAGAGAAAACAGGAGAGAGAACTAACATCGCATATTAGTGTATGTTAGTTTTAAATTTAGTGTTAAAATAACAAGAAATTTTATTGGGTGCCAGAAATAGCTCCGGTGATGGGGTTACCGATTCATTAAAACTTTACAATGAGAGGTAACAAATTGCAGTCAATATGTGTTAGCTGTAGTTGCTGTTCAGTTTAATGGAAAGTTTGAAAACGCAGGCGAAAACAATGAGAAGAAAGATCTAATGAGGACCTCGGCATCTCCTGAAAACACCTCGCAGTCACTTCAGGCCAGGTGTATTGTACTATCTAATTTCCTTATTGGGTGTTTGGACTTTGGATTGAGAGTCCGGGAATAAGGGGATAGAAACAGAGACGATATAATGCTTTTAGTTTAGAAGTAAAATGCTCTATTAGAAGTAAAATGGACTAGGTTAGTTATTTTAAAATTTAATGATAACGCACTAGGCCATATAGTAGAAATTCAAAAGTGATTTGGGCTTGCATCAGTACATTTATTTTTTGTCAATTCGATAAGCATAGCTAAAATTTATGGATCAGCAAAACCAAAAGACATATCATATGGTTTGTTGATGTTATATTATGTTTTGTTTTGCATAGTTATGTCTCTTTTTGATGTAACTTAAATATTTAACTTTTTGGGTATATCGGTATTTAGGTACTAGCTTGAATCATTGAGCAGACTCATTCAAAGGGTTTAGGATCCATCCATTTCGGTTAGTTGTTTAACAGGTTAGCGTGTCGATGTTTACTTGCCGCTTAATTTCAACTTATAACCACTGTCGAAGATTATAAGACATGAGTTGAAGATTATAAGCTCATAACAAAAAGAAAAAAAATTGATAAAGACGTTGATTGTTCCTTGCAGTTAGCGTGTGGATGTTTACTTGACGTTTAACTTCGCAGCTTAGGTCGATGTCATTGCTTGCAACCAACAACTTTCTTATTAGGCTGTTTCGATAATTCATTACCTTCGAAAGGTATTATAGACTACATAACAGTATCCTTAAAATTGCAAGATTATAATCAGCTTTCTAACTGACGTATTGTTCACATCTAGAGGTTCTTGACTTATGGCAAAAGGTTGTTGTTGTATGCTTTGATGTTAATAGCCCAGGGCTCAACTCTGGACTGGCGGTGGGAACTACCAAGCTGGAGCACGGTAGGGGCAGAGGGAACATCCTATTAAAATAAAATTAGAATTTTCATAAATCAATGATCATTTATACTTTTGTTCGACTACTAATTAAAGCCATTTGTTTATTTCATGATGCTGCAGAACATATCGTGCGTTGTGCTATTGAAGTCAGAGTTAGGTAGTGGAGTTGAGGGTGCGAGATGGTGTGCGACAAATTTTAAGACATGGTTAGTGTATTATCAGGCTATTTCTTATGGATAACAACCTGCTCTGTTGACTTATACTTCTCATGAATTTAGGTAAGTTTGGCTTATTTTCTTTCTAATAGTTTTAGTCAAGAGCGTGTATACTTTAGTCTATGGAAATTAAGGTTTTTGTTGTGTTCATGTGTCTTTTGAGAAACGAAGAAGGCGCTTCCTTCTGATCATTTAGCTTTTAAACGTGTGGGCCCTCCTGGTGATGTGATTGCATGTCACATTATGTAACGAGAAAATGGAGATGATAACCATGAGACCAGGGAACCGAATAAAAAGCAACACATACTGAAGGATTATTTAAGGTACTCTCCAATATGAGACAAAATAGAGGAACGTTGTGGAACAAAATCAATATTATTAGTATTGGTTAATTTTAAATAAGGGGAAGTGGCATTTATTTTCTGTGACATCTCATAAAATGAATTATTGCTTTTATTATGTAACGAATTGAGTATTATTATGCAGTATGCTTCAAAGTCAGGCACTGCATATAGCCAGAGGTGTGCAGGGGCTGAAATGGGGCAAACGCGTGTGTTTCAAGGCCGAAGCAGGGGAATGGGTGCGCTTGTCTCAAATGGGTAGGTTTGGTGCTGAAAATGGACGCCAAACATGTGTATTTACGGGCTGAAGTGGGTGGGTTTTTACGCTGAAACGGGAGCTGAAGTGGGGGCTGAGTTGGGTGGGTTTTGGTGCTGAAACTGGGCCTCAAACAGGCTTGCTCGGGTGCATTGAGCGCTGAAACGGCTGGGTTTAGGGGATGAGAAGTGTCGGTTCGGGTGCTGAAATGGGGCTCAAATGAAGTGGCTCTTAACAGGTAATTGGCTACTTTCTTATTGTTTTGTTGTGCTTCCAGGACTGGTATCGATGTTTCTTGATTCGTACATTGATGTGAAAAGATAAAGAAGGTTGAGCGGAAACTACTAAACAATTTAATCTGTTTCATATGCATTTTTATTTATATGACCATAAACGGAAAATTATAACAGGTTAATGAACACAGTCATTGTGTAGCAAAGTTAAACGCGGATGCTTGCTGTGAGATCACCGCTCGCCGCAACGTGGCGGCTCGCTCCCGTCCTCGCTATTTATAAATATGTTAAAAAGCCTAAGCTCTTTAAATAGGCTAACGTATGTTTATTTTATATTTCTGATAGACGACGCGTTGAAAAAAGTTTATTAAAATGATTTATTTCTAAGCAAAATTTGTTTCATTCTTGGCATGGATTATATTCAATTTTTTAATTACTTGGTTTTTGTATTCAAGGTCAAATATTGGAAGTTATTGGGGTTGATTTCCTTTTGTTTGTGGCTGTAGGAATTTGGACTGAGACTTTCAGGGATATTTATGTAGAGGTTGCTATGATTACGACTAATGGAGAAACTGTGATTGGTATGTTTGATGATACAACTGGAACTTGCACAATTACGTTTATTAGAAGTGGAGAATCGAGTGGTTGTAGCAGCCAAAAGTCATCTACGTATCGCCGGACCGCCACCGTCGACGAATAATAGGTAGTACCTGACTTTGCTAAAGTTGTGATTAGTTGATCCTTCAGTAAAGATATATATAGTGCATGATTCGAATTTTATACCATAAACTTCCATATAAGTGGGGTTGATATACTAACATACTTTTTACTGGTATATTAAACTTTTATTACCAAACCTGTATTTACTTTTACATTTTATGATTACGATATGTTTTGAAGTAATATTTGTTTTTCTTACACAATAAGGTTAGTGACAGTGGAATTGCTTCAGAACAAGAGACTCTAAACAGTAACGTAAGTCAACTAAAGGGGTGTTTGTTTAAGATTATGTGTTTTCGACTTATGTTTCATACATTTTGTGGGCTTGCTTGGATGTGTGTTAAAGCTGATCTGTAGACAAGAATAAATTTAGGTGACCTGCAATTGTGCGAACTAAAAGCTCGATTATTCAAACAAGTTTTGACCATTGTCGAGTAAGAACTATGTTTCTTTGTTAAAACGGTTCTATTGACTTACAAAGCCTCAATTTTTTCGTGCAAACATTTTCTTTTTCCTTGCAATTTTACATATTACAGGGACTGATATTGGTGGGATGAACCCGCTGCAAAACTTCTATCATCTTCCAACCCAACCGCGGGTATGATTAGTTTACTCAGCGCCTAAGTTCTGTTTGGGTCTTTTGGGAAAATGATTAGCGGGGGTATACCGATAAATATCAAGTGCCCCGCCGCAACGCGGCGGTTTCGGGGCAATCTTTGTTTAAGTAAAATGCCTAATAGCCAAAAAAAATTACAAAAGCCCAATACACTAAAAATTCTAAACCCGTTATACTAAGATTGCAAATAGCTTAAAATAAAAAAAATATCTTTGCACCTTACAATTGTGCTAAAAAATTCCGATGCATAAACGTACAGGTAACAATTTATACCAAAAATTTTTAAAAAACGATAAGCCCATTTGACCTGTATCCATTTACACCGTTCCCGTTAAAGCCCACACCCATTCAGACACAAAGCCATTAGAAAAATTACAGGTAAGAATTTATACCAAAAAATTAAAAAATGATAAGCTCATTTGACATGTACCCACTTAAACCGTTTCCCGATAATGCCTTCACCCATTCAGACACAAAGCCGTTAGAAAACTTTTTAAAAACTCAATTTATTTATTTATACTAAACTTTAAAAAAATATATATATCCCTAAACCTCTCAAAATAAATAAACAAATGTCGTGCACAACTCCTGAGTCCTAATCTACCCAATAGCTCAAAAGAAAAAAAAAATACAAAAGCCCAATACACTAAAAATTTTAAACCCATTATACTAAGATAGCAAATAGCTTAAAACAAAAAATATCTTTGCACCTTACAATTGTGCTAAAAAATTCCGGTGCATAAATGTACAAGTAACAATTTATACCAAAATTTTAAAAAACGGTAAGCCCATTTGACCTATATCCATTTACACCGTTCCAGTTAAAGGCCACACCCATTCAGACACAAAGCCATTAGAAAACTTACAGGTAACAATTTATACCAAAAAATTAAAAAACTATAAGCCCATTTGATATGTACCCATTTAAACCGTTCTCGTTAAAGCCCTCACTCATTCAAACACAAAGCCATTAGAACTCTTTGAAAATTAAATTTATTTACACTAAACTTAAAAAAAAAAAAGAAAAAAAAAATCCTTAAACCTCTTAAAATAAAGAAACGAACGTCGCACACAAGTCCTAGCTACCCGATAGCTCAAAAGGAAAAAAAAATTACAAAATCCCAAGAAACTAAAAATTCTAAATTATACACCCATTACACTTAGATAGCAAATAGCCCAAAACAAAAAAAATATATTTGCAACTTACAATTGTGCTAAGAAAATCCCATGCATAAACGTAGATGTAACAATTTATACCCGCAATTTAAAAAACGGAGAGTTGAGATCAATATATATGCTATAGATCCAATAAACCAATCTTAATCATTCATTTTTCATCAAAATTAATAAAAAAATATTTTCTATTTTTTTTAAAACAAATTTATCTTGCAAACAGTAAATCTTCAGGCTACGAAAAATACACCATCGCTACGAGAAAACTACAGATATGCACTTCTATATATTTTACAACGAAATTTTTTTTCTTCTAAATTTCCAACGAGAAAAACCACATGTAATTTGTAAAAATCACATGTGATTCATTTTAAAAATCACATGTGATTTTTTTAGGTGAATATTTTGAATATAAAATTAGTCAAAAGTATATAGAAATGTGTGCGGCACACACACACACACACACACATATATATATATATATATATATATATATATATATATATATATATATATATATATATATATATATATATATATATATATATATATATATATATATATATATATATATATATAATTTAATTCTCGTCACGAAGGTATGATTTTTTTTTTGCTTAACAATTAACTGTTTGCGAGATATTTAATTCCTAAGAAAAATAGTGAAAGTTTATTTATTTATTTATTTTTGTTTTGATCAAAATATGAATGTACATGATTGTTTAATTGGACCTATGGCAAATATTATATCTATATTGATTTTTTTCTCGTAACCCCAATTGGCCCGTACCCATTTACACCGTTCTTGTTGAAGCCCGTACTTATTCAAACACGAAGATGTTAGAAAACTTTAAAAAAAAAACAAATCTATTTATATAAAAACAAAGAAAGAAATGTCAAGCACAACTCCTTCAAAAAAAATTATGCCCAAAACGCGCAACAACACGTGGGTTGTCATACTCATTTAGACTATCGTTATGTTTGGCGCGAAGCTTTTTGGAGTTTTTTGAGGCGGTGAGCGGTGAGCATTGAACTTTTTGATTTTTGATTTTTTTTTTTTTTTTGGCAAATGGGCGGTGAGCTTTGCTATTTTTTAGAAATGTTTATTTTTTCAATGCTTCTTTAAGAAACTGTGAGCGATGAGCAGTGGCTGCTACTCACAACTCACTTTTAACAAACACACCCTATGTAAACTAAACAAATATAAATTATGAACTTTGATAGTATTTGAATCCAGTTAATGTCATTGCATCTAAACAAATAGGGTATTTGGTTTATTGGTGTGGGAACAAAGAAATGAATTTCTTTTCTGATAAAATGTTTGGTTAGTATGTTTAGAGCCGTTTGATATGATTATATACGAATCGATCAATCACATTCATATCCATATAAGATGTTTGGTTAGAAATTTGATTCCAAGGTATGATATTTACAATGATAGATTCATAGTAGTATAGATAGGTGACTTTTCTCAACCATTCTTGTGGGGTGTATGTATTTTTTATTTACTATTAACTTTCAACACTTTACAAGTTATATTTTTGTATTTTAATGATATATTTTATTTTTTTTAGCTATTGAATGAGCCCATTTAAAAGTGATACCTTTACTTTAAACTTTATGCCAAACAATAATAATGGCAATGATACATTTGATATGATACATCCTTGTAATCAAAATCATACCTATAGTGATTCCGGCTTGCATACCAAATGCACTCTTAATGGTCAAAAGGTAATCATTAATACACACTTTAGACTTATAAGTGTGTATGGTTCATGTCAAAAATGTATATCAAGGTACTTTTTTAAAATTGTTAAGATTAATCTCATCAATTAAATTAAATAAACATAAAAGGTAAAGATTGATCCCTTAGTATAAAATAAGTTTTGGTGTATAAATGATCTTAAATTTCTAAGAATTTTTAATATTTTATGGGCCAATTATACATAACAAATGTTGTTTTACATAACAAATGATCAATCTACACCCTCCATTTTCCCTCCATCTTCCCTCTATCTAATGGATAAAATAAATCCAAACAGTTTAAAAAACACACTTTAATCATTTTTTTTTCAAATATTAATATATTTCAAATCGTTAATCGTTAATCGTTAAACGAAAATTAAAAAAAATATATAACATACAACGAGCATTTAACTATCTTTCTGTAGATATGCATTTTGATATATTTTCGACAATTTTTTTTTTATGTTTTTCAATTTTTCTTACGAATTTTTTTCGTTTTTGTTACATTACTGAAATTTGCATGAAAAAATCACATGTGATTAAACATTAATTTTAATATCACATGTGATATTACATATTGTAACAATGCGCATTTTTTGGGTTACTTTTCATATTTTTGAAAAGTTGCTATTCACTTTTACTATTCATCCCGTAAAAATTTTATTTCACATTCTCGTAAGATAAATTATTTTAGTAATGACCTGAGAGTTTGACAATCGTTATATCATTTTCGCAAAAGTTATTAAGAAAACATCGTCTTAAAGTTTCATTTTGGTCGGAACACCATTTCAACATCCCGCGCATAACGAAAATCAACTCTGACAATTTTCCCCACATCAGATTAATTTTTAGATCACTCATAATTAATTTGAGAATTTTTAAGATTTCTTTTAAATGTTACCAAATAAACCCTGAGCCGTACGAGACTAAACTTACGTTTTAAACAAATCTACGTAAACCCAGAATTAACCATTCTTGCACTGTATTTTCTAAGATGTTTAGACACTTTTACATTTTTGGAAAAGTCAAACATATTTCCCTCCTCCTTTGACCATAAAGAATTTAACCTTGTACGTTCTACATTTTTGCTTAAATTGCGTAACTTTTAAAACTTCACGAATAATTGTTAAGTTATCCCACGTATGACGAAAACCACATTTTGACATCTCATATCACTTATAGACTAATTTTAGTCTACTTTAAATAAATTCACGGTCATTTCCCTGAAATCTCGTTCTTTTCTGATAAATTGCGAATTACGCGTTTTTGACCCGTATTTCCAGCTTTAGGCAGCGTTTTTGCACCCAATAAGACTTATCACTCATTTTATATTTTTAGATGGAGTATAATGATGATTTTAATCATTCCTATAAGTTTCATATTTTTACGATACCCGGTTTTACGTTTCGTGACTTAACGGCTTACAGTTAGCGATTAACGGAACCAAAACTCACTCCGTAACCAAGATAATACCAAAACTATCCACCTAAGTCATCTTATTTTGTTGTGGCCGACCTAAGGGGGGGGAGTCATCATTTTGGTGGCATAATCCTAACCATGGTTCATTTAGATCATTACATGTGTCCTAACTTAACCATGGTTAACATTTAACCCAATATATGGTTAACCAAACTTACCCTCCTATAAATAGAAAGTGAAAGACTTCCTAAAAACCCTCATACTCTTCTCTTGGTCGTTCATAGCATAAATCAAACATATCTTCCATAATTTGATCTATAAACTCCAAGTTTATGCAAAGAAGTTTCAAGTAGTAAGTTACTACATCAAATCTCTAGCAAGTTTAAGTGATCTTCTTGAGTTTAGATCCACTCAAGTCACTTAGTACTTCATCACCAACTCTTCAAGATCACAAGGGTGCCAAGGTGTAGAAAGCTAGATCAATCCAAGGTCCTAAGTGTTCAATCAAAGTCCAACCTTACTAGTTACTCCTTTCTTAAGTGAAAGCCAAAAGTTGTAAGCAACTAATCACCACCATCATCTCATCTTTATTATTCATAATCTTAACAATTTTATGCTATATATATAGTTACTATGTTGATTCATGATGTACATATACTCAATCACATGTTTTAATTCACATATTGTCGTAAAAGTAACAAACTAGTAAACTAGTCATATTCTACACATTTAAGACCATTAAAACCAGTCACATATGGACTTTTTAACTAACATAATATGGTAGACAATATAAAAAGGTAAACATAGCAACTTGAATCATCCGAAACGGACAAACGAGTCAAAAGTTATAGTCAAAAGAAGTTAGCGAAACCAAAACTCCAAAACTGCCATATGAAAGCTGTTTAGGGTCTGTCTGTTTTAAATGTGGTACTTCTGGTCCGAATCATCAAAAAGTTAAAACACGAAAGTTGTCCGGAACGACGTTTTCCTTTAGTAACTAAGAAGCTCGGACCCTGAAAACGCTTAAACAGGCCATTATCTTTCAAAAACTGAAACTGCCCTATATATAGCTTCACGACTATACTTTTGTCACAACTAAAAGCAAACCAAGAGGCCTAATGGCCATAAGCCAAGATCACGGCTACGGCTAAGGTCAAAGCAGAGTCTCAAGACCATGGTAGTCAAGACCAAAGCCACGGCAAGGCCATGGCTAAAGCCTCAAGGCTTCCTAAGCCGAGACTGTAAACCAAAGGCCTTAGCCTAGACAAACCTAAACGTATACAATACAATTTGGATCTACTCCCTCGATAAACCATGAAACTATACTTGTAATAACCAACTTTACAATTTAGAAACTTGTAAACTTTTCTTTGAACACTTGTGACATAAATTATGACGATACTTGTGATAACCATTATGATTTCTTAATCATAACCAAACAACCTTGTAACTTATACTTACAAACCATATGACACTTATGATATATAAAAAAAACTTATGTTTTATCTACAAAAGTGCTACAATACTAGGGAGCTTCATGTGAGGGGTTTCATTTTAGTAAAACGTATCGACGAGTTGCTGGATTTACGATTTAAAGTGTCCTAGCTCCTCGAACGTTTACTACATGACCTCTGAATTATGATGTCCCGAACGGTAGTACGATATATATAAACTAAACACGTTTTCACAACTAGACCATTTCTATAAACGACATACACAAAAACCATGTACTACATCATGATCAACATAGAGACGTATATAGACTTGTTATTTTTTTCGCATCATTATTTCAAACCTAAGTCGCAACATCCTATTCTAGGTTTCTCGTAGAAGTTCTCACGGCATATCCATCATTCTTATTATACAGTTTAAATCAATTACTCTGAGGTGAGTTCATAGCCCCACTTTCTATTACTTAATTGTTTTACACATCTTTGGGGGAAATACATGCTTTATTTTAAATCGAACACATTGCTTTCAAACTATCTGCTTATCTGAATGTATTATTTGCACTAAGTACCACTATTGCCAATCTTAAGTCCCTATTGTGGATAGGCCTATTGGGATTGACGAATCCCGTTTGTGTTGACCGGGTAGGCAAACAAACACACTATATTTGAAGATCTATAGGTTTATTGGCAAATTACCTATTAGGGCAACTGTTACTATTATATCAATTTCTATTGACAAGCTGTTAACGTTTTCGGTGTCATGAGCTTAGTGCAATAATATATGTTTTGTTTTCAACATTATGGGTGTATAACAACGTAACTCACACAAACATTATATGTTCAACTGATTTCCTAAACTCTATGAATTTCACTCAACCTTTGTGTTGACAATTTTAAGCATGTATTTCAGGTCCATAATGTACGAGGCTGGCACGGAGAAGCACGGATACTCAAGAAGGCTATAAATTTTATTATCATTCGAAAAACCAATTTGATGTATTTTGTAAACTTGGAACCATTTGGGACCTCATTTTTGTAAACTCTGATATTTATATAAATCGAATGATAAATCTTTTAAAACGACTCCATTAGAGTTCGTTTTCTATTTTTATGACTGTTGTGCTATGAAGTAACACCCAGTTTGAATTCCACTGCGTATCACGAAGTTGGGGGTGTTACAGATTGGTATCAGAGCCTTAGTTATAGAGAAACGAGTCTAATTAAGACCTAAAATATAACCACTTTTACAAACAAAACATTTTGTAGCCTTTTGCTCTCCGTGCCTTCCATCCTCCAGACGATTATGTGACTTATAGGCATTTTAAGCTATACAAACATACTAGTATACTGATATATACACTTGACATAATTTCAATCATAATCAAAGTACTCAACATATCTGCGTATGCCTATTCTAAGGCATTAAGGCACAATCATATTTTCCCAATCTCCCAATCATGCATCTACTCATGCATTTTAGGATTACGAAACTTCCTCCAAGACATTGTAACTGACTACAATGGTCTTTCCTACTTCCCATACATTGTGAGATACAATGGTCTCATTCATTTTCAAGACACTGTGAGATACAGTGGTCTCTATTACACTCTAAGACACTGTAAATCCTACAGTGGTCTCTATTACATTCTCAGACACTGTAAATCCTACAGTGGTCTCATTTATTTCTCAAGGCATTGTGAGTTACACAATGATCTCTCCATCATTTCTCAAGACATCGTGGGTTACACAATGATCTCTCTATCATTTCTTAAGACATTGTGGGTTACACAATGATCTTTCTATCATTTCTCAAGACATTGTGGGTTACACAAAGACCTCTCTATTATTTCTCAAGACATTGTGAGTTACACAATGGTTTAATTTACTTCGCAAACATTGTAAGTTATACAAAGTCTCTAAAAATTATCTTATAAACATTATATGATATTGTTTTACATGAAACCCGTCACAGTCTATGAATTTCCCTAATGGAAATACAACAAATGGGATTTCTAAAGGACAAACTAATTCATCATCTACAAAAGCTGAAGTTCAGCAACTTTCTCTACATTCATCAAAATTCTCTTCTGAAACCTTCATTGTTAAAGGTTCGTTATTCTAGCCAAGTATAGACTATTTTAGAATTTCTTAAGATTTCCTTTCCACACATATCTACCCATACTATCTTCTATGCAATGGAATGTGAAAACATAGGTTACAAGTCTTTTATGGCCAGGACTTGCAACTGGATGGTTTGATATCGCCTTTGCTTAGTGGACAATTTCTCAAAAGCTATGGACATATCACAAGTATACCTAATTTAGGTATTTGAAAATTTTATCGAACCTCGGCTAAATATCGTCTAGTCACCTATATTTAACCTAGGGATAGTGGAACATAGTCTGACTAACTATGTTCGACTTAAAATTTTCAAACACTGAGAATAGTTATACAAGTGTTATATTCAGGTTAATTTCCTACTTAAACTCGATAAAGCACCAAAATTCATTAAAAAGATCTAGAGACATGATAGTGTCTTACCACTCAGCGAGATCTTAACATCTTATTTATACCACCTAATTTCATTCTTGAAAATTTCATACATGAGATAATCCGAACTACTATCTTGAGATAGGCATCAAATCTTCTCGTCATTTCTTAGAAGTACTAGCCTGATTAGGTTTCAAGGATATCATTCCGCCATATTCCTTTAAAATTCACTTATGATTTTAAAGCAAACTTGACATCTCTACCTAAGAATAATGGTAAACATACACTACAATCTTCTAATCATCAACATATCACATCATTATCTGAACCCCATTATAAATCAGTATGTAAAACTTCACAGTATCACGTTTCCTTCAAACACTAGTTGACATAAACACTATAAGATATGACCTTCATCCCGAAACCACCTAAGACATGATCAACTTTGGAAATGGTTTGGATAACCACTTGCCACTAGCAAGACTTTCCTACAACATCATTACAAACCATTTCACATCAACAATATCTTACACCTTTGATTAACAACAGTTACCCTAACAACAACAAAAACTATTCCATTTGAGACATTATATCGATGAAAGTGTTAGTTAACCATTTCTTTGAACTAAGGTGTTTAGGGATCACCCATGAAACAATTAAGGAAACCATACAAATACAAATTAGGCTCCATGCCGCACACTATTACCAGAAACAAAAGTTACATAGATGTAAGGCGTTAAAATTTAACAAAAACTCCATGTTAGAAATTAAGGTTTTGTTGAAAGCCTCGATACAATAAGATATGATTCGTTTTGAGAATTGGGAAAAGCCAAACTTGAGGTATATTGGACTTAATAAGATTTTAACAAAACCCTTTAGGTTATCAACTTAAGCCACATGGTACATAATACATTCTATGGCCAGAAATTTGAGAACGTAAAGATTAGAATTCAGCGCACACATCCACATTTTTCTAGACACTTCAACATCAGTAACACACATTGAATTCCGGGACGGAATTCCCATTAAGGTGGTGAGACTGTAACAACGCGCATTTTTCGGGTTACTTTTCATATTTTTGAAAAGTTACTATTCACTTTTACTAATTAGTTTCACTATTCATCTCGTAAAATTTTTATTTCACATTCTCTTAAGATAAATTATTTTAGTAATAACCTGAGAGTTTGACAATCGTTAGATCATTTTCGCAAAAGTTATTAAGAAAACATCGTCTTAAAGTTTCATTTTGGTAGGAACACCATTTCAAAATCCCGCGCATAACGAAAATCAACTCTGACAATTTTCCCCACATCAGATTAATTTTTAGATCACTCATAATTAATTTGAGAATTTTTAAGATTTCTTTTAAATGTTACCAAATAAACCCTGAGTCGTACGAGACTAAACTTACGTTTTAAACAAATCTACGTAAACCCAGACTTAACCATTCCTGCACTGTATTTTCTAAGATGTTTAGACACTTTTACATTGTTGGAAAAGTCAAACATATTTCCCTCCTCCTTTGACCATAAAGAAATTAACCTTGTACGTTCTATATTTTTGCTTAAATTGCGTAACTTTTAAAACTTCACGAATAACTGTTAACTTGAATCACCCGAAACGGACTAACGAGTAAAAAGTTATAGTCAAAAGAAGTTAGCGAAACCAAAACGCCAAAACTGCCAAATGAAAGCTGTTTAGGGACTGTCCGTTTTAAAAGTCGTACTTTTGGTCCGAATCATCAAAAAGTTAAAACACGAAAGTTGTCCGGAACGACGTTTTTCTTCGGTTTCAAAGAAGCTCGAACCCTGAAAACGCTTAAACAGGCCATTATCTTTCAAAAACTGAAACTGCCCTATATATAGCTTCACGACTATACTTTTGTCACAACTAAAAGCAAACCAAGAGGCCTAATGGCCATAAGCCAAGATCACGGCTACGGCTAAGGTCAAAGCTGAGTCTCAAGACCATGGTAGTCAAGACCAAAGCCACGGCAAGGCCATGGCTAAAGCCTCAAGGCTTCCTAATCCGAGACCATAAACAAAAGGCCTTAGCCTTGACAAACCTAAACGTATACAATAAAATTTAGATCTACTCCCTCGATAAACCATGAAACTATACTTGTAATAACCAACTTTACAATTTAGAAACTTGTAAACTTTTCTTTAAACACTTGTGACATAAATTATGACGATACTTGTGATAACCATTATGATTTCTTAATCATAACCAAACAACCTTGTAACTTATGCTTACAAACCATATGACACTTATGATATATAAACAAAACTTATGTTTTATCTACTAAAGTGCTACAATACTAGGGAGCTTCATGTGAAGGGTTTCATTTGAGTAAAACGTATCGACGAGTTGCTGGATTTACGATTTAAAGTGTCCTAGCTCCTCGAACGTTTACTACAAGACCTCTGAATTATGATGACCCGAACGGTAGTACGATATATATAAACTAAACACGTTTTCACAACTATACCATTTCTATAAACGACAAACACAAAAACCATGTACTACATCATGATCAACAGAGAGACGTATATAGGCTTGTTATTTCTTTCGCATCATTATTTCAAACCTAAGTCGCAACATCCTATTCTAGGTTTCTCGTAGAAGTTCTCACGGCATATCCATCATTCTCATTATACACTTGATATCATTTACTCTGAGGTGAGTTCATAGCCCCACTTTCTATTACTTAATTGTTTTACAAATCTTTGGGGGAAATACGTGCTTTATTTTAAATCGAACACATTGCTTTCAAACTATCTGCTTATCTGAATGTATTATTTGCACTAAGTACCACTATTGCCAATCTTAAGTCCTTATTATCATGAACCATTAATCACTTGCGAGTGAACGCGGATATTGTGGATAGGCCTATTGGGATTGACGAATCCCGTTTGTGTTGACCGGGTAGGCAAAGAAACGCACTATATGTGAAGATCTATAGGTTTATTGGCAAATTACCTATTAGGGCAACTATTACTATTATATCAATTTCTATTGACAAGCTGTTAACGTTTTCGGTATTATGAGCTTAGTGCAATAATATCTGTTTTTTTTTTCAACATTATGGGTGTATAACAACGTAACCCACACAAACATTATGTGTTCAACTGATTTCCTAAACTCTATGAATTTCACTCAACCTTTGTGTTGACAATTTTAAGCATGTATTTCAGGTCCATAATGTACGAGGCTGGCACGGAGAAGCACGGATACTCAAGAAGGCTATAAATTTTATTATCATTCGAAAAACCAATTTGATGTATTTTGTAAGCTTGGAACCATTTGGGACCTCATTTTTGTAAACTCTGATATTTATATAAATTGAATGATAAATCTTTTAAAACGACTCCATTAGAGTTCGTTTTCTATTGTTATGACTGTTGTGCCATGAAGTAACACCCAGTTTGAATTCCGCTGCGTATCACGAAGTTGGGGGTGTTACACATATCATATGTTATTAACACTAATATAACATTTGATATTCAAGTTAGTGTTTAATTATATGATTTTTTTATGCAAATTTCAGTTTCAAAAAAGAATCAAGAAAAGACGAAAAAAAACGTGATAACAATGTTTTTTTTTCTTTTTTCGAAACTATATCAAAGTGTCCGTCTATAGAAAGATAATTAAATGCTCGTAGAGATAGTGTAATTATTTTCATTTAACGATTAACGGTTTAAGAAATATTTAAATTACAAAAAATATATGAAATATTAAAATGCTTTTAATCTCAGCTATTGATTTTTTTTAGATGAAAGATGAAAATAAGTCCCTTAGCATGTAAGAAGAGTTTGATATGTAAATAACTTTCCTCTAGGGCTGTAAACGAACCGGACGAACACGAACGGAGCCTTGTTCATGTTCGTTCATTTAATTTTAACCGAACAAATAAACGAACACGAACGCTTAAATGGACGAAATTTCTTGTTCATGTTCGTTTATTAAGAAAATGAGTTGTTCATGTTCGTTTATGTTCGTTCATTAAGACACTAAACGAACGTTAAACGAACATAAACGATCGAACATAAATGAACAAAGACAAAAAATCATAAACTTTATTAAATTATGCATCTAATATTGTTTTATAAGTGTCGTTTTGTTTAAACAAACTAATTTAAAAATTATACAATTAAAAGATTTGATATACGAACATAAATAAATAAATGAACATAAACGAACGTTAACGAACGCATAATCGGACGTTCACGAACATAAATAAACGGACGTGACTTTTGTTCATGTTCGTTCATTTAACTAAACGATCGAAAAATATTGTTCATGTTCGTTCATTTAATAAATAAACGAACATAAATAAACTTTTTACCGAACCGTTCATGAAATGTTCACTGGACGTTCAGTTCATTTACAGCCCTACTTTCCTCAATATATATCTAATAAAACTTGAATATACAAGTATGATGTTTAAACGTCTTTTAGGTAAATTTGCAAATAAACAAGTTTTAGTAAACATATATGATGAGAGTTATTTTAAATATTAGACTTTTCTCACAAACCAAGGGATGTATTTTCACCTTTCATAAAAAAAATCAATGGCTGAGATTAAAAGCATTTTAATATTTCATCTATTTTTTATAATTTAAATATCTCTTAAACCGTTAATCGTTAAGTGAAAATAATTACTCCATCACGACGAGCATTTAATTATCTTTCTATAGAAGGGGACTTTAATATATTTTTGAAAAAAGAAAAAAAATCGTTTTTTCACGTTTTTTCGTCTTTTTTTAAAAAAAAATTCGAAAGTGAAATTGGCATAAAAAAAAGCACATGTGATTAAATACTAATTTGAATATCACATGTAATATTAGTGTTAAATCATCATATGTGATTTAACACTAGAATCACATGTGATATGTAAATTAGTGTTTAATCACATGTATTTTTTAATGCAAATTTCAGTATGTAAAAAAAATGAAAAAAATCTTAAAAAAAAAACGTAAAAAACACGAAAAAAAATTGTCGAAAGTATATCAAAGTGCCTATCTATAGAAAGATAATTAAATGCTCGTCGCAATGGTATATTTTTTTGGCTTAATGATTAACGGTTTGAAAGATATTAATTTGAAAAAAAATAAAAAATGAAAGTGAATTTATTGTTGGGATTAATCTTATCAATTAGATAAAATAAATATAAAGGAGAAATGGAAGGTGTAAATTGACCCTTTAGTATGTAAAAAAATATTTGATATGTAAATGATCTTTACTCATATACATTTAATTCACCATATTTACATTTAGCATTCTAATGAATATGGACGAGCGTAAACAAACTAATTTCCTTAGCGAATGAACATATTTACAAATAATAGCCTGGTACCTGCGCGTTGCGGCGGCGAATACCTATGTGATTATATTTTTTGGTGATAGCAAGATTTTTTCGACGCATTACTTTTAAAGAAGGAAAAAAATGTCCAACAGATGTTATTAATTAGAAATTAGTTTGTTTTCTTACTTACGTATTTAGTAACATAATAAAAAGCTTTTATAGCAGGATGCCTACATGATTATATGTTTTTTCATGATGCTAAGTTAACACATGGCGATAACTTAATGGAACAACTTTATCGCACATTGTTGCTTTAAAAAACGACAAACTTGCATCACGATGTAACGACGATACGAAAACGATGATCAACGATATTGCTATTCGTTTAGGACATGTAATAATATATATCGTTTAAACATACAAGGTGTTTTAAAATAGCGGTTTTAGCATCATCTAGTGGTGTCTATATTGTTAAGTTGTGGTGGTAAATGGTGGTCCGTTGCGTGGTCGAAAAATGTGGTGTCAGAAATTCTGACTATATAAAAGATTGGTTTCTATGATCCACTTAATGATTTGTAAATTTTATTTAGTGGGCGTTTTAAAAAAGAAATATAAGATAAGATGATTTATGCGTTATTGTTTTATAACATGTGATATATTAAGTGTACTTTTAAGTGAATAATATTTTAATAATATCATTAATGAATTATAAAATTCATTTACTGGGTGTTTGAAAGGTATAAATGATAAAATGATTTATGCATTATTATTTTGTACCATTTGATATATTAATTGTACTTTTGAGTGATGAAGTATTTTAATCATATTATTAATGATTTGTAAATTTCATTAGTGAGTGTTTTAATGAAAAAGAAAAATTAGATGATTTATGTATTATTGTTTTGTACCAAGTGCTATATTAATTGTACTTTTGAGTGAGAGTATTTTAATGATTTTATTAATTCTGAAATTAATATACACGAATGTTACAAGTTAAATAATTTATGCATTATTGTTTGTACCAAGTGCTATATTAATTATACTTTTGGTTACAAGTTTAGTAGGTTACTTTTATTATAAATGTTTTTCGTCTTAAAAATTTAAAAACTTATTTATTTAGAATGTCCTAAACACTTTATATAATACTACCTCCGTCTCATAATAATTGTCCACTTTTACTATTTATGAGTCTTTCTTGTTTAACTTTGACCATTTATATTTTTATTTGTGTTATATAATACTTGATGAAAATTATACCAAATAAAAATACATTTAAAACTCAATCTATTCATATATTTTTCATCAAGTATTATATTATACAAATGAAAATATTTATGGTCAAAATTGAATAAAAAAGACTTGAAAAAGTCAAAGTAGACAATTATTATGGGACGGAGGTAGTAGTATAGATTTGTTCGTAAAATTGCTAATTCGTGTTCATTTGTTTGTGGTAACGTCTAAGTGAAAGAACACTAATAATCTTAAATAGTCCATGTTCTTTCGATTCATTTAAACTTCCAAAGACGAGACCTTCCCCAAAAACTGCATCAACATTAATGAATCCCAAAATAATAATGAACCTGGACAAGAAAGAGTATTTATTTAAGAACA
The DNA here is from genome assembly GCA_910596185.1 of Chrysanthemum makinoi. NCBI lineage: Eukaryota > Viridiplantae > Streptophyta > Magnoliopsida > Asterales > Asteraceae > Chrysanthemum > Chrysanthemum makinoi. Next base: position 176,607,673 of record OU343218.1, read on the forward strand.
CGAGGCACGACATACATAAATATGTTGGAACTCATACTACCGGACAACATTTCTATTTAGTGAAATATTTAAGTAATTCACTAAGGGAACGTTTGGTATGACTGAATCGTAGATGTAACACTTCTAATTTCATAATATGCAACGTAATTTAAACTGGGTGTTACTCGATGATACAACAGTCATAATAATAGAAAATGATTTCTAAACGAGTCGTTTAAAAAGTATTTATCATTCAAATTATTGAAATATATCAGAGTTTATAAGATAGGTCCCAGTTGGTTCCATTGTTTACAAAATACATCAATATAAAGTCTTTTATGTTTTGTGAATGATAAAATAATTATAGCCTTCTTGATTTAGTCCTTGCCCTTTCGTGCCAGCTTCCGACATCATGTACCTGAAATACATACTTAAAGCTGTCAACACAAAGGTTGAGTGAAATTCACAGAGTTTGTTTGATGGTTGAACACATTATGTTGGTAGTGTGAGTTAATTAGACTCACACCAATGGTTTAAAAACAAAACAGTTATTATTTCACTAAGTATCATGCAACCAAGAAGTTAACGTGTTCCAATATTAATTGGTTAAATTGTTGGTACCAGCCCTAATGGGTAAAATTGTCGTTTTACCTAATGTTACTCAAATATAGTGCGTTTGTTTGCCTTTAACGGGGCCAAAATAACGGGATTCGTCAATCCCAATAGATCTATTCACAATATTCGTGCTCACTCTCTCTAGTGATTAATGGTTCATGATTTAGGGACTTATGTTTGGCAAATGCGGTAACTTAATGCTAATAAAACAATCAGATAAGCATACAGTTTCAAAGCAATGTGTTCAGTTTAAAAATAACATGTATCTCCCCCAAGGGTTTGTAAAACAAATAAGTAATAGAAAGTGGGGCTGTGAACTCACCGTGAGTTTGATGACGTTTAGTGCTTTTACGAATATGATTGATAAGCCGGGAAACCTCTACGTGCAACCTAAAATGGAATGTTGCGACGTAGGTTTGGAATAATGTTTACGAAAACATAAACCAGCCTATATACGTCTCTATGTTGATCATGATGTAGTAATTTATAGTTTGTTGTTTATAGTAACAGTTTAGTATGTGAAAACGTATTTAGTTTATAGATATCGTACTACCTTTCGGGCCATAATAATTTAGAGGTCATGTAGTAAACGTTCGAGGAGCTAGGACACTTTAAATTGTAAATCCAGCAACTCGTCGATTCGTTTTACTCAAATGAAACCCCTCACATGAAGCTCCCTAGTTTTGTAGCACTTAGTAGATAAAACATATGTTTTGAATGAAGATTGTTATATCATAAAGTTTATCATGTTTTTAGTAAATTTCTAGTTTTTATAAGTTCTCGTCGATTACTAGTGATCATAACTTATTAACATGGTCAAAAACGAATTTTGGTTAAAATCGGCAGAAAAGGGTAAAATGGTCATTTTTCCATTACTTACGAAAACACTATTACGAAGGTTGAATGAAGTTTGTTAATTTAATATGTAATTAGTTATGATAATAACATGGTTTCTATATTCTTAACTTGTAAAAATCCAAACTTTTGCCGATAAAAACTGTTTTACAAATTTTAGGCAGAAAATGTTATCGTTTGGTCTATTTAGGCCGAGTTTCCAAGAGGTAACCGTAAAACATCGTTCCGGATAACTTTCGTGTTTTATCTCTTTGATGATTCGGGCCAGAAGTGCCTCTAAATTTTACACAGATTCGGCAGTAAGCAAGTTTCGGCGTTTCTAGGTTTTGCTAACTACTTATTACCATAACTTTTGACTCGTTTGTCCGTTTTGGGTGATTCAAGTTGCTATGTTTTCTTTTTTATCTTATCTACAATAATATGTGAATTACCAATTCTATATGTAGTTTGTTTTAATGGCTTCAAATGCGTAGAATATGACTAGTTTTACTAGTTTGTTACTTTAAGACAATATGTGAATTAAAACAAGTGATTAAGTATGTGTACACCATGAATCAACATAGTAACCATATATATAGCATGTAGTTGACAATATTAGGAATAATAAACATGAGATAATGGAGTGATGGTGGTGATTAGTTGCTTACAACTTTTGGCTTTCAATCAAGAAAGGAGTAACTAGTAAGGATTAGGACTTTGATTGAGCACTTAGGACTTTGATAGAGCAAGCTTTTCATACCTTGCCACCCTTCTATACTTCTTGTATTATTGAAGGATTGGTGATGAAGTTTTAAGTGACTTGAGTGGATCAAAACTCAAGAAAATCATTTAAACTAGCTAAGGATTTGATGTAGTAAACTTGTTACTTGAACTTCCTAGCTAACTTGGAATACTTTTCTCTTGGAAAATCAACAATGGAAGGTGTGTTTTGGGGTGGATATGGACGACCTAAGGAGGGGAGGTGCGTATTTATATGGTTTTGAGGAGGTTAGGAACTCTTGACTTTTCAAAGCTTCTTAAGTAAGTTTTACACATGTAATCATCTAAGACTTAAAGGCATGAGATCAAGACACATGAAGGGTGACTCCCCCCTAAGAGGCGGTCACAATAGGGTAAGGTGGCTAGGATGATGAGTCTTGGTCTTATCTTGGTTTTAGAGTGTGTTTTGGTTCCGTTAAATGCCAACCGTAAGTTGTTAGGCCATAAAACGTAAAACTGGTATCGTAAAAATACGAAACTTGCAGGAATGATGAAACTCATCATTATACTCCATATAAAAATATAAAATGAGTGATAAGTCTCAATGGGTGCTAAAACGATGTTTAAAGCTGGAAACGCGGGTCAAAAACGCGTAATTCGCGTAAAACGCAGAACTTGAAAACGTAAGATTCCAAAACTTGTGGAATTGTCGTAAAACGGTAGAATTACATATTTCTAATGTTTACAGTGTTTTATGAACATATCGGGATGCCTGAATGACGTTTAAACCCTAAAGTAATTCTCAAACACAGTTTTGTGAAATCGGGTCTGTATGGATTCAATGTACGTCGTCAGGATGACTTGTCGAGTTTCATTTATCTTGTCATGATAGTAAAATAAAAAAAATTACAGGATGAATAGTGAAAGTGAATAGTAATTTTTCAAAAATGAAAAGTAACCTGAAAATGCAGGTGGTTACAGTCTTCCCCTGTTAGATAAATCATGTCCTCGTGATTTGATTGTTACTTGATGGTGATGTTTCTATGAAAAGGTGAGGGTACTTCCGACGCATTTGGTCTTCTCATTCCCATGTATATTCTGGACCACGTCGGGAGTTCCAGCGAACTTTGACAATTGGTATTTGACTCTGTTTTAGTTGTTTGACCTCTCGGTCCATGATCTACACAGGTTGTTCAATGAAGTGCAGATCGTTGGTGAGTTTGAGTTCATCGAGTGGAATAACAAGCGATTCATCTGATAAACATTTATTTAGGTTAGATACATGAAAAGTGGGGTGTACATTACTGAGTTCTGATGGAAGCTCAAGTTTGTACGCCACTGGACCAACCCTAGCTAGGATTTTGAATGGACCTATGTATCTTGGGTTTAGTTTTCCAGGTTTACCGAATCGTATGACACCTTTCCAAGGTGATACTTTTAGCATAACCTTGTCTCCAACTTGTAATTCCAAAGGTTTGCGTCGTGTATCGGCATAACTTTTCTGTCTATCTCTTGCTTTTTGTAACCGATTTTTGACTTGTATGATTTTCTTTGTTGTTTCACGAATAAGTTCTGGACCAGTGAGTTGAACATCCCCCACTTCGGCCCAGCAGACAGGCGATCGACACTTTCGACCGTAAAGTGCTTCAAATGGAGCTGTCTTGATACTAGCGTGATAACTGTTATTGTAGGAGAATTCGACCAATGGTAAATGATTATCCTATCCTTTTCCAAAGTCGATTATACAAGCTCGAAGCATGTCTTCCAGCTTTTGAATGGTTCGTTCACTCTGACCATCGGTTTGAGGATGATACGTTGTACTCATTTCTAGGTTTGTTCCGAAGGCATCTTGGAGTGACTGCCAGAAGTTTGAGGCAAATCTACCATCTCGGTCAGATATGATAGAGATTGGTGCACCGTGTTTTGAGACTATTTCTTTGATGTAAAGTCGAGTCAACTGATCCATCTTGTAAGTCTCTTTGATTGGTATGAAGTGTGCGGATTTTGTGAGACGATCAACTATGACCTAGATGGAGTCATAACCGTTGGATGTCTTTGGGAGTTTAGTGATAAAATCCATTGTGATTAGTTCCTATTTCCATATCGGAATCTCTGGTTGTTGTAAGAGACCGAATGGTTTTTGGTGTTCAGCCTTCACTTTGGAACAAGTAAGGCATTTACTAACGTAGGTGGCAATGTCGGCTTTCATGTTTGGCCACCAGTAGAGTAGTTTTAGATCATGATACATCTTATCAGATCCTGGATGTACGGAATATTTGGATTTGTGGGATTCATGCATGATTAAGTCTCATAGGCCACCATAAAGTGGTAACCAACTTCGTCCTTGGAAGCATAAAGTTCCATCGGAACGGGTTTCAAATTTCTTCTGTATCATTCCGTCCAATTTCTCCTTCTCAATGTCTTGTTGTTTCACCGCTTCGGCTTGAGCGTTGAGTATTTGAGCAGGGAAATTTGAATTGATGGTTAGGACTAAAGCTCGAACTCGTAGAGGTTTAACCCTTTCCTTCCGGCTTAGGGCATCTGGTACTACGTTGGCTTTTCCTGGATGATAGTGAATGTCGCAATCATAATCACTCAGCAGTTCCAACCATCGTCGTTGCCTCACGTTTAATTCCTTTTGATCGAGAATGTGTAGGAGACTTTTGTGGTCAGTAAACACAGACATCTAGTACCGTATAGATAATGTCTCCAGATTTTTAGTGCAAAGACTACTGATCCTAACTCCAAGTCATGAGTATTGTAGTTTTCTTCATGTTTCTTGAGTTGTTGTGAATCATAAGCCATGACCTTTTCCTGTTGCATGAGTACGGCTCCTAAACCTTGGTGCGAAGCATCGCAATAGACCACAAAATCTTCGATCCCATCTGGAAATGCTAGAATAGGGGCACTACAAAGTTTTTGTTTCAGGATTTGGAAAGCTTCTTCTTCATCTTCGTTCCAAATGTACTTTTTGTTTTTATGAGTTAGCTTAGTCAAAGGTTTGGCTATTGAGGAAAAACCATCAATAAACCTTCGATAATAACCGGCCAAACCTAGAAATTGACGAATTTCTGTAGGTGTCGTAGGTGTTGGCCAATCCTTGATAGCTTCTATTTTAGCTGGATCAACATGTAACCCAGTATTGTTGATAATATGCCCAATAAATTGTACTGACTGAATCCAGAATTCACATTTAGAGAATTTTGCATACAACTTCTCTTTCTTGAGCAAATCTAGAATCGTCCTCATATGATCTTTATGTTCTTCTTTTCTTTTGGAGTATATGAGGATATCGTTGATGAATACTATCATGAATTTTCCAAGTATGGCTTACACACCCGATTCATGCAATCCATGAATACTGCTGGTGCATTTGTCAAGCCAAACGGCATTACTTGGAACTCGTGATGACCATAGCGAGTCCGGAATGCCGTTTTTGGAATGTCTTCCTCTCGAACCTTAAGTTGATGATATCCTGGCCGTAGATCGATCTTTGAGTAGTGTTTTGAACCTTGCAATTGATCGAATAAATCGTCAATTCTTGGCAAAGGGTATCGATTATTTATGGTTAATTTTTTTTAGTTCATGATAGTCGATACACATTCGTAACGATCCATCTTTCTTTTTTTATGAACAAGATGGGAGCTCCCCAAGGTGTGGAACTAGGTCAGATAAACCCCTTATCCGAAAGTTACTGTAGTTGATTGGCCAGTTCTTGCATCTCGGATGGTGCTAGTCTGTAGGGTGCGCGGGCCTCTGGCGCCGCTCCTGGCACTAAATCAATTTGAAACTATACTTGGCGTGATGGTGGGAGTCCGGGTAAGTCTTCAGGGAAAAATTCCGGAAATTCACGAGCGATAGGAACGTCTTCAAGACGTTTTTCTTCGGATTCCTTCACGGTAACATGGGCTAGAAATGCGTAACATCCTTTCTCAATGTACTTCATGGTTTTCATACATGAGATGATGTTTAAGCGAGTCTCACTTCGATCACCACGGATGACCAAAGTTTCATTGTTACAAGGAATGTGAACAACTCTTTCGCCACAGATGATGTTGGCTTGATGTTTTGACACACAATCCATGCCAATGACAACATCGAAGCTTCCAAGTTCGATTGGCATGATATTGATGCTAAATGGATGATCTAAAAGGTTGAGGGTACAGTTTAGGAGTATAGTATTGGTGTCTACTAAGTTTTCGTGAGCTAATTCAATACTATAGTGGGTATCCTTAGTGGTTGGTGTAATATTAAGTAAAGGTGCAATTGTGGAAGATATAAAACTCATATCAGCATCGGAATCAAATAAGACCTTAACAAGATGGTTATTGAGTGAAAACGTACTAGTGACTACGTTCGGGTCTTGTTGAGGTTCACCGTTACCCATAACATAGGCTCTGCCACGAGCACCTCCGCCTTGTTGGCCACGGTTTTGAGGAAAATTGCTCTTGACATGTCCTATTTCCCCACACCCGTAACATGTAGTTATTGGTTGGAGGTTAACTCCAATAGCCACGGCATTACTTCTACATTCTTTAGCAAGATGTCCTAGTTTTTTACACTTGCGGCACTTGGCTGGGCAGGGACCCATATGATGATAGTTGCATTTATTGCACTATGGGTAGGTTCCATTATAATTTCCTCCAGTTGGTGCTGCAACATAAGCCGTTGCGGCTTCTTGTCTTTTGTTTTGTTGCTGATGGTGATGGATGTTGCGTTTTTGGTTGTTGGAAGTTTTTCTTTGGTTGTTATCCCATTGTCGTTTGTTGTTGTTGTTTCTGTTGTTATTGTTGTTGTTATTACGGTAGTTGGTCTTGTTGGTGGTAGTGTTGTTGTTGAGGTTTTGTCTTTGGGTAGCTCCTGTTCGCACCACTTGATCCATGGGATTTTGAGACATTCGCATAGCATCATCAAGTGACTTTGGATCAAACGAAGTCACATTTCCCTGTATGATAGGCGTAAGTACCTAGATATATCTCTCTAACAGCTTTTCAGTTGTCGGAACCATTGATGGACATAGTATCGCCAATTTTTGAAATCGGCGGTTGTAGGTTGCGATGTCAACACCTTTGAGAACGTGGTTCCAGAACTCCACTTCCAACTTCTGTATTTCACTACGAGGGTAATACTCCTTGATCATTAAACCCTTTAGAGCAACCCAAGAAATCTTATAAGCACTCAGGATGCCTATTGGTTGAGCAACTACATTCCACCATGATAATGCTTGATCCAACAGTGTACAAGTGGCATATTGAACTTCGTCACTTTCAGCGCATTTGCTGATCGAGAACAAAGACTCCATTCTTTGAAACCAGCGAGTCAAACCCATGACTCCTTCTGAACCCTTGAAATTTGTGGGTTTGCAACTCATAAATTCTTTATATGAGCAACCTTTAGTTGCTGGATCAGTAGTTATCACTCGAGGGCCAGTTGGTCATCTACCTGTTGCAGCAAGTTTAGCAGCTTCAACGGCTACGGCAGTTTCAGCGGCAGCGGCAGTTTCAGTGGATGCGGCAGCTTCAGCGGCAGCGGCAGTTTTAGCGGCTCCGGCGGCTTCAGCGGCAGCGACAGTTTTAGCGGCTGCGACGGCTACAGCGGCAGCTTCAGCGGCTGCGGCAGTTTCAGCGGCTATGGCTGCTCGTTCAACGATAATCGTTGCATTCACTCGAGTAGTAATCATTTGCTCAATAGCAGCTGGAGTCATTGGTTGAGGGGCTTTCGCTTTCTTTGGCGCCATGATTCTATCAATTATATAAAAGATATATCATGAGTCATAAAATGATCATGATTTTTGGTGGGAAAAGTTAGAAATAATAACGTTGGAGTTTTAAACCATAACACATGATAGCATAAAACAAGAGTTTTATTCATATAACATTGATTGATTTACAAAATCGAAACCTACTACAAGCTTCTTCAAAATTTACTAATTGATACTTTCAGTTTAGCAATTACAACACTTTACTACTGCTAACTATTTCATGGATTACATGGAGTTTTCTAACTGAGTCTAATCAGTTTAGTAGTACAAAAGACAACTAGTATTATCACACTAGTCTAATGTTGGTTGGAGGGTTTGGACGAATCGATGTTTCAATAGTTGGCTAGTATATCAATGTTATCATTTGAGTGGTTTTCTTCGACTTCCCTGTAATATAACTTTTGTTGCATGGCATACATATAAGATTGCATATTATACAACTCGTTCTGAAGACGATATCGGTCAAAGTTAGCAACGTCCAATCGAATCTCCGCTGTGTTTAAGCGATATCGTAGCTCTTAAATTTCTGTCCCGTCTTGGTCTTGGATTCTTTCCACACTTGACAATCTACTTTTGATGTCTTCCCATCCAGTTAGTGGATTCAAGACTGTATCTCCAACATGAGTCAAGTTTTCCTTTACATAACTCATATCTAAGATGAACAAATCAAGGCATTGGCGAGCATGAGTGGCCTCGGTTTTGGCTGAAATGACAATTGATTCATGTTTATTCATTTGCCATGCCATACTTTGAACTTTACGCTGAGTTAGGTCAAGGTGTTGTTTCAAGCGATATAATTCGTATTGAGCAGAATTTATGAAAGCAGGTATTATTGTGGATGATCTGTCGACTTCATAAGTGGACTTTGGATTTTGGGTTGGAGTAGTATGATTTGATTCGGGAGAGGTTACTGTGATAGGAGGTGGTGATGTTACTGGAAATGATGGCGGTGGAGAAACAGCGGATTCCAGATCATCTTCTGATTTAACCCAATCTTGTAAAAAGTACTCGGGAGAGTCTGGTATACCATCAGCTGGTATTGGTTCTTCTTTTTCCTCGTGATCTAAATCCTCTTGGTCACTGACCATATCCTCATAAGGTTCTTCCTCATCGTCATAGTCAAGTGCTTCAAGATAGGGATCATCGAACCCAGGAAGCATTGGTAAGTGAGCGGGCATAACGGGAAGGTGATAAGGAGATGGAGGTATCGACATGATGTCTATAATAAGAAACTATGATGTTAAAACAATTCTAATGTTTATGGGGAATGCTCAAATATTTCAAGTGTATATATCAATATACTAATATGTTCATGCTATTATAAAATGTCTTAAAAGGCCATAATCGTCTGGAGGATAGAAGGCATGGAGAACGGAAGGCTATAAAATGTTTTTGTTTGTAAAAGTAGTTATAGTTTAGGTCTCAATTTAGACCCGTTTCTCTATAACCATGGCTCTGATACCAATCTATAACAACCCCAATTTCATGATATGCAGCGGAATTCAAACTGGGTGTTACTCGATGGCACAACAGTCATAATAATAGAAAATGATCTTTAAATGAGTCGTTTAAAAAGGATTTATCATTCAAATTATTGAAATTTATCAGAGTTTACAAGATAGGTCCCAGTTGGTTCCATTGTTTACAAAATACATCAATATAAAGTCTTTGATGTTTTGTTAATGATAAAATAATTATAGCCTTCTTGATTTAGCCCTTGCCCTTCCGTGCCAGCTTCCGACATCATGGACCTGAAATACATGCTTAAAGCTATCAACACAAAGGTTGAGTGAAATTCACAGAGTTTGTTTGATGGTTGAACACATTATGTTGGTAGTGTGAGTTAATTAGACTCACACTAATGGTTTGAAAACAAAACAGTTATTATTACACTAAGCATCATGCAACCAAGGAGTTAACGTGTTCCAATATTAATTGGTTAAATTGTTGGTACCAACCCTAATAGGTAAAATTGCCATTTTACCTAATGTTACTAAAATATAGTGCGTTTGTTTGCCTTTAACGGGGCCAACACAAACGGGATTCGTCAATCCCAATAGATCTATTCACAATATTCGTGCTCACTCTCTCTAGTGATTAATGGTTCATGATTTAGGGACTTATGTTTGGAAAATGCGGTAACTTAGTGCTAATAAAACAATCAGATAATCATACAGTTTCAAAGCAATATGTTTGGTTTAAAAATAGCATGTATCTCCCCCAAGGGTTTGTAAAACAATTAAGTAATATAAAGTGGGGCTATGAACTCACCATGAGTTTGATGATTTTTAGTGCTTTTACGAATATGATGGATAAGCCGGGGAAACCTCTATGTGCAACCTAAAATAGAATGTTGCGACTTAGGTTTGGAATAATGTTTAGGAAAACATAAACCAGCCTATATACGTCTCTATGTTGATCTTGATGTAGTCTTTTAGAGTTTGTTGCTTATAGTAACAGTTTAGTATGTGAAAACGTATTTAGTTTATAGATATCGTACTACCGTTCGGGCCATCATAATTCAGAGGTCATGTAGTAAATGTTCGAGGAGCAAGGACACTTTAAATCGTAAATCCAGCAACTCGTCGATACGTTTTACTCAAATGAAACCCCTCACATGAAGCTCTCTTGTTTTGTAGCACTTAATAGACAAAACATATGTTTTGAATGCAGATTGTTATATCATAAAGTTTATCATGTTGAATGAAGTTTGTTAATTTAATATGTAATTAGTTATGATAATAACATTGTTTCTATATTCTTAACTTGTCAAAATCCAAACTTTTGCCGATAAAAACTGTTTTACAAATTTTAGGCAGAAAATGTTATCGTTTTGTCTATATAGGCCGAGTTTCCACGCTGAAGCCGTAAAATATCGTTCCGGAAAACTTTCGTGTTTTAACGTTTTGATGATACGGGCCAGAAGTGCCTCTAATTTTTACACAGATTCGGCAGTAAGCAAGTTTCGGCGTTTATAGGTTTTGCTAACTACTTTTTACCATAAATTTTGACTTGTTTGTCCGTTTCGGGTGATTCAAGTTGCTATGTTTTCCTTTTTATCTTGTCTACAATAATATGTGAATTACCAATTCTATATGTAGTTTGTTTTAATGGCTTCAAACGCATAGAATATGACTAGTTTTACTAGTTTGTTACTTTAAGATAATATAGGAATTAAAACAAGTGATTAAGTATGTATACATCATGAATCAAAATAGTAACCATATATATAGCATGTAGTTGACAAGATTAGGAATAATAAACATGAGATAATGGAGTGAGGGTGGTAATTAGTTGCTTACAACTTTTGGCTTTCAATCTAGAAAGGAGTAACTAGTAAGGATTAGGACTTTGATTGAGCACTTAGGACTTTGATAGAGCAAGATTTTCACACCTTGGAACCCTTCTATACTTCTTGTATTCTTGAAGGATTGGTGATGAAGTTTTAAGTGTCTTGAGTGGATCAAAACTCAAGAAAATCACTTAAACTAGCTAAGGATTTGATGTAGTAAATTGTTACTTGAACTTCCTAGCTAGCTTGGAATACTTTTCTCTTGGAAAATTAACAATGGAAGGTGTGTTGGGGTGGATATGTACGACCTAAGGAGGGGAGGGGGGGGGGGTATTTATATGGTTTTGAGGAGGTTAGGAACTCTTGACTTTTCAAAGCTTCTTAAGTAAGTTTTACACATGTAATCATCTAAGAATTAAAGGCATGAGATCAAGACACATGAAGGGTGACTCCCCCCCTAAGAGGTGGCCACAATAGGGTAAGGTGGCTAGGATGATGAGTCTTGGTCTTATCTTGGTTTTAGAGTGTGTTTGGTTCCGTTAAATGCCAACAGTAAGTTGTTTAGCCATAAAATGTAAAACCGGGTATCGTAAAAATACGAAACTTGCAGAAATGATGAAACTCATCATTATACTCCATATAAAAATATAAAATGAGTGATAAGTCTCATTGGGTGCTAAGACGTTGTTTAAAGCTCGAAACGCGGGTAAAAAACGCTTAATTCGCGTAAAAAGCGGAACTGGAAAACGTAAAATTCCAAAACTTGTGGAATTGTCGTAAAATGGTAGAATTACATATTTCTAATGTTTACAGTGTTTTATGGACATATCGGGATCCCTGAATGACGTTTCAACCCTAAAGTAATTCTCAGACACGGTTTTGTGAAATCGGTTCTGTATGGATTCAACGTACGTCATGAGGACGACTTGTCGAGTTTTATTTATCTTGTAATGATAGTAAAATAAAAAAAATTACGGATTGAATAGTGAAAGTGATTAGTAATTTTTAAAAAATGAAAAGTAACCTGAAAATGCGGGTGGTTATGAGAGAATGGAACGAAGTGCAGAATAAAATAACATAGAAAGAGAATAACATCAAAATAAGAGAACCGATTCTAGTGTTTGACATAAGTAGGGAATAGAGTACGAGAATGAATTAGAGAATTCATTCCTTTGTTTAGCACGCCAAAGAATGCAAATAAAAAAATAAGTTAAATTTTTTTTAAGTTGAATATATGTTTTTTGTAGTATAATCAGTTTGTAAATGGATTTGTGTAGTATGACCGGTTCGTTAAATTACATGCTACCGAATGTAATACAGATACTTTTTTGTTAAATAACAGCACATGCATAAATTATGATTGTATTCTTTATGTTATGGGTGTTGCTGATACTCACACCATTTTTTATACATACACCATTTTTTAAGTTGAATACTCACACCATTTTTTAAGTTATGATTGTATTCTTTATGTTATGGGTGTTGCTGATACTCACACCATTTTTTATGTTGAATATATGTTTTTTGTAGTATAATCAGTTCGTAAATGGATTTGTGTAGTATGACCGGTTCGTTAAATTACATGCTACCGAATGTAATACAGATACTTTTTTGTTAAATAACAGCACATGCATAAATTATGATTGTATTCTTTATGTTATGGGTGTTGCTGATACTCACACCATTTTTTATACATACACCACAATTGTGCATTATTGTCTTGTACAGTGTGCATTAAAATGTTGTATAATGTGATGTATGTATAAGAAAAAATGGTGTGAGTATCAACCCCTTTATGTTATGCAATATATTGAAACACAATACCAACATATACAAACAACACACGTTAATACTTGTTTTTTCCTTCTTCGTTGTATAGCCATTTCTAGGAACAACGTGGAGTATGTTGAATATGGTTGTTCATTAAAAAAAACAAGATTGAAATGAAAAACAACTGTAAGAAATGAAAACTAAGCTAGCAATACATTAAACCAATCTTTGATTGGACAAAGAAGTGCAAACACACAAACTTAAACAAGTAATCATAACTACAGTTATAATTGATGCATACAATTTTAAGTATTTCGGACGATAAGACCCAAGAACATTGTAACAATAAAAAACATCAACTATATTTTACTTCCCCAAATGTACTAGTATTTATCGGTATTAAGATGTAACGAAGACGAAGATGCAGGCGATTTTAGGTGAAAATAAACCTTGGAATCTTAGTGTTTAAACTGCAAAAGCATTCAATGAACAACAACCGATAAAGAATTCCGAGCGGCAACCGGCATAACTCCGAGCAGCAATCGAAGTACACAACAAACAACGAGGATGTATAGCGGCAATCAGCATAACTCCAAGTAGTAATTGAAATGAGGACGTACGGTGTTTAACAAAAAAAATGAATAGGAATAAAAGCACCAGCGTGATGAGGATGACATGCAACCATGGATTGTTGAAGATATTGTTTAATCGCTAATAGTACCAGAGAAAAAGAAATGCTAGAGTTTTAAGTTTGTTTTCTAAATCTAATAACATGTGCCTTGCATATGCTTTGATTTATATAAACGTTATATTTGGTTTAGCGCTTTTCATTCTCCGTGTTTTCTAGTCGAGAATGAGTTTCTTTTTATTTTGGTCATTCCTCATTCTTCACATTTTAAAGAGAATCAAAACGTGCAAAAAGAAAAGTCTACTCATTCTCCATTTCCATTCTTCTTACAGAACAAACACGAGAATTGTCATCGATTCCTTTTCTCACCATTCCATTCATGCGTACCAAACATCCCGTAAGGGTATGTTTGGCGTAATGGGCTGGGGCTGGGCTTTGGGCTGAGGCTAGGGCTTGGGCTATGGCTGGGGCTTTTATTATAAGCCGAAGTTAAAATTTATATTTTCGTAAACTTGTTTGGCAAATGAGCGTAAGCTTAGGCTTATTATGCAAAATTACTAAAAATGACATAATTAAATGAGTATTTGCATATGTTAGATATTTTTGTACGTAAATAAGTAATTTATTCTTAAAAAACTTAGGGCTAAAGTTTTTAGCCCCTTTTATAGGGCTAAAGTTTTAAGCTCTTTTTAGAGGCTTATGATTTCATAAGTCCGCATGACAAACAAGACTTATTTTATAAGTCGGTTTATTTTAAAAGCCCAAGCCCCATAAGCCTCTCATAAGCCCTTCGCCAAACACAGCCTAAGAGTGCTAGATGCACTAATCCATAAGCGACAAATATAGGCGCCAACACGTCAGTTTTTACCCTATAACATTTTTATAAAACAAAAACGGAAAAATACTCTTTCCACCTATAACATGTTAGAGCATCGACAATGGTGAAGCTTTATATAGGTCCATAATCATTAATTTATAAACCTTTTGATGTTATAAAACTATGTTCAGTATGCTTAAACCTTTACAACTCTTCAAATGTTTCACAATAACACATGCATTAAATTATAAATAGGTTGAAGAATATGAACCTCTTTATCCCACATGTACATGAAAGAAATAATCACTATGGTTAAAATAAAAGATAAAGCTATATATAAGTTTTAAACCTTTTGATGAAACTACTATAGTGGATGGCGCGACAATAGGATAGTGGTAGCTAGGGATGGCAACGGGTTGGGTTCGGTGCGGGTTTTAGTGAATCTTACCCGTACTCGTTTATAATATCTACACCCGAACCCGCCCCATTACCCGATGGGTACCCCGATTATTATTATCTATCAGGTTATCGGTTTTCCCTGCGGGTATCGGTTATCCCCAATTAAATCATCGTTGTACAAATTTGCGAGTATCAAGTTAAAAAACTCAACCTAAAAACAAACAAAAACACTCTAATATATATTCAAAGTTTGTAGAAGTTAAAGAAAACGACTTCAATAATTGTAAAGTTTGAAGATTAAAGAGTTAATGTGTCATGTGTGTGAGAATTAAAGAGTCAAGCGTGAGTGTTAATTTAATTGTTTGTAAATACCAAGATATAGGCTATTAAGGAGTAGAGTAGAAAGACTTTATACAAGGTTAAGAGCTCAAAACTTATTTGGACCTTATATAAATTAGCAAAAAAAAAATGGGTACAAATTCGGGTATACATGCACGTAAATCGCATAAGCGGGTATTACTAGAACCGATGCCGAAAAGAAAAGAATATTTCTACCAGAACCCGTATCCAAACCCGCAAACCCGCCCCCGAACCCGACCTAACCGGTTCGGGTTTCGGTTTTCCCCATCGGTTTTGGGTGCTTTTGCCATCCCTAGTGGTAGCTCCTTTGGCGCAATGGGCTGTGGTGCACTATGGCGCTGTCATAGGTGGCCGACATGCGCTATAACACCCCCTGTGACGTGTGAACCGTGCTTTCTAAGTATTTTTATTTAGGAGCAAGTTTATGTGGCAGTTCGGTATAAAGCGTATTTCACGCTTCAACCAATTCTTGTCTGTAAGGATTTTTAAAAGCATCATATCAAGCATGTTTTTTATACTATCGACAACAACCAAACAATGATACATCCTTTCAAAACTTTTTTAGTCACATATATATTTCGCAAGTTCACTAAAACTATAAACAACAAATCTTTTTCAATTATCTGCCAGTTCATGATATATTAGCGTGTTGCACAATTGCACACCATATATTCCGTGTTAATAATAGCTAAGATATTGAATCATCATTAACTTCTTTGAAATGCATCATCATATCATTTTAGGTGTTGTTTGTTTTGTGGGTTTGGACTTTGGTAACACTATTTCTTGTAGCATTTACAAGCAACTAGCGTTTCCAATTATTAATTATAACTATACAACTATGTTATCAAATGATTTATCAAAACAAACAGATGTTTGCTTCCTGCTACTGTTTACTGCTACTGCTTTCTTCTAGTGCATATTGCTACCTCTTTTTCCTACCGCCATCATCGCCAAACATAGCTAAAGTCAACCACATCTTTAACGCTGGCCTTCTGGCTTGGTACACACTTACCATACTTGTTCGCTTTTAACTTAAGTCTCTTGAAGGGGGTGTTTGGTTTGTCACGTGAATCATTATAGATGTCGAATTGTTATGGATGATGAAAACTCACACTTTTAGGGTGCGTTTGATTTGTAAGTGGGATTGGAATTGGATTTGGATTTAGGAAATTTTTTAAAGAAAAGAAAGAGAAGAAAAATAAATGGTTATAAAAATTATTAATTAATATTATATTGTTGGATCAGTCCTAGATAGATCTTTTGAGCCTTTAAGAAACAGATAGAGTACCTACGTAGTCACAAGTAAACTATGGAGAATCTCTAATAAACTTATGCTCACGCGGAATATGAACACAAGAGTTAAACAAGATAATAACAACTAAATAATTTGATCCTCTATGGATCTATATTAATTCACTAAGAATGTTTTCAACACATACAAAACTTCTCATAGCCGGTGTTTCTTTATACTATAAGAAACCCTATCATGTACTGCCTACAAAAACGTAAAAGATATGTGTTAGTGCAAATATTACGATATTTAATCTATACCTTCTCATTTGTTTTGTTAATAACAAACATGTAACTTGTAATACATAACGTAAAATGTATAAGTTACTTGTAGTTAGATCTTGTCTCAACATACTCTCAACACCTCTACTCCATCAAGTCCTGTATGCTACAACACAAAGTTCTGCATGTTTATATGTTGCATTATGATCAAACCCCCAACAAACCAATAAACAAGTTTAGTTAAATAGTTTATATACAACAACTAGTGTTTACATATTGGGTAAATATATACATAGCTAGTATGTATTATAATGGGTAATATAAATGGGTAGAAACTTAAGTATTTTACCCATTGACCAAATACATTGAATGTAGTTGGGTAAAACCCAAAGTCCATGACCCATACCTATTGCATGACATCATGCATAAGTCATATATGGATATTATCCATGACCCAGGTATTGACCCATACACATAAGTCTAGATACATTGTACCTTGGTGGGCACTCAAAACCATAACCCATAACCCATGGTTTCAACCCAAACAATGGTAAAGAGGAAGGCACGGATCCCTCATATGACCCATTTGATCCCTTGAATTACAAGGCCGGATCCTCCTAAGGGATCCTTAAGGCAAACATGGTTTTGGTCTTTTGCCTATAAATAGCAAGCCAATTTTTACCATTTCTCACACTTCACACGAAGTTTCTCTCCACCAAATTTAGGATATTTGGATCATTAGGAAACATGTAAACCAATCTCTCTCATATGATCATAATGCTTCTAACTCTCATTTTTATAAGCATACCTCGAGTGATCCTCCAAAGCAAGCTTAGAGATCTTGCTTCCTTACCTACTTAAGTGATCACCCATCACAAGATACAAGCACATGAAGATCTTATACAATAAGCTTGGGAAACTTGTCATCTTCATTCATAGAAGACTAACTACATCATGCTGTGGGTTCTTGATGTTTAGTCTAGGAGTTCATATCCATTAGACACATTGTCTTGGATATTGTCTATCATATTCTTGAATCTATGACTGATTAGATGGTTTATGTATTTGTGCCATAAAACACAAGGTTTGTTATGTTGGCCACAAAACATAACGGATGTCTTAGATGTGTCAAAGGCATAGTGAAGAGTGTCAAGATCCGTGTTGAAGGCATTAGTGAAAGGTGTCAAGGATCGCGGTATATGGCATTAGTGAAGAATACCTAGGTCGCATAATCCATGAGGTGCACGTTATACATATAGTATTTGTTTAGATCCAAGGATGGTTTTATCCTTGATGATGTTGTAAATGGGTGATCTCCTTGATATTAGGTGTTGTTGTGTAAGGGTAGTAGTCCTCCATAGTAATGGAAATAGGGTGCTTAGCCTAGAATACCAATAAAGGGTGGTATTTACATTGTGATAGGATTAGTTCTCCTAAGGTGTGAAAGAACTCGGTGGTTAGCTCTAGCACCGTGATAAAGGGTGGTGGCTTATCGCGCAGTGTTAGGGTGGTTCAGCCTTGGTGTGAAAGAACTCGTATTTAGCTTTGTACCGAAAAAGGTTGTTTATTGTGAAGGCTTCTCCGCCATAAGGAGTTGGTGTAGTGCTACTTAATCTCGAAAGTAGGTGACTCGGGAGTGGAGTAAAAGCAAGGAAGGTGTTCTTGTGAAATGTAAACCACTATAAACTCTGTTGGTTTGTCTATTCTTTTACTTATCGCTTTACTCTTATTCTTGCATTACATTGTTTATTTTCTATGTGTTTGATGTCTATGTTTGTGATATATACTTGGTCTTTCATATAGTCACAAACTATATTTAACACTTTACATATTATGACACGCTTGATCAAGAAAAGCAACCGACTAATAATGGTGAACTTATTTTTAATGAACCATTAATCTTGTGGAATCTTATGTGATATTAAGGGGTTGGCCTTACATGCCGAATGCTAAATGCATCCTCGCTGCCGAGATTAGAAATGCAATGGTTTATTCTATATTTGATACAAAAGTTTTAAGTTTGAAACTGAAACGTATTCACCCCCTTCTACGCTTTCACAATTGGTATCGTGAGAGGGTTGGCCTAGTTTTTAAAACAAATGGTTTTCAAAACGCAGTAAGGTCCTTTGTATCAAATTTTTGGTGAAGTCAAGCATAATATGAAAAGTGTTTTGTTGAATTTTTTTCTTTGAAGTTTTGTTGTTAGAAATCTTGTTTATCAAGCTTGAATAAAGGTAAAAATGGATAATATAACTTCACTAAAAAGTCTACAAAGGTTAAACCTTTTCGTCGGGTCAAAACGCGTATTTTATAATTTAGTGTCGATCTCATGATCCTTCATGTTAATCGACGGATCCTCAAGCAAGGGATCCGTGGATCCGTGGTAAATAAGACACTTTTGTCTCAATTTCAAAAAATTCATAACTAATTAACCGTAGTCGTTGTAAGTCGTACACCTATCGCTTTAAAGGTATTTGAGTCTAATTTCATTTAAAAATATTTCATAACTGATTCAAAACAAAAAATTTTAATCATTAATTTATAATAGAAAGTCATTTTTCGGTCATAGCTTTTGCACAAACTTTTGATCTAATTGAGACGAAGTTTTTCATCTTTGAATAACAATGTGTCCTCTTTGAAATTAAGGTTTTGATCAATAATAAAGGAAACTAATCAAGCTTGGTATACATGTTTAACAAAAAGCGAGGAAAAGAACTTTCGTATGCTATGCTAAATGATAAATTGTTTCCATTGCATTACTTGATTAATTGCTTATCTCATATAGCTTTTGTGCTTGTTTGATTGATTAACATATGGTTTCTTTTACCTTGCTATTCATATTCTCTTGTTGTCGATTTAGTATTTTTCAACTAATCAATAAAAGCTTTGAAGGAGTGTTTGGGATAACATCTAGTTGTGTCTAAAATGTTAGTTTTGAAAGTTAGAAAATGTTTAAAACATATAACACACTAAATGGCTTTTTGATTGAAGTTTGTCATGTGTGCAAATATAAATGTTTTATGTGCCTATGATTTTATTGATTTCATATTTTCGTGTATCATTTTCTAAAAACAACAAGAATGTACATCGGATCATAACCTACACTTGTGTTGATGATATACTCGCTTTTTTTTATGACGCTTCTCCAAGCTTCATAATAGGATTGACAACTTGATTATTTCATCCGATATACTCAAGTAAATTATTTTGAAACGCAAATATAATTGTTCATATCCTAAAGTCCAAACCGAAGCTTTCCAACAAATATATGTTGAACTAGCTCATCCAACTATCTTTTTGTTCACCATATGGACAACTTTTAATTTTTCATTAACCTTCGCCACCTTAGTTGTTTCAAGTATACTATTAATATAAACAAAGCAAAGTATCATCATTGTTACTCTTCGATAGGCCATTGTAGGAATATAAATTTTCCTAACTTGAGAATGAATATTGGAGAACTTATTGCACTAGAAACTCAATTTGACCTAACGGTGAATTGTCCATGAGAGAAGTTGTATGTGGAATTGCCCGTAAAATGGTCGTTTAGCCGTAATTGAGCACCGCTTAGTAATAGTCTCATATTCTCACTTGAGAAATTTATAATTCATGTTTTCCTAAAGTAAGCACAATGGAAATATTTTGCATTGTCTTAGGATTTACTAATCAAAACAAGTTGTAAAATTATTTTTATTAATCACAACCACTTGCCTCATCGTTTATTATCTTGCTTTGATCAAGAAGAGCTACATGACTTCATGGACTAAGTCATTGTATATAATCACCATCCCGTAATGACTAGATTGTCCTAAACTAGCACCTAACAACTCTTTTGTCTTGAACACCATCTTGTGCTCATGGGATATGAAAGTGTCAAGATATCAAAGTAATCAAGATATCAAAGTACCGTAAGTTGCAAAGTACCGAAGAAGTTAAAGACTCAAAGTATCAGTAAAGACAAAGTCAAAGTACGCAATATGAAGTCAAAGTACCGCAAGAACAAAAGAATTGTTATATTCGCTATGGAAAGAATTGTACTCTATGTTTAGATTACTTGTCGTACAAGGTTATCAATTGTAAACCGACTAGGATATCCTTGAGCCTATAAAAGGACTCCTAGATTGGCATTAGAGGTAAATGATTGAATTAGAGTTTTAGAGAAAAGTTCGATTATCTTAGAGTTGTATTGAGTATCTCTGCATAATAAGCAGAATTAGAGTTTATAATAAAAGGTTATTCTTCTTAGCTTTGTTAAGTAAATTCCGCATACTTAATAAAGATTACTCAGTGTTTCTTTGTTAATAACTTAGGATTTATCCGAGGTTATTAAACCTTAACAAGCTAGTTAAGATAGTTTGATTAAAGTATATCGATCCAACAAGTGGTATCGGAGCTTGTGTGGAAACTCGACTAGAAGAAACCCTACTTCAACTATATTCAAGATGTCGATGAAGTCGTTCCACCACCCTCAATCACCTCACTCAGAATTCCAATAATCAAGAAGGGAGAATATGATCTCGGGTGCATGAAGATGAGGCAAGACATTGCCATTAAGCACCATGCTCTTTGGAATGTTATTGTGAATGGGAATGAAGTTGTAGCAGACCCCATTGATATTCTTGGACAACCAAAGGCACCTAAACCAAGATTACCAAAGAAGAACATTAAGGAATCAAGAGAAGGCACTCAATATTCTCTTATCCGCCATTCCGTGGTCATCTTCTCAAATTTCATGATGCTAAAGATGCTAAGCACCTGGGTCGCTCTCAAGACCGTTTGGAGGGAATGAAGCCTCTAAAAAGATGCACCGAAATTTGCTAAAGCAACAATTTGAAACTTTCACAGTTGATGAAAGAGAGAGTCTTGATGCTGCATATGATAGGTTTCAGAATCTTCTCAACATGTTGGAGCTATACGCGTAAGTATCGCTTGAAGATGCTAATTTGAAGTTTCTACGAAGTTTGCCATCTTCATGGCATGTGATTGCTACAATGATCAGAGGACAACAAGGTTTGAATGTCATGGACTTTGATGATCTATATCATCAACTTAAGGTGTATGAGCATGAGATGAGTGGTCAAACAAGTTCTAAGTCTCACAGATTGCTTTTCTATCATCTGAAAAGAAGGCCAAGACTTCCAAAAGTACCGCTTCTCCTCAAAGTATCTGCTTTCAAAGTACTACTGTCTATACACCCCCTCATATGTTCAACAGGCCCCACCAACTACCACTATGGCCTCAGATGAAGTTATGTGCTCCTTCTTGGCACAACAAGCTAGTTTACCTGTCACTTATGAAGAAGATCTAGCAGCATTGAAGAAGAAGATGCACTTGAAGAAATTGATATCAAGTGGCAAGTTGCTATGATCACTGCAAGAATCAAAAAGTACATGAAGAAGACAGACAAAAGCATTGATTTCAAACCAAAACAGGGCATAACTTTTGACAAATCTAAAATTGAATGCTTCAATTGTCAAAAGACCGGTCACTTTGCAAGGGAGTGTGGTTTGCTAAGTATCAAGCAAACAAGACATCTGAAAAGCCAAAACTTGAGCTTAAGGAAATTCCCATTACTGAAACAAAGGCTTTGGTTGCTCAAGAGAAGTTATCGATGTTGACTGGAGTGAAGAGTTTGATGATGAACCGTGACTTATCTGATGGTAGCAGTGGAAGATGCAAAGAAGACACAAAGGGAAGCATTGGACCGAGTATCGCTTTTGATGAAGTATCTAACATGCCGCTTTGGAATCTGATGATGGCTTTGGAGGATTTGACTGGAGCAAGGAAAGTGAAGATGATCCTATTCAACTCGCATTGGTGGCTACTTCACCAAATCAATCTCCTATCTATGAGGTATGCTCAAATTGCTATGATTTTTATCATAAATTGCTTAGCAGTTATGTGATTGAGAGAGATAATTGTGTTAAGGCTAGGTTCGAGGTAGCAGTTATCAAATAACCTAAGAATCTATGGAAGCCAAAATCTTAGCACATGAAACTAATGAAGTAGCTTCGGCTAAAAAATATGCACAACAGGATTACCGCTAAAGCTTAGTGAATGGAAATTAAATCAAAATTGTTGAAATTGAGAAATTAACTAAGGAAAGAGATGATTTGTTAGCTAAGTTTGTCTGCTTGGGGTGAAGCCGGTTCATCACATGTTTCTTATGTTCAAAAACAGCAAAGAGCCTATCTTAAAACTAGATTAGGTTTTGGTATGGATTTTAGTAAGATAGAAGAAAACCAATCTAGTAATCGGGATGAAGGTGAGTATGAGGATATAACCACTAGTGATGAAGAACTCATTAATTATGTAGATACATCTAGTAATGATGGTTCAATAAGTGACTCACCTCCCGCATATAAGAAAGCTAATGATTATCATGTCGTTCCACATCCTACTGCATTCATCAACCCTTAGGCCCGATGTTTCTCGTTTTGGAATAGACAGTCTAGAGTTTAGGAAAAAGCTAGTTGCTAAATCTAGGCCTGAAACACCCAAAGAAACTGTTGAAAACGGTGTTCAAAACCAAGAAGTACCTTTAAATCAAAGTATCGCTCCACAAGCAAGCACCTTCTTCAAAACCTTTTCAAACAGCATCTGCTAAACCTTTTTGGGATAATTTTGGTCAAACAGGTTTAATCACTCACCAAGAAGGCAAAATAATTTTGGGCATAGACATAGAAGATGTCACTTTGACAGATGGGTCGAACTGTTTTTGTGTGTTTCAGTCCTACTCATCTAATTAAGGATTGTGAACATCACTCAAAATACCTTAGAAAATTTCCAAAGAACAGAACTGCCAACCAGAAACCTAGAGAGTACAAACCAGTTTGGACTAATTCAAATAGGGTTAATCATAGAAACTTCACATCAGATCATAGATACCCACAACGAGAAGACCTTCAAGATCTCACAAGATTTCCAAAGTAATGTTAACTCGCCCAAGACTTTCACAAAGTACTACTCGCATACAAAACAAGGTACTGCTCACAATACTTGGTATAGAAATTCTAGCCAATCTCACTATCAACCTAGAAGGTATTCCAATTCACATAGGAGATTTAGATAAGAGGAACCAAGTGTTAAAAAAGAATGGGTTAAAAGGGAAAGTACTGCAGAGAGACAAACAAGACTTTCAACAAAAAGTGAATCGATGTTTGCGACACAAGAAAATGCTAAAATCCGTGAAAGAGATTTATATTGAAAAACCAGAAAGTTTTGAAAATCCACATGCTAAAAATCAAAAGATAATTTTGGATCATCATTTGAAAGATAGTGGGAATTACATCCTCAAAGAATTTGAGTTTGTAACTCCACAAGGGGAACACAAGTCAAGAATGGCTTGGTTCCTAAAAGTTTCTAACTCTTTTCTTTATGTGTGGCAACCCGTAAGAGGAGCTTAAAGATCATCTTATTGTGGATAGTGGTTGCTCTGGAAGTATGACAGAGACAAAGAGATCCTGTCTGATTTTAGGAAGATTAGTGGAGGAAAAGTTGCATTTGGGAATGATCCCAATGGAGGGAAGGATTGAAAGGAACAATTAAAGGAAGAATCGATTTTGAAAATGTTCGATATGTGAAGGAGCTTAAGTTCAACTTGTTGTCAGTCTCTCAAATTTGTGATAAAAGCATCCCGTGTTATTCACTACCGAATGTCTCATCCTTTCCTCTGACTTTAAACCTGTTGATGATGACTTGGTAGTACTTAGAGTACCAAGGACAAATGATGTGTATAGTTTAGACATGAAGAGTCTACATTCATATGGCAGAGCCACATGTTTGGTGGCTAAAGCAACATCTAAAGAGGCACATCAATGGCATAGAAGATTGGGCCATGTTAATTTCAAGAATATCAACAAACCGTCAAAGGCAATTTAGGTAGAGGTCTACCTTCAAAGACTTACAAGAATGATCAATCATGTTTGGCATGCAAGAAGGGTAACAACACAAAGCTTCCTGCAAGAAGCTTGAGGAAAGAACTATTAGAGAACCATTAGAGCTGTTACATATGGATTTATTTGGACCTCGCCTTTGTGGCAAGTTTAAATAAGAAAAAGTACTGCTTGGTTGTTACCGATGATTGTAGTAGATTCAGTTGGGTTTTCTTTTTGGGCTTTAAAGATGATACTTTTGATGCTATCCGCAGAACCGATTATTGCTCTTGAACACCAATTGAGACTCAAGGTTAGAGGTATTAGATGTGACAATGGGACTGAATTCAAGAACAAACTTATGGATGAATTTTGTGCAAACAAAGGCATAAAAAGGAAGTTTAGTATTGCAAGAACACCACAACGAATGGTGTTGCAAAGGAAGAATAGGACTTTGATTGAAGCAAAGAAGAACAATGTTAGCAGATTCTCACCTACCTATTCAGCCTGGCGTAACGGTACGCTTGTTATGTACTTAACAGAGTCTCACTACTAAACCACGATGAAGACACCCTATGAATTGCTGATGGGCACTAAACCCAACATTCGCTTTATGAAACCTTTTGGATGCCCTCTTACTATTTTAAACACTATTGATAATCTGGGAAGTTTGATGGCAAGTCAGAAGAAGGATACTTATTGGGTTATTGCACTAACAATAAGGGCTTTAGAGTATACAACAAAGTTACTAAGAAGGTTCAAGATTGTCTTCATGTTGAGTTTTAAGAAGATCAAGACAATGAGAAAGGTAAAGGTCCCTGATTGATGTTTGATCTTGAGGTTTTAACTCCATCTATGAACTATGTACTGTAGAGAAGAAAATCAACCTAGGCACAATGGAGAAGATTTACAATATGTGTTCATGGAGTTCATATTAGACCTCGATGTCGTTCTCGATGAAGATCCCTGTAGTCCAAAACAAAGTAATCGGTTCCAAAACAAAGTATCATTGTTTCACAATCTTCTTTATCTCCGAGGATCAATCTATTCAAAAAGAACTTAATCAGATGCTTCTTCAAGATGTTTTAGCACATTCTTACACTGATGAACAAAGGAGAGCTTATGAAGAGGCAAAGAAGAAGAACAAGATCGCAGAATACTCACAAGACTTTGGACAAGACTTTTGAACAAAGTACCGCTGCACTAGCTGACAAGATTTTAGCTGATCCAATGATCCTACCATGCCTAGATTAGAAGATACTGATGATGAATTTGAAGATGAAGGTATTTTTCCAAATTCCAATGAAGGTGCCGATGTTACTAATTTAGATGATAATTATGAAGTTCCACAATCTCCAAACTTAAGAACTCATAAGGATCATCCTTCTGATCAAATCATTGGTCCTTCTACTTCGGAGTGTGACTAGACACAAAGCAAAGGGTTTCACAAAACCTCACAATGCTTTACTTAGCTTTGTGTATAAACAAAACAGACTGAATCATAAGGACCATCAAACCTGCCTATTTACTTGTTTTATCTCTCAAGAAGAACCCAAGAATATTGCTCAAGCTTTGACTAAAGAAAGCGGGTTGAAGCTATGCAAGAAGAACTTCTTCAATTTAAACTTCAAGAGGTTTTGGTTTTATGTGATCTTCCAGATGGGAAGAGAGTTATTGGAACAGTGTGGGTTTTAGAGTTAAAAGAGATGAAAGAGGCAATGTTATCAAAACAAGGCAAGGTTAGTTGCTCAGGGTTATAGACAGGAGGAAGGGGTAGATTATGATGAGGTATTTGCCTCGTAGCAAGAATAGAATCTATTAGAATATTTCTTGCTTTTGCTTCTTATATGGGCTTTCAAGTTTACCAGATGGATGTTAAAAGTGCCTTTTTATATGGCAAGATTACAGAGGAAGTTTATGTCAAACAACCTCCTCGTTTTGAAGATCCTAAACATCCAAACAAAGTCTACAGGTTGTTTAAGGCTCTTTATGGCCTTCATGTGCACCTAGAGCTTGGTTTGAGAGACTCTCCACATTCTTATTGCAACATGGATATAGAAGGGGAGCTATTGACAAGACTTTGTTTATCAAGAGAGAC
Source organism: Chrysanthemum makinoi (assembly GCA_910596185.1). Taxonomy (NCBI): domain Eukaryota; kingdom Viridiplantae; phylum Streptophyta; class Magnoliopsida; order Asterales; family Asteraceae; genus Chrysanthemum; species Chrysanthemum makinoi. The sequence continues at coordinate 176,634,335 of OU343218.1, forward strand.
AAGAAAGATATCATGTTAGTTCAAGTTTATGTTGATGATATCATCTTTGGGGCTACCAAACAATCCATGGTTAAGGAGTTTGAGTACCGATGAAAGAATTTCAAATGAGTTCAATGGGAGAGTTGACTTTCTTTTTAGGACTTCAGGTTAAGCAATCAAAGGAAGGTATTTTTATCACCAAGACAAGTATGTTATAGACATACTTAAGAAATTCAATTTTGATGATATGAAGGCTGTTACTACACCTATTAAATCTATCAATTCATTGGGCAAAGATGAAGATGGACACCTTGTTGAAGTCAAGCTTTATAGATCAATGATTGGCTCTCTTATGTATCTTATGCATCCAGCTCGATATCATGTTTGCAGTCTGTCTATGTGCAAGATATCAAGTCTCACCGAAGATCTCTCACATGAATGCAGAAAAAGAGTTTTCTGTTCTTTGAAACAACAACCTAAGTTGGGGTTGTGGTATCCTAAAGAGTCACCTTTTCACTTGGAAGCTTTTTCGATAGTGACTATGCAGTGATAATTATGATAGAAGATCCACAACCGTGGATGCCAATATCTTGGAAGAAGGCTAGTCTCCCGGCAATGCAAAAGTGACAATAAAAGAACATCATCTACCGTTGAATATGTAGCGCCGCAAGTTGTTGTGGTCCAGTTTTGTGGATGCAAAATCAACTCTTGGACTATGGGTTCAATTTCAAAAATACTCCTATCAATATTGATAATGAGAGTACAATTTGTATTGTGAAGAATCCTGTATATCATTCCAAGACAAAGCATATTCAGATTAGGCATCACTTTATCAGAGATTGTTATGAGCATAGGCTCATCAATGTAGTTAAGGTTCACACGGATGACAATGTAGCCGATTTACTCACAAAAGGTTTTGATGTGTCACGATTCAATCACTTGGTCGTGAGCATTGGAATGATTAACTACTAAGCTATGTTTAAGGGGAGGACTATAAGGTGTTAGTATAGTCCTGTGTATTGCTTGAGGGGAGGATGCTTGTTTATACTTAGTTTATATGAAGAAATTTTGGCAAAGTACTATTTTTCCGAAAGTAACGCTTGGAAAGTACCGCTTGGGAAAGTATCGCTTATGTGGAAAGTACTGATTGTCGTATTAAAGTACTGTTCCAACGGTAATATTGATGGGTAATTGATAATAACGGTAACTTTGTTATTATAGGTCGATTTTTCAAATCCTACCTATAAATAACTACTTTCCAATTTTCCCTCTCATATTATTACTTTACATCTTTTCCATACTTATCTTCCAATCACCATCTCTTTATTCTTCAATAAAATCTTTATTGTGCTCACTCATTCAACAATGGCGAATCGTTTAACTGTTTCTAAGCACAATATGGTGGCTAATTTGGACAAGACTGAGGTAATATGGCTTTTATGATATTGTTGATTATCTTACTGGCGCCTATTAGTTATGCTCTTTAGTTGAACGGATGTTATTGAACTATGGATTCAAGAATTTTGGGCTAATGCTAGAGATAACATGGAGGAGGATGAATATTATATTAGATCTACAGTTGCTGGAAGGACTATCAAGATTACGGAAGCCTCTATTCGAGAAGATTTATTATTTGGAGATGAAGATGGGGCTATTCGATTTGACAAGCAACTGATTTGGGATACTTTTAGGAATCTTGGTTATGAAGGATCTTTAACGGAACAAACATTCAAGAAAGCATTATTCTGTCCTCAATGGAAGTTCTTGATTCATGTACGGCTTCATTACATAAGTTCTAAAAGTACTTCGGGAGCTTGGGTCAAATATAGCATCTCAGTGGTTGGACTAGCTATGACGAGTGTTTAATTTTTCAAACCTTATTTTGGATGGGATGCTATCACATATATCCTCCGGGTCAAAATGGTCGATGTACCCAAGGTTTGTACAGTGTTTTCTTAAACAAGCAATTGCTGATGTTCCAAACCTGCTGCTTTGTTACCTGTCATTGTGCAACAAGCCAAAATCTTTACATTTATGGCTAGGGGAAGTGTTTTGTTCAGAGGTGGAGATATTCCATTAACTTCTACAATGATGGAAGTTGTTCAAGCCGTACGTAATGAAGCCGAGAGGATGAAGAAAGTGAAGCCCTGATTCTCGACATGAATCGCCACAAAGTGCTGCCTCAAAGTTCTGTTTCTCCAAGATCCGCCTACAAAGTGCCGCCACAAGGTAATGCGTGATTTGAAAGTACGCTTCTATTGAAGGTACCGCATCTTTACAGTGGTAATCGCTTCCAAGCCTCGAGGTTCAAGCAGAGCTTGAAAGAACACCTACTCCATCTCCACAACATTCTGTTCCTGTTTCAGAAGAACATTCACATCTTCAAGGTGACGATCATACTATACCTCGTGAAGGTTTGACTTTGGATAATTATGCTTTGACAAGGGAGCTTGTTAGGTTGAACAAGACTGTTGAGTTTCAAGCTAAAGCGCTTAGGAAATTGAGCGTAGGTATGTTTGGTTAAGGAATTTTATTAAACCATATATTCAAGGTTTCAACTTATGGGTTAAAGAGGAACACAAACGTCGTAAACAACTTCGAAAGGAATTAAAACGAAAGAAGGTTCCTAAATCATCTTCTCTCAACTTGGGGAGGAATTTAGAAAAGGAAAATTTGAAAGAAGATGTTGCGAAGAAGAAAGAATCTGTAGGTACTGCAGAAAAGATTATTTCAGATTCGGAGGGAAGTGCAAGTTCAAGGTACCGATGAAATTAGGTATCGATGTTCAAGGTAATCGAACATCAAAGTAATCTTTTTCATGATACATCTAGTCAAGAAGTAATTACACCAAGGGTATTGAATTTTGAAGAAGATGCTGGTCCTTCTACAATTGTTATAGAAGAAGAGGAGGAAGCTACATTCAAACCCATTTACTCTGCAAGTGATGATGAATTAATTGCTACAATATTAGATTTGTCACAACCAAGAGGAGGAGTTACTATTAGAGATGTACAAGAAGAAGAACAACCAAGAACTTCTCAACCTTCAATTGATCCAAAAGATAAAGGGAAAGGTATTCTGTTGAAAAAAGAAAAAGAAACTCACTTTGTAGAACTTAGAGCAATTGAAGTTGCTAGGAATGAAGCAGCAGCTAGAAAAGTTCAAGAAGAGTTAGATGCTCAAGATAGAAAAGAACAGAAGCTCAAGAAGCTCAATAGAGAAGCAGCTCAAAAGGTGCAAGATAAATTAGATGTCAAGCTACTAAACCTTTACAGTCCCCTACACCTGTTAGATATATGCCAAGAAGACCTAATTTAGCTAAGGACAGAAATGCTATGATGGCTTATTTAAAAGTCGGGATATAAGGGTTTGCGAAGTTAAACTATGTTGATATGAAAAGACTTTATGATGTCAAACAACAGCTTATAAGAAGAGTGTTGTGATATTAAAGACTTTAGAGAAGAAGCTCATTGACTGAATCTGAAGGAAGAAGAGCTTAAAGAGAAAAAGAAAAACTGGGTTACAGATGTTCAGATTTCAAAGAAAGAAAAGGTTGAATTAAGATCTGAGACTAGAGATGAATTGAAGAATTATCTCGGAATGGTAGATTTTGATTATACAAAGGAAGATGATGACATGAAGATGAACAGATCAAAGATCAGTGTTTTTAAAGTTGTGAAATCCAAGAATGGAGATTACATGATTTTTCATAAAGAAGATGAAAGCTTCAAAGTTTTCAAAAGGCTATGGATTTATCTGATATTATAGATAGAGTCGACCTATTCTACTTATATCATGTTGTGAAGGCTTACTTTGAAAATAATCCATTGGAAGGAATTGGTTTGGTTTTACATGGTGATCTCATAACTCTATGGGAAACTGAAGAAGAGAGCACTAATGATATCTGGAAGAATCAAGAAAGCGGGAAATAGTTTGTCGGAGATTCTTTGAAGAGTCTGGAGTTCATGTTTTAGAGCTAGAAAATGGAACAATGATACACATGTTTGCATAAAGAAGATACCCTCTCACAGTTGAGCTCATGAGAAGAATGCTAGAGCATGGATGGGAAGTAGAAGAGGATAATGAAACTGCTTGCATGGTTATCAACTTGTTTATAAACCGACTACCATTGCCGAATGATCAATAACCGTATGAATTTTATTTGAATAAATACTTTTGATATAATGACTTTTATTCAAAGTATCGCTGATCAGACAAGACTTTCATCAAAGTATCGTTTATGAACTAAACCGCTTAAATAAATTTTAGAAGAAACCTTGTTGCTAAGTAATAAATATTTTGAAATAAAGGTTAAATAAATGGTTTTTGTGATGATAACATCAATAGGTTATCAATCCACCATGGTTACAAAAGGATTGACTAATCCATGAGCAAACGGCTCGGGTAAAGATATATCAAATCCGTTTTTAGTTGACAACTTGCTAATAAGTTGGATGGTATTCAACTCACCATATCGGTAATGTGAAGAGTTGGCTAGCCCACAAGAAAATGGCTTGTGGTAAAGGCCGTGGAAAACCATTATATGGTAATTAGTTCACCATTAGATAGAAGAACTAACTAGTCCGTAAGGGTACAACTTTGGTAAAGACAAAACAAATCTGCTGGTGGTTTGCTAAAAATCATGGTTTCACATGTACCATGGTCTTACACACCAACCGTCACTCCAAAGTTATCTACAACCCAAATTTCCAAATGTCGATGTTGCTGCCATGGAGTCATCTTGTTGTAAAGAAAAACAATTCTAAGAGATACTTTGACAAGCACAGATGTTACAAAGATAAAAGCTTAAAGACTAAGAACAATCCGCTTTTAAAAGATGAAGTCATAAAGATATATTCACATAGGAACTTGAAGTCAAGCAAGTAGAATTCAAGTTAGGGGAGGATTGTTGGGATATGAAAGTGTCAAGATATCAAAGTATCAAGATATGAAAGTACTGTAAGTTGCAAAGTAATCGAAGAAGTTAAAGACTCAAAGTACCGTTAAAGACAAAGTCAAAGTACTGCAATATGAAGTCAAAGTACTGCAAGAACAAAAGAACTGTTATATTCGCTTATGGAAAGAATTGTATTCTATGTTTAGATTACTTGTCGTATAAGGTTATCAATTGTAAACCGACTAGGATATCCTTGAGCCTATAAAAGGACTCCTAGATTGGCATTAGAGTACGATTTCGTAATTAGAGTTTTAGAGAAAAGTTCGATTATCTTAGAGTTGTATTAGAGTATCTACATAATAAGCAGATTTAGAGTTTATAATAAAAGGTTATTCTTCTTAGCTTTGTTAAGTAAATTCGCGTACTTAATAAAGATTACTCAGTGTTTCTTTGTTAATAACTTAGGATTTATCCGAGGTTATTAAACCTTAACAAGCTAGTTAAGATAGTTTGATTAAAGTATATCGATCCAACATGCTCTTTTCTTTCTAGACACATACCTTGCATGTCATTGTTAAGGTAAAATGATTTACTAATCTAGACCAGAACTTGCTACTTCTTGAATAAGGCTTGTTAAGTTTGTTAAAACTCAGGTGTTATTTTAGAGCTCGACCATTTGATTGCCTATATGTGATCTCTACATGCTCTCCTTGCTTTGCTTAAATGTGTATACATGTATACTTGCTGTAGAAATCATTAATTTATAATTCAAACATAGAGTAAAATTCTGCAACTATTCTCATAAGAAAATTGTCAGACGCCGATCCCTTAGATGTAAATCTAGATGGATCCTCATGAAGGATCCGTGGGATCCTGTGACATGTTCCTTTTTAGCCTTTGCACAATCCAACATTCCGCACTATTGGACTAGTTAAACATGCTACATTAGGATCACTTAAACTTTCCTTAGGCTCGGTTGATCTCACATTCAATCATGAATGATTTAGGATCACATTCAAAGTATTTTTTATTTATCATTACTTCAAAACTCACCATCTTTTCCGCCCAATGTTTACACATTGTCTTCCCATCTCAAAACACCTAGCTTGATATTTCTCTCAATTTTAGCAAATTGATTTTAGTCATCTTTACCTCAAAATAGGCCAAAACTACTTTTTAATTCTTAAAATTGTTAAGAAATTTTTCCAAATCTCTTGTCATCATCCTGACTTGGATCATTTAACACCCCTTGACACTCTCAAATTTCTTAGTGTCATCTTTGATCATCCACTGGTGCTCATAAAGCCCCATTTCTTTCCATAAAAGGCAATCATTAGCTTTCTATCACTATTGCTTTGATCATTTAAGTACTCTTTCATTTAATACACTTAGGAAGACCTAAACACTCAAGGAGGTATGTATGCTAGACTTACAAACATCATTTTTATCTTTCCTAGTTGCTAAGAGCCGATCCCTAGGATTAGCTTAGACAGATCCCTCATTGAGGGAACCGTGGGATCCGGGTGATGATTCATGTCAACTTAGCTAAATAGTCCATCTTCATATAAAGACACTTAATAGACTGAGTTACTTAGGATATGTAGGTGCTAGACCTTGCTAGAACCCAATCACCTCATTTTCACATCTATTAACCGATCCCTAGATTAAGCTAGCCGGATCCCTCTAATGAGGGAACCGGAGGAACCGTGAACAAGAGGTACATTATCTCCTTAGATAATCATTTCAAATTTCCTTTTTCCACACAAGCACTTGTTCAACACTTAGGATTATCATTTCGTGATATGTTTATAAATGAGTTGCATTTATATGATTCTTTACTTGTTCTTTCTTTTCGTTTCATGATTTTATGTGAACAATTTATCCATTTGTATAAATGTTTTCCTTTTGTACTAACTCTTTTGGACTCTTGTAGGATGACAATGGTCGATTTCACCATCAAGTCAAGTTGTGCTCATTCACATTTCTTTATATATTCCTAATCTTGCATCATCCTAACCATCTTACTCCACTTTTATCACCACTCACAAAGTCATCATGTCTACCAATCTATTGAGTCATCATCCAAGTCAAAGATTCACCTTGATACCTTTCATCACCTCTACCACAACTTCCATACCTCTAAGTCATAATGATGATTTCTATCACTATCATCGTCCGTCTAGTTCATGAACTACATTATGAAGTATGTCTCATGTTCTACCACATCCTACTTGTGTCAACCACAACCTCAAACCACAAGCTACTTGTGTCAACCACATCCTACAAGTGTCTCACTACCACTACAATTCATGGTCGCCCAACCATCCTTCACAAACATCTATGTTGTCAATAGCCAAGTGAATTTCGTAATGAAATGTGTCTCATCCCTAAGCACATCTTTTTTAACTTGAACAAACCTTACAACCTCTAAACCAACCATGATGATGCAAGTAGTAGGATCATTATCTTTTTAACACTAATTTTTTTTGTAGGTTCTTCTTGGACCTCAGCTAGGGGAGCTCTGTCAAGCATTTATAAAGTGCATCATATGACTTACTCGCCCAAGGATCTAATATAATTTTGCACTAACTTTTTGTTTTGTAGATTTTCAAAACATACTAGAGAACTTGGATTTCAATAAAGGGAGTTTTTCGTCAATAACATTGCAAATTTTGCAACAATTTCGTTTTAGCCTTCCTAAAATACTTGACTCTTAACAAAGGGGAGCGACCGGCCAAGGGAATCATACAATACGGGATGATGCAAACTCGCCATTTTTGGGAGAAATTGTTTAAAGGACACACCCTTGTTTTTCGACAAAAGGGGGAGAAGAGTGTAAACAAAGAAGGTAATGTATAGGAAGTACGGACACAAGTAACTTTGACATTTTACCTATCTATTACGCTTAAATATATTTTGTCATCAACAAAAGGGGAGATTGTTAGTGCAAATATTACTTATATTTAATATATACATTCTCATTTGTTTTGTTGATGACAAACATGTAACTTGTAATACATAACGAAAAATGTATAAGTTACTTGTAGTTAGATCTTGTCTCAACATACTCAACACCTCTCTCGACGACTCAAATCCTTGTATGCTACAACACAGGTTCATACATGTTTGTTATGTTGCATTATGATCAAACCTCCAACAAACCAATAAACAAGTTTAGTTAAATAGTTTATGTACAACAACTAGTGTTTACATATTGGGTAAATATATACATAGCTAGTATGTATTATAATGGGTAATATAAATGGGTGGAAACTTAAGTATTTGACCCATTGACCATACATTAATGTGGGTAAAACCCAAAGTCCATGACCCATACCTATTTCATGACATCATGCATAAGTCATATATGGATATTATCCATGAATGGTAAAATACCCACCAAGTCTAGATATATTGTACCTTGGTGGGCACTCAAAACCATAACCCATAACCCATGGTTTCAACCCAAAAACAATGGGTAAAGAGGAGCTGCACGATCCCTCATATGACCCATGTGATCCCTTTGAATACAAGGCCGGATCCCTCCAGAAGGGATCCTTGGGGCGTAACATTGTTTTGTTCTTTTGCCTAGCACCTTTCACTTCACACCTTCATATTATTTTCTCCACCAAATCTAGGATATTTGGATCATTAGGAAACATGTAAACCACCCTCATCTCATATGATCATAATGCTTCTAACTCTCATTTGTTATAAGCATACTCCTGAAGTGATCCTCCAAAGCAAGCTTAGAGATCTTGCTTCCTTACCTACTGAAGTGATCACCCATCACAAGATACAAGCACATGAAGATCTTATACAACAAGCTTGGGAAACTTGTCATCTTCATTCATAGAAGACTAACTACATCATGCTTGGGGTTCTTGATGTTTAGTCTAGGAGTTTTATATCCATTAGACACATTGTCATGGATATTGTCTAGTATCATATTCTTGTATCTATGACTAGACTAGATGGTTTATGTGTTTGTACCATAAAACACAAGGTTTGTTATGTTGGGCCACAAAACATAACGGATGTCATAGATGTGTCAAAGGCATTAGTGAACAGTACAAGATCCGTGTTGAAGGCATTAGTGAAAGGTGCCGGAGGATCGTAAAATGGCATTAGTGAAGAATGCCTAGGTCGATAATGATGAGGTGCATCGTTATACATATATTATTTGTTTAAATCCAAGGATGGTGATATCCTTGATGATGTTGTAACAAGGAGTGGATCTCCTTGATATTAGGTGTTGTGTTGTAAGGGTAGTAGCCCCATAGTAATGGAACTAGGTGCTTAGCCTAGTACCATATAAAGGGTAGGCGACATTGTGATAGGATTAGTTCTCCTAAGGTGTGAAAGAACTTGGTGGTTAGCCTAGCACGATAAAGGGTAGGCGACGTAGTGTTAGGTGTGGTTCGCCTTGGTGTGAAAGAACTCGATATTTAGCTTTGTACCGGAAAAGGTTAAGCGACGTTGTGAAGGCTTCTCCCGCAGGAGGTGTAGTGAAAGCCACGAGTAGTGACTCGGAGTGGAGAAGGAAGGTGTCCTTGTAGCCTAACCACTATAAATCCTCGTGTTGGTTTGTCTATCCTTTTACTTATCGCTTTACTCTTAGCATTACATTGTTTATTTTCTATGTGGTTGATGTCTGTGTTTGTATATACTGGTCTTTAGATAGTCACAAACTATATTTAACACTTTACATATTATGACACGCTTGATCAAGAAAAAGCAAACCACTAATAATGGTGAAACTTGATTTATAATGAACCATTAATCTTGCGAATCTTATGTGATATTAAGGGGTTGGCCTTACATGCCGAATCGCAAATACATCCTCACGAGATTAGCAAATGAAATGGTTTATACTATATTTGATACAAAAGTTTTAAGTTTGAAACGAAAAACTATCTACACGTCACAATATATTATCCTTCCTAATATATGAATCATATCCTAACTAAATACTAATAATAACGGATACTATTATCCGCATAAACAATACTATCACAGTAAACTCGTATATACAATGTAAACTGCACTATCAGAAACAAATATAGCTAATAAAGGGAACCTATAGGTAGGAACCGCCTATACTATTACATTATATTTAAATAATTCCTAACAATCCTCCCCTAAACTTGAATTTGAATTGGTTAACTTCAAGTTTCTAGATAGATCTTTCACAAAGAAGAGCATTGAATCTTTGAGAATCAGAGCAATGAGAATAACCAAGAGCAACAGAGATTGAAACCACCCAAGAATGAAGTTCATAGATCCAACAACACTCACTCTTGGGCTAGCTAGTTCTTTGATGGAATCATGACATCACCCTGGTGAACTAAAACCAGTCCAACATTTAGAATGAATCAATGGTGTGTGGAGAAACCTAATGGTTTTGGCAAACAATCACGCCCATCAACGGATTTGAGATGTCTTTACCCAGTCGTTAACTCAGACTAGCCATGGTATTCCACTGCCTTTACCACAAGCCATGAACTTGTGGGCTAGCCAACTCTTCATCTATGAGGACATGGTGAGTTGAGCACCATACAATTTATTGGCAAATTGTCAACCATCCAACGGATTTGACATCTCTTTACCAGAGCCGTTTGCTCATGGAGCAGCCAATGTTTGGTGTGTGAGACTAGTATACATTGATAACCCTCTGACTTTTAGTAAATCAAAGAATCATCAACGGATGATGAACCAACCGTAGCCGCACTTATGGTGAGTCAACTCTTTCTTGTCTAAGACATGGTGAGTTGATTACCATAGGTGGGATGATACAAAACTTCACAACATGATCCTCAAACAAAAGCGACAAAGCAAATATATATAAAGTAACAGTTTAAAAGAAAAGAAAAGAAATAATTAATATATATATATATATATATATATATATATATATATATATATATATATATATATATATATATATATATATAACAATAAGAGGCAAGTTACCATAATCAAAAAGATGCCAAGATTAGGAAGCTTGAAGTCGCCCTAATGAGCTTAACCAACCGCTCTGATGCACCATGTCATTCCCAACAGATCGAAGGTAGCACCACTATGCTTCAACATTTGTTCCATAAACTTCACGATGGGATATTGCAAACCGAGAACATACACATAGTGATCGTAATACGCTTGCAATACATGAACATTGGCCAGAGGATAAAACTCCCAATCCCACACTTTCCAATTAGCATGACCTTCCCAAACCATGAACCCTTTACCATCCTCGAGAATAGAGTCAAACAACACATGTGAAGAAAAGACAAAGACTGGGCCATTGAGATGAGTCTCAAATGCTTAGTGACCAATCCATATAGCTTTATGAGATCTTGTTTATCCACTAGATGTAGGATTCATTCGTAAAGTAAAGTGCTTTAATGACCCATCTCTTCTATAAATGGTATCACCGCACCTATACCACTCACACCCAAGAAGTTAATTCCCATCATGCCAAATGACCATAGAACCGGCCTCATCGAATCATCGTGGTCAACAACTTGGATGAAGGAACTCTCAACGGCCTCAGATCAAGTGCATTAGACCCTCTTTCTTAGCAATGCTCTTCCGCTCTCTTCCGTGAGTAGAAGAAGGAGAAAAAGCAAGAGGCTTACCAGATTGGGAACCACCGTGTAACATCGAGTATCGCAGCCCCTTTATGGGAACACCGTGAGTTTGTGTTGAATAGCAGAACAGGAACAAGATCGCAGAAGGATTCTTAACCTTATCATAGGGAATGGACTTATCCGCATCAAGAAGTATGGTCATATCTCGATCGCTGGGAACTGTTGTGCATTTCAGCTGGTAAACATGCTTAGGAACATTAGAAGGATTCCCCTCAATGACTCCACGATCATATGATGGATGGGAAAATTACTTCCCTCCTAAGAACACCAGAGTAACCTTCATGCCCATAAACCCTCTTCCTTCACCAACACTGCTTGTACTCTTCTAAGGATCCACTTACCTCCTATGTGGATGACTCAACTCACTTAGCTCCGTTGCCAAGCTTTGTATGCCTTATTCATACCGATGATGAAATGTGATCCTCCGAGCTTTGAATGTTTCTCCTCTTGCTCAGGCAGCTCTTTCTATACCGCTGTGTCCTTCAGTACTAGTGCCAGTACCTCCAACCAAGCCCCAGAGAAAAAGACAATGTGTGGTTTGTCTTCCCTATCCCAGAGTGTGGGACGTGGTTTATCTTCCCTATCCAGAGTGGGAGGTGGTTGGTAGGAGGGCACAGTATGCCGAGTTTGAAAGAGGAAGGGGCCTATGGAGTATGGTGTTAGGAGTTTTCTTTATTGATGTCATGGATGTAATGATCATCGTTGTTAGAAGTCTTATGATTTACTATCAGATCTTTGAATGCGTTCTTTAAATAAATAAACTTATGTTTTCTTTTAATCTCTTTGCAATTGATTGAGTGTTTGACTTATAATCTGCAAAATGGTTAGTAGAACACAAAATATACAAAAAATATACACAAATATACAATATGCACAAATATACAAATTATACAACATAAAATCCTCCCCTTAATCGTAAAGCCTCCCCTTAGGCATGCCTCCCTTAAGCACTACAATCGTGGGTTGATCATGCTAGTATGACAACCAAAATTGCAATCTAGGGCCATCAAAGCTTTAGTTAACAAATCACCTACATTATCATCGCGATGAATTTTAAGCACTTGAATAAGATGTTTTTCATTGGCATCTCTGATAAAATGGTGCCTCATTTCCATGTGCTTGGTTCTTTGATGAAAAACTGGATTTTTAACAATGCAAATGGTACTTTGGTTGTCAATAAAGATTTTTGTATTCACAAAATTGAACCCATAGTCTAATAACTGATTTTGTATCCAGAGTACCGACCACAAATGCTAGCGCATAAACATACTCGCAAAGAGAAGATGTGCCAATGGTCCTGCTTCTTGCATTGCTGTGAGATTAATCTCCTACCCGTAAACCGACAACCCCAAGGAGTAGATTTTCTATCAAATTTGCACCACCATAGTCACTGCCGCTAAGCTTCCAACTCAAATGGAGAATCTCTAAGATACCAAAGACCCAATTTAGGTCGGCCTTTGAGATACTTAGATTTTGATCAGATTCAAATTGAAGTCAATGGAGTAACCTATGCCTGAACAAGCACTGACAAACATAATATTTAGCCTTAAAGTCGCAAATACATGAGTGAACCTATCATAGATCTCAGAAGGATTAATTGACAAAGATCATCCTGGTCATTATTTGACTTAGGTTTTGGGGGCTCATAAGGAGTAGTTACCCTCACACTTTCTAAATCAAACTTCTTGAGGATGTCTTGCACATATTTTTCTTGACTGATGAAAATACCATCTGACTTTTGCTTAACCCAGAGGGCCCAAGAATGTAAGTTCTCCCTATTGCACTCATTTCAAACTCACTTTTCATCAACCCCTCAAATTCTCTGCACCAAGCCTCCTTAGTGGATCCAAAAATAATATCATCCATATATACTTGGACGAAGATGATATCCCTGGAGTTCTTCTGATAAAAGTGTCTTAACAATAGCACCTCTCCCGAACCATGCTTCAAAGAATGATGATGTTCTAGCATACCATGTTCTTGGTGCTTGATGAAGCCCATAGAGTGCTTTAACCACCTTGTAAACTAAATCAGGATTCCGTGGGTCCACAAATCCTTTGGATTGAGTCACATAAACTTCTTCTTCACTTTCATCATAGAGGAAGGCCCTTTGACATCCATCCGATAGACCATGAAACCCATATAAGAGGCAAAGGTTAAGAAGAGTCTAATGGCCTCCACTGGGCTATCGAGCAAGACTTCATCATAATCAATACCCTCTTCTTGCTTGTGACTTTGAGCTACCAATCTTGCCTTATTACGCACCACAATCCCCTTGCATCCCTTTTGCATTTCAGGATCCATTTTGTTCCAATTTCATATTTCCCATTAGGCAAAGGAACAAGTTTCTAGATATTTTGATTCAAGAACTATTGCATTTCTTCTTGCATACAGCGCCCACCCAATCAATCAAGTGCCTGTATACAATGGTAGGTTCAACCTGTGACTGGAAACAAGCAAATAGACAATGATGATAGTCTATGTGATTGTTCCTTTGTTGATCCCATATAACTGAGAAATGCAGCTCCAAATTTTGTCTTCACCTTACTTCGTTGTTAGAACAGATGAAGTAGGATCACCAATAATCGAGATTGTGATGAAATGTTAATCCTTTTAGTAGAATTAGGACTAACATCAACTGAGGTTGGCAGGTTATTAATAGTAGGGCTAAAATCATCATCATATGAAGAGGAATCAAATATGCCTTTACGTGACTAATGATGAATACCTTCCAACTCGAAAGATGGGAATTATCCAGATCAGATGGACTTAGAAAGCGAGTGGGAGGGTCATTTAAACCTAGATAATCAGCAAATAGAGTTGTGGAGGGAACCGCAGGAACATCATTACTACCAGAGGAATGAGAACACCGCCAGTGAGAATCGATATCGCGAATAATCGAACCACTACCAAATGAATTGACATTACAGAAGACTCACCCAGAAGAACAAAGCATTACCAAAAATGAAGCATTACCAACAGCCTTCAAGGTTCCCTGGGCTTCAATAGTTGTCATGTCTCAAGAGTTCCTCTGGTCTTTAGAGAATTCAAAACCATACTTTTCGAATCATCCTTAGTCGCTGCATTCTCGGCGTTGAAGCTTCAAAAGTTCTTCAAAGATACCCTAAATCACTTTGAGTCACAACGTAAGAATCCTTATGCTCATACCTAAAAAGTGGTTAAGGAAAGGAAGGAACAACAATAAATTGTTCATCACACTGAGTCCAATCATCATCTAGGAACCTGAAATGTTAGTTTGTGAAACTTGTGGACCTCGCAGAATGATTAGATTTGAAACCAGTATAACCTAAATGATCAGTTAAATAATCAAGATCAAAGTACTATTCATGACCAACTCCCTGAACATTAGGTTTATCCTCCATAAATCCTGATTCAGTGTTTTCTTCTATCCTCTTGGCAGATATTATACACCCCGTAGCCTTACTATGAGCAAAATACCCAACTATATATACCCTCATCGCCTTTCCCTTCAAACTTACCCAAATGATCACTGGTGTTCAATATAGTCACATGACAACCAAAAGGATTAAAGTAACTTATTGTAACACCCCCAAAATCTTAATGACAAACGAAGACTAATTCGGGTTTTACTTGAATGGAGATCATAGTCAATAATTATAGAAAATGACTCGAAAGAGACGTTTTATTAAAATAGTTATCATTCATCGGAAACTCATAGTTTGTTACAAAACTGTAAAAGATCAAGTGTTTTTCCAAAAGGAAGATCATGAGTTTGAAAGAAATGACAACTTTTATGTTTTACACCACCAGATAAGCCTTGTCATGCCCCATTCCGCGCCTTAGTCATAATCTTCACCGACACCGAGATAACATGCTTAAAAAGGTCAACAAAAATTGTTGATTGAAATCCATAGGTTTAAAATAGTTGAACACAAGTATATGAGCATGATCATTGTACACTAACAATATCATAAGAAAAATCACAGATTATTATGCGCTAAGCTCATGAAACCAAGACTCAACCGCATACAATCGAATTACCAAGTACGTAGTATGCCCCAAAGGAGGTAATAGCCAATTACCTAAAGAAATTTAATATGGTGCTACCGGTTATTTCTATATAACCGAAACGAGGTCATTAATCCCCATAGTACTATTCACGATATCTACATTCACTCGCGGTGACTAATGGTTCATGATCAGGGGACTTGTGGCTAACACTTAGGCATTACACACACACACACACAAGAGACATGTTCAAGATTTATAAAAATCTTATTAGAGTATGTATTTAAAATAAAGTAAAAGCGAGGCTTTGAACTCACCTTGATGATAATGAACACGCACAAATAGATCAAGCACAATGTAGTGGAGGTTCCAACTTGAAACCTAAAATGATGATGGCGAGTCTCAAGAAATGAGCATTTTGGTTCGCTTAATTAAAATAATAGAGCATTGAATATTCTTATTCAATAGATCATTGGATTGTCCAATCCAATAGTTTGCGTGTGTGCTTAACGCTTTTAAGTTAATTACTACGTGCTACATAGTCTTAGTTAATGATCCTCACTACGCATGTGAAATGTTTCCGCTTTGATTTTAATAGATTTATTGAGTATTTTAACGCGGTTTAGATTCCCCGTGTTTTATCGATTTATATATATAATTATAATCTTAAAAATATATATATATATATACGCACACGCTTAACGTTATCCTAAAAATAAAATACTCATATGATCAAAAATACACGCTTACTTGGTTATGATGAGTTTATAAGTTTTTATAAACTTTTTCCCTAATTTACACTTTTTACCTTCTAGTTATAAAAAGTACGAAGTTTAGCCCTCTAGTTTGAGAAATTTACATTTTCTACCCGAAACACATTTTATATCAAAATTTTAATTATTGACACTTTCAATTCCTTTTGGTAAAACCGATATACAAAAACAAAATTTCTAAGTTCATTCTATAATGCTTTAAACCCTTGTTTTCCAAACTTGACATTTCTAACCAAAACGTCTATTATTACTAGTTTTAGTAAATTACATATTCAGTCCTTGTGGTTTCCATGTTC